>OU343224.1:26788309-26843868 GCA_910596185.1 Chrysanthemum makinoi | reverse complement strand
TTAAAGAAGTCGTCTACGTCAGCCAACCTGAAGGCTTTGTGAATCCAGAGCATCCTACTCACGTTTATCATTTGAAGAAGGCTCTTTATGGTTTAAAGCAAGCTCCAAGGGCATGGTATGATACGCTATCAAAGTTTCTTCTGTCTACCATCTGCAGCAAAGGAGCAGTTGATCCAACATTGTTCACCAGGAAGTCAGGCAAACACTTAATTCACGTTCAAATTTATGTTGATGATATCATCTTTGCCTCGACTGACCCCAATGAGTGTGACCGTTTTTCAAATGAAATGGGTTCTAAATTTCAAATGTCAATGATGGGACAAATGTCATTTTTCTTGGGATTACAAATTTCACAAAGTCCCGGAGGCATTTTCATTAATCAATCTAAATATGCTAATGAGATTTTAAAGAAATTTGGATTTGATTCTAGTGACCCTGTTGACACTCCCATGATTGAGCGTACAAAACTGGATGAGGACCACTCAGGGATCATGGTAGACCAAACAAAATATCGTAGCATGATCGGATCCCTGATGTACCTCACAGCCAGTAGACCTGATATTATGTTCGCTGTATGCATGTGTGCTAGATACCAGGCTAAGCCTACCAAAAAGCACCTTGAAGCGGTTAAACGGGTCTTTCGGTACCTCCAAGGAACCATCAACATGGGACTTTGGTACCCGAAGGACACCGGTATGTCACTAACAGCATATGCAGATGCAGATCATGCAGGGTGTCAAGATACTCGTCGAAGTACGTCTGGAGGTGCTCAGTTTTTGGGTGATAAGCTTGTGATCTGGTCGTCAAAGAAGCAAATCAGTACTTCTATTTCCTCTACAGAGGCTGAATACATAGCCATGTCATCTTGCTGTACTCAAATCCTATGGATGAGATCTCAATTAACTGACTATGGCTTTGTATTCAACAAAATCCCTCTGTACTGTGATAATAAAAGTGCTATTGCTCTTTCTTGCAATAACGTTCAACACTCAAGGGCAAAGCATATCGACATTCGACATCATTTCATCAGGGAACAAGTGGAAAAAGGTGTGGTGGAACTCTATTTTGTGAGGACTGAATACCAGTTAGCAGACATCTTCACCAAAGCTCTTCCAAGAGAACGTTTTGAGTTTATTCTTCCACGACTTGGCTTGAAAAGCCTTCAACCAGAAACACTCAAACGTCTTCAGGAGGAAGACGAGGAGTGAAGGTCTTTCAAAATCCATAAAAATGTGAAAAATTCGAAAAATCCTCAAAAATATTGTCATTTTGTCATGCTTTTCTCTTTTCGATATCATCTACGGACTTTGTGTTGATATTCAAAGAATGTCACGGGTCTTTAGATGTTCATCGAATGTACATAGTTTTAAAAAAAATGAGGCGAAGAAAAATGGTGGTTTATTGTCATTTCAGGCAGTAACCCGTGTTAAAAAGAAAGAACAGAGCCATGCTTTATCTTGTTTTTCAAATCTCATGCTCTGATTCTATAAAAAATTCTCACTATCCAATGAAAACGAATTGCTTTGAAAAATTACTCGGGCTCAATTTTTGAAAATCATTTGTACTAAACGGTTGTTAAAACTGTCTATCTCTCAATCAACAACTTATGTCATTGATTGAGGGGGAGAATGATTTTAATTAAAAAAGTGTATTTTTTTCAAACAATGGTTGTTTTCAAAAGATATTCAAGCATGTTTAAATCTTTGGAGTCTAAAGTCTCAAAATTCGATCCTTATCAGTTAAAACGTTTTCAAAATCAAATCACAATTCTCCTTAAAAAGCTTTCAAAAACAATTTAAATCTACTGAGATCACGATTCTCAAATGATTTGATAATTGTGATCGGGGGAGAATTTGTAATTTAAATTGGATTTATACTGATAATTCGATAAAAGGTTTTATAAGGATGTACAAGCTATCCTCCCCGCATGTGACAAACGATTTCAAATACATTATGCACATGTTGAGGGGGAGCATCTACTTTAAACCTGAAATTATTGAAACGTGATTGAATTGTCACTAAGTGCAGGTTCCTCCTAATAGGTGCAAAACTCTTTCAAACTTCGAGGCACATATTAAGGGGGAGCAAAATTTTGAAAACCTCATCCTTCCTCAAAATGATGTATCTAATCAAATGGATTGGGAAGTGATGATGATATCTTTTAGAAAATGGTAATCAAAGAAGTTAATTCTTCCTCTTGCCTCCGTGTGCTAAACGATTTCAAATACATTATGCACATGTTGAGGGGGAGCTCTTGTTCTAAAAATATCAAAAACAATTCAGGTACAAAATGCTTTGATAATATATCATAAGTATCTGGATTGATTTTCAAATGGTTTTCAATTGGTTCCAAAGGCAGATGAACAATACCAAATAGACCGACCAACTTTACTTTATGTATGGTGATATAAGGATGATAAGGTTAGGTATTTTGTTCCCATGATCCGCCAGAACCGGAGGGATCTACCCAGGGACAATCCACTAGATAGTGTAGAGTCCTTAGGTATATTGATAAAAGGAGAAAAATGAGATATGGGAAGAGTGCGGACTGAGACTGAGCTAGTACTGGAATAAACCCAACAAGGTTCTAGCCATGAAGTCTCGGTAAGCACTGAAGGGGTTGAAGAATGAAAAAGAATTGGAATGTGAAAAGGGTGAAAATAAATAGCCCTCCCATAATTCAACCTTAGGGCAGAAACCGGGTTCAATTCATATGCTACTGGTGGTTACTAAGGTAACACTGGTATTGAAGACAAGACGTCATGGACCCAGTGACGCACTGCACTAAACTTCCCAAGCTACTCAAGTTCCTCTTAAAAGGGCTTGTTTCATTCTCACGGGGAACCTACATAATCTATCGACTCTCTCTTAGAGATTGTTGATATTGAAGAAGGAGACCCTCTCCCTAGTCTCCGGCACAGGAAACCAAAAGAGCACTAATTGAGTCTAGAGCCACGAGATCATCAATTAATCTCTTTAGGACACTTATTTCTTGAAAACTCACTATTTCACACAATGTGGAATGTGAGATTATATCTTATGAGTCCTACGCACTATCCTTGTGGTATTGCCAAGACTTAATTGTGTCATATGGACCTCATCAGTGGAGCGATTCAAAATTGAATCAATCCAGGTCCAAGAAAATGGATTGACGGATGCCTTTGAAAAACCGGTTGTTGTGTTTAAAAACTCTTTTCTCTAAGCACATCGACTGTGTACAATTATTTCAAATCAAAAGGTGTTTATGATTGATAAATGATTTTTCACTAAAACTTCGTTGTATTGCAAAAACAATTTCTATTGAGCGATGCACGATTGTTTTTCATCAATCAGTGAATCTCTATTCGCTGGTTCACTCACTCCGTGTTGTCTTCTTTGAGACGCTCCGGTTTGAGAACGGCTAGAGCAGCTGCGAAACCCTGTCAAGGAAATTCTTCGGAATTATACCTGATCACAGGCAGTACTTGTACTGATCAACGGGGAACCGTGGGCCGTGTACCTCAATTCAACGAAAGTGATCAAAGACACTTTCGTGTGCTTTATTGCTAACTGTTGTATGCAGGTACGCCCGACGTTTGCAGCTGATCAGAATGGAGCGGTCAATCCATAGCCGCATGCTCACACAACACATTCATTTCTAAAGAAATCATGATAAGTGCATCAAAGATTCTGATATTATCTCTCCATGCTTCTGCTACGCTGCTGCCAATATCATGAATCAACAAAAGCTTCCGCTACTCTGATAAGAAGATATCATGATCAAGAATGTGAGCATGTCGGTCCAAATGTCACAACATCACATATTATCAACACCACATAGGAAGAGTCAGAGATTTAATGTGGCTGATGATCTCAAAGCTGGCTCAAAACTCATTATCACGTGGATCAGTAAAAGACCTCCACCTGGTTTAACCAAACATGCATTGTGAAGAATCAATGACTACGAGCTTCAGAGCAAAGTAATTCATCAAGAGTGCAAGAACAATTTATAATGTAATATCAGTTTGTATTCAATGTAAGTTTAATGTGTGTTTGAGGTGACCTCCCTTAGGGGGAGATTGTTAGGAATTAGAAATTCCAGGTATTAAAGAGTCGGTCACCTCAAGTATATGTAATCGTTAGAGAGCTCGTAGTCATAGTTATTTTATGATTAAGTAGTATTTAGTTTAGTAACACCGTGGAGGACGGACGGGTCTTTACCCACTGTATGCCTGATCCACAGCCCGTAGGTGGCGTTTGTTTGTAAGATACTATAAATACCCTCTACCTCCCAAGGTAGAGGGTTGGAGCTTCAATACCATTTTTCTTTGTTTCACATAGTTCCCAACTCTCTTCCTTTCTCTCACTAGAACTTTCTATCTCTAAACACTTTTGTACGGCCCATAGTGATTATGGTTTAGTGTGTTTGTGAAATCCTATATCTTTCATTTACGTATTAGGAGTGATCCTAACAATCTTCCCTAATGTGTCGACATACGGGATTACTTACAACATTTCCTACCAATACAAATACAAATAAAGAAAAAGTGTTCGTGAGTTCTTCAAATGATGAGGATTTCCATAGTTGACGCTCATTATCTTCTTCTTGCACCCTTGCATGAGAACATTTCTTCACTTGTAGGAAAAAAGTCTTTGTGAGTTCTTCAAATGCTGAAGATTTTCATAGTTGACACTCATTATCTTCTTCTTGTACCCCTGCATGATGAGAACATTTCTAGTAAGGTCAGTTTTCCTACAGAAGGACAATAGAAGTGAAGCTTGACTCATTATAGAAGGAACAGTGTCTAGTAAGGTCCAAAATCAACCTTCACATACTCCATGCAATTGCGGTGTATATGGTGGAGTCATCCATGATATAATTTACACCTTCTAAGACGTTTTTCAAACTCTTGGCTAAGATACTCATCACCTATGTCCGATCAAAGTGCTTTGATCGTCATGCCCTTTGATTATGTACTTCATTTTGACATTCTTTAAAATCCCCAAATCTTATCGGCTAGTAAGGTTAAGAAAACTTTACTTTATTATCATTTATCGCAAGAAAGTTATTAATATTACTAATGAAATTTCTCTAAGAGTGACATAAAGTTCCTGATTTGAACCATTGATCTAATTAGAAACAAAAGTTACCAATGTAACTCAGGGTAGTATTACATCTCAGAAACATCTAATCAACAGAAAAGGATTCATTCATTTCAAGTACTAGAAGATATTGGTGAGAACAAAAGCAAATATGGCTTAGATTCAAAAAAAATTATTAATTACACAAAATATATAATGTAAGGCTAGTGCAAAAGCCTGTAGTATTTCACAAGATTTATTAATATACATTAACAAGAATGAACTGCAACAAATAAAGACAATACGAATAAATCTGGTTAATGATCATAGCCATAGAGACAAAGTCAATGTCCATTAGTTTCTCCGGGGTAGGATGACGCTAAGGCCAACAGCTATCCCGAAAAGGAGTATCAACAATCCTGTAAAATTGATAATCAATGCTTCTTGTTCGCGCCATAGGCCTTGAAAGATAAATTTTTGGGTCAATCCGGTCTCAGCAGTCACTATAGTCATGAAGAAGATAACTATGCCAAAGAAAGCATGCCATGGAAGCATTTTAGCTCTTCTTGTTTGCTCGGCACGCGGATACCAGAAAGAGAAAAATCCCAGCAGCCACTGCGTGACATCATAAGTTTCGACTAATAATTAGGTACTGTATGTTTCAAGTATATAACTGACAGTAATTTAGACAGTGTTTTGAGATCAACCTGTAAACCGAATAAGGAGATGGCGGATAAGCCAATCCAGGAATGCAAGGTGTACATATGTGGGAGGTTGACTCCATTATGAAACTTAAACACTGCATAAACTCCCACAATTCCAGCCACAAGTGCAATAAAGTGAAATATCAGATGGATTGCTTTCTGTGCTTTTCGCTTTGCAACTGGTATTGCCTTGTACACAATGATTGCTGATTCAAAGACCATTATCAATTAGATATCAGTAAAGTAGAAATATAGTTAAAAAAAGGTCCATATATATTAATATGTTACCTTCCCCGGAAAATAATAGAAATCCAAGTATCATGAGAAGCGGATGCAACTGCAAAACATAATGAAATGTTTAATACTTGATCAACCAGCTATGGAGTGTTTGAAATGATTTATTAAAGGTTTATAAACTGTACGCTTTAAATAAGCAAAGTTTAATATACTTTTTCAAAGGAAGCTATATTCCTGAAACTGCAAATAAGCAGTCCTACTAAGCAATCCAAAACACCTACCTAATCTAACCACTCCATAAACACTAAAGAAATCAAAACAAGCACAATATGCATGTTAAGTAACTATGAAAACATACATTGAAAATCTTGTTTTTATGGAAATGAGACTTGAAAGCAAATCCTCCACGGAACTTTAGGAGCCAAACCAGGGTAAGAGTTGCAATAGATATCACCAACAGATGTACAAATACAGTCACAGGTGCAGCTGACAGATTATAAGTCGAACCACCTTTAGCCATGGACGCACCTCTATGAGACACAAGCAGACTCAATAGCTCTGGTTATTGTGTGTTGTAATTAATCTTGGTACGTACAATGCCATATGTACACGAAGAATTCGATGAAAACAAAACAATGGTCTTGTTTTTATCACTAAATAAAATGGAAATTTGTTTTCTAACACGAGTTTTGTTATTTATTGATAACCATGATATGGTTATATGCTAAAAAAAATGAGACGGCCAACAACAAGAAAAAAACATCAATATATTCAGAAGGAAGAAGTTGTAACTTTTGACTGATAGTGATGAACAACAAGATTCCTGTAGACCGAATATTAGTCTGGTTTGATCCCAACAAAAACACAATCCAAATTGCTATGACAAGGAATGTAAATATATTATAGTTGATTGTCTTTTATGGGGTAGCACTTAACAAACTCTTTTATGATTTATAACTTTTTGCTTCAAATCTTTGAATAATCATCCAACAACAAAACTATATATATTTCCAACCAACTACTGTACTATTAATCTATAGTTTGCTGACTAATTTGATATTTAAGAACTTAAATTATCTGCTTATACATTATCTCATTGTAAAATGTCTGACATTTATGATCACATTTTGAACCTGGAATAAAAAGGTATTCGTCAAGAACCAGATAATTGTCGTGTAAATTTCTCTTATTAGTTTTCACCATTGAAGAAACAAAGGCAGTTACAGAAAACAAAACCAACGTATAAATCTTTCTTACAAACAAAATACTATAAACAACATACAAGAAAATTCATTCAAAAGTATCCATAAAACCACAAAATATGTTACTCAATATTAACAAAGTGACCAAGAGAGACAGAAAGATCAACTGTGATCCCAAACAAAAGGATTGCTAAAGCAAGAAAGTTGATCAAATAACTTTCTCTGTTTGTTGTGAGCTGCAAGAATGTGAACTTCTGCATCAGTCCCGTTTCAGCTGCGCATATCGCCATGTATAACAACACTCTTCCTCCAGACACATGCCACGGTGATAGCCTTCTTCGTTGAACTACTGATGCTTTTGGAAACACAAATAAACTGAACCCGAATAGCCACTGTCCAAAATATGCGATAAACAAGCAAACTAATGTAAGATTTACCATCGCAGCAAAATCTTGACTACTTATTTCATAAGCCTTTTAGTATATGAAGCTTCATATCAAGCTAGCTTCCAAAATAATTAAGTTAACTGACCATAAATATATTGAGCTATAAAATCCTTTTGTAGTTCGTAACTTATGTGTACTTTGCCTTTTTTTTTTTTTTTTTGGTTCAACAAAACCCGCAGGAGAGTCAGAAAATCTATGAAAATGGTGATGAAATTTATAATCTGGTTTGGGACAGATATTCAATCTGTAATAGATGAATTTATTCAGAAATTTTTAAACACCTTTGTTAAACTATAAAAGTTGTCGGGCAGGGGCAAAATAAGGGGTCCTCTTGATTAGTCATCAAATCAAATAAAGCGACAAGAAAACGAAAAAAGAAATGCACATTACCTGCAAGATGAACATGCAAAATGTTCCGATTCCAATCCACGAATGCAAGCTATACATGTCAACAATATTCATCTTATCGTGGAACTTGAATGCTGCATGTATCCCCACAATGCCTAAAACAAGAGCCGAAAAGTTCAAGAACATATGTAGATACTTTTGTGTTTGCCTAGGTGCTGATACTGTCTTGTATGCCATCATTGCTGCTCCAATAAAATGTAAATATTGTGTTATATAACATCAACACTTTGTACCAAATAAATGCTTTAATAAAAATAATAATAATACCTTCACCAGTGAGGAATATGAATCCGAAGAACATAAGAAAAGGGTGAAGCTGCAAAGAAATATGATCAATTCCATGAGAAAAAAGGTTCAAGCATGGATAGCCTTAATTAAAATGAATGAAAGTAAGTTTGATTTACATTGAATATGCGATATGGATTCGATGAATCAAGGTCGATTCCTTCACGATAATGCAGCAACCAAATAAGCATAAGGATGTTTGCTAAGATACCGAAGAGGTGTGCTGATACTGTGATGTTGGAGGCAGTCCTCCAGAATGGCGTAACGACGCTGTCCATGGCAAATGAAGATCAGCTGGCGCTTCTGATCGCTTAACTATTTTAGGTATTATATGGTCTACTTTAGGTCTTGTGAATATATAGTGTGACAAAAGTATCCAAGTCTATAAAGTTTGCTTGACATCATAGGTTTGGTATCAAGGGAGACTTGTGCTTTTGCAAAGGCTTCAACATGAAGGGGGCTTAAGCCAGCTAAAGGGAATATGTTCTAGGACACCCTTCTGGTTTAACAAGGGGCCCATCATGACCATATTTCGGGCTAAAAAGAGAAACTTCAGTTGTCATTTCATATAATCTTCATATGTACACCTTTTTTGGAATTACAGCTTATCTTCTGTTACATTTTTGGAATCAAGTGTACTGATTCTTAGCTTCTGAGTATTAAGTTTGCCAAATTGCTGCAAAAATCCTGCAGTCGACGTACTAATCCTATGAAAACCAGTAAAAGTAATAGTTTGAGAATTAAGATACCAATCATACCATATGCTTCATATGGAACAAGCTAGCTATTTATGTTCTTTGAACAGCAACTAAATACTTCACATTCATATCTGCACTAAAACTTGACCCCAAAACCTATGGTTGCAAGGCCTTGCTAACCAACAGGTTGTGCATTATTTAGCTAGTTAAAAGGGCTCAAGGTTTTCATGACGAGGAACAGATAATTTAGCTGTAATTTAGCTGATTAACATACATGATCAACCGGAACACCAGAATAGCATGGAAAGGCGACCCACTTTTAAAGCCCAAACCTTCTGGGTGAAAGGAGTAACAGATCCCCATAAACAACCAACAGCAAGCTTATGACGCTCTGGAAGAAGCAAACCACAACCCAACAATGAACTTCAAACTGCTTACTGAAAACTACTTACATAACTTACAAATAATCATATAAACACTTTAGATTAACAAAATTCTAAACAATCTCGAATTTGCTTATTTGGTATATCAGAACACAATATGCAGACAACAGTACGGATAAGAGCAAGGTTGGATCAAGTGGTTAACACCCTCGCCTCTGGAGACAGAGGTCAAGGGTTCGATCCTCACCCCTTGCAAGGCCGGAGGTCCTTTTCTACCTTTGGTAGAACCGGAAGCAGCCTCTCTACCTTAGGTAGAGGTATGGCTGTCTACGTCTTAACCTCCCCCATACACCGTGGAAGACGGTATTGGGCGTTACTTTACTTTTTTTTTAGTACGGATAAGCAATTCCAATTCCCAAACACCCCTTTATAATGCGAATTATTCATGATCATGGCATGAAGTGATACGACATCAGGAAGCAAGTTAACCATACATGACCAAGAACCTCCAACAAGCCAACAACTAAGCAAAATCTAAAAGCCAGCCACAAACCATTCCTGATTGCTGCGCAACGGACCTAATGTAACAAGACAGGACAAATAGAGCATCTGCCTTAGCAACTATATCAAGCTTCAAACACAAAGAATCTAGGATTAGTACATCACTTTTCGCTTGAAAAGAATTCAGCATGTAATACATCACTTTCTCTTTTTATACCAACACAAAAATCGAAGCGAAATATACATTTGATTCTTTGGTCTTCATACATTAACAATAAAGATTGTAAACATGAACAATCTGTATAGAGTTAAACACCATTACTTACTAAAACTACATCAAGAATCCATGCCACTTAAAGTTCCCAACTTTCCAACATTTCCCACAAAACCAAACAAAAACCGATCACTTACCATCACCTATATCAAGATTCATGAATACAAATACAAACTTCTAAAGCTTTCACTTTTCAGAATACCAATTCATCTTATCTGCTACCTATACAAGCACAAAATCAAATTTAAATACACATTTGAATTTTTAGTCCTGATACATAACAAAAAAGATTTATAGCATTTCAACATTGTTCCACATTCATCAATTACTATCTACATCAAGAATCTACATTACTTCTCAAGTTTTTTGAGTAAGGAAAAGTAAAGAAATAGGAAGTAAACATTTTCAGCCCAATTTTGGGAGGAAACATTTTACTTCAAAATCAACCAAATCACGTTTCTTTTTCGGTCTTTTTCCTTTTCTTTTCCTCCTTAAGTGATAATCTTTTTTGTTTCACTTCATTTTCTTTACTTTCCTTCCTTAAGTGATACTCGAGAACCACACAATCCAAAACCCACAAGCCCGCAGGGCTATCAGAGTATATCAATACAAACTTGTAAATATATATATCAAAATACCATTTTATTAATGCTCTTGTACAAACACAAAATCGAATCAAAATACACTTTTGAATCTTTAGTCTTGATACATAAACAAAAAGATTGATAACACGTCAACAATCCAAAAAAAGTTACACCATTGCTTACTAAAACTATATCAAGAATCCATATAAATTCGATAACTTTTTCGAGATTTTGCAGATACCAAATTACCAACCCCATCACTTACTTTTGACACTTACACCATCTTTCCCGGCGATAATAACCGCAGTAGTCATGTCGAGAAACAACCCATGTTCCACAACCCCTTCAAAAGCCGAAATCTCCTTACCAGCACTCCAAGCATCCTTAATCGGCGTCTTGAAATACAAATCCACAATATAATTCATATTATCAGTAACATAAGGCTTGCCATCACCATCTAACCTCAACTTAGCATCACATCCTTCACTCTTAAACAGCTCTTGCAACCTAACTAAATTATACTTCCAACAAAACTGCACAACTTCAACAGGCATAGCTAAACCACTACCACCTAGACCAGTAACAAGCTTAGAATCATCAACCACCACAACAAACTTATCACTAGCAGCTTCCACCATTTTCTCTCTTAACAAAGCACCACCTCTGCCTTTAACTAAGTTAAGATCAGGGTCAACTTCATCTGCACCATCAATAGCAAGATCAAGCTTAGGATGGTCATCTAGTATAGACAAAGGGATACCTAGTGAAGCAGCTTGTTCTTGTGTTCTTTTTGAGGTGGGTACTCCTATAATGTTGGTAAGTTGACCTGAAGCTAAAAGCTGTCCTATTTTGTCAACTACAAAAGCTGCTGTGGAACCTGTACCTAAGCCTAGGACCATTCCTGAGGAGACATATTCTACTGCTTTGTCTGCTGCTAGTTTTTTAAGGTCATCTTGTGTTAAGGGCTGCACTGGTGTGGGTGCTGAGAAGGCTTTGATGGTGAGGTGGCGCGTGGTGGTGAGAGTGGGGGAGAGTGTGGTGGCTGTGTGGTGGCGGAAGGTGGAGAGTGGTGGGCGCGTGAGGAAAGATAGGGAGGCCATGGTGGTGGTTGGTTGGTGGGTGGTGTGTTGTTTGTTTATCTTATGTTTGATCAGATCAAGTGTTTGTGTTGGGCTGACACTGTTTTGTACTTTATTGAAACATAAAAGCTTGGTTGGGTTTTTTTCAAAAGGATATGAGCCTTTTTGTCCACTACTATGTTTTAAACTTTTAATGGTGTGTTTTTCAGTTTAGGAACCAAACTTTTCTTCTTCAAGATTTTAACCACTTTCTCTTTCTCAAACTTCATTTGGGCAATTGGGCAATCGCACCATTAACAGTGAAAACAAGCCAAGCCAAACCCGAGCTTGACTCATTTAATACTGGAGAAGCTCGAGTCAAGTTTTTACGATCCGAGCTCAAGTAGCTCACGTATACCAGGGAACATTTACACCTCCACACCATTTAAAAACATTGATGATTATCATTTCTTGTACTAAAAAGTTTTAGGTATGCACCTTAAGTGCCCTCTGATTTCGACAGATCTTCCTGGTCCAGGACTTCTCTTCTACAAAAATGGTCAATGTGGTTTGACGTAGGGCTGAGCACAAAACCGATCGAACCGAGCCGAACCGGAAAACCGAGCCGAACCGGACCGAACCGAACCGGACCGACCATTTTCGGTTCGGTTTCTGTTCTATGTCTTATCGGATGTCGGTTTTCGGTTCGGTTCGGTCCGACCCAAAACCGACCAAACACGCACATAAAGCATGTAAACCCGGCCGAACCGACACAAAACCGAACCGAACCGAACCGATTCGGTTCGGTTTCGGTTCATGTTTTTTGTGAAATCGGTTCTCGGGTCGGTTCGGTTTTCGTCGGTTCCGGACCGTTGCTCAGCCCTAGTTTGACGCGTCTCATTTGCAGGTCACATGCATTTATTTAACGGTGTTATGGAAGAGGGAGTGGATCCATAATGAACTAAATCCGTAAAAATATCCGACAAGGGACCAAATCCATAAGACCGGGCAAAACAACAGGAACCATTAATGTAATTAACTCTGGTTATTACTCAGCATAATAAGATTACCAAAAAAGGTATTGAAACTACTAAATATGGAGTCTTAGTTTGGTATAAAACTACCAAAAATGAAGCCAAAATGGTATAAAAAGTCAAAAACTACCAAAAACAGTGTCTCCAATTGAAGGAAAACAAATCCTTTGAAAACAATGTCTCACGGAAAAATAGATGCTAACTTTATCCTATTGTAGCAACTCTTGATAATTTACTGGAACCTTTTTTAGTTACCAGAAACAGCTTCCTTGCTCTCTATCAGTTTGATAAAGTTGCTAACAATGGTCTTGCCTTCGGTTGTTATAATGCTCTCTGGATGGAACTGCACACCCTGCAATAAAGATAACACAACAATAAGAATTTCATCATATAATAAGATTGTATGAAACATGTTTCTCAGGGGAAAGATTGTCAATAGCATATTTGGCTCAAGTCATTCTAATATTTCGATAGCAATAAGGAATTAATAATGCAGTATTTGGTACTACTTTTCTCAATGACTAGTTTTATCGTTTCAGTCACGCTATTACTCACAAGAGATTAGAAAACTAAACTTACCAGCAAATGGCGATGCACTTTGTGACGAGCAGCCATAACAAGTCCATCCTCTGTCCAGGCTGTCATCTCAAGTACATCGGGAAAGGTATCCCTATCAATCACAAGACTATGATATCTTCCAACAGTAAATGGGCTGCCAAGAAATTGTGACGTAAATAAGAGTAAGCAAAGCATAATGACCATCACCCGCAATACTAGAAATGTTGTGTTATGGTAACATCCATCAATGGCATCTAAAAGATAAGCAAATATTACTTCAGCTGAGTGTTAGTGACTGGACGTACTTTGATATGCCTGCAAACAAACTGTCTTCACCTCCTTCATTGTGATAAACCAGTGAACTCTTTCCATGCATAACACCATAAGGAGAACGCACGACTTTCCCTGCAAAAGTTTCTAATTTGTTACCACAGAAAAAGAAAAGAACATACAGTAACAGATGTAAAAGAGTTTGCTTTAAGTAGTATTCAAAAAAGTAAAGATCACACTTAATCAAAACCAACTTTATATAGCTACGAAATTGAGTTCATTTTTCTACTCAGGAAGATTGAAAAGAAAGAGAAAAAAAATGCAGTAAATAAAACTGAAGTATTCTGTAATGAATGCTTAAACCACCGGACGATGCAATGCAAGTCCATGTAATTGCTTTCCAAGAACATCTTAATTCGACTCTTCAAAAAGTGCCTACGTTGCAAAGATACAGGTGTAAGGATACACAATCCTGATATTTGAACACAGGGATTTGGGCATTTGGCAAAGTAAAGAAAATCAGCAATACTGCTGTTGATATGGAAACCAATAAAAGAACCAGATATCTGAAGTTTGTCTAGGATGAAAAGTAGGAAATTGAAGAAATATTGCTCTTTTTCCTAAAAAGAAAGATGCAATGTTTGACTTGACACTTCACTAAAATTCAATTACATACCTAAACGGCTGAGACGCCCTTAATAAGAGAAAACTGCCAGAACTTGTAGGCCACAATAATTTCATTAACAACTTTTACTGATACCAATAAGCAAACATGCAAGTTTGGGATAGAATCTTCTCCAAAAAGAATTTTTTTCATTTTTAGGATAAATGGTGTAACGGAAGTTAGTTAGTAGCACATCAATGTCCCACTACTCAGGACCACACAATCAATAACTTAACCATTTATGGGAGCAACTGATTAAAGAGACAATGATGCACTGAAGTAGTCAACTAGCCACCATGGAAAGAAGAATCTTATTGATACCTTATCCAGGTTTCTAATTATACAACTAGCATTCCACCAACTATTTGCAAGAAAACCTTGCTCTGTATTCAAGTCTGAAAATTGTGGGTTTCATTATACGTAACACCTCGCCATACTATTCACACAACCAAAAGTTAACTTTCTTAGACCTATGCATCACTTCCAACCTCTGGTAAGAACTATAACTAGAATTAAAGATTAATGAATTTTTCTATGCCTACTTGTCAGGTCGCACCCATCTAACGCACTCTATGTAGTCATGATTTCTGCTCAGTATAACAAACATTAACTGAACCTAAACATCTACACTACCTGAGTCCCTAATACCTCAAATTACTTTATATCTTTCCAGCAATTCGACGAGATTATGAGTATAGGGCATCACAAGAAATGATACGATTTTACACTAAATGGTCCCTTTGAGGTACTACATCACAAGAAACAAAATCAAAGTTATAATGTCAGAACAACTCACCTCCAAAAGCTTCGCCAATGCACTGTAATCCCATGCATACTCCAAAAAGAGGTACCTCAGGTCCAAGTTCCAGAACTGTTTGTAATGATATTCCTGAATCTTGTGGTGCACCTGTGGAAAGAGAAATGCTTAATATGAATTTAAACTGATATTAGGATTTATGAAGGTATAGAATAGACGCAAAATAGGCACAACCATGATCTTACCTGGTCCGGGAGATATAAGAATTCCTCTAGGATTTTTCCTATAAAACACAATATCACATTTTTTAAATCATTAAAAAACATAGATAAACTCTGTATATGTGTGTGTGTGTGTGTGTGTGTGTGTGTGTGTGTGCGTGTGTGCCGCTATCAAATATAATCCACATGCAAAATTTGGAAAAATTTAGTACAATCGATTAAGGTATGGGAATAATTACTTTCTTAGTTCATCCACGGTAAGCTCGTCATTTCGGTATACCTCAAAGTTGCATCCCAGCTCTCCCATATACTACAGATTAAGACAAGCTATTAGTATAACTAAATAAAAGTTAGCAATCGGACATGTGCAAGTAATTGACCACCTGAAACAGTTTGGAAAAAAGTAATCTCTGTTGTATATCTGTAATCAATGTAAAGTGACCAGATAAAATCATCTCATTGATTCACTTTTGCGGCACTCATCTCCAAAAATAAAATGATTATAATGGAACAAATCATGATTGACACTCAAATATTTCACTGTGGGACAATATTTTATATACAGAATTAAAGAAGAGGGACGAACCTGGCAAAGGTTATAAGTGAAGCTGTCATAATTGTCGATGACAATTATGGGACTGCTATTTTTTGCCATGACACCCATTGATCCTGAGGATTCTTTCTCAGAGATGGCAAGGCATATTCTTGGGACAACTCTAGTTCCCTTTGATCGCATACCATGTAAGGTAACATCATTTACAGATAACTGTGAAGCCCTGCGGAGATTCGGTGTTTTCTGAGGCAACAACGAAGTTCTTAGTTGAACGGATGAGTTCTGAGGCAACGATAAAGCCACCATTGTTCGTATCTTCTACCAATTCTGCAACGGAAAAAGTTCTATAGATAAATATACTTTCACTTTGTAATATGTGTCCAGAAAAATACTAAAAAAATCGTGATACAACCCATTTTAGATATCGTATATTAGAACATGGAACATTCTAAGTTTAAGATCAAAACCTAAAGGGTTAAAAGTTTATGCCTGTCAATTTCTAAGATCTCTTGACAATAATACCGCTTTAACTTCGAAACATATGATAATCGCTTATTTGAAATCAACCAAGCATCATTTTAAGAATGATTCAAGTCGTGTGTGCTAAAAAGATCAACACTTCCATGTTTGGTAGGACAAAGTAACATATAACACTTTCCCAACATAGATATTCAAGTTAATTTATTCATTCTTCCGAAAACTCGTTGACTTATATTTGGAGTTAATTAGATTACTATTTTATAGAGTTAGTCGATGCAAATCCGAAAACTAATTTCTTTATTTAAATGGTCAACTTTGTTCTTACCATTTATGCCTTCTACCTTTCAAATGACGGATAGCCAAGAGCATTTGGGATAAACATTACATTTTAGTTATCTCAAAACACACGAAAGCAGAAGGAAAAAAAAACAATAATATGAAGCCGTCACAACTTTGCTAAAGGAAGAGCTATACTGTTGATTAATAACCCTTATAAAAGCCGTTATAAATTAAATCGAGTCCATTTAGATGATGACTACTTCCAGAGTTTCATATCACCGACTCTTCAATACTAGGATAAATAGCAGTCACTTAGACTATAAAAACTGCAAGAAATGGTAATCCTACTTGTGGAATGAAAAGTGTAATGTAATGATTTATTGTAGTTATTAATCATGTTTAGTTTGTATGATAAGACGTAATGGAATCGATAATAAAAAGACTAAAATACCTATTAATGATAGAAAGTTTATTTAATGTGGTTAATTAATAATGGAGTTTTATGCAATTTTGATTCCATTACAAGATGTAATGAAAAAAAAAGTAGAGGACCCTAAGGAATGTTTTTTGTGTAAATGAGTCATCATTACATTCTATAAATGTAAACAAACAACATTTATTCATTACAGCGTAATAATCTTTTTAATTAGGGCTTTGATTACGACATACCAAACACTACAAAAATGGATTAACGAAAAGTTCCTCTTTCGGAAATAAAGGTTTTAATTTTTATGAGATTATTACAGTTAGCTATTTAATAATGATGCTTGTAACCAATTATTGTACAGATAAAAATAATTAATAATGAAATGAAAAAACAAAAATGCTAATCAAATGTACATAATCAATCAGAAACCTAATTCTTTGCCTCCTGTGAACAAGAAAAATTAGAAAATAATAATAATAATAAAGAATAACAAATTAACCCATTTAAAAGCATAAACAAGTTGATCATGAATAATAACAACAAATCAACGATATACACATAATGAAATAGCAAATAAATGAATTAGGGTCAGTGTGTGTTTTTGTGTGTGTGTGTGTGTAGAGAGAAAAAGAAAGAACCTTGTATTGAGTTATGGCAGCTTGAACTCTCTGTTACTTTGAAAAAATGGGGACCTGAAATGGTGGGACAGATTTTGTTTCAGGGTTTTATACTTCTATTACCATTTAATGTCATTACTTTTTCTTATCAAATGACAACTTTTTGGCTAAAATAGTAACAGTATTAAGGAGTACAGGTAATATTCATCGAATCCACTTATTCGTTTACTCCCACAATAAAACTAACATGACCGATCACGTTTAACTCTAACTTCCTCTGACGCAGAGACCACGAGTGACGGACATCTAAACGACAACGATTGGTTGCTTTACCGTCTTGTTCCGTCGCATGTCGTTCTTCCGTCGAGATAATCTTGATCCTAAATTAATTATACATCGCTAAAGGGGTGTTTGTTTCGACTTATATGAGCTTTTTAGCTTATATGATAAGCCAAGCTTATTTTCACACTTACAGACCCGTAAGTGTCAAAATATGCTACAAAATTGTGGCTTATGTTATATAAGCCGAACACGGCTTATGTTATACTAGTCGGATATCCGCGCATAGCGGCGGCGATAAGTATAGTTTTATGTGTTTACTTACCCCGTTTAGAGAATTCGTTTTACAACACTCCGAATGTATATGTGTTAGTTGTATATGTTTGTTTGGGTTACATGTAGCTTTCTCACGAAATTATTATTCCCGCATATAGAAATACCCTCGCAATCTCTTACCCGTCAATCACTCCCTCCAAAAGTATATGATTTTGACGAATCAAGATTGAATTGATTGAAATAAAGGTTAAAGTTGTAAAAATTTGAATTAAAATAAAACAAACTCACCAAAAATATAAAAACTAAAAACTCATAAAAATCTATCAAAATTGATGTTGAATAAAAGAGCACAAAGTTTTAGAAAATATGATGAAATTAGATTATAAAAAAATAAATATATAAAAAGATATTTCAATTTGAAAATAAAGATGAATTTTTAGTTAAGAAGTGACACATGTCACTTTATAATTTGAGCTTCTTATCTTAATTTTTAGTGGTTAGTAGTTACGTTCGGAGTTTGTTAAGAAGTAACGCATGTCATCTCATGATTGGAGCTCCTTATCTTAATATTTGGTTAGGAGTTAAGATTGTAATTAAGATTGAGATATACATGCATTATAATATAGTATAGATACGCTTAAATAAACACACCCCTCAAAAGTATATAAGAAATTTCGATCAACTTTATCTACTATTACCCTCACTTAAAGTTTTCCTTAAAAAAAAAGTTTAATTACTCCGTTAGTTAACCATAACCAGATATCTGATGCAGAATTCACTAATGATAGAAATTATTCATGTAGTTTTAAACTTTTAATGATGTTTAGTTATTCTATTTTAATCAAATAAAATCTTGTGTTTACTTTTATTTGATTTCACTTCCTTTCAAACAGATATTGTTGTTGTTGTAGTATGCATCTTTTAGATTGGAAATTTTTTCGAATATTATGTTTAAACGTGAAAAAAATTCATATTCTTTTATGTTTTTCCGAAAATTGGATTTGTTTTTTTCCTTTTGAGAAAATGTTAAATTACAAAAGTATGGTTAATTGAAAGAAGTGAAAAGGAGAAACATCAAAATACATATTTTACTTTCTTGGACTTTAATGAAATCATGTTGTAAATAAAAAGGAAAAGTTGATTTTCTAATTTTTCAGAGCAGCGTTGATTTAAGTGAGAAATTACTGTGCTACCCATTTATTAATGGGCATGTCTGCACATACCCATCTTTAACTCCAATCTCAAAACTACCCATCCATGTCGGGTATATATTTTCACTATATACACGACATGGACGTGTATGGCTAGGAATGATCTTTGCAATTAAATTTTTAGCAATGTCGGGTAGAAAATATCATGTATACACGACATGGGTTTTTTTTATTCATATAGTGTATAAAATTGGGCTTTTGTATACACGACATGGACCTTTTTTTAATCTAATGTCGGGTATAGAGACTTTGTATACACGACATGGACTTTTTTGCATACTAATGTCGTGTATATATTTGGATACATGCAAAAAGTTGGTCTCTATATTATTTGTGTACTAAAACATCACATGTGTGTGTTTATAAAAAACAACCATGTGCTTATTGTAAGAAAAAAAAATGTATATTTGTATGAATGGCATTATAATGCGTTCTTTTACAAATCTGAGACATTTCATTCTCAAAAATGTTACATTGTTTTGTAACAAAATAAATCTTATGTATAACATTATATATGAAATTTTATACAAATATAATGTATCCATTTATATAAACTACATCTTTGTCTACTTAGGCAGGTCGACATTATGAATGTCCAAAATATCATACTATACGATCAATGTTTGTGGACCTAGAAAGAGATTGCTCAAAAATAATGTAGTCTCAAAATCTTAAGATTATCATATGTATATGTAATGCATTATTGGTTATATTTCAGATATATAAAATAACGAATATCCTATTTTCTGTCTAGTCACGATTCACATCATAATTGGGCCATATATATACGGCAAAAGTTCAATATAGAACCAAAATTTACCATAGATCCAATCAACCAATAATAGTCATTCATTTTTTTATTATGATAAACTTTCACTCTTTTTTAAAAAATTAAATATCTCGCAAACCGTTAATCGTTACGCGATAAAAATTATACCATCGTGACGAGAATTAAATTATCTTTCTATAGATATGCACTACTATATATTTTTAACAACTTTTTTTTTTTCAAAATTTCGGTCAACAAAAATCATATATGATTCGTAAAAATCGAATCAATCATATATGATTCGATTTTTACGAATCACATATGATTTTTGAGAATCATATATGATTGTAAAAATCATATATGATTCGTAAAAATCGAATCATACATGATTTTTTAAAATCATATATGATTCGTAAAAATCATATATGATTTTTTCGGACGGAATTTTTGAAAAAAAATGTGTGTCGAAAATATGTAAAGTGCATATCTATAGAAAGATAATTTAATTCTCGTCACGATGGTGTATATTTTATATTTTGAAGATTTACCGTTTGTAAGATATGTTGTTTTAAAAAAAGGTGGAAAATGATTTTGTATTAATTTAGATAAAAAATGAAGGGTTATGATTGGTTCATTTGTTCTATGACAAATATGAGTTCTATATTGATCTCAACTCTATATATACACGACATTAGTATGCAAAAAAGTCCATGTCGTGTATACAAAGTCTCTATACCCGACATTAGATTAAAAAAAGATCCATGTCGTGTATACGAAAGCCCATGTCGTGTAATTTTATACACTATATGAATAAAAAAAACCATGTCGTGTATACATGATATTTTCTACCCGACATTGCTAAAAATTTAATTGCAAAGATCATTCATAGCCATACACGTCCATGTCGTGTATATAGTGAAAATATATACCCGACATGGATGGGTAGTTTTGAGATTGGAGTTAAAGATGGGTATGTGCAGACACGCCCATTAATAAATGGGTAGCACAGTAATTTTCACTTGATTTAAACGTATTTCTGTTTTCCTAGAAAATTTTATGATAAAGTAGCATTCTATTCTTAGCATTTTGTCAAACTGAAACAAGTGTTGAAAGATATATTTACGGGTGTCAAAAAAACGCTCCCGAATTCGATTAAGCCTATTCGAGTCAGGTTACTCTAGTCAATAACCTTATTCGAGTTATTCGGATCAACCCGAATGCTGAATAAAGTCAGATGTGAGATTAAATAATTTGCCTAAATCGGGTTCGGGCCGACCCGATTGACCCGAATAAAGTTTTTTTGTATTTTTTAAATTATCTATGCAAATTTATTAAACTATACAACTCTTTTTGATTATTTTACTCATATTCAAATGACCCAAGCCCAAAGGACCCGGCCCGAATTAACCCGAACACGACTAACCTGGCGGCTAAATAGGGTCGAGTTTGGGTATGATATTTTTTGCCATAACCCGACTTTACCTGAACCAACCAACCCGATTAACACCCCTAGATAGATGTTACAGCTTACAACCCATGTTTGATTTTCTCCAAGCTTAATTTGTATATCCTCTAAACCACTGTATCAAAAATGCATGAACCTACAGATACAATATTGTCATAAACAAACAGATGAATTGACAAGTCCCAAATCCTTCATGCCTAATCTCTACCATGTTGGAAATTTGGTATAGTTTGTAAAAAAACCATTGACTGATTAATGATGAGGTTAATTAAAAAGATCGCAAAATTAAAAACTCAAAATCTTAAAATCATAATTAAGCACAGACTACAAGCCCATATGCTAATAAATTCAAATTTATATTAAGCACAGACTACAAACACAAGTGCTAACAGATTCAAAAGCAAACTCTAGTAGAAACTTTGCTAAGAGCCAACATACTAAAATACCACAAATAGTTGTAAAACACTTCAAATTCTCAACCTCGCCAACACTAATATTGCTAGTTTCCACCAACTGTGTTCCAGATAATAACTGCATATCGATCTAACCAAAATTTTGACTGAATAGTTAACAGGCAAAGAGTGTCAACGACGAAATCAAGCCCACTGCAGCACCCTTTTTTGCCCAAAGTTTTCAGTACAAGAAAATCCAGCAATACGTTCACACAATAAATTCACTATTGACCATCTTGACCCTCCTCCTTGACAAGTCTGATCATGTCATCGATTCGAAGTATTGTTATAGCTGCTTCAGTTGCAAACTGAAACAAAAATAGAAACTTTTTAGATTCTTCATTTACATTTTTATTGAGATTTATGTATATTGATGATTATCCAAAAGATTACCTGTAGTATCTTGACTTTGCTCATTGCAGGTTCAATCACACCAGCTTCCAAGTTGTTACGGGTGGTACCCTTGACTAGGTCCAACCCCATGCTGCAATTTACACAGAAATTGGATAATAAAAAGAGACGTGAGAAGATATTCAGAGAGATAAGTAACAAAAGCTAGAGAAGAAGAATATCACAAATTACCTTGATAGATGCTTCTTATCTGCCTTGGTTTGTGCAGTATGGTGATAGGCACGCAACTTGGCTACTAAGTCTGTAGCATCTTTTGCAGCATTCACAGCAAGAACCTGGATCAGTAAAATATGAAGCTTTTGCTCAATAACATATGAATTAAAATTATTTACCAGCTGTAACTGATGACTATGAGAATAAAAGTCTGCTTAGTAAATGTATCTTAAAGTCATTAGCAAAACAAACCTTTGGAATGATCAACAATGATTCGGCAAATTCTGCGATGGCTAACTGTTCCCGAGATCCTAAAGTTGTAGCAAGATACTCCAAATAGACAGATAAAGCAGCCTCAACTGCACCGCCACCGGCAACCACCTGTTTCAAAGATTCACATATTTAGTAAATAAATCACGAAAAAATATAAAATGTCATTTTACTAATAATATCAAGTGATTAATATCCTTACTGCATTAGATTCCAGGGTTCTTTTGACAATAGATAAAGCATCATGCATGGCCCTATCCATCTCATCAAGCATGAAGTCATTAGCACCTCTGAGTATGACAGAAACCTGTGGAAATCATTTATTAAAATAATTTAAAAACAGTCCGGACATTAGTATCAAATTTACTGATAATATCAGGTGTTTAATATTGATCTCTTTATTAAAAAAAAATGAAGAAATATGACATACTGCACTTGAGGTTTTGGTTCCCTTTATCATTATAACATCATCATCTGCAATGCGCTCTTCCACCACCTCATCAGCTTGTCCAAGAAATGATGAATCATATGTTTCCTCTCCTTCCATGTCAGCAAAAGTTGACACCTGGAGCAAATCAAAAAATGAAAATCAATTTCAATAATAAAAAATCAACATAAAAATAATCAAGTTAAGACTATTACCAAAGTTGCACCAGTTGCCTTTGCTACATGGCGTAAATCCTCCTTTCGCACACGTCTAACAGCGATTGCACCAGCCTCCACAAAGTACTGAATTTTAACACACCAAATATCATTAAAAATAAGCCACAAGTAGAGAAATTGTCACATTTTCAAAACATTATCAAGTGTAAGGATTATACCTTGAGTGCCATGTCATCAATTCCCTTTGTTGTTAAAACAACATTAGCTCCAGCCTTGAGAATCTTCTCAATGCGTTCTTTCGTTGTATCACTCTCTCTGTAATAATAATAGTATTAGATGACAGATAAATAGAAATAATATATTGTTTTACGATAAACATTGGCATAAAAGTCCCAAAAATCTTTAAGTGGGGTCACCTTTGACGAATCTTCTCCAACTCTCGTGGGTCAGAGACTAAAACTTGAACCCCCAATTGCATTTTTGTCTTTTGGAGATTAAAGTCAAGACAAGCAATCCTTGCGGGAGAAACTTTCATTGGCATTCCTTGTGCTGCACGACCAGTGTTAAGTGCGTAGCCTTTTAACAGATAGCTGTCTTTAGCACTTTTTCCATGAGCCTTAAGGACATTGATTCCCTGGAGACGAGCAACATGATTATTATTTAGAAATAAATTTTTGCAATGAAGCTTTATAATGATATATTGCTCAGTCTACTGGATAAATACCTTGATTGGGTACTTGATTTCTCCTCGTGCATTTGTCATTTTAACTGATAGTACTGCTTCAACAACCTAAATAATGCAGCAATCCTGTTATATATTTAGTTTTTGAAAAAACAATACATTTTTCTTAAATAAATTTAAAAAGTGTACCAAGTTGGCGAAGAAGTCGCTGTCACTTGATAACAACTTTGAGGACATGCTTGTCTTAGCACAGTTTAGAAGAGTATCTTTTCCAAGCTTCTCGACCTATCAAGGGGAATATATCATAAAACTATCAAGAATCGATATTTGAATATTCTCAAATTGGTGTTTTAGAGCATTCATTACCTTGACTGCCAGCTTTTCTTCAACATATTTGCATGCTTCTCTCATTGCAAGCTGTCGAAATAACAATATTTGTGAGCACAAGCACAATCAATGACGAATTCAAAACGAAAGGAATAGGATAATATATTAAGAAATGATAAGAGCACTCACTCTGTAACCACTAATTATAGATGTTGGGTGAATCTTATTTTTGACAAGATCATTTGCTCTCTGCAAAGTTACCAAAAGAATATTTTTGTTAGAAAAATTTCTCAACGAGCTCCGGATTAGAATATTGTTAGAAAATTACCTTAAGTAACTCGGCCGCTATGATGACGACAGAAGTCGTACCATCTCCTACTTCTCGATCTTGAAGCTCAGCCAATTCAACCAGTACCTACACATATCATAAACTTTATATTGATACAAAACAATAGCTTCAAGATATAAATACGGTAAAAAGAAAAAAGATGGTCATTAGAAAATACAATTCTTCAAGTTCTACCTTGGCAGCTGGATGTTCAACATCCAGCATCCTGAGAATTGTGGCACCATCATTTGTGATGGTCACATCCCCGATATCATCAACCAACATCTGAAATCCAAAATCATATCAGCTACCATCGCAGAAATAAGGTTTTACAAAAATAAATTGTCAATGACGAATAACAGAAGTGGCTTAAAATCAATATTAAATTATAACTCCTAAATGGACCTATGCATATACCAAGATTAAACTGATACATATCAAAATATCAACCTAAGGAAAAGATGGAGATTATAGGACAAATCAACATAGGCATATAAGGTGTTCAAACATCTCACTCGCTATTCAAGTTGGACTAGCTGTTGTAAACAAACTTTCCCACATGAACTCAAGAAGATGTGAGTCTCTAACTCGCTGCACCTTGAGGAGCTAGGGATTACAACCCAAGCCCAGAGTGGTGCGCTACCCAATAACCCCAATCAACTTAGTACATAGACGAAGGTTATTAACGACAAATGTTCTACAACTAAAGGCTTATCAGTGATCAAATGTGTGGATGGATTGTTCTCGACAATGAAAACGATTGAATTACGAATTGAAAGTTGCAGGTTAGAACAACATATCTTGATGATAGCAAATCAGTTCAAGTGTCAGGACTTCTAATCTAGTCTAAAGAATACTAAGCTAAACATCTTCATATTCCAAAATAGACAGCCCCTCACCCCGTTATAAAACATAAATCAGTCCGAATCGTAAATTTGCACATGAGAACCTCTCCTACTAAAGCCCTTTAAAATACTATCAATTCCTAAGCAATTTCGTTTTACAAACCTAACTTCACTATCCCTAAAGTTTTCAATGAGAAGTTTCCCAAACTTCAACCTTTTTCATTCGATTTCATCATAAACCTCACTATGGAATCTTAATTTATGAACCACTCCATATTTTATTAAACCTTTTAATTTACCTATTATAATAGAGTCCCTAAAAGCTAAGATTATAAAATGCAAAAACAAATATACGTCCCCACACTAGAGTGTTTGTTTTAGCTTCTTCGATTGGCTTATGATCTTCCTGGTAATTCAAAAACCCAATTAGCTCATTTATAGGGGGTGTTTGGATTAGCTTAATTTATGGGCATTTTGACATCTGCAAATGCCAGAAAGCTTACTTTTTTTAGTTTATGAGCGTACCACTAGGCCATAAGCTCAACCTCATAAACCCAACAAAGTAAGCCTATCAGGTTTTCCAGATTTCAACAAGCCCATAAAATAAGCTAATCCAAACACCTCCTAAAAATGTGCTTATTGAGCTTTTAAATTAGCAGGACGATCAAATAAGCTAAAACAAACACTCTAGTGTAAAGACGTATGTTTGTTTTTGCATTATATAATCTTAGCTTTTAAAGAAAATGACTTTTTACTCTAATGTTTAACCTAAAACCTTTCATAAATAAATTGAATTGAAAATAAGCAAATCCAAAAACACTAGCTTGAGAAGCAGTTATAAGCTAATAATTTGAAGCAGAAGCAATAATTACCTTATCAAGACCAACAGGACCAAGAGAAGTCTTGACAATATTGGAAACAGATTGACAGGCAGTAACTACAAGAAAACCAATTTTTTTTTACATTTCGTATAAAAGATTTATAAAAATGACAATAAAAAACTACTTACTGTTTTGTGTACGAACATCTTGACCAGATTGACGATCACCAAGGATATCAAGCGGCTGTGATCCAAGAGACATTATGATTTAGATCTCGTTTGTTTTAGCTATTGGATCTATGAAACCCTAATTAGTGGGTTGATGATGTTAGAGTGTTCGAGTGTGTGTTGTAAACCCTACTACTGGTTACTTCGAATGATGTAGCGGGTTTTGTGCTTGGTTTCTTCTGTGGGTTTCAACACTGGGCCGTACCCGACCCGACATTCCCTTCTAAGTTTATTATGCCCATGAATAAAACTACAAAGCTCCTCATAATTAAAGGTTGCTATGTTGGGCGGGTGTGGTTGTCACCAACATCATTACCATCAACTTAGCGTTACATATTTTTGTATTTTATCATTAGCGTAATTGTCAACAAAGTGTAATAAGATCACAAACTCTATCAATCCAACATGCTCAACTTATGTTAGAGGCGTTTGGTTTAATTGTATGGGTATGAAAGAATAACTTCCATTATTATTGTAGTGGTTTGCTTTGTAAGTTTAGCATTTGAGAATGAGAATCAAACCTTAAAACTAGTCATTATTAAAACCCTCACATGAGTAATGATTTTACAAACTCATTCCATACAAATACCCATAGGCATTCCTCTTAAAAAAATCAAACGCCCCATTAGCCATATAAGAGTTAGTTACAAGTTTAGTCGTGACTCGTGACAATTAAGCAATGTCTATAAATTTGCAAAATCTGTTTATGGCATTTTTTATTAGTTTAAAAAAGCAAGCCTAATCTATGTGATAGACTTTGATTTGCAAATTTTATTTTTAGTGGTGACACACTGTTAACATCCTAAGAATGACACTTGTAATTTGGTTAGAGCACATGGTCAGTCATTCGATTATTGCAATTTACTCAAACAAAAAATGATAACTTGTTTAAAAATAAGTAGTGCTGAAATTAGAATTTAAAAATATGTGTATTTATAAAAAGTGTGACGTCCATTTTAATTTTTGGTAAATGCGAATAATTATGAAATGGTCACGTCAACATTCTAAAAGAAAAGAATTTTATCCAATTTGAATTGGTATGACGGTGCATTGAAATTTCATTAATTAATGGGTCAAAATGTCATTAAAAAAATCACAAGCACCTAAAAAAGAAAAAAAAAATGCCGAATAGTTGAAACAATATTAATTGGCTCAAGCTTTTATTTGTAAAACATTTCTAAGCCATATGTGTTTGTTATATGTGTTTGTAAGAATGTAAATTTAGTTAGTGCATGACTAAATATCTATATCTATATCTATACTATATAAAATGGAAAAATGGTCAAAGTGGAAAAAGTGAAAAATGTTGAAAGTTGAATGTTGAAAACATGGTCAATGGAGAGAGAAATAAATAATATAATTAATACTCTTATTAAAACACCCCATTACTTAAAAGTACAATAATTTATTCACATTGTACACCCAATTAAAAGCACATCTACCAAATTAAAGACAACCAATTGAAACCGATACCGGGTTGACCCGTTGAAACCGATCTAGGGTTGACCTGTTGAAACCGTCTTAGGGTTGACCCGGGACGCTTCAAACCCGGCCGGTGACCGGTTTAATTTGACATTTTTTCGACCCAACCTATCGGTTTGACTCGGTTTAAATCGACTGTTTTTAATCGGAACGGTTCAACCAGGTTGAACCACGAGTGAAATCGAGGTTTCAAATTTGACAAAATTATATGAGAAATGATGAAGTAGTTGTGGAACCCGTGACAATTTTTTTTGAAAGGAGAGACCAAGTAATTGTAGTTTTTGGTTTATTTTGCTTTGACACATGTAATTTGTCATTTGTATAATGTTATTTTAAAAAAAATGTTGCTCTTTGCACCATTTAAGGGACTAGCATATATGAATCGTCGTTTAAAAGTTAATATATATTGTATAGCCCTTTGTCCAATGTATCAATAATGTTATGTAAGTTTATTAAAATCACAAAAAATAAATAGTATTGTTATCTTTAGCGATAATTATTTGTACCTCAAACAAATAGCTTTGAACAATGCATAAATATCTATACAAATTGATAGTACAAAATAATCTTATATGGTGATATCCATATTGCAAAGTTACAATTTTAAAAGCCACACACGAAATGATAAACGTTACACATGTGAAAAAAATAGTTATCACTGTCTAAATTACTGACAAAACAAGAAAAAGCGGTCACACATGTTGGCTATACCTCTAAACTACAATATAATATTGCCAACTACATAATACCGTTGTTTTTTGTAATGATTGAATCTATTATTACTAAAAATCTTAATAACTTAAAACAATCCTATTAGAAAATATACTCACACACTTAGATCGACTCCACATAATTTTTTTAAAAACTATATATTTATGCTGCTATGCAACCACGCATCAGAATTGTAGTTATTCGAAAACGATTCTCTAATGCTACAAATACAGTTTGTTGAAAGAAACTTATAGGTCACAAACTTTTGCTTAAATTTAAAGAAACTTATAGGCGCGGGTACTCGTCTAGTTTCATATAAAGAGAACAAACATTTGCTTAAATTTAAAGATTTAAAAATTAGTAATGTTGTTAAATTAAATATGCCTAATTATAAAGTGAACGCAATCTATAATATATTTAATTGTAATATAAGCCACAAACTTTTTTTCACTCTTATTTACGTACGGTCAATTACGGTTTAAAAACCAGACCGGACCAACCAGGACCGGACTTGACCGAAAACCGATTTGATCCAAACTCTGAACCTGGACCGAAATGTTCGGTCTAGGTCCGGGTCGGTCCGGTCCAATTGTTTTGTCGGTCGGTCTGGTCCGGTTACCAAGCATACCAGTCAATTGTATGTGAGACTAAACCGGACCAGACCAAACTAAAAACCAAAAATGAGAAAAAGGCTGGACCGAGAACCGGAGAAAGATGTTGATGCAGTCTAGTTTCTCGGTTGGTCAGTCCCAGTCTATAATGCTCGACTCTACATTTACACCATACCCATGTATACATAAAAAAAATAACACATACAAAATTATATTAAATTATTATGCTTGCGAGTAATTGTCAAGTTTTCAATTAGGTGGTTTGTCTTTTCTACTAAAACAATAAGCAATTACGAACACCCCTAAATCAACCAGCTTTATATTAAATTATTAAGGCACGTTTGATACATAAGATTATTAAAATTAAGGTTTTTTTTTTTCGGATAAAAGTTATAAAAACTTTAAAATAATCTTCCAAAATATCTTAAATCAAAATTTATGTATGTATCATATATAAGTAAGTCCTTGTTTTATTAGTTGATACTTCATTTACAACTAGTACTAATCTCATGAGTCCAACCATCTCAAAACTGTATACACAAGATATGACTCGACTTAGCAACCATATAATCAACTAGACAATTAACTAAAAGTTTAACAAATAACAATAATGCACTAAAAATGAGTGCATATAAGGAAGACTAAGGCGATTTGGGTGTAACATTTGGGGATGGATTATAAACAATGTTTTTTATTAATATTCCAGAATCTACTCAAATATCACAAGAACAGTGAAAATGATAGGCTTAGAGGGGTTAATTAAGGGTACCTTGTACTAAAAATGAGTACATAGCAAGGGTGTAGGGTAATTACTTGACCAGTGAGCCAATGAAATTATAATAAACAAGTTTAAAACAAGGGTTATCCTAATGTCTCTTATCATTTAGTCAATCCTAACTACACGAATGTAGTCTCAATAGCGATCTCAGAATGCATCACAAAAACAAGTTCTAGAATATATATACTATCGGTACACTAATAAGCATTAAAAGTAAATGTTTTTTATCCTATATATCTAAAGGAAAACCTCACATTTTGAGGGTGAAATTTGAGTGGTAGGGTTTTTGTGCTAGCTATATAATTACTATCCATGAGACGCTTATTAAAACTAAAGTTTCACTCGTAAATGTCATAAATAATTTTAAAATTGGTGCTAAAGTTACTTTTTCTTTTTGGTTTATTACACAATTACTAAAAAATAAAACAAACATCAAGTGAGTTACTAGTTTCTAAGGTGTCCTTTTTACCCTCCCTACACTTAAATTGAACATTGTCTCCAATGTTCTTAAAAGTATCAAAATTGATAAAGAGAAAAAAATAGAAAGATGAAAAAAAACTGGTACTCCCCTGGTTTAGCTCGGTATGAACAAAAAACGAATATACAAGGTTAAAGCTTCATCCAAGAATCATCAAAAGACCATCCTCGTCCAATCAATCCTGTAATAACAAAACAACAAACCAAAGCATCAAACCGAACATAGAAAATTAACAACAAGATGTAATTCCAGACATAAAAAAAAACAAAATAATTAAAGGATATGATACTTGTAGAATGAAACACAAATAACATGCAGGATAACTGGACATTTAAGAAATTCTGGAAATTTTTCAAAAGTTAGTTTTCTACATAAATCGTGTTGGAATCACTCCTAAACAGTATTTCAAGTATTTATATTTCATATGTAATAGGTAGCTTTATTATGGCCTTTATGTTTGTTTAAGGTCAAGCTTATGTAGAAGGCCCATAAGCTTGACCCAAGCCCAATAAGGATAGGAAGGGAACTAGGAGTGTTGCCCTAGCTTCCCTCCTATAAATACCATGTAATAACCTTCATTTGAAGGTTGGTTGTTCAAGTTTTCTTTTCACACATACTCTCTACGCATAACCGGTACTTATTGTGTGTGTGTGTTGATACTTGTTCAATCGCCTCATCTCCTTTCTTATAAGCTTGTGTTGTAAAACTAGTGACCTAACAGTGGTATCAATCGCCAAATAGTTGGGTGTACTCGTTTGTTTTGAAGTTTTTGATTTTGTGTCTTACGCGTAAAGATAGCGCAATCTTTGGTTATCTTAAAAACTCGTTTTTACACTTTTTAATCCAAGATTCTTGTACTTTCAATGTTTTGAGGTGTTAAAATACTTGTTTTTGGCAAAAAGTTTCAAACTTTACGCGTGGATTTACGTTATTAAGCTTGTTTTTGTTAGGTGGGTGTCGTTCTACGCGTAACCCGTTTAGCAATTTTGGTACATCAAAATTCACACTTTTGTGTTCTTTTGGTACTATTGAAGCTATTCCATAACAAAAATCCGGTTTAGAAACACATTTGGGCAAAATCAAAGTTACGAGTAATCCTACGCGTATCAAAACCCTAAAATTAAGCGTAAGATTTTCCTTGGTTTGATCTTCATTTTTCTGGTTTATTCCGTGTTTTCTTACTTGGATAAGTCTGAAAATACGTCGGCATTGGATATCTTTTGCCTTTGTGAAGTGTAAAAGATCATTTGAGCAAAAACCTAAAATTACGCATAAGCATAAGCTTACGCGTAGAAATCCTACGCATAAGATTCACTTTACGCGTAAACTTAGGTCTACGCATAAGGTAATCCTACGCCTAACTTTCTTCGCCTAACTTTTGTCTACGCATAACTTTAGTGCTTTTATCCTACTTACGCGTAAGCTAAAACCTACGCGTAACTCCTCATTGTTTCGCGTAACTTTTGGTGTTTTTACGCATAAGTGCTACTTGGTTCTTGTCTTTTCTCGCCTAAGGACACTTCATCAACAAAGGTTCATTCGACTACAAAGATCCATTTTACCACACAAGTTTTTCAACATGTCACAACCACCATACTCTAACTATTTCCCTTACACTTATCCTCAGCGACAACAACAACTAAGTCCACAACATCAACAATGGAATCAACAACAAGCAATTTATCAACAACAATTTAATCAACAACATACTCCACAACTTCTGCAAATCCACAACCTCAAATGGTTCAACCACCACCAAGTCCTCAAGTTCAACCGTACACAAATGAATTCAATCAACATCCATCAAGGAACACTATGAAGGAACCCACTTGGTTTGCAAAGATGTGTGAAGCTTTAAGCGGACAACAATCAATTCATGAGGTTTGGATCACTTGATAGACCTCAATGCTCACTCCGAGGAAACTACGATCAATGGGTGATAAGGTTCTTTAGGTTTTGTGATCTGAAGAAGCCACATGGAAAGTTCTTAAAGAAGGTTATCTTAGAAGGTCCATTTGAGATGCCTACTATCATTGTACACGGAGATCCAAATGCCATTCCACCAAGAGATGAACAAACCAACATTGCTCATTTGCGATTTAAATCCCACAGAACTTCTACACTATGAAGTTGATGAACTTGCAATGGAATACATCCTCTTAGGATTACCAAACCCAATTCTTCGTATTGTTGATGCTCAAAAGGCGCACAAAAATGTGGGATCATATTAGATCTTCTTATGGAAGGATCTGTACTCAATCGGGAGGATTTGGAATCCAAAATTTACTTGGCTTATGAACACTTCATGATTGAACCCGGAGAGACACTAGAGTCCTATCATCATAGATTTTCAGACATCATCAATGATTTGGATAAACACAACATCATCATGCCAATAATTGCGGTGAATACTAAGTTCCTGAGTAGTCTTGGTCTGAATGGGAGAAGTATGTCATTTTTCTCCGTCAAGCGAAGAACATGCATCATTCTACCTACGGATTGTTGTACGATTACTTGAAACCTCATGAAAAGGAAGTTGATCGGGAAAGGATTCTCCGTGCTCAAATTGCTCCACCAACACATTCGGAAAATCAACAACAACTTGCCTTATATGCTCAAAACCGTTATTCTCCTCAACCAGCAACTCAACCAAATGCTTCAAACACACCTTCACAACAACAACCTCAACAAAATCAATTGGTTCCATACAACAACATTGCTCAAGCATATGTCGATTGAAGCGGCGAGGAATCCGATCCGTTGAAGCATTGCAACAAGGATTTGCTATGATTGCTAATGCCTTTAGCCGTTATACCAACAAATCCAACAATCGTATTAGTTCCTCATCTAACACACGGACTCAAGCATTTGTGAACAATGGGCGTGTTGAAGTTGAGAATCGTGATTATGGTGCGTCGGATGGGCGGTGGTCAAGGGTTTAATCTTTGTGGGTAGGAATAACAACGAGCTCAAGTGGTGGAGCAGGGAAATGCTCGGCATGGGTTGAATGGTCTTGATGCTACAAGCTGCAATGAGAAGGGACACTGGCTAATGCATGCCCAAAGCCAAGGACTAAGAGGCGTGCTTATTTCAAAGAGGCTCTTCTTTTGGCTCTTAAGGATGAAGCTGGTGGAACTCTCACGGACAAAGAATAGAGCTTTATGGCAAATCTTGACTCGGATGATGATATGGAGGACTTGCAGGCCAATGCAGTTGTTATGTTGATGGCTAATATGCAGGCGTTACACATGAGTGACACAGGCCCGGTGTATGACACGATGGCTTGTCTCAGTACCGAACAAACCATATTTATCTCTGATCTCATATCTCCGCCAACATCTGCATCCGGCAAGGCTCGGAATGTTCAAAATGAGTCATCCACATCTCATTCGGCGATTTTCAACTAGACCCGTAGTTATATTTGGCGATCAAGATGACCAACGGTTTCCCTTGATAATCAAATTGACTCGTGGTCATACTTGAGGATCTAAATAATGATCATGTTGTGACTCACGTTGAACAAGATAAACCTTTGCCCCATCAGATCTTGTTACGTTACTTCAAGACCAACAATCCCAAATTGCTGCATGTGTTGCATTAAATCGGGACTTGAAAAGTAAAAATGCCTTTGTTAACAAAGGATTTTGAATGTTTACAAAAGCAACTCAACTTTTCAAAACTCAAGAAAAAGCGTGAAAGCGGTTTTGAAGCGACCTTTGCCAAATCTTATCAAAGCGAAAAATATTTAGAGCGACAGATCGTGATCTAGCGCGAAGAATGCTTTGTTATGCGAAATAGAACAAGCTGAAACATGAACATATAAAGCAAATTAACGCTATCACCTTGGAACATCAAAAAGCTAAGATTGAGTTGTTAACTTGTCAAAAACAGTTCTCTGCATACAAAAAGCATTCAACGAAGCGAATAGATGATCATCTTGAAGAAATCATCGGCTTGCAAAACAAACTTAAAGAGTTTAAAGCTGTTGTTTACAAACATGGCGAGTCGGTCACAACCATTGAAAAGTTTACTTTAAAACCCAATACAAATGGATATGGACGAATCTTGCGATTACAAACCTAAGCTTTCAACCAAAACATTCAAACCAAATCACGAAGTTTCGGTCGAGAATATAAAATTGATAATTATATTATGAATGTTGTTGAATATCATCGTCAAGAGGAATTAGATGCAGAAGACGAGAGTCGATCAAAATTAAAAGCTGTTGTTTACAACAAACCTTTTAATTATTCTAAACCGGTCACTTTCGTCACACCAGCGGATTCTTCCAACACACCAAGAGTTATCATCGAACACACGAGTCTTCTATTGTTAATCCCAAAGCAGACTTTGCACAAACTTATGGTCCTTTACCTTCCATTAGTGAAGTAAACTCACAACCTGAAAATCGAAAAATTCTTTGATATTTTGACATTTTCATGGCTGACCTCAAAATTTTACAACATGAGATAGAATATCGATCAGAAATCAAAGTTGAACATTTTCAATAAGCCTCTGGCGAGAACAAAGAGACATTTTTGAGAAAAATCTTTTACCTAATGTTAAAAACTTGAAAAGTTGTGCAATTGCACAGGAAAAGGATTTTCATAAGGAACTTGGGGTCATGAAAAGCGTTTTGAGAAAGCGAAACATCTATTTCAAACACTAAGCGTAAAAGAAAATGTTAAGAAAAGATGTTGATCGACTCTTGGAAGATGTTATCCGTGCGGATGTTCAAAATGTTGTGTTATTGAATTCGTTGTCATATGCATTTGATAATATCTCTGCGATCTTTATTTGCGTCGTGGTAAATGTTGAGAACGATAATGTGCTTGGTCGAGTCCTTAAGCTGTTGAAAACAAGCGATTGTCAAGCGAACTTTCAAATGCAATACGTCGTCTTAATTGGTGTCAAAAAGATATTCACGATCAACAAATTGCTGTTCAAAACAAAATCAACGATTCGCGTGCAAAACCTTCGATTCTAAAATTGAGCAACTGGATGATCAAAGCGTGTCTTTCAAGTGTCAAATCTCAAAATATGAACAAGAACTTGTAAAAGTTAAAAGGAATATGGTGTCATATTTGATTTACTCAAAAAGACTCGTGATGAAGCATCAAATGAACTTGATAATTATCTTGCACACACTAAGGAAGTTATGCATTTTCTTTGGAAATGTTAGGTCACGAAAATCAAGATCGATTCACACTATCATCAAGTTAAGAGAAATGTTAGGAAAGTATGAACAACTTCCGCCAACAATCATTAAGAGATTAGCCCCGTAACACTTAGTACTCATGCACCTAGAATCTCTCTTGCCAAATCACAAGTAGCTAGCGTGCTTCCTTCTCTTGAAAGCGAGGAATAGTTGAGCCTTTTCCAAGCGTCCGCACTTCACGGACCTAAGAGCACTCAATGAAGAATAGGAAGTTGCGACCTAAGAAAAGATCAATCAAGAATGCTAAAGTAGAAGAACACCCTAGGACTCTGAATAAGACACACGTTGCCTCCACTATAGATATTGCGTCTAGCAAATGTAATAGAAATAGTGATGTAGCGAATGCTAAACCGTTAAGTACTTTTGATATTGATCGATGCACCTTGTGTTATTTGTGGTAAAAGTATGAATTTTGATTGCCATGATAAATGTGTTGCTAAAGCTATAATCTCTCGTTTAAGGAATCCTAAGAACTGGAATACCTCTAGGCCACCTAATCTTTCTAAGTGCATTGCTTGGTAGACCGCCATCTTTAGATTCTAAGAAGCGCATTCTTTGTCCCTGTAGCTCGGTTTCACCTCCTAGGAATGTAGTACCACCTAGTGAATTCACTAAGACTAAAGCAAAGAGTAGTTATAGATGGCCGAAATGGATATATAACACACTAGGATTTAAGTGGATACCTAAAGCTATTGATGTGTGTATATCTACTAAAGCTGCTATGGAACCCTCTAACATTTCGGGTTCCACATCTACTTCTATTCCATCATTATTAGATGCATTATGTAATGCGGTGTCTGAGATCATTCTCTGGATTGTTGATAGCGGATGTTCCCGACACATGAGGCAATCTTAAACTGTTATCAAACTTTATTGCAAAGTTCATTGGCCTTTGTCGGGTTAGGGAATGATCACTTAGCGGCTATCATGGGACTCACGGAGATTATGTCAATGGGAACATCGAAATTAGCGGGGTTTACTATGTGGAAGGCCTCGGTCACAATCTGTTTTGATGGGTCAATTTTGTGATGGAGATTTGGAGGTTGCTTTCGGGGAGAAAACTTGTTTCATTAAGTGATCTACAAGGAAATGACCTTATATGCGGCTCGCGTAATTCTAGTCTCTACACTATCTCTATGCAAGACATGGTTGCTTCCTCTCCCATTTGCTTACTTTCTAAGGCAACATCAACAAAATCTGGCTATGGCACCGTCGTCTCTCACATCTAAACTTTCAAACCATCACCAACCTTGTTCGACACAAACTAGTTGAAGGACTCCCACGATTCCGGTATTCAAAAGATCACCTTTGCTCGGCTTGTGAACAAGGGAAAAGCACTCGTGCTCATTTTCCTTCAAAGGTGGAACACGACTCTCAGCATGTGCTTCATCTTCTTCACATGGATTTGTGTGGCCCGATCTTGGCGTGCAAGCGATCAATGGCAAGCGCTACATCTTAGTAATTGTTGATGACTACTCTCGATGGACTTGGGTCTACTTTCTTCGTAGCAAAGACCAAGCTCCACAAATGATCATCACCTTTCTCACAAAAATACTGGTTGACTCGCAACACCGTCGAATCATCGAGCAGACAAAGGCTGAATTTGTTAACAAAACCCTTCGTGAATTCTATGAGAAAGTGGGAATTCAGCATCAGACATCTATTGCGCGTACACGAACAAAGCGGAGTTGTTGAAAGGCGAAACCGAGCGTTAGTGGAAGCTGCAGAACAATGTTAATAAATGCTAAACTTCAGATTACTTATGGGGAAGCTGTATCTCTTGCATGCTATACTCAAAACCGTTCTATGATCACAAAACGTCACAACAAAACACCTTTCGAGCTTGTCCATAAAAGAAAACCGAATCTAAAACACTTTCATGTATTTGGATCTCTTTGCTATCCGAATAATGATCGTGATGATTTTGGAAAGCTCAAAGCCAAAGATGACATTGGAGTCTTTATGGGATCTTGTGATAATTCCAAAGGTTTCGAATCGGAATCGTCGTACAAAGCGGTGATGGAAGCGATTCATGCTCATTTCGATGAACTTCTTGAAATGGCTTACGAGTATAACGACTTAGAACCGGTCACAACCGCTTAAACTTCCCTCAAACCCCATCATCGGTGAAGAAAGCCCTCGACTTACTTCGTCAACAAATGGAAAGGTTATTTGCTCCATTTGTTGGTGGCGATATTGATGAGCGTGCTCGGTGTATCCATTTGTTTCATTTGCACAACGATAATATTCCTATACGATACACTGCTACAACAACTCTTGTTGAAGAAGCACCTACACCGATTGACTCCAACACAGCAGTTGAACACACGCTTCCAACAATGATGAACCGGTGATGATATTACGAATGAAATACCCCCACTGCGATTTTGATCCAAATCGTTCTTCAACCCGTTTGCTAATGAGGCTGCGCACGGATGTCGCGGAATCTTCCACAAACCATTTGAATCCTCGAGAATGCGCACAATGTATACCAACATCAACCCTCCACACATAGATGGACAAAGACCATCCTCTGGAAAACATTATTGGCAACCCGAATCAACCAGTCGTTACAAGACAGCGTCTTCACACGAGGCGGTGAACATTGCATTTATGCACTCAGCATGCGCCAATCGAACCTAAAACATCAAAGGCGCAATGACAAAAGACAACTGGATTGAATCCATGCAAGAAGAACTCAACCAATTCATACGTCTTGAAGTATGGGAGGCTGGTTGAAAGACCAACGAGTCTCGTCATTGGTCTAAAATGGATTTGGAAAAACAAATTGGATCTTTGAAGGAAGCGTCATCGAAACAAGTCACGTCACGGTGGCTAAGGGTTATCGTCGGGAAGAGGATTAGACTTTGAAGAATCTTTTGCTCGGTTGCTCGTCTTGAGGCTGTTCGGATATTTCTAGCGTTCGCAGCTCATATGAATATAACGGTCTATCAGATGGATGTCAAAGCTGCGTTTCTCAATGGACAACTTAAAAAGCGGTTTATGTCGACCAACCGGATGGATTCGTTGATCACGAGTTTCGAATCATGTCTACAAAGCGAACAAAGCTCTGTATGGTCTCAAACAAGCTCCTCGGGCATGGTGCGATAAGCTATCATCTTTCCTCATTGCTAATAATTTCACCAAAGGTTCGGTTGACCCAACTCTTTTTATACAATATCACGGGGAACATATCTTAATTGTTCAAATTTACGTGGATGACATCATTTTGGGTCTACACATAAAAAGTTTTCAATCGCTTTTGCAAAACTAATGAAGAAAAATTTTGAAATGTCCATGATGGGTGAACTTACATTCTTTCTCGGACTGCAAGTTCATCAATCACCCGTGGTATTTTCTTGAGTCAGTCCAAATATGCCCTTGAATTGTTAAACAAATTTGGAATGAAAACATGTGACACCTATGCCACACCAATGGCTCATACCAAGAAGCTAGAGGCTGATTTACATGGGAAATTGGTGGACCCTACAAAATACCGTAGTATTATTGGATCTCTCATGTATCTAACGACTAGCGGACTGATATTGTCTTTGCGTTTATCTATGCTCCGTTATCGGTCGCGACCAAGCTGAAACCCACCTCTCGAGGCTAAAAGAATCCTCCGATACATAAAGGGAACCATTAACTTGGGGATCGGTATCCAGAAGGATTACGGTTTTGAACTAATCGCTTTTTCGCGACCACGCGGGATGCTTAGACTCACGGAAAAGCACTTGGGGAGCTTTACAATTTCTTGGTGATAAAGCGGGTGTCTTGGCAATCGAAGAAGCGAGGATTGTACATCATTTGTCATCAACGAAGCGAGAATATGTAGCCATGTTCGCATGTTGTGCTCAAGTCATTTGGATGAGAACACAACTCAAAGACTATGGTTACGTATTTGTGAGAATCGATGTATTGCGACAATCAGTGCCATTGCAATCTCGTGCAACTTCGGTTCGGCACTTTCGAAATCAAAGCACATCGATCTTGATATCATTTCATCAAGGATCACGTGGAGCGAGTGCTTGTTGAATTATATTTTGTGGAGTGAGAATACCAATTGGCGGATCTTCTCACCAAAGCCTTGCCTCCCGCTAGGTTTAATGAGTTGGTCCAACGGATTGGTATGAGGTGTTTGACTCAAGAGGAATTGGATGACCTCCTAAAAGCAGTCTTAAAACACATCAAACACCAAATTCTATTTTGTAAATAATTTTTCAAAAACAAAATACAAAATTATAAAACCCGATAAAACAACAAAAATATTCTTCTAATCTAATTTTCTTTCAACATTGCAAGTACATTTCTTCCGTCAACACTTTAATCTTTCAAAATTCAGTATTTTTTCGATCAAGTGTTGAGGGGAAAAATAATCTTCTTGTTTCAAAACATCATGTGTACTTGCATGTTATCATATCTCGGTTGATTCTTTTACAAATGGTGGTACATTTTACGGTTCAAAGACACTCCTCGGACTTTAATTAATAACCTTTCATTATTTTCTCAAGTCGAGGGGAGTGTCGTCAAGTTTCTTTCCTAAAATCTTCGTTTGGTAACCAAAATGGAAGTTAAATGGCTTGGTTTGAAAAAGGAAAAGGTGGAGGGACCAAAACTGTCAAAACCTTTAAGTTATTTTTAATAACACCCCCACCTACTTTCACTTCTCATTTATTACAAAATACCTAAAACCATCTTACGCTTAAGATTCACTCAAGAAAACCGTGTTTTGATCTCATCTTGTAAGTGTGTTTTGTGATCACAACATGTTTTTATCATAAGGTTTTGAATTTCATGAAAATCCTACGGCTAAAACGTTTTCTAAGCGTGATTAGGTGTTCTTTGCTTATGCGTAAGAACACACAATCAACATGTGTGTGTTTGTGGTGTAATGGTTTGTGTCAAAACGTTCAAAATACATCAATGATACCATTTTTACCATCAAAATCCACCCAGAAACACGAATTGATGATTTTTGAAAATTAGGGTTTATGAGTCGAATTGGGTATTTTCAAATGTGAAGTGTTTTGGTCAAAAAGATTGTTGTGTTATGCTCTTGTATTATTGAATTGATGATTTCCAAGGTCTATAACCACCCAGAAACACGAATTGGTTAACAATTTGAAATTAGGGTTTAAGGTTCTTAAGATTGGGTATTTTTGATTCATTGCAAATTAATTGTTAAAACTTGGTCATTATGCTCTCACAACATCTAAGATATACCAGAAAAACTTTGGTGCATATTCCATGGCTAGATCTCATACGCGTAGATATAGGGTTTAGACTACTGGCGTATGAGTTCTCTGCATAGCTATTGTTAAAATGTCCAAATGTGTTTTGATCTGTCATAAAATGAATGTTATGTGTTTAACATTGATGATATGATGCTTTATTTCAGGCTTGCAACACTAAATATTTAGAATCAAGGTTAATTATCTACGCATAAGGATCACCTTACTGGCGTAGCTTGTTATCGCGTAAGATTTGTCTTACGCGTAGCGTCTACGCATAAGGTTCTACATATGGGACTACGCGTATCCAGTGAAGGATATGCGTGCGATGACCTCTACGCATAAGGTCAACTCTTACGAGTAGCCTTAAGCGTAAGGTTAATATATGCCTACGCATAAGCTACGCATAAGGTCTCTCTTTTCCTACGCGTAACACTTCTTACAGCGTAAGTTAAGACCCTACGCGTAAGTTTCGCCTACGCATATATCATTCACGTCTACGCATAACTTTACCAATCCTACGCATAAGTCGAGATCATACCTTCGTTATGAATTGTTACGTGTACAAACTTGTAAATAAACTAATCATATCATCACGAATCCTAAAATGTCACTAATAAACTGAAATCGTTTGATATGTTGTGAACAATAAGTGATAAAATAAACTTTAAAACTTAAAGTTAACTAACTCACGAAACATTTCACGGCGTCATTGGACTATTGAATATACAAGTGACTTAGGACTCGTAACAATCATTGACCCTGTACATTCAATAACTAGACAATAAGACCTTCCGTTGACTAACATTATGTCTTTCGATATGTTGGTTCTTTTGGCTAATGTTTTTTTAGATCACGACATGGTGAACAAATGAATATGGATGCACTGAAGTTCTCTCCATTCTTGATATCTATCCTCATGGCTATCCAATGAAGATAGGAAAGAATAATCTCCGTGTTGACTTTGACAACCTCACTTGCTCTGAATCTTCATGTTTTATTGCTATTGACATTACGAGGACTCATCCGTATCGAACATGCTTTCACACTCTGCAAGCTGTTCACGAGATCTACATCCAACGTTACGGAACACTATGGAAAGGGTCAAAGGACAAGCTGCTGTGACGGTGACTCTGAATCACAAACAAGTCACCATTACACCTGCAGACTTAAGGGTACATTCTCCTAATTCGATGTCGATCCAACCAAACTATATGCCACACTGTTGAAGAGCTCACTCTCAATTCTTAATCAATATCGGTTATGGCGAGGCTACGGGGTAATCACCAAGCATTCTCACGTAGAGCTTAAGAGTATTCCTCAACCACGGAGAACTCTCTACATGATCATCACCAAGTCTGTTTTACAGTGCGTGGCGTGCTATGAGCACCCTAAGCTCATGGAACGCAAATATTACGGGCATTGGTCAACAAGAAACACGCTATCGAAGCTCGATTTGGGATGACATGATGTCATTTCTCAACAAACTTGGCTCAAAGATTCCCTACATCGGATATACAAAATTGTTGATCCAGAGAGCACTTGGACTTCATCCCGACATTCCCAAGAGGCTCAATGACCCCAACAATCACGACATGTTGACGGAACCCATTCTATCTGTTAGAATCAAGGAAACGTCAACAAAGAAACAAGGTCTTTGTGCTACCGATTTCCTTCTAGCGAAGATGTCGAAAGCTCGAAGCATACAAAAGGTATGCAGAAGCGGTTAGACAAGGCAAAGTTGGTCATCTCGGCGAAAAATCTTACGGAACACTGTAAGGAGAACCAAAAGAGGAAGTGCAGGAATGCGGCAAGTCTTGTGAGTCAAAGGAAGTTCCCCAAGAGGAACCCTCCTTCAAAGAGGATTGTTCCATCTAAGGAAGCTGCTCCCATCCCAATTCCCAAACCGCAAAGAAAGCTTGTGGGCGAAAGCTCGAAGATGCTGACAGATGAAGAGATTACCTTCTCACGAATGCGCAGCCGTATCCCTCCTCCGGACTAAATCTACAAGTCCAATAGCCGAACATGGAAAAGGAAAGACTCATGTACTCGAGTCTCATGATGAAAGCTCGAAGAAGAAGAAGAGCAACTGGATCAATCATACAGGAAGAAGTTTAAATTAGTTAGACAAATTCAAAAAGCTGAAGAATTTGCAAAAGATCAAATGGGTTGCCTCGGAGGATCAAGTGGTCTTGTCCACTCTTCACGAGGTCGATGCGGTTAATCAACCCGATAAGGGATCCGGTGCCACCACTCTTGTGCAACAACAAACGCTTGTGAAGGAGTCTACTGATCTTAACATTTAGGATCCAGAAAAGAATAAGGCGAGAAAGAAAGCGATGAAGAAGCTAAGGAGCAGACGGAAGAAAAGGCTAAAAGCTGGACATGATGGCGAAGAAGATTATGATGACTTTCTTCTCAGCAGTCCAACTCGTTCCAAGGAGGATACTTATGCACCTCCAAAGGACCCCGAATCTCCTCATGTTCCCTCCTCATCAGATTCTTCATCTCACTCATCACCACCACCATCAAAAAGATCAACAAAATCATCATCCAAATCTGTGAAGAAACCACCTCGATCTTGGATTTCTCAAGCTCATAAGCGAATTCACAAAGCTGTCAAACAAGTCAGAAAGAAAAACGTGCTCTACAAGAAGCTAAATTTCTTTCTTTGATCACATACGACATATGTATGACGAGCATGACAAGATGGAGAAAGAAAGGGAATTTGTTAGAAGTTCATGAAGAGTCATCGTAAAGAGGAACTGAGCGAAATGATCGAAGGTTACACTAACAAGTACCTTCAGGATATCGTTCCTAAAATCCAAAAGGCTGGAAAAGGCGACAAGAGATCATACTCACAAGTTTCTTCTTGACCTTGTCCCGGTGTGACTAGAGAAATATTTTCCGGACAACTCACCCCTAACATCGTAGCATTGGTTAAAAATACAATGGCCAAAGAAGGCGATCTCTCTGAATGCGAGTTAATCGCTAAACTTGTGATACAAATGTCAAAGCGATCTGGAGCGTTTACTTCGGATGAAGCTAAATTTTTCGAAAATCTACTTGATTTTCAACTTCGGATCATCATGCAAGGAGTCACCGATCAACCCAACGACCAAGAGATGGCGATGATAAGGATAAGGATTACGCACCTAAGCGTCGAAGCGATGCGGTAAATCTACCTCTATGCCACCTCCTCCACCACGAACTTCTTCTCAACAAAAGTCTCCTCCACCTCGGTCTTCTACTGATAAACCTCGGGGCGATTCGAGTTACCACCCCGACTCATAAAGCGGTGATTACTTTGAGTATACGGGTGGTGGCGATGAAGAGGTCCTTGAGCCCCGACAACAACCCACCTCACCCAAACAAGTGCGAGAAACCGTATCATCATCAAGGCCTTCCAAAAGAAGAAGAAGGCGACTTCGGCTGGAGTTGTCTCATGGCTAGATGACGATAAAACCGAAGAGTTTGAATGGTTCTCCACATTTGTCAATCAAACTCCTACCTACGATGAAGGTCAAGAATTGGTAGGCGGTTCTACATTGGAGCACGCAAAACTTTTGCAAGAAAAGTTCCATGTGAAGAAAATGGCGAAATCTGAATTGAAGCGAATCAAGAATGAAGCATTCCAACTTCTTAAAGACAGACTCGAAAGCGTCGAGGTCGAATATCATCTTGAGAACATCGCTCGAGCTATGTCTAACGACATGGATTGGCTCAATCCGGAAGCAAACATTGACTTCACACAAAGGGACAACCCTCCATACTACACCGATTGGACCAAACCCCTACCGACCATTGGCCAAACAGGCGAACCACGGATTCCCTTCCGATACTTCTTTAACAGAGACACGGATTTTCTCTTACGGTAGCGATGGTTCGTGAAAATACGCTACATCATTGACTCTTCCATTCCAGTGACTATTTACTCAAAGCGCATAGCTATCGAGGAACGTGCAAATCACTTGTTTTCTGACAGCGTGCAAGCATACGACCAAGATGCATTTTATGGGATTCATCATTGGCACGAGCCGAAGAATCTACTCTGGCTGCACGGTTGAAGTCTCAACATGCGTGTATAGTTCTAAGGACATCGTGGCCATCAAACACATTGATCTCAAGTCTAAGTGGGACTATTCATTCTTAAAGAATATCATAGTCAAACGACAAGATGAACCGGACTATGGATTCTCGAGGTGACTTTGAGAACTTGTCCCTCAACGACATCGAAGACATGTACCTTGCCAAAGTGCAGGGTCGTATGAGACAATTCTCGGCGAAGTTCAAGCGTGAATTTATCAAGTCAGTTCTCACCTTCATTAGACGAATTGTGATCAAAGAACGTGTTGAAGATATCGGATGGTGTTGAATCTTATCGAGCGTGTCAACCTCACTCCTCCAATGCTTACTCTTCCCGATCTCAATCAGCTACCTCAATATACGCTCATCGGCAAACCTTTCGGAGTTGTTTACCGCAGTGAACTTCAAAGAAACCGCTTAATGGCGTGTAGTGATCTTCAGAAATTCGGGGATCATACTTTGAAGCTGGTAAGGGACGGATTAGCATCTGAGGTTGAAGGATATACGCTGAAAGTGGGATCTCGTGCTGGAATTCTCGGGGAAAGGAGGGATGTGAGAAGGATCATCACCATGATTGATGAGCGGTTGTTGAAGGGATCGATTGACGATTGGAGAGCTATGTTGGTGGTCGACCGGGAGAAACATCACCGGCTTTCAAGCGTCCTGCGCACTCACAGGGAACATCACTACACTTCCCGGTACCCCTTGAATTGTTTCCTTCATAATTTTGGATGTATGATTAAATATGTTAATGGCTTGTGCACACATAACGATGTACAACCCGTAATTGTCAAGAAAGGACCACGTAGTGCGCTTGATTGCCACAATCCTTATAAAAGGAGCAAAAGCTTCTTACTTTTGAGTAAAACCTATCAAACCTTTCATTTTCAAGGTTTTGCTCAAAAGAACAAGTACTTTCCCTTAAGACTTTCAAAACCTCAACCGTTTATATCACTTGTTGAGGGGAGTATTTGAAACTTTGTTCACAAATTGTTCACAGTGGTCATTCTTCCCCAACACTTTCGAAATGGTCATATTTATTCTCAAACGTTTCAAAAATAACACTTTAATATGCCATTTTTGAGGGGAGAAAATTGTGTGATAAGAAATATGTTGTACAAAATGCAAATGAATCTGTGTACCTCAGACTTAACCAGCGAATTGGCGGTACTAAAGCTGTTAGTAACTTCGAAAAGACTTGTCTGGGCGGGTAATAATTTCAAGCTAGTTAAGCTAGTGATGTAAGCGTGTCTATAAAGGACTTGTGCGAGTAGAATGTACCATTCGAGAAACTTTTGATAGACATGAACTCTGGCGGGTTTGACAACCTTCCAAGGTTTGTCTACACCTTCAAGGTAGTTATTAGAGCTAGTTGTCACCTAAAAGGTGACAATGCATCTCTTTAACTATGCAAGCGTAACCGTGTCTCGGGGATTGTCTATCTTGATGGATCAATTCAAAAGTGCGCGCTCTTTCCTCACTGTGCATTTAACCATTAAAACTATTAAGCACATGTGGAGAGGGAGTATTTATGCAAAACATCATCTCTCACAATGGTTCAAACATGTTTTTCATTAACAAACCCGTTGAGAGACATTTTTTCATCTGATGGTTTTAATGGCAAACATAGGTTAGTCATGGAGTTATAAGGTGACTAAGGTTAGGAAAAACCGTCCTATGATCCTTGAGCGGAGGATCTACCCAAGGACACTACCATTAGTTAGTGTTAGAAGTCCTTAGGTATGATTGTAAAAAGGAGAAAATGAGAATCGGAGAAAGAAGGAGTTGAAGAATTAAAAGAAATGCAAAGAAAAAGGTGAAAAGAAATAGCCCTCAGTTATTCAACTTAGGGCGGAACCGGGTTCAATTCATATGCTCTTGGTTGTCACTTAGTGGCACCGGTATTGAAGATTAAAAGTCGTCATGGACCCGGTGGCGCATGCACTAAACCTTCTTAGCCACTCAAGTTTCTCTCAGCGAAGCTTGTTTCATTCTCACAGGGAACCCTACGTAAACTATCGGCTTTCTCCTAGAGATTCTGGTATTGAAGAAGGAGACCCTCTCCTAGTCTCCGCTCGGAAAACCAAAAGCACTATTGAGTCTAGAGCCACGAGATTCATCAAAAGATCTCTTAGGAACACTTGACATTTAATCACTTGATGATCAACTAATAAGATCATCAGTGGTTCATATCGAGTCCTTCACAGATCTTAGCAATCAGTCGAGAACATTTATGAGAGGTTCACATCTGTGATCCTCAGTGATTGAATGGAAACTCTGCCGGGGTCAACATCAAACGCCACTGTCGGCAGTCGCCGGTAACTCCCGTGGATTACGCGGTGTGTCTCAAGCGGTCTGATCGTGAGGTGATGCTTGGTGTACCTCGGCGACTCATCGGCTGTAGATGTACTTGGTACATCGCGTTATCTCACTTGTGGGACTCGGTTGAGGAGCGGCCTTTGTAAGAATTAGAGTTGTGTCCTCACACTATCTTTGTTGACACTCTCGAAGTTCAAACTTGTAAGTGCCGAAAACCGCTTATTACTAACCGTTTGAAATGTTTTCTTCTTATGGAAGCTCTGGAGCGGGATGATCGTGTTGATTCTTCTCATGCTCACGCCAACATCATCACTAATGGAAGTTCTACTCTAAAGCAACACAACCGTCGGAATGATTCTTCGTCAAACCAAAGAATCTACAAAGTTAAAGACTTAAAGAACTTCATCGATATTGAATTCCAAGCGTCAAAGGCGTGTGAGCATGTTGAAGAATGGCGTGGAGACCTGGAGCGGCGAAGCGGACACTGAGAAGCGGACCGATGGAACAACAACATACTATCACTTTCACCACAAAGAACAATGATCAAAGAACAAAGTTAAAGATGGCGTCAAAGCATAACTGTTCAAAGATAACTATCTCTCTACACTGGGGAGATTGTTGAATCAAGGCAATTCTTCTCACAAGAAAGAAGAATGTCGAGGAAGGCGTCACTGCTACTATTACATCAACGCCTTCACTGTTTACATTCATATATACTTGAGGGGAGATTGTTGGAATCACTCCTAAACAGTATTTCAAGTATTTATATTTCATATGTAATAGGTAGCTTTATTATGGCCTTTATGTTTGTTTAAGGTCAAGCTTATGTAGAAGGCCCATAAGCTTGACCCAATCCCAATAAGGATAGGAAGGGAACTAGGAGTGTTGCCCTAGCTTCCCTCCTATAAATACCCCTTGTAAACCTTCATTTGAAGGTTGGTTGTTCAAGTTTTCTTTTCACACATACTCTCTACGCATAACCGGTCCTTCTTATTAACGTGTGTGTGTGTGATACTTGTTCAATCGCCTCATCTCCTTTCTTATAAGCTTGTGTTGTAAAACTAGTGACCTAACAAATCGTGACGCCGTCAGACTAACCTGACAGATTCGTTTCGTTTTGTTTTCTGGAAAATTTTACTGGAAAAACCTATTTTCTGAAGCTTGTTTCCTGTATTGACACATAAATACAAACAAACATGCAAAGAATTAAACTACAAATCATTACATAATCATTTTAGGTTAATAATAACCACATATGATCTTTCCTACACTTATTTCATACCAAATACCTTTAATTACCAGTGAGATAAAGTCACAAGTAAAAGAAAGCATAATTTCATACAAATCAATCACGTAACAATTCATAATCAAATGCTAGCATGCAAATATCCTAAAAACAAAATTAAAAGCAAAAAAAGAAAGCAAACAAAACATGCTCAGGTTGCCTCCCGAGAAGCGCTTTTTTTGTCGATTCTCGAGCCTGACTCTACCCTTATTTAAGGGATATAAGGGAGGTTTTCCCCACACTTAGGATTAAGTTCGGGTGATAGTAGTGATAGACACCTTTACGATGAAAATATGCCACTTGGGGTGAAGGTGGTGCTTGAGTGAGGAAAGAGTCCATCACCTTCATTTTTAGGTTAATCGAATCCTTTAGTTTGATAGGTGGATTTGAATTTAGAAAAAAATTATGAAAAAGATTTGAGATTTTGTCACTTGTATAAAAAGCATGCTCCAACGATTCTTCATCCATTCCGATTCCCATATTTTGTATTTCAACGTCATCTTCGTCTTCGTACCCAAACTTGTTTTCATCGAAGAAGTGGAGTGTTGGTGTTTTGAAGTTGGAATGTTGGAGAGAGATTCTATGGATAATCAGTTCGGTTTTAAAAATCATCGAGACCTTATGCATCATGGTTGGTTTGAGTAATTCGAAGGTTCTGGTATAGGTGTGAGATTGAAATTTAGTAGTCTTTTCAAGTTCTATGGAATGAGCTTGTTCAACTCTCCTATTCTCGATCTTTTCTTTTAAAACTCTAATTAAGTTATTAGCGAGTTTCATGAAAACTTCCTTTGTTTCCCTCATAAAATCATCCAATTGCTTGATTTGATCCTCCTGATCAACAATAAACTTCAACATTAACCCTTCAAACGCTTCCTGATGTGGTCTCTCAGGAGACACAAATCCTTCATTTGGGCTCATGATTCCACAATGGATATCTTTGTGCTCATTGAATAACATCTCACTCCTCATCAAATCTTCTACTTGACACTCCATGCTTGTTAACAATTGTTCTGAAGTGGCGTTTATGTAGTCGAGACTCCTTTTTTGGGGAAAGATTGGGTCGTCCCATTCTTCTTGTTCGTATTGGGCTAAAGCCTCGATGGTTTCCCATGCTTCTTTAGCACTTAATTTGCTAAGCTTCCCGCCTGCTGTATAGTCAACGACTTTCAGGTGGCGTAGTCTATACAATTGTACAAGATTTAAACTTGAAGCCAAAGATTGATGCCATGATGAGGGACTTTTTGAAGTAGGTCCTTGAAACGAGTCCACGCATCATAGAGGGATTCATCATGATATTGTTGGAACATTAAAATGTCATTACGAAGTTTACTAGCTCTTTCCGGTGGGAAAAACTAGCGAGGAAACGAGTGGTGATATCATCCCAAGTCAAGATGGATCCTGCGGGTAGACAACCAAGCCAATGGATAGCTTGGTCACCAAGAGAAAAATGGAAGAGACGCAATCGGGTAGTATCTCTAGTAGCATTGCTAAGGTCAATGGCATCTACGATTTTGAGAAAGTCCTTAAGGTGTTGATTTGGGTTTTTGGACCTAGGTATGTGGAATGCATATCCGTTTTGCACCAACCGGATGGTGTCGGATCGCATGTGGGCTACATTGGCTTCTTTGGGAAGCTCAATGGCAATTTGGTAACCTTCGTGGCTTGGTCGGGAATACTCACCTAGAGTACGGGGTCTAGGCAGGTTCGGTGGGTTTTGGAAGGTGGGTTTGGTGATGGAATATCATTCACCATGATGGCGAATGATGGGTTTTACGAACAAAAATACAAAAAAAATAGACTAAGAGAAGGCTAATAAAATAAAAGTAAAAATCTCACTTGATAAGAATCTAGTGAGCATACCTAAATGAGATAGAAATCGAAGTCTAAACTATTTCCCGAAAGCGGTGCCAAAAACTTGATGCTAATTATTGTAAACACACTAAGTTTTACAATCCTCCTAGGCAGTGTACCTAATCGTTGTAGTGTAGTATATGTAGGACAAGGGGGGTTGATCGTTCTATAGGGGAATAGTATTGTGAAGGCTGAAGTGTATGACGAATTAGGTCTAGAGGTGTAGGACGAGTCTTTTTTTATTTTTTATATTTTAGAAAGCAAGTAAAAATCTCGGGGTTGAAGAGTGGGTTTTTAAACTACTTAAACTAATAATGCGGAAAATTAAATTAAGGTTCTACAAGGTAAGTGAAGCGTATCTACCTATGATGTATTACTCCTTGCTAGTTATCCAATTCTACCTACCGAATTGTCACATCCTTGTTTTAATTAGAGGGTTATATTCCTTTATTGTTGTAGGATGGTGTCGAATTCTCTAACTCTATGAATGTATAAGTCTCCTTTAAGAATCCCTAGATCTACAAGAGGCAATTATGTCGTCTCCTTAAGAATCCCTAATATCAACAAGCTGCAATTCACGCAATAAATACAACAAAATAAACAACTAGTGTACAATATAAATCAGTAATCATTTACTACATTTGTCTTCTTCTATTGTCAATAATTTCAGTATACATGTGTTGCCGATCAGAATACAAAGTTTCCCATGCGGATACCTCACCATGTCTGTACGCCCCCCATTGTGGGTGACTATCCGGGAGTGGTGAATTTCCGTCTAGCTTCACATAAATGAAGTAAGCACCGGCCCCGTCCCCCACACGGGCAATCACAAGAGGGCCACATTCTTGTGATAAGTCTGGACCGGAAAAAAGCGGAAAGCATGTTAAACTTTGTCGCGGGGATATAGATACAACTGGCCGGTTAAACAGTGAAGCAATAACCAATCCCGTGTTTGGCATACTCATCCAGCAGTTCTGCGATGCAAATCCACGATGGAACCATGCTACCGAGTTCCGAATATGGTTAAAGCCATCATTCAACCACATACTTGTGTAATATTCCTCTGCGACTGTCTAACTCTTGCATTAAAAGAGCTCGAATATCGGACCAGCTATCTTCGTGTTGACCAATACCGACGGCAACGCACCGAAACCCACAATTTCCATCACCAACCACATTATAAATACTTAGACGAGGTTCTAAAGCTTGTGGTTCTGAGGTTTTGACGTTTTAATACTATTCCTATTAGACGATGTTCCCTTTTTAAGAATTAGTCTTAATTCTTGAGAGGCTTTTTCAAATATTATAATAAAATCTCATTTTATTATAACATAAGAAGTTTCACATGTATATTTATTGACATAGATGAAGTGTCAATAAGTTCTTTGTGATAAATAATGATTGAGGTTATCATATAACCAAGATATCATTATTATGGGTTGGTAATGTAGACTAAACAAATAAAACGAAGAATACTATATAGATGATGACTATGATATGAAAAACTACTAGAGCAATTACCAAAAAAAATTTATGCATCTAAGATTTTAATAAAAATAGAGGTAAGTAATTAAAGATCATACCTTTGCCAAATATTCTTTTTAAGAAAAGAAGTATTTAGATGTTTTGTGATTTTCTTGGAATCTCCAGATTTATGTTGTAAGAATACTTAAACATTCTTTTTGCGAAAAGAATTATTTAGATAAATTCTTTATGATCTTCTTGGTAACTCCAAATCCAAGAATGGATAATGCTAAAAAAAATGTTAGTGCATTCTATCACTGTCCAACAATAAGCAATATAGTGATTTTTAAAATATGACCAAAAATAATCCTCCTTTGTAGTTTTCAAACATACATGGATCGTATCAAGTTTTTAAAGTACAACATACTCTAAGAAACTTGGTAACGAAGCTCTGATGCCAATTGTGGAAAACTAGAAGGGGGGTTGAATAGTTTTACCAATTTAAAACTTCCTTTTAAATATTTAGATCGACTTATGTCAATCTATTTGATTGTTTATGTTGGACGTTGATAGATAGATATATAAATGTGTAATGAAACATAAAGAGTAAGAAGCACATCACCACAACACAAGTTATTTATAGTGGTTCGGCTACAAGGACACCTTCCTTGCCCTACTCCACTCCCCGAGTCACCTACTCGAGAGTTCGTAAGCATTACACCAACTCCTTGTGGCGGAGAAGCCTTCACAACGTCGCTTAACCTTTTTCCGGTACAAAGCTAAATACCGAGTTCTTTCACACCAAGGCGAACCACACCTAACACAACGTCGCCTACCCTTTATACGGTGCTAGGCTAACCACCGAGTTCTTTCACACCTTAGGAGAACTAATCCTATCACAACTTCGCCTACCCTTTATTAGGTACTAGGCTAAGCACCTAGTTCCATTACTATGGAGGAACTACTACCCTTCACGACACAACACCTAATCTCAAAGAGATCTACTCCTTGTTACAACACCATCAAGGATATCACCATCCTTGTAAATAAACAAATACTTATATGTATAACGATGCATCTCATCGATTATACGACCTAGGCATTTCTTCACAAATACCACTTGATTTGATTCTTTGGCATCCTTCACTAATGCCTTTGACACAACGCTTGGCACCCTTCACTAATGCCTTCGTCTTGGCACCTTTAGCATCCTTCACTAATGCTTTGACACAACGCTTGGCACCCTTCACTAATGCCTTCGTCTTGACACCTTTAGCATACTTCACTAATGCTTTGACACGGATGATGAGCACCTTTCACTAATGCTTTCATCTTGACACTTTCAGCATTCTTCACTAATGCCTTCAACCCAACATCTATGGAGAAAGGAAGAACTATCAACAAGAGAACCTTAGTGGTCTTGATGATGACGAAGCATGGCAACTCATGGACTTGAGCTTGCACGTCTTCAAGAAGTGGTGATCTCTCCTTTAAGAGGAACCTAGAAGATCACACAAAAACAAAAGACAAACTACATAGATCACTTAGATCTGAGGTTAGAGGGTTAGAATACTTTGGGGAAGTATGTGTGTGAAGTCATGTCTAGAGAGGAAAAAATGGCTCTCTATTTATAGAGAAAATTCTCTACTGTTCCCCGGATCCCACGGATCCCTTCCACTTGGGATCCGGCTAGCACAAAGCCAGGGATCCGTGGAACGCTCCTCTTTGCCCATGGGTATTTTTGGTTATGGGTCATGGGTCATGGGTTATGGGTTGATCCATGATTTTCTTTCTAGATACAATGTATCTTAAGGATACAATGAACTTGGTTAAGTGGTATAAATAAAACCATGGGTTATGGGTCAAAACCATTAGCTAGTTTATTACCCATTTTAGTATTTACATGTTTTTACCCATTATAGTATTTACATGTTTTCACCCATTTTAGTATACTTAGTTTAAGTATATGTTAACCCAATATGTAAACACTAGTTGTTGTACATATGTATCTAAATCATAAAATCACTTAGGCTTGTTTTTAGTGTTTTATGTGAAAACGTAAGTGTGTTAGAAACTATTAACTCAAACTATTTACGTACTCTATTTGTTTCGTTAAAATGATTTTACGTTTGTTATCGACAAAACATTAGAAGATCGTAAAATATAAATAAACGTTTTTACGGCTTATTTGTATTAACAATCTCCCCCTTTTTGTTGATGACAAAACATAAAATTATTTTAAGGAAAAATCTAAAATTCGTAAAAGTTTGAATTTGTAGTTTTTACTTTCTTCTCTCCCTTTTTGTCGAAACAAAAAGTGTTAAAAGAAACTAACACAATTTTTATAAGAAAATGTATGTAAAAATGTAAAGAGAGCAAGTGACGGGAATGGTACTCGTCTTAACTCCCCCTTGACGAGTCCATCCCTTTGAAAGGGCGTCAAGAACATGACGTAAAATAAACTAATTGTGTTTGCAAAATATGTTTGCAAATGGTTCGTCTAAGTGACGAAATCGTGCTCCCCCTTGAATATTGCAATGTTGCAATGGGGTGTCATGAAGTGTAATCCAAAATTGGATTAAGTTGCAAATGATTTTGCAATGTTGTTTGACACAAAGCTCCCCCTAGCTTTATGGTGTCAATATCTTCATGTGTATTTTGAATAACTACAAAACAAAGGTTAGAAAACAAGAGTATAGTGCATAATTTCCTGCAAATAAGACTCAAGTTAGTAGAAATTTGTGCTTCTGTACCACGGATCCCACGGTTCCCTTCTTGGATGGATCCGTTTAGTTATTTTGGAGGGATCCGGCTATCTGATGACAGTTACTTCAGCAGTGAAGTTGTGTCAAACAATGCTAGCGAGGAGATAATATATGTGTGCAATAAGGAGCACAACGCACAGAATAATCAAAACATATAAATGTTCATTCAATAAAACAAGAGATAACCAAAAAAATCTCTAAAACTAAGAGAATGAACTAGGATAAACAAGTACCACTAAAAACTAACTAGTTACTAGACTTAAAAGACTACAATGTGTTTGAGTCTAGGGATGAGTGGATTTGTTGATTTGATCCAACTTTGCAAGAAGATGATTAAACATGAAATGTATCTCATTTCGTGCTTCTTGAACAAGTCCTTGAGTGTTTAGATACTTTAGACAACTATTGTCTTGGTTTGGACCCGGAGGGAAATGTATATTTTGAGGAGGCTCTATGTGTG
>OU343224.1:26632001-26788209 GCA_910596185.1 Chrysanthemum makinoi | reverse complement strand
GAAGGTTCTACATTCCAGATCATATCTTGAAAATGGTTGAGGATTTTTCTCTATGGAATTCTTATCCATGGGGTGAGTTTATGGGGATTCATTTGTATAAAAGAACGGTCAATGTTGTACCTAGGCATGAAGAGCTTGAATCGAGGAAACCGGTACAAAAAACTGCAAACAAAGATGAAACATACAATTTATATGGATTTGTATTTGCTTTCAAGGTCAGATTTTATGAATTAAGTCTTTCAAATTTTATGAATTAAGTCTTTCTAATTTTACAGATTTTGTAGAATTGTGAGTATTTTATAGATTTTATAGAATTGTGAGATTTTGGTAGGATTTGTATGGACTCTTAAGGTCAGATTAATAGATTTTGTGAGAATTTTAAGACATAACTAAGTGCTTAATATTTCTATACCTATATAGATATGTTGAATTGTAAGAATTTTAAGACATAATAAAATAGTATTACTTGTAATGAGGATAAAGAAATCCTTCCTTGTAGAGCTTATTGCCTTTTTAAGTCCATAATCTCAAGTTGATAATCTCAAAAGCCATATAAAAAGAGCTTATTGGCTTTTTAGGTTTACAATAAGCTCGTAAGCTCATTAAAACAAAGCTGATATGAAATATGATTACAGAATCTTATGATTTTTTTGGCGTTTTCCAGATATGGATTTTGGAATCCTACCCCAACAACTTGCAATGGTGGACCAAAGACCCTTCAAAGGTCCCACGTGGTATAGCATGGTCAAAATTACAAAAATTTGATAAAAAGCACTACTTTCTTCTATTGATCCAGTAAGTAAAGCCTATATATGCACCAAAATTATTTATGTCTAGCTTTCCTTGTATCTATTGCATTTATCATATCATATTTGTTTGTCTCTTTTGCTAGGTGGTTAATCTATTAAGAAGCTTGTTCCAACATATGCCGAGTCACTTAAACCATGGTACATTCTTAGTCTGGATTATATCTGAGGACTAGAGATGCAAGTAGCGAATACAAGAGGAGTTGGTTGATCCAGTCATGGTAAATGATGTTGAACAAGAGCAAGATATTCCTGATGTTTATGGTGATGGAATTGAAGTGGATGTAAACATTGCAAATGATATTCCAGCTATTGTTGTTGATGAAATTGAACAAGAGCAAGATAATGGTATTGAGATTTGTCAAACAGGCCCGATAACTGATAATCTGGAGGTTCTGAAGGCAAACAAAGATGAGAATGCTGATGTCATTGAACGTGATGCAAAGAAAGACGGGCCTGTGAAGGAAAATCTGGAGGTTATGAAGGAATATGAGCTTGCAAAGAAAGATGAGCCTGTGAAGGAAACTTCAAAGTTTGATAAAGAGCACATTCAATCTAAGTTTGAGGCTATTAAGTCAACAATTGTTGGTATCGATAAACGCGTAGGAGACGTTGATGTAGAACACCTTTTACGTGAGCTAGTCATTGTTAAAAAAAGAATTGGGGTGATTGAGAGTGTCTTAGGAATAAAGGTTGAAGAAAATTTGGAAATTCCGGGTAACCACACAGAAGAAGTTATTGCTGACAAAGAGGTATGAAGACAACTTAGATTTATTTTTTTCGTAATTAAATCTTTTTCAAATCATTTTCTAAAAAAGGCTCCCAATGTTGCAGACTGTTTTCCGAGTACAAGATGTTCATGCCGACACACCCGCACATCCCAATATTGTTGACCACGAGAAACATAAGCTGTATTATACGGACTCTGTAGCATTTACTAGCCCAATGACACAACTTATGAACCCGTTTTCCCATCGCCATTTGAATATCATTTTATGTAAGTCGATCTTGAAAATAGGTTCGATTGTGGTGCCTTACCCAATTTGAATGAAACATTCTCAGAAATTGGTGTTGATGCGTTCGATCAAACAATTGATGATGTATGTATTTATTTATAGTTGCAATTCATTTATATACAATTTCATTTTCCTGTTTATCATATTGTCTTTTAAATATACAAACTTTTTGTTTTTTTAGCATTAGATATTAATGAAAAAACAAACCGAGCATGTTGAAGAAAAAGATAGTGAGCATGTGAAGAGAAAAGAAATTGTAGTGTGGCAGCCTTATTTATGGAAGGAAGCGGTTGGGGAGGGGTCTGTTATAGACAAACAACCGGGTGAAAAAGTAGAAGAACCGGCTATGGAGATGGCGGTTGGGGGAGTTATAGCAGGAAAACCGGCTGGGGAGGAGGCTGATGCAGGAAAATAACGGGCTGGGGAGGAGGTCGACACGGAAGATGTTCAGGTACACTTGTACTTTTTTTACGGTTGATACTACTTAAAGTGTTTGATAGAGGTGTTGAATCTATTATTATTATTATATTTGTTTAGTTGGTCTGAATGAAATTTGTTATTAAACTATGTTGAAATTGTCACTAATGTTTTTGGCTCCAATTGTATCATATTTCGGATAAAAAAGGGTAGTGAAACTGACTGCAATAGATATAGTTTTAGCAACTTTAATGATTAAATACAATTTGGATTAACCTTAGTCCGTGGCTAATATAAAGCATAGTAAACTAAGTTGTCACACAAGCATCAACATCAAGCCACATCACAAGCAAGTATAAAGGTAAACTGATAAAGAAAGTGCAAACCGGACACGAGGATTTATAGTGGTTCGGTCACGGATCTCCTCTCCGCCCTAATCCACTCCCCGAGTACCCAAGTCGAGAGTTGCTTTACTAAATCAACAAGCTCCCTTCTCGGCGGAGAAAACCTGATAAACTTCGGTTACACTTTTTTCTATACAAAGCTAAATACCTAGTTCTAGTTCGAGGTAGAACCAACCTAACGTCGCCTATACAATATTTCTGACACTAAGCTAGATGTCGAGTTCTTTCCCAGGTACAACCACTCCCGTTATGTTTTAAGGCCCAACATAACAAACCTTGTGTTTTATGGCACAAACATATAAACCATCTAATCTAGTTTGATGAAGGTGTTGTGATGATGCAATAATGTTTAAAATGATGATCCATGACACAAATGTCTAATGGATATGAATGACTAATTTTAAATGAACTTCCATTGATAGGAAGCCTTCAAATGATGAAGATCACAAGTTCTACAAGCTTGATGTGATAGATATTCATGTGTGTATGCTTGTGGTGAATGAGGATGGCTAGATCTCCATGCTTTCCTTGGTTGATCAAAATGTAAAGTATGCTTACAACAAAGATGAACGTTAGAAGCATTATGATCATGTGATGATGAGGGTGATTAATGTATGTTACTACATGGTTATTTATATATCTGAATGATGAAAGAATGATAGAGATCATGTGTGTTGGAAGGGATGAAGAAATGAGAAAACAATGGGCTGTATTTATAGGCAAAAGAGGTATTCTAAAAAATAGTATTTTATTATATTTGAAATCTTAGAGTATCTTCCAAGATCTTGCAAATCTAACCAAATATTCACCAAATCTTTTAAAGATCTTAAAGAGATATGATGATGCATGGAATGATGTAAAAATGCATTTTTATTTAGATTAAAATGTTCATGAAAATAAACTTATAAAATGTCTTATGTAACTTGTTGATAATATGTCTAGTTGCCTTTTATAAAATAAAATATCTAGTTGAGTGCTTGTCAAAATAAAATGTATTTGTCAAGTGTAAGTAAACTTTACTACTTGTATGAATATTATAGTTAATTTACTTGTACAAATAAAAGTATATATTTGTTAGACAATTTACAAAAGACGTATTTGTATAACATACTTGTGAATACAAAATGTAAAATGAGGTTCGAAATAGAATGGTTAACGTATTCAAATACTTAGTGACTCTAAATGTATTTTAAACATTCTAAATGATTTGTTAAGGGGTTTGATCATAATGCCACATAACAAACATGTACGAACCTGTGTTGTAACATACGAGGACTTGAGACATTGAGAGGTGTTGAATGTGTGTTGGGACAAAATGTGATTACGAGTAACTTGTACATTTTACATTATATATTTGTCATCAATCAAAACAAAAGAGACTGTATAGATTAAATATCGTAATATTTGCACTAAAAATCTCCCCCTTTTTGATGATGACAAAGATATGTAAATGTAATGGATAGTAAAATGTAAAAAGTTACTTGTATCTGTACTACCTTTACATTACCTTCTCCGTTTACACTCTTCTCCCCCTTTTGTCGAAACAAAAAGGGCGTGTCCTTTGAGTTTAACTTTATTTCTCCCCAAAAAGGCGAGCTTGCATCATCTCTAGTGAAGTTAAATCGCCTACTCCAATCCGTCCCTTGTTTGGTAGCGGATCCATAGATCAAATTGAGAGGCTTAACCTACATCAAGATTAGTTTTATGCAAAAAAAATTATGAGAAATATATGATAAAGAAAATAGATAGCAATGTTAGCCTATTTTCTCAACATTTTTTTTATTTTTTATTTTTTATCGAAGCACAAAGGCTTGTTGAAAAGTAGGAATGATGATGAATGCGTGCATGCTCCCCCTTGTTTGAGGCATCAGGGTATGATAAAAAACCTACAAAACAAATATTAGTGCAAAACTATATTTGTCATTGGACGAGTAAGTGATATACAACAAAGTGTGTATAAGATGCATTCAATAAATGCTTGACGGAAGCTCCCCTTGCTCTAGTACGTCAAGATGAACCTACAAAATAAATTTTAGTATAATAGAAGCTTTGTCTTTAGACAAATATGTCACATACAACCAAGTGTATAGACGATGCAATATGAGTGCTTAAAGGATATTCCCCCTTGTTTGAGGGTGTCAAAAAGCCCCTAAAATAAGAAAAATAATTGATGCAAACTTCATCCTTAGATGAGTAATTTATATACAATCGAGTGTATATGATGATGAACCTACAATGAAAAAAATTAATGCACTATATTTCATCTTTTTGACAAAGAAAAAAAAGATTTATATATGTGATATATAAATGATATAATCAAAGATCTCATGAAGTGGAGTCTCCTAATAAGAATTACAATCATAAGAAAAGTGAGAATATAATATGATAAGAGCCTAAAAAATAGTGCCTAGAAAGAAGATATGAAGGGAAGTTGGAATATAAAGATATAAAGCTTGTGGTGCTAGTGTTGGTGTCGGTTTACTAGTAGGATTCATGTGGTGATAACTCGGTAGATGACTAAAGATTTATAAAAGTATGTTTTCGTTAATCCATGGTGGTGATGATTAGCGATACTGGTGGTGGAAGGTGGTGGTGATAACTTAGAAAACTATTAAGGAATTAGAAGCTCGTATGTATAGCAAATAATATTAAAATATGGACTCATGCAATCCTTTCCTAACGTCAAGTGACCAAGACTAAGAGAGAAAAAATATGAATAGATATTGAAATTCAATGATGCATAAGGGTTATGATTTATTAATGCTAACAACCTATTGTTTTGAACAAGTTCTTATATGCTCCAAGCCAAGAGTAATCAATAATGCGTTCTATCTAACAATGTTATAATGAAGATACCAAAGAAAATGCATAAATATAAAAGTGATAATATGAAGATAAATTCATTCATTGATTGACACGAATTATAAAAATGACCTATTCTAGGTGGCAATAGGAGAGATAGTATTGACCTGGTTTTGACCGACATGGACGTTTATGACATTGAAAATAAGTAAATACAATATGTACCAAATAATAATAATAATAATAATAATAAGTACCTATATGAGGATGATAATGACATCATATGAGAGAGACTTGGATAGACCAACGTGTTAAAAAAGTGTTGGGAATAGCGGTTTTGATTAATATATCGTTTGCACTGACAATGACATGCATGATATGTGTCAAGCAAGAAAAGGATAAGATCCTATGATGGTGTTCTAGATAGTGAAGTTGTAAGGTGCTAGTTTAAGGAAAATCCTAGATATGTTGATTGTAAATATGAAGAAGTTTGTAAAACACATGATGCGTTTTTCACTTGATGGTTTCGTGAACCGGTTTTAGCTAAGTGGTGTTTACCTATGTGTTGGTATTTTAGGGTGTAAGAGACATAAAATTTGACAAAAGACAATTATGTGAGTGGATTTCTTTCACCCTTAATTAATGGACATCTAACATAATATGTAATGTATCAAATAAAGAATGAAAACAAAGTGTTTAGGAGGTTATTCAGGTTAACAAAAGAGATGAGCTTAGTGATGTTTTTATGGATGATGGTTAGCATACAATGAACTTCATCCTTAAAGTCATGTACCTTTTCTTGATTAATACGAGATGATCGTATGATGAGGCATGTGGTTTCCTCATAGGAGGTGGAGAGGATGATGTAATTAAAGTATTGTTGTAGCTAAATAGTGGTGGAGGCAATTTTGTAATGCGGAAGAAATAATGAGATTTGGAAAGAGGTCGGTTTAATGATATTAAGATGTAATGCCAAATTACTAAATTTTATATGTTCTAAAACTATATTCAGGTTTAAAGGGTCCCATAAAATATATTACTAATCTACGTAGCAATAAGGGGATTATACAAAATGAGCATATAAAAGTTAGAATGAAGTAAGATAACAAATAATTTGTTATCAACCTACAAAATAAATTTGTTATTGACAAAAGATGCTAACATGATAGAAATCAAATGATAACATCTTATATAAGCAAAAACAACACATTCCACTTAGTAGACAAGAAATCACCACACAACAAGGTGGCATCAAGACAAAGAATCATATTATGCAAGAATACGACATTATTCAAGACATTTTATTTTTAGATTATTTTGTCGTTAGGCTTAGACATTTAAGTATACTTAGCTATAAGTAAGTATGACAATTTATGTAATTATAGTGTTAGGATAAAAAGACCTCTAAAAGTTTATCATACCAAAATCACTTTGACAAATTATAAGTGCACACATAGCAAAGAAATAGTGTGACAAAGATGGAAAAGAATCAAAATGAGTGATTCATGCAAGCCATGTTTAAATTATAACATTTAGGAGTATGTATCATTTAGACTATCTTATGCATAGATTTTAAGGAATGTCAACAAAAGATAATAGCTTTCAAACATGGATACATTCAAAACAAAGTGACATATTATGAGTTCACAAGTAACACATTAGTCATGCGAAACATTATATATAGGACATAACTGCTTCAACTGTAAATATCATGCAAATCATGTTTACGCTTAACATTAAGTAATATAAAGCATCACAAAAACAAAACCTTTCTAGGGTTTACACATTTGACAATTAATCAAGTAGATATTAAACACCAAGATAACATCACGACATATGAACAATTTAAACAAGAACATGTAATCAACACATGTATGTGTAATGCAAGTGGTTTTAAAAGAAAAGTCCGATCTACTACTTGTTTAATTAGCATTCCTAAGGAGAGACAAACTATCACTATTCTAACACTTACTTTAGGCAAGTATAGGAATACAAATTTTTCAAGTTGGAGAATGAATATGAGACTATTACTAATGGTGCTCAATTAAGGCTAAACACGACCATTTTTACTGGTGATTCCACATACCCAACTTCTTTCCTAGAAGCAATTTCCTTAGATAGGTCAAATTAGGTTTCTAGTGCAATAGGTTCTCCAGTAGTCATTCTCATGTTAGAAAGATGGGAATTCCTATTTTTGCCTATTGAAGTATATAAAAGATGATAATTTACCAATAATTGACTTAATGTGACTCAACTAATATGCAATATAAATAAGGTGATGAAGATATCATGTTATACACATGAATTTTAACAATGGTGTGTTGATAAACAATATGTTTTAATCTTGTGTTTAGAATCTAAGGTTGTTCAAATTACATAGCTAATTGTATGATCTAATGGTTGACATCTTTTATGTGGATTTGAAGTGTGTACTTTAAATGTGATTTGATCATCTAAGACCCTGAAATGGAATATGTTAAATTAATAACGTTCTCGAGAAAGCTCTTTGGAATTTTATTCAGCAAGAATCTAAGTAAGGTTACCAACTTCAATTGATATTGTGTATGCTCTAGAGATGTGTAGTTTTAACCTTGGATGTGCACAAGGTTTAAGTAAGGTTAGGTTGTGATGTACGCTTGAAAGGAAATAGATACAAATAATATCTTTCAACAAATGAGATTATCCCAGGGGATAAAGTTATCATGCTTATGAAAACAAGTATGACAGGATGAATTGGATACGCTAGTTCATATAACTTGTAGATGTTTGTTTAAAGATCATTTAGCCAATGAGGTGTAATGAAATCTCTTGTAACACAACCAAATGATGCATAGGATATACAATATGTAACACCCCAACCCGACAAGGGTAAAGATATAACAAATACGGTTTCATATCAGAACCTTAAGTACTATACAATAGCGGAAGCCTTTACAAAATATTCAAAAAGAAAACATAAATAGCTAAACTTCAAAATAAATATAAGATCTCTATGGTCGAATCTTGCTCTCGTCTCTACTCTCAACCCAGATCAGCTATCCCATACGCTCATCTTGAATGCTTAAAACACGCGGCGAGGAAAGAAAATTGGTGAGCTTACAAAGCCCAGTGAGACAGATATAACGAAACAAAAAGCTAAACAAAACAAATATACAAATACTTGAAATCAAAATGAAAAGATGATGAGGGATCTTTTAGGATTCAGCGAGGAAGCACAAATATCTGAAATCCAAACAACCATGTAACAATTTAAAACATCTCATAGCACATTAATGTCACAAACACAACCACATCCAACGTAAGGAAACTTAACATATCAAGAATAACAGTTACTTATAAGCCAAGCGAAGAGTCTAATGACTAACGAGCAGGTGTTACGGCAAATAATCATGGCATTCATACAAATCAATTAATTAATCTACCGCGTAACACACTCAAACAATATCGCGGCTAGCGGAAATAGCATTCAAATCATGGCAGTCTCACAAGCAATTAGAAAACATATTAAGCAAACCATAATTAGATAGACCAGACAAAACATAGCATAACCATTAACAATTATCAAAACAGCTATCATAAACTAAACTAGTTCTCAAATCAAACCCTAACATCAGCAGAGTTAAAACATGGCAGGTCACATGTACAGATAAAAACACTAACGTATAAGCAAGGTTCACAAAATTAACAAAATTATGCATACTAAACTTATAGAATACTCACTTTCACACTAGCACATTCATCTTACAGATCAACGACTTCACATAACGAGAAACTAACATGACATCAGATGACAGCATGCGAATCATATTAAAACATATAAATCATAACCTAGCATAGTAGGCGGTAGTTACATAAACATACAAAAGCATACAGATAGACAATAACATATAATAAACCCAACACATAATCATAAACACTTGAACATACCGAATCATAATCAGAATACTTAACATAGAAATAACAGATAAAGATCTAGTTAACTACCACGAGCCCAGAACATATCATATCAAAAACATCATAACTATATAGTACAATCTCAAAATAATCGAATAGCTAGCTCCAGAGTTTTATGAAGATGCGTATTGCACACGACATCATTCACTTAAACAAATCATATCGGACCACGATCGATCTAGGATGCATCCATACGCCCCACAAACATATATTGATAATATAATATAGCATAAATTGAGCTCATAACAAATAATAAATAAGGGGCGTGGCGAACTTCACTCTCGCCCTAGAGTCATGTCAATGGTGCATCACGACACGACATGGAACCCCATGACTAGTCAATAATTGGCTCGGTGTCAAACTAACTTAGGTCAAACCAATTTCAATTATGACACAAGTCTTAATCAAACACAAGGTTCAGCAAATACATATCAATAACTCATATCATAAGGTTCATACTCAAATATACTAAGATTCAACAATTATGCATATCAAAGTCTTCCTATCATAAAGTTCAAATCAAGTATCTCATGATTCAATAAAACATAAGTTCAGATAAGCAACAGGTCACACAATCAGGAAAGGGTTCATAGCAATGGCATTGGTCCTAATACAAAGCTAACTAAAAGAAACCGTTATAAGAAACCTTTACTAAAAAGGTCAGAATATCTGTACCTTAAAGCAATGAGAGAAAAGAGCGAACGAGTGAATCACGAAGATATAACGTCGCGTCTCTTCCAACGAATCTACACGGATTATGATTTATTTAATACTTATTAGCATCATTAAGGTTATAACGAGTTCATCGCATTAACATTCTTAGAGTTATAAGTATATTCTCATTTTATAAGTTTCTTATGCATTTGTAAGTGTGTTACCTATTGATATCATATGTTATCTTTCAGTTTCTTAAACTCATATTCGGACCAGACTTTAGCGATTTTTATAAAATACTTACTTAGCTCAAATGAAATCAAGCAAAATTCCAAGGGTTCCCATATGAGTTAAGAGACTCTTCAAAAATTGGTGGGTTCTATTTCCATGCTAAATGGCCTATGGAAAATCATAAGTCAGACCTGCCCAGTAATCAGAAAATACACCTTAAAAGTTTACACTTATTGTACCTGTTTAGACACCTTGCAAAAATTCCCAAAACTCCCAGAAATTCATTTATATCCTAAATGTCAATCCTGTAAAAGGATAGCTCCCAATTCATTATGGTTTGCAAATGAAAAATCAAACAATCCAACTAAATTTCAGACCCGTTTTCTCAGCTTTGACACTTGATCTTGTAAAATTCAAAAATACGACTTAGACAACTCCAAATTCGACCAAACCACTTGGAAAACTTAACTAAGACATAAAATAAACTTTTCCCACAAATACCTAGATTATTGTACTTATAAAATTCGATCTATGACACACACAAGTTCGACATATGATGCTGTCCAGTTTTAGGGTTTATTAAAACCATTATAATTACATGCTTAGACCATTAATTACAGTTAGGGTTTCATTCCAATTAGGGTTTCGAATTTGTTAGGCATGATAACATTTATATATATGTGATTCGGTTTTATAGTGGCTCGACCTAATTATACAATTCATACATTACATATTACATTACATGCTCTCTAATTATATTAGATCCGATTCATATTTGTTGTTTTTTTTTTTCATGGCTCGACCAAAAACACAAGATTCGATTCAAAACAAAACACGATACAATATATAATAACATTAGGCGTATCAAAGTGAGACGAATAGAACGTTGTTATACCTTAGCTCGTTGGAAACAAACTCTCGACACCAAGGGGAAATTAGGGTTTCGGCCGAAGAAAAAGAAAGAAGAGGCAAAACTAGGGTTCCAAATTATGTTTATGAGTTTGTATATATAGGTGGTGAAAAATTCGGTTCTAGGGCCTTGAGAAGGTGTGTGGCCCGGCCTCTTGGTCCAAACGAGCGAACAAACACCCATCTTGGGCTCGGCTCCTTGATCCAAACGAACAAAACACTTCGGCCAAGTTGTTTCCCAAATAACGAAAGACAAGGCCCAATATTTTAGTGAGACGTTTAAATCTTCGTCGTACAAAATCAATCACGTACACATATTCGTTAATTTTTAATTATAGATAAGTTAAGTTTTTAAATTTCGTTAAATGATCATAAACGTATTTTAATAATTTTGATTTCAAGGGTAAAATAGTCTTATTATGCGTTTATATTTTAGGGTTTTACAACTCTCCCTAAAAGAAATTTCGTCCTCGAAATTGGACAAGGCGACGGAGACAGAAAACAAATGCGGATTTTAGAGTTTCGAGGAATTAAAACGAACACGAAGGCGCATCGGAACAAGCGGATCAAAACAATCAAATACTTACAACAGACTATCCTATATGCATCAAGTAGTGGCAGATATCGGATGAGATGCAGAAAATCAAATGAAAATTCTAACTAATCAGATATCTAATGATGAGATCAATCATATGCATAGACGGACTAATCCTAATGGTCTCATTAGGCATGAGATAATCAAACTAAAAGGATCTAATGTTCCTCAAACACTTCACGAAAATACTAGGACCATAATAAGGGTACAGGAGGCGTACACATTTAGAGCAAACATAGCAATCCATAGTTTACACAAATCATAACAAGTTGGTACAGAATTCCAATCAAACATGAGGGGTGACAAATAATAGATACAAGGAAAATTCCATTCAATATCAACCACGAGGCATTTCCCGGCGTCGTATACCTTCAATAAGTTGATTATATGATCTCGGTATTACGTTGATCAGCGTCATAATACTTGCATCACATAACAAGTTCTTATTGTCATTATATTCGGTCTCGGGTCATGACAAAACACATAATTAATATCTTAACAAAACATACCACATGAGATAACATACAAATTGCAAATAACCTACTATAACAAACCAGATCCACAAAAGTATACTATCATGATGGTCATACTTCATTTCTAGCTGTGAAAGAGCGACATCATTAAGAAAACACATAGTAGACAAAACTTATAAGGACTAACGGAAACTTAGCGAATCTATCGAGAGAAAACAACAGACAGGAACTATACTTTCAAAATTTTGTTTTATTTCCATTAATCAAACAAAATCTGCAAAATCGTCATAAGATGAACTCCCAAAATAAAACTTAATAATCCAAGATTCAATCATCTAAATGAAAACAAAAGGACCTAAACTCAAAATCCAATGAGAGAAATTTCTCATAAAGAGGCTACTGAGAGTGCACATTTCTATTCTTGTATCGGATTAAACCTACTAGAAGCAGTAGATTCTAGATCCGAGTCCACCTCGTATTCTTCCTCATCTTCTTCTTCTTCCTCTTCTTCCTCACTTATCCATCCGTTCTTATTTCCCCGCGCTAGCGGTAATAGCGGCTAGCAAAGTCACTTCTCCGATTCCTCTCTTCCTCTTCGCGCACGCGGTCCACGAAAGCATACAATCGCGACTCCTAGTCCAAACTACTCCTCCATCTTCCAAGAACTTGGGACATCTATCATGATACCTAGTAGTGAGGCCTTGGTTGTCACGCGACTTTAGTTTCGTACTCTCTACTACTTTTTTGTCCAGCGGTTCCTCATGACTCATTCTGCGACTCAAAGGAAAAGTTAAGATATAACCAAAATGCTAAATGATAAAACTTCACGATTCAAACCGAGTTCTGAAAAAATCAAAGAAAAGTAATGCGTCAAAATCACGTAGCAAGATATCAAACCGCCTCAAAGCGGCGTAAGCGAATCAGGTAACACACGTCGCGCCCAAATCATATGAGTAGATGAACCTTCCCCCACCTGTTTAATCATGTCTTCATCGTTACGTCTTTTAGTTGATTCGTCCAGCTTCCTCCAGTGACATCCGATGTCTCCACCGCAGCGGTCGGGTGTAGCCTGCTTCACGAACCTCTCCAGCCACGAAGGCTGCTGCAGCGAAGTTCGGCACCATCTTCGGCTCCACGGGTAGTCTCCATCTAACGTCGACAAACGGACGGCGAAAACAAAATAACAAAATTGATGCGAAGAGAGGAGGGCCAACTCGGTGAAGACAAAAGAATATCGAAGTCAAATCGAACGACGGTCAAAGGAATCGAAAGATATCGAACAGACCGGAAACCTAATGTCTACAATCCTCACAGGTCATAGCCTAAGCTCTAAGGGTCCTAAAACCTAGAGCTCATACCATAATTAACACCCCAACCCGACAAGGGTAAAGATATAACAAATACGGTTTCATATCAGAACCTTAAGTACTATAAAATAGCGGAAGCCTTTACAAAATATTCAAAAAGAAAACATAAATAGCTAAACTTCAAAATAAATCTAAGATCTCTATGGTCGAATCTTGCTCTTGTCTCTACTCTCAACGGATCGGCTATCCCATAAGCTCATCTTGAATGCAAAACACCGCCAAAAAGAAGAAAATGCGGGAGCTTACAAAGCCCAAATGAGCAGATATAACGAAAAAAGCTAAACAAAACAAATATACAAATACTTGAAATCAAAATGAAAAGATGATGAGGGATCTTTTAGGATTAGCGAAGCACAATATACAGAAATCCAAACAACCATGTAACAATTTAAAACATCTCATAGAACATTAATGACACAAACACCACACATCAGAGCGACCAAAACTTAACATATCAAGAATAGCAGTTACTTATAAGCCAAACGAAGAGTCTAATGACTAGCGGAAGCGATTTACCAGCAAATAATCATGGCATTCATACAAATCAATTAATCTACACGTAACACACTCAAACAATATCGCAACAACGGAAATAGCATTCAAATCATGGCGTCTACAAGCAATTAGAAAACATATTAAGCAAACCATAATTAGATAGACCAGACAAAACATAGCATAACCATTAACAATTATCAAAACAGCTATCATAAACTAAACCGGTTCTCAAACCTAACATCAGTGAGTTAAAACATGGCGAGTCACATGTACAGATAAAAAAACACTAACGTATATAAGCAAGGTTTACAAAATTAACTGAACAAATTATGCATACTAAACTTATAGAATACTCACTTTCACACTAGCACATTCATCTTACAGATCAACGACTTCACATAACGAGAAACTAACATGACATCAGATGACAGCATGCGAATCATATTAAAACATATAAATCATAACCTAGCATAGTAGGCGGTAGTTACATAAACATACAAAAGCATACACATAGATAATAACATATAATAAACCCAGCACATAATCATAAACACTTGAACATACCGAATCATAATCAGAATACTTAACATAGAAATAACGGATAAAGATCTAGTTAACTACCACGAGCCCAAACATATCATATCAAACATCATAACTATATAGAAACAATCTCAAAATAATTCGGAATAGCTAGCTCCCAGAGTTTTATGAAGATGCGTTATTGCACCCGACATCATTCACTTAAACAAATCATATAGGACCACGATCGGATCTAGGATGCATCCATACGCCCACAAACATATATTGATAATATAATATAACATAAATTGAGCTCATAACGAATAATAAATAAGGGGCGTGGCGAACTTCCTCTACTTGCCCTAGAGTCATGTCAATGGTGCATCACTGACACGGACATGGAACCCCCATGACTAGTTAATAATTGGCTCGGTGTCAAACTAACTTAGGTCAAACCAATTTCAATTATGACACAAGTCTTAATCAAACACAAGGTTCAGCAAATACATATCAATAACTCATATCATAAGGTTCATACTCAAATATACTAAGATTCAACAATTATGCATATCAAAGTCTTCCTATCGTAAAGTTCAAATCAAGTATCGCATGATTCAATAAAACATAAGTTCAGATAAGCAACAGGTCACACAATCAGGAAAGGGTTCATAGCAATGGCATTGGAAATCCTAATACAAAAGCTAACGAAAAGAAACGTTATAAGAACCTTACTTTACTAAAGGTCGGAATATATGTACCTTAAAGCAAACAGAGAAAAGCAAGCGAACGAGTGAATCACGAAGATATAACGTCGCGTCTCCTTCAACGAATCTATACGGATTATGATTTATTTAATACTTATTAGCATCATTAAGGTTATAACGGATTCATCGCATTAACATTCTTAGAGTTATAAGTATATTCTCATTTTATAAGTTTCTTATGCATTTGTAAGTGTGTTACCTATTGATATCATATTTTATCTTTCAGTTTCTTAAACTCATATTCGGACCAGACTTTAGCGATTTTTATAAAATACTTACTTAGCTCAAATGAAATCAAGCAAAATTCCAAGGGTTCCCATATGAGTTAAGAGACTCTTCAAAAAATGGTGTTCTATTTCCATGCTAAATGGCCTATGGAAAATCATAAGTCCAGACCTGCCCAGAAAGTAATCAGAAAATACACCTTAAAAGTTTACACTTATTGTACCTGTTTAGACACCTTGGAAAAATTCCCAAAACTCCCAGAAATTCATTTACATCCTAAATGTCAATCCTGTAAAAGGAGAGCTCCCAATTCATTATGGTTTGCAAATGAAAAATCAAACAATCCAACTAAATTTCAGACCCGTTTTCTCAGCTTTGACACTTGATCTTGTAAAATTCAAAAATACGACTTAGACAACTCCAAATTCGACCAAACCACTTGGAAAACTTAACTAAGAAATAAAATAAACTTTTCCCACAAAAACCCAGATTATTGTACTTAGAAAATTCGATCTATGACACGCACAAGTTCGACATATGATGCTGTCCAGTTTTAGGGTTTATTAAAACCATTATAATTACATGCTTAGACCATAATTACACTTAGGGTTTCATTCCAATTAGGGTTTCGAATTTGTTAGGCATGATAACATTTATATATATGTGATTCGGTTTTATAGTGGCTCGACCTAATTAGTACGAATTCATACATTACATATTACATTACATGCTCTCTAATTATATTAGATCCGATTCATATTTGTTGTTTTTTGTTTTCATACGGCTCGACCAAAAACACAAGATTCGATTCAAAACAAAACACGATAAAATATATAATAACATTAGATTATCAAAGTGAGGCAATTGAACATTGTTATACCTTAGCTCGTTCGAAACAAACTCTCGACACCAAGGGGAAATTAGGGTTTCGGCCGAATAGAAAGAAAAAAAAGAAAGAAGAGGCAAAACTAGGGTTCCAAATTATGTTTATGAGTTTGTATATATAGGTGGTGAAAAATTCGGTTCTAGGGCTTTAAGAAGGTGTGTGGGCTTGACCTCTTGGTCCAACGAACGAACAAACACCCATCTTGGGCTCTCCTGATCCAAACGAACAAAACACTCGGCCCAAGTTGTTTCCCAAATAACGAAAGACAAGGCCCAATATTTTAGTGAGACGTTTAAATCTTTGTCGTACAAAATCAATCACGTACACATATTCGTTAAGTTTTAATTATAGATAAGTTAAGTTTTTAAATTTCGTTAAATGATCATAAACGTATTTTAATAATTTTGATTTCAAGGGTAAAATAGTCTTATTATGCGTTTATATTTTTAGGGTTTTACACAATATCCTTTTAACACATGATATCTTAGGCATAATATTTTTCAAAACATCATGTTTTCCTAAATGAAGATATGAAGCCAAAGTGTTTGAATCGGATAGTCATATCCTAGATATACCTAGTCTCAAGATTATATTCACTAGATGAAGACAAGAGGAATTCACTCGAGTTTCTTATGTATACTCCTCAAGAGTCATTGTTGTTTGGGGTGTATGATGTTGGCTTTGAGATTGCATTTTAACATATGTTGTTAAAATGTTGATTTAAGGTTTAACGAAATTTATGCAGAAGTTTAACGATAAAGTATTATTAATACTTTGATAATATGTGAAGGTAGTACTACTTATACCTAGTGGAAATTGACATAAATTACTAAGAACATCATGCTCATTTGATAGTTGAGGTTCTAGCCATAAGGAATCATCTAAGTCCTCATAGGTGGGAAAGTATGGTTGAGTTTGTTCAACGTGCATATGACTCAGTACGAGTGTTGGACACAAGGGTTTTTTGAGCAATGCACTCAACGAATTCAAATGATGGTAAGGATGATGGATTGGTTGATCTAGATGGTAGGTCTTTTAGTGTGTCTAAAGAAGGATGTGGTGATGTAGTAGGATTGTTGTGCGATGAGAGGACTTACGTTGATGACTTGTTCAACATGTGCAGGTGATGAATCCGTATTGGTGAAGAGTCGTGTTAGGACAAGTCCTACCGAAGGTGTCAATAGTGGGATGAGTGCCATAGTAGGGGTCAAAGTGGGATAAGTGCCATAGTAGATGTCAAAGAGAGATAAGTGCCCGAGTTGAGATAGGATAAGTGTTTGAGTCATTTTAGGATTAGTGTTTTAACATGTGTTGTTAAAATACTTGGGTGTTGATTTTTGGATGTTACTTTTAATGACTATAATCATAAGTCACATATACATGAATATTTCGGAAGAAATACTTAAGTTGTCAATCCTACCTTGTTGAGATTATAAAGCTTAGATTGCACTCTAGGATAGCAAGACTTGATAATACATCTTTAACATACGTGTGAGTTATGAATCGATGTAAATCCTTATCGTCTTGGAGGATGACACATTATTTTCATGTTAACCAAGTGAGGCAGAACATGTAGATACAAAACAATATCTATAGTCATATGTTAGACTCGTGTGTGGAAAACTAGAATGGGGGGTTGAATAGTTTTACCAATTAAAACTTCGTTTTAAAATATTTAGATCAACTTATGTCAATCTATTTAATGTGTGTGTTGGATAATGATAGATAAGCATATAAAAAAATAATGCAAAGATAAAAAGTAAGAAACACAAAACCACAACATAAGTATTTATAGTGGTTCGGCTACAAAGACACCTTCCTTGCCCTACTCCACTCTCCGAGTTCCCCACTCGAGACTTCGTAAGCACTACATAACACAAGCTCCTTAATGTGGCGGAGAAGCCTTCACAACGTCGCCTACTCTTTATCCGGTACAAGGCTAGACACCGAGTTCTTCCACGAGGTAGAACCAAACCTATCACAACATCGCCTACACTTTATCCGGTACAAGGCTAGATACCGAGTTCCATTACAAAGGAGGAACTACTACCCAACACTACACCAATACACAACAACCCCAAAGGAGACACACTCCTTATTACAACAACATAAAGGATATCAGTATCCTTTAACCCAACCTATCTATCTTGTACATCGATGCACCATAGCGAATGTACTCCCTTGGCACCTCTCACTAATGCTCTTGACATGATCCTTCCGCACCTTTCACTAATTCATTCAACACGGACCTTTGGCACCTTTCACTATTGCCTTTGACACGGACCTTTGGTATCTTTTACTAATGCCTTCGATATGAACCTTTGACACCTTTCACTAATGCCTTCGACATAACACTTCTAGGAGGGAGGAAAGAACTATCAACAAGATAACTTCAGTAGTCTTGATGATGATGAAGCTTGGCAACTCATGGACTTAAGCTTGCTCGACTTCAAGAGGTGGTGATCTCTCCTTTAAGAGGAACCTAAAGAATCTCACAAACAAAAACTAAAAAGAAAGATCCTTTGGATATGAGGTTAGAGAGTTGATGTGATATTTCATCATGCTTTTAATATTTATAAAACTTAGATAACTTAGGATAAACACATACTAACGGGCAGAGAACCCGATCAGATGTAGTAAAGCCTTAGGTAAATCCGAGTATCGTCCCAAGAGAGCTGTGACCTTGAAAGAACTAAGATGATTAGAAATAATATTGATAATATATGGGTATGATAAGATTGTGATAATTCATCGATATGCTATTATTCCATACACACAGATACCAGAATGTTTGGGTAAAGAGATAGATAAACGAAGCTTAACGAAGAACACAAATATGAATTGATTCTCAATAGAAAGGTTCAATGTAGTGGTTAATTATCACCAGACTCCTTTGGTCAATTCGTCATGGCCTATGGTTCTTAGATTCCTCACCAAGATGAACAGGTCACCCGAGATCATTCGGTAACCTAATAGCAGTCATTAAGGGCCAAATCTACTAGATCTAGTATGTGGAAACCCGACAGATTTCCCCTAAACTCTTAAATACCTCCACTTTATAGGTGATCATTTGGTCAGTTCACACACGAAGAGTGGTTGTACTATTCCTTCCATACTCCGCAACCTATCAGACTGGGGTCAGTTGGTCATATCTCCCAGCCCTTTAGATACTAACAAGCTTATAATATTACCAAGACTAGCGATCTATGATAAGAATAGTAAATGTCTATAAAGAAATAAAGAGAAGATCAATAACATAATTGCAAACTTCAATTAATAACATGAATTCCTAGCATAAGTCCTAGAAAAATATAAAAGGAATTCAAACTCGAATACAATGGAAATCGTAGACGAGAACTTCGTTATTTAATGCTCCTAAGCCATGCTTCTTCTTTTGTGTTTGATATCCCCAAACCCTAGAAGGTTTGGGAAAGGAGAGATGATTAAAACTGATGAAATATTTGACTATTTATAGGCTCGGATACTAGTTATGGCGTAACATTAATCAATTAGTTACGCCGTAACTCTTCAAATCTTGTGCTTATCCATGGTTACGGCGTAACCTGAGCTGGGGTTTACGCCGTAGTCTTTGTAAATCATATGCTTTTCTTTTGTTACGGCGTAACCTGACCTAATGGTTACGCCGTAGTCTTTGTAAATTTGATGTTTATCCGTTGTTACGGCATAACCTGAGCTGAGGGTTACGCCGTATCTCTTGTCAAGTAAGCTGCATAATGTTCAATAGTCATGTTACGGCGTAATTATATCCATTGTTACGCCGTAATCTTCATAATCATTACTACGCTATAACTTCATCACTTGGTTACACCGTAGTTAAGAGAAAAGTCATCTTTTGGGCTTGGAAATGTCCATTCACTACTTCCTTGCATAAAATAGGTCCTGAAATGAAATAATAAGGAATAAGGATGTTTTCACTAGCACTTTACTCATAATGTGATGATAAAGGGGGAAATTAACGCTTAAAATATCAGGGCTATTTGATGTTATCAAGAGTTTACAATACTAAGAGAGAGTATGTGTAAAAGGGATGAGTGTAAATAGAGAAATGGCTCACTATTTATAGGCAATTTTATCTACTATTACCCGGTTCCCACGGATCCCTCCCCAGAGGGATCCGGCAAGTGCAATCCAAGGGATCCAGCAGCTGGGTCAGCTTAAGTCTGGATTTTGGGTTGCAAACCGGGTTATGGGTTAGGATTATGAACCATGGGTTATACAAGATGCAATGTATCTAGACATTGGGTCATGGGTCATGGATCATGGATAATACCCAACATGACTTCATGCATGATGTCATACAATGGGTCATGGGTTATGGATCAAACTCCATGGGTATGGGTCATGGACTTTGCGTTTTACCCAACAATGTTCAATGTATCTAGTCAATGGGTCAAGTACTAAGATTTTACCAATTACAATATATACACATTTCCATATTATGTAAACACTAGTTGTTATACATATGTATTTCTATAAGATTTAAACACTATTATTTGTTTAGTTTTTTATATGAAAATGTAAGTGTGTTAGTAAACTATTGGCTCAAACCGTTTACGTATTTAATTTGTTTCATTAAAATGATTTTACGTTTGTTATCGACAAAACATTAAAAGATCGTAAAATATAAATAAACGTTTTTACGGCTTATTTGTATTAACAGTCTCCCCCTTTTTGTTGATGACAAAATATAAGATTATTTTAACGAAAAACTAAAATTCGTAAAATTTTGAATTGGAGTTTTTACTATCTTCTCCCCCTTTTTGTTGAAACAAAAAGAGCGTCGAGAAGAAACTAACACATTGTTTTGAGAAAAACGTGTGAAAAGTAATAATATGAAAAATAGAGAGTAAGAGAGGAGAAGAATTCTCGTCTTAGCTCCCCCTTGATGGGTGCTTCCCTTTGTTGAGGGCGTCAAGTAATTAGGAAGAATAAGTGAGTGTTTTGCAATTATGTTTGCAAATGGTTTCGTCTTTTGACGAACATGCTCCCCCTTGACGAGTGATCCCCTTTGTGAGGGAGTCAAGTAAAGAAATCCTGATTTAAAGTATTGCAAGCATGTTTGCAATAGTTTTGCTTTGACGAAAAGCTCCCCCTTGTTGAGGGTGTGAAAGTCTTCATGTGTATTTTGAAAATCTACAAAACAAAGATTAGAAAGCAAGTATATGATGCATAATTTCCTACAAATGAGACTCAAATTAGTAAAAAAAATGTTTATGTTGCACGGATCCCATGGTTCCTTCATGGAAGGGATTCATCTTGGCAAAAGTCAGGGATCCGTATACCTGCATTCTTATGACAACAATGAGGAAGTAAAATGTGATGTTAACATCAAAAATATTTATGTATTTAGGCACCAAACATATTTTCATAACCACATAGCGTACAACATGTAATATCATTCAATAAAATGAGAGAAATGATGTACATAATTCTAAAACTAAGAAAATGATCCGAACATGAAGTATGATTCCTAACACATCTAAGTTTAAACTTAAGACTAGAATACCACTTGAATTCCTTAGCTTAAGGATGTTTAGGTTTGTTGACCTCATCGAAACATTCAAGGAGGTGATAGAACATGAAACATAGTTCGTCACGTATTTCATGTACTAAACCTTCAACATGTTGACAATGATAACAATCTTTTTCATGGCTAGGGAATGGTAGTGGTAGGAATGGGGTGGTTTGAGATGGAAGGTTGGATGGAGGTTCCACAAAAGAAGAGGGGTTTTGTGGAGGTATGTTTGATGATGTTGGAGGTAGTTCAAATAATGATGAAGGTGGTGGAATATGTGTTGATGATGGTGGTAGAGAGGTATCTACTTCCATGTGATCCGGTTGTTGTTGATTTCTCATAATCCAAAATGGACTATTGGAGGGTGATGGAGAAAAGGATATGGGTGCTAGTGTTGTTTCAACACCAAAGTTTTGTTGTTGCGCTATTTTCTCAATTGAGGAAAATGTTGGCAAGGGTGGTGGATGAGATGGCCTAGAAGGCAAGTCCTCTAAGTTGTAGAGGTGCAAAGATGAGAGTGGAGTGGTGAAAGAGATAGTTCTAGGTACTAGAGGTGATGGTTTAGTGGAAATAAGGGTGTTTGGTTTAGGAGGTATAGTGGTGTTTGGCAAGGTTAGTTTTGTGGGAACAATCCTTTTGGCGATTGGTTTGATTGGATGAGTTGGTTGAGAGGGAATTCTAGCATTTGCGGTTTTAACGGGTGAAGATTCGGTTGAAGAGATTTCATGGACAACCCGAGCAAGTTTCTTGGGAGGTCCTTTGGTGGATGAGTTAGCATTAAGGGTTTTCCTCATGATGAAAATACAAATGGATAGTGAGATAAAGACTTTTAGTTGCTGAGAATGAGGTTACGAATGGTTACTTAGAAGTACTAACAAAGAGGTTTATAAAGGGAAGGAATTGGTAAGTGAATTTAAAGCTTAAGCCATTAAGATCCATAAATTTGCAATGATTTGCATGCACAAGAGTCAACTACAGATTTTGCATAGATCTAGGAAGTCAATTAAGACAAGGTGGAGTGTTTAAGTTAGCAAGGAAGGCTTGAAATGATTTTTTTAGCTTAGATTGGCTTGGTCTGTACAGCCGGTTCCCTCAAATGAGGGATCCGTCTAGGCTAAACCTAGGGATCAGGCTATTAGCAATCAGAGAAAAAGAAAATGATGTCTTGTAAGGTCTAATACCTACACATCTTGAGTGTTTTCAGTCTTCTCAGGTGTCTTAAATGATATGAGACTTAAATGATCAAGTGAAATGAGTGAGGATAGCTAATGATTGTCTTTTATGGAAATAAATGAGGCTTCATGAGCACCAATGGGTGATCAAGGATGACACTAAGATATTTTAGAGTGTCAAGTGGAGTCAAATGATCCTAGAGATCAGATGGTAACTTAAAAGAAATTTGGAAAATTCCTTAAAAATCATAATAAATGAAAAACTAGTTTTTGGCCTATTTTGAGGTAAGGATGACTAAAATCAATTTGCCAAAATTGAGAGAAATATCAAATTAGGTGTTTTGAGATGTGAGGAACAATGTGTGAGTATTGGAGCGAAAATATAGTGATTTTTGGTGAAGTGATAAATCAAAAACACCTTGAATGTGATCGTAAGTTAGCTATGGGTGAGTGTGAGACCTACTGATCTTGAGGAGGACTTAAGTGATCCTAAATTGTTAATACGAATAAATCGTAAAAATGGTTATTAATATTTAGCGATCTCTTCGTGTTTTGTTGATAACAAATATAAAGTTATCATAAGTAAAATAATAAGGATACATGTTATTTTTGTAAAGCATCTACATATATACTCATTTAATATAAATTGATGTAATGATTCATTTATTGTAATAGTTTATTAGGAAGGGTAAAAACCATAACACATGACCCATACCCATGGAGCATATCCATAACTCATGGAGCTAACCCATAACCTATTGACTGGATGCATTGCATCTTCTAGATACATTGTATCTACTTGGATACCCATGGTCCAAAGTCTAAGACTCATAACCCATAACACATGACCCATGACCCATAACCCATGGATAATGAGGAGCGTCTCACGGATCCCATACTTTACACTAGACGGATCCCTTATGCAAGGGATCCGTGGTATCCGTGCGACAGTAGCAAGTTTTTTCCTATAAATAGAGAGCCATTTCTTCATTGTAACTCACCCCTCTTCTTACAAACTCTCTCATATATTATTACATTCTTCTAATCTCGTATCTCTTGATCTAGATAGTAGTTCTTCTTTCTTTTGTTGTGATTCTCATATAGGTCCTTCTCTAAGGCGAGATCACGAGCTTCTACAAGTCATCCAAGCAAGGGATCCTTGATTGATTTGTTCCTCCATAATATTTCTGTAGCAAAGATCTTGTATTTCATATTTCACATATTTGTTGTGTTATAGTAGTCTTGGTTTGGTCCTCCGTGTTAAGGAATCGGTATTTAGCTTTGTACCCGAAAAATTGTAAGCGAAGCTGTGAAGGCTTCTCCGCAGAGTTGAAGGAGTTTGCTGACATAGTGCTTGAACTCTCGAGTAGGTGACTTGGGGAGTGGAGTAGGGCAAGGAAGGTGTCCTTGTATCCGAACCACTATAAAAAGGTTGTGTCATTTTCTATCCTTTACTTTACTTGCTTTCATTACTTGCATTACTTATAGATCTATACTTTCTCTCCATCCACACGATTTCACATAACATCGAATCTAAAGTTTTTGAAACTAAGTTAAAATCGGCAAAACTATTCAACCCCCCCTTCTAGTTTTCCACAATTGGCATCAAGAGCTAAGTTTACAAAAGTTTTAAAGTAAATAGTATTTTAAAAACGTTTCGATCACTATGGGTTCTGAAAATTATAAAGAAGGGCAATCTATGCAACGACCTCCACAACTTGAAACTAATGGTTTTATTTATTGGAAAAATAGATTCGAAACGTATGTGAAGTCAAAAGATATTGATCTTTGGTACATCATTGTTGAAGGCGATTTTGAAGCCACTACAAAAGATGAAACCGGAAATTTAGTAAACATACCTCATGATCAACTCACCGATGATCATAAGAAAAAGCTTTCCAAAAATATTGAAGCTAAAATGGTTTTGTACAACGCTTTACCCAAAAATTTGGAATTCTTTAGTTGTAACTCATCAACGAAATCAACAAGTTAAAAACAATAAAATAGATTTATTTGTTCAAAAATATGAACAATTTTCAATATCGAATGTGGATACTATAGATCCTTCTTTTGCTAACTTTAATACTATAATTACATCATTACAAGCACTTGATTAGTCTTTCTCTAGTCGTAGTCATGTTCGGAGATATCTAAGGGCACTTCCATCCAAGTGGAGATCTAAGGTGACGGCCATCGAAGAATCAAAAGATTTGTCAATCCTCACCCTTAATGAACACATAGGCAATCTAAAGGTCTATGAGCTTGTCCTCGCTAAAGATTCCGAAGCCTCAAAAGAGAAGAAAGAGAAGCACAAATCTCTTGCCTTAATATCCAAGAAGGTCTCAAGAAATGAAGAAAACTCTTCTTCGGATAGTGATGACGAAGAGTATGCCATGGCGGTAAGGGATTTCAAGAAGTTCTTTAGAAGAAAGGGAAGATATGTCAAGCAACCATATGACCACAAGAAGGGGGTCCGGAAAGGCAAAGACGAAAAGAAAACAAGAGATGAACGAGCTTGTTTTAAATGTGAGGACCCTAATCACTTCATTAGTGAGTGTCCCAAACGTTACAAACAAAAAGCGTTCATGAGTAATTCGTGGGGAATGAGCGAGGAGGAGGACGAAGATATTTGTCTCATGGCAAATGACTCAAACGAGGTATGTCCCGAATATCTCTATTATAGTAGCTCATCATTAGATGATGATTCATTGCATCATGAATATGATAAACTTTGAAAAATTAGTTTAAAAGTAATTAACAAAAACAAGATTTTGAAAAACCAAAATGAACGTTTAGATAAGGAAGTCTTTTAGTTAAAAGCTAAATTAAAACGTTTAGAAAAGCGGAAGATAGCAAGTAGGGAATGTGAGCTTTGTGTTCAACTTCAAACACTAGTTGATAATCTAGATTCCAAGATTGCTAGAATGAGTACTAATACTCTAGATATGATATTAGATATTGTTAAAACATGAAACAACCAAAAAGGTTTAGGTATTCAGCAACTTGATGCTTCAACTAGTGAAAATAAAGAAACACAATTCGTTAAAGCAATAGAAAAACAAGACACTGTTTTCATGGATCTCACGGATGCCCCAAAAAGGGAACTGTTTAGTACAAAAACAGTAATAATAATATAGCCACTTCATGTAGAACCGATTTTGTTATTGTTAATAAGAAGAAACCAACCCATGTTACTCTTAGGCAACCACCTCCAAGACAAAATCAAAGTTTTATAAGAAACAAAGGTCCATCATTTTTGAAACCAAACACATTTATAAGGAGACCTAATAATGTTTATCCGAGAAGTAACCATCAAATGGGATGGAATCCTAATGTACAAAACGGTTTTCCATTTCAAAACTTTGCACCATGGAATGCATACTCACCTTTTCCATATATGCCTAATATGAATGAAATGTATAACACTAATGGACCCATGAACAAATGGGGACCAAACTTTTAAGTTAATTGTTTTCTTAGGTTTGCTTAAAGGTCAACCTAGATCCGGATGAATGGATCAAGGATAGCGGGTGCACGAGGAAAATGACCGGTAATAAATATTTATTTTCCACATATGAATCCTTCAATGGAGGAAATGTGGTATTTGGAAATGCAAAAGCAAAATCATCGGTAAAGGTACGATTTCTAACAAATCTCTAACCTTTAACGATTTATGTCACATAGAAAACCTAAACTTTAACCTTCTAAGTATAGGAAAAATATGTGATAAGAAGTGTAACGTGCTTTTTAATGAAACCGTTAGTAAGATATTGAAAAACGGTATCACTATAGGAAGAGGAATTTGAAAACATGGAGTCTATGTCATTAAAATCAGTAATGAACCTAAAGAAAAACTTTGTCTTACTTTTATGGATGATACTTCGACCTTATTGCATCGAAGACTGGGTCATGCCAATATGCGACTTCTTCAATCGCTATCATCCAAAGATCTAGTAAGAGATCTACCAAAATTAAAATATGAACATCACTTTTGTGATGCTTGTAACGTAGGAAAACAAGTCTATGCTAGTTACAAAGCTAAAAATATGGTCTCTACTACTAAGTGTCTAGAATTACTTCACATGGATTTATTTGGTCCATCCGCTATCCAAAGTTATGGAGGCAACTACTACACTTTGGTTATAGTGGATGATTACTCTAGGTACATATGACTAAATTTTTAAAGAATAAAACTGAAACGTTCGATTACTTTGAAATATTAAGTAAGAAAATCCAAAGACAATTAGGAAGTCCTATAGTGTCTATTAGAATGGATCATGGTAGGGAATTCTATAATGAAGTGAAATTTGGAGCTTTTTGTGATGCTAATGGTATTACTCACAACTTTTTGGCTCCTCGCACTCCACAATCGAATGGGGTAGTTGAAAGGAAAAATAGAACCCTACAAGAAATGAGTCGCACCATGTTAAATGAGCAATCTATACCTTTCGGTATCTCCAATGAACCATTAACATGAGAGTTTGGTATCCGAAGGACACCGCCATGTAACTAACAGCCTATGCAGATGCTGACCATGCAGGGTGTCAAGATACTCATCAAAGTATGTCAGGAGATGCTCAATTTTTGGGTGATAAGTTAGTGAGTTTGTCTTCAAAGAAGGAAATGAGTACTTCTATATCCTCTACAGAGGCTGAATACATTGCCATGTCATCATGTTATTCTCAAATCTTATGGATGAGATCCCAACTATCTGACTATGGGTTTGTGTTCAACAAAATTCCTCTGTACTATGACAACAAAAGTGCCATCGCTTTCTGCTGCAACAATGTCCAACACTTAAGATCAAAGCACATTGACATTCGACATCATTTCATCAGGGAACAAGTAGAGAAAGGTGTGGTTGAGCTCTACTTCGTAAGGACTTAGTATCAGTTAGTAGACATCTTCACGAAAGCTCTTCCAAGAGATTGGTTTGAGTTTATCCTATCGCGACTTGGCATGAAGAGTCTGTAGCCGGAAACGCTCAAACGTCTACAGGAAGAGGATGAGGAGTAACAGAATTTCTTAACCAGTTCTTTGTAAATATTTTTCAAAAATCAAAAAAAAAAATTATAAAACCAACAAAAAGAAAATAGAAAAATATAAAATCAACAAAAACCCATAAAAATCAAAAAATTTGAAAATACCAAAAATATTGTTTTTCTTAAGGCATGTCTTCTGGTATCGATAACATCTACGGTCTTAGAAATGTCATTCAATAATGGAACGGGACTTTAGATGAAGTTCGAGCAGAAGTTGTAAATACTTTTCAAAACATGTCTCAAAACCATGGCTTACAGTTATTTCAGACTGTAACCCGCTTTTAAAGAAAGGAAAGTGATGTGCTAAATCAATTTATTTAGATATCGAGCCCTTATCCTAAATAATAAGAACCAGGAAAATTTGTTAACAAAAAGACGAATTTTCCTCTACAAATGTTTTTCATTCTAAAGATTCTCTGAAAAACATTCGTTTTCACATGGTGATAACATTGTTTGAAAATAAATCAGACTCAAATTTTTTGAAAATCAACTGGACTCTATTTTGTCAACCATTTATCACTCAATCAACGACTACGGTCATTGATTGAGGGGGAGAGTGATTTCAAACATATCAAAAAGGATATTTTCAAACAATTGGTATCAATAAGAGCATTTTACTTTGTCCAGTTTGTACTTAAAAAAAAGAAAGAAAAAGAAATGAATAAAGTTTTGGTGTTATGTGTCAATGTATGAATTTTTTGATAATTGCTCATAGATCTTTCAAAATGAAATTTATATTTTTTCTTAAAGATCTCTCAAACATCATTGCAAACATTCATCAGCTTTGACTTGTCTGATCTCCTGAATCAGAAGATATTTGTGCTTTAGTCTTCCAGACTTTGATGTATTTTAAATCAATCCACATATTTCCCCAAAAAGTTTTCTAAATGATTTAAATCAATTGGGATCACAAAACTCAAAGGGTTTGAAATTTTTGATCGGGGGAGAGAATGTGATTTAAATATGAAATCTGATAAAAGATGATCATTTTGATACAAAGTGCAGGTTCTCTCAAATATGTGCTAAACTCTTTCGAATATCGATGCACATATTGAGGGGGAGATGGTGATTATTTTTGAAAACAAAATCAAGACAAAACCGTGAGACAAGAGTAATTGGATTCTTCCTCCATGTGCCAAACGGTTTCTAATACACATCGCACATGATTGAGAGGGAGCATTTATGATGATCAAAACCATTGAGGTACAAAATGCTTTGATTTGACATCACAAGTATCTTGATTGGTTTTTCAAATTGGTTTTCATTTGGTTTCAAGGCGGAAAGAACTGTACTACAAGACCGACCATTTTACTTTACGTATTGGAGCTATAAGGATGGTAGGGTTAGGTATTAGTTCCCATGATCCCGCTAGAGCCGGAGGGATCTACCCAGGGATAATCCACTAGATAGTGTAGAAGTCCTCAGGTATGATGAAAAAAGGAGAAAAGTGAAAATAAGGGAAGAGTGCCGACTGAGATAGAGCTAGAACTAGAACAAACCCAACAAGGTTCTAGTAATGAAGTCTCTATAAGCGCTGAACGGGTTGAAGAATGAAAAAGAAATGAAAAATGAAAGGGTGAAAAGAAATAGCCCTCTAATAATTCAACCTTAGGGCAGAAACGGGTTCAATGCATATGCTACTAGTGGTTACTAAGGTAACACCGTTATTGAAGACACGACGTCATGGACCCAGTGACGCACTACACTAAATTTCCGAAGCTACTCAAGTTCTCTTAAAAGAAATTGTTTCATTCTCACGGGGAACCTACATAATCTATCGACTTTCTTTTAGAGATGGTTGATATTGAAAAAGTAGACCTTCTCCCTAGTCACCGCTCAGGAAACCAAAATGCACTATTGAGTCTAGAGCCAAGAGATCATCACAATAAATCTCATTAGGACACACAATTCATGAAGACTTGCTGTCTCACACAATGTGGAAAGTAAGATTATATATTGAGAGTCCTACGCATTATCCTTGTGGTATTTGACAGAACATCCGAGTGATATGTAAAAGTATTCACGGTGAAGATGGAAATCCTTCTAGAGCCAACATCAGACAAGCTCTTGGTGGGTGACTTGTGAGATTCTTCAAGAATCAAATTTGTGACAACTTGATAGAAACGATGGGTCGATTCACTCCTGAATCAACCTTGGTCCAGGAAATGGATTGACGGATACTTTTGAAAAACCTTTCGATGTGCTTCACTATTCTTTTCTCTTAGCACATCGACTGCGCGTTAATTTTGAAACAAAAGTATTTATTGAAACTTAATTTTTCTCATAAAACCTTCATCGTATTGCAAAACTCTCTTTCTAAAGCAATAAGCGATTGTTTTTCAAATAAATTTATCATCAATTATTGAATCTCAATTCGCTGGTTCACTCACTCCGTGTTGTCTACTTTGGGACGCTCCAGTTTGAGAACGGTTAGATCAAGCTGCGAAACCCTGCCAAGGTGATTCTTATGAATTCTACCTGATCACAGGCAATATTTATATTGATCAATGAGGAACCGTGGTTCTTGCAACCCTATTCAACGAAAGTGAACAAAGACACTTTCATGTGCTTTATTGCTAATTGTTGTTTGCAGGAACATCTGACGGTTACAGTTGATCGAAATTGAGAAGTCAATCTATAACCACATGCTCACACATCACACTGAGTACTACAATGTTTTTTCACAAAGGTGTGTTTGTGTGTTACTATGATGATTATCTACAACATCATTTGCGTGTGACACTGAATACTACAATGTAACTCCTTTTAGTGATAGTTAACCAGGTCTTCAACCATCCCGACTTCAAGATAAAATGAGAACACGCCTTTGTGAAAAACAACTTCAATCTCAAATGAATGATACCGGATCGACTCTGTAGTCATCCTTAGTGTCAACTACCCAACAAGTGAATAAACATACAATCTAATGTACATCTATCCATTGAATGGACCGGAGCAAATGATTCCTCAACGTCGATGCCTTCTTCCTAACGATATCCACGTGCTACCAACCTTGCCTTGTTTTTCAACCCTCCTCCCAGTTCATCAAGTTTGACCTTGACTATCCACTTTACAGTGATAATCATAGCGTGATCTGGACGAGGAACGAGCTCCCAAAATTCAAGTATTTCAAACTCATTGAGCTTTTCTTACATAGCTTCAATCCAGTAGGATTTAGTCAATGCTTCTTTGTAAGTTTTAGGTTCATTTGAGGATAGGAAATCATCATAGTAACAAAAACATGGCTAGAGTGGGTAGTTGGAGGCGTATAGAGACTGGTCTGGAAGATTCACCAATAATGTCATCAAGCGGATGAGGTTTTCATTTTCCTTAATGTTCATGTGGTTGATTTACAGATTACACATTGGTAGGAATAATAATCCGTGAAGAAAGAGATTCTTCAGAACCATGTTTTGGGAAAGGAATACCAAAGACGGATCATTATTCATGAGTGCAACTACAATATCATGAAAGTCATTATCAACGCCTTGAAGAATAACTGGAGATTAGGTTTCTTGAATAGTATGAGTTGTACTTCTAGATGGTACATCTTGATCAATGGCAATTGAATAAGGTGAACCATTTGAGTCAGCAGGAACCTGAGTAGGAGCTTTGTTAGGATTTAGTAAATCCGTAAAATAAAGACTCGGTTACCTCAAGTATGTGTAAGCATTAGAAAGCTCGTAGTCTTAGTCGTTTAGTTAATGTAAGTAGTTAGTTAAGTAACACCGTGGATGACGCATGGGTCTTTACCCACTGTATACCTGATCCACAGCCCGAAAGAGGGCGTAGAAAATATGTATAAATAGCTCTCTCGTCACAAGGGAGAGGGTTGGATGTTCAAGTTAATCTAATCTTTCAATTTTTGTTTCTCTCTCTAAACATCTCATAATGCTCTCTAGAAACTCACGACCCAAACACTAATCATTAGTGGTGTTGTGATATCAATAATCTTACAAGCTTCAGGAACTAGATGATCAACATTCATTGGAGGTTGGAAGTATTCATCAAACATAGGTTGAAACAATAAATCCATGTGATCCTTAGTAAGTGGAACATTAGGTATTGGAGGAGAGTCGTATGACCATTTTACAAACATCCATCAACATGTAGTTTATTCACACTTCTCCCCCTCAAAAATTGCATCAGAGGTTGCCTATGCCATTTTTTTATTGAACAAGTGAATAAGAATACAATCAATGGTAAGTAGATCCACTTGATAACTCTCATTTAGTTTATTCACACTTTTCTCCCTCAAAAATTTGCATATGATGTTGCCAATGCCATTTTTAATTGAGCAAGTGAAATAAGAAAACAATCAACGGTTAGTAGATCCACTTGATAAATGTCATTTAGTTTATTCACACTTCTCCCCCTCAAAAAATGCATATGATGTTGCCAATGCCATTTTTGATTGAGCAAGTGAAATAAGAATGCAATCAACGGTAGGTAGATCCACTTGATGACTGACTGAGCATGGGAAGGGCATGAAGCTTGTTGATGAGAATGGTCATAAAGAAGAAGATTTCTCTTCTTCCGAAGATAAAGCGCACTAAAGAGGGTACACCTTTTTTTCTTTGAGGAATGGGGTCTGATGTGTTATCTGCAGACGCCATAATGATGACATTGAGGACTGAGGCTTGAACTGAAGTGTTCAAACGTCATCTTTCATGTTCATCAAGATTGAGTTTCTTGAACCCCTGATTTATGAGAGATCACCACTTTTGGCAACCAAACTCTGAGTCTTTCCTTAATAGGATTGAACGATGTACCTGCACTTAAGTGAATACTACCTGCAGTAACATTAAGAGTTTGATCGCATTTATATGGGTTAGTGATGTCACCATCTATACCAATGGGGGTTTCTTTGTCAACCTTGGTTTTTCAAACAGTGAACATTTTCCCAGTAGGTATCCATCTAAGACCAGCAATCTTAAAACTTTTCCCCGCCCGTATCCACCTAAGGCAAGATCTAGGAGTGTTTGGTTTCTCACACACAGTGTAAGACTTGTTGAGAGAAAACCTTTGTCCTATAGCAATCTGCCTACCAGGTTTCTGAGAATAGCTCTTTTGTTCTATGAGATTGTTGTTGTTTCTAGTCTTAGTAGATTGACCCTTAGCACGAGCATTTACTTTCTTCAAGAATATTGTTAAACAATTATCATGATTTGCATTAAAGAAACATTTCTGACAATTCGAGCAAACAGATTGTTTGGATTCAGAAAAAGATCTAGAATTTTTAGAGTGATCTGCTACGGGAATTGCTTTAATCGATACGCAACTACTCTTGGAAACTAGACAATTCCTATTTGTTTGTTGAGTACTCCTAGGTTTTGGTTTGGTGCTACTATCCGTGTTCTACAATACACTAGAAGGCATCATACGAGGTCGTGAACCTAAGATTCCATCCTTTTGAAGTAGTAACCTTTTCCAAGACATTTCTAGATCATAGTTCTTGTACGAGTCATTCATGTCATATGAATTCTGGATCTTAATGCTCGGTTTAGACTATGTTTTCGAACTAATCCTAGAAGAGCTAGGTGTAGCTACTTGTTGAGGTTTAGCAGAACCAAAAGCATTTTTATTAGGCAAATAAGGAGTGACTGGTTTTGTCAAAACTTGTTTCGCATCAACTTGGGAGGCAAACCGTGTTTTTGAAAATTTTGGTCATTCAGATCTAAAAGCAGTCGGTTGTCTAACAACTGATTGGTTTCTAATTGGCAGTACAACTGGTTTTCCCAAGACTGATGGTTTTGCAAACTTAGAGTTCACACTGTTCCCTGTGGTTTTTCTTAGCTCGTTCGTTAATGCTGTAATCATGAAACCCTTATCGCGAAGTTGAGTTTTCAGATCATCATGTTTGGCTATCAAAGAAGTTGTTTGTTCTATATTCTTAGTCCTTTTTTCTTTGATTGAGCTACACAAGTCATTATTATGCCTTCTCTAAGTCTCATTTTCCTTAAGTAATTTAGCCACATAAATTGCTAATTCATTATTTCTTGTTTTAATTGCATTAATGTTTTGTTTAGTCTTTACTAAATTACTTTTCTCATGCATATTAGAAATTAGTTTCTTCAAATTGTGGATTGTCTAGTTTTTGTATTGAAGCTGAGCTTTCAAAGTGTTTATTTCAAAAAATTCACAGAATTTAGGAAATTCCGGGTTTTTACATGGTTTGTTAGTTTCTAAACTTTCCTCCTTACTTTGTATTGCAATTTCAAGTGAAATTCAATGTTTTTCAAGTTGTGAGAGTCTGTTTGAAAGTTCATCATAAATTTACATTTCAACCATATCATTAATTTTGAAACACTTAGGCTCAAGCTCAGCCTCAGCCAAAGAACATTTGTCATAATCATGTTCAGCATCTTGATCAGTTTGTTTAAGTATCTTTGCAGATGCATTTTGTTGAACAGTTAGGGGTACCTCAGCACATGACACTTGTTCATTTGCATGTATGATATATGCATCTGCAGTTTGTGTAACAAGAGTCATTGAACTGCTGCTTGTGTCAAGCTTATCTGTATCTGTACCTCTGCATTCAGTGACAACTGATCCATCATCCGATACTCTACCCGACTCAACATTCCTATCTCTTGATTGCACCTGACATTCATTCACCTTGTCATCATACTTACATATGTGTTGTGCTCTTTCATCAATGTACTTCCTCATATTATCCTAGTGTTGGATTAATATCTCTCTGAACACGGCTGCTTCCATACCAGTGTGACTAGCAAAGCACCTTTCTGTCATATAATCTTTATAATCCCTACCGTAATCACCATTGACAAATGACTGAAATTGTTTGTAGATCACTTGAAGAGCAGCCTTGGATCCAGATTCTTGAAATTCTTCTTTGTCAAGCTGTAGTTCAAGTTGTTCTAAGTTCAAGAACAATGTGCCCGTGAAATTCGGTATATCTTAACCGAAGAATGTATTAAATGCTCTTCTAAATCCCGTCTTGAATCCAGTTCCTTCAAGAATTACCGTGAGGTGTGAAAGAAGTAGTCGAAAATGTTTCAAGAAATTATACTTAGCCTTGTCATGCAATTGCTAAAACTGGTGCAACTCTCTCTCTCTCTGATGAGTTTGAGAGCAAAGATTCCATTACGAGTGATTGTTGTTGTGGGACAACATCGCTATTTCTCAAATTAGCAGTTTCTGACTCAACAACGTTTGTCTTTTGTACTCTGTAGAGAATCTTATATTCATCAATCATGTCATACAAATTGAGTATCTCAGTAATGACAAAATCCGTTTATAAGTCTTTGATTTAAACCGAGAAATAGATACTTTCGCGGGATTTTACAAAATCAAGATGAAACCGTCAGATATGACCAATAGAAAGTGTTAACATAACTGATGGATCAGCACAATGATAGAATATTGTGTATTAGGAGTGATGATTGTTTGAAGGATTAGCTAAAGTGTTGTTTGGTTTGGTTGATGCACGTTGTTATCGCAAAATTTAAATCTAAAACCTTAAAACCTCAATAACTTCTATTCAGAGTGGATTTAGGCATCGAAGGTTGACACAAATTCACCTTGTCATTCTCCTCGTTCACATGGTCGTTTTGATGGGTAGAACGCTGAAAACAGAGTTACGGTTCAAAAGTTATGGCCGTTTGAAGTTTTGAGGTAAAAAGTCAACTTTGGTCAAACCGCAAGTAGTCAAACCACAATAGTCTTGATCAAAACGCAATGTTAAACCGCAATAAGATCAAACCGCAGCTTAGTAAAAACCGCAGATGTCAAAACGCAATTGTCTTGATCAAACCGCAAGGTCAAATCGCAACATGAACAAAACGCGAAGACCTCAAACCCCAATTCTTAAAACCACAGTCCTTGTTAAAACACAAGACGTCAAACCGCAACTTGATCAAATCGCAGGAAGCTCAACTATTCAAACCGCAACTCTTCTCTTGAGTCAAAACACAACACTTTGGTTAAAACGCAACTAACTAAAACGTAACCCTTTTTGGAGTCAAACAGCAATAACAGAATCTCAAGACCAAAACACAACCTAAGCAAAACGGAACGACTGTCAAAACGAAACAGCACTTGGTCAAAACGCAATAAAGTGACAAATCTCAACAACCAAATCGCAGTTTTGATAACCAAATCGTAATTTTCAAAGTTGTTGGGAATTAAGGTAAACTACTGATTCTGCCGAAGATTCTGCCGAAGAAGAATGGATTCTGCTGAAGTTATACTTCAGCAGAAGTGCTAAAGCAGATATTGTGTTGCTGCTGAAAGTGCGAACCACGTAGGAGAGATAAGCTCAGAATAGAGTAAAGTCGGCGCCGTATTAAAGATAGGTTGGCGCCGTATTATGTAGAGCTTAATCGGAATAAACAATATGATGAACAAAACAATATGATTAGTTGCATGCTTGTCTAGATGCATGCTTGGTCTATGTTAATATTAGGAGCGTACATTGTAAACGCTCATTTTAGGGTTTCTTGCCTATATAAGGAACCATTATAGTTTGTAATAGATAAGCTTTTCGAAAGTTTCTAAAGTCTTGAAAAACTATCCGAAACATAGAGTTTCAATAATCAAAGATCCATAGAGGATCAAAAGTGTTCTTAGTTATTATAACTTGTATTTATTTTCCGCTACAATACCAAGTTGTAGAGATCTTCTATTAGTTTGCTTGTGATTACATTGGCAACACTAACGATCTCCGAGTGCTTAAAGATCTATCAAGGTCTTTGTGTTCAACAAGTGGTATCAGAGCCTCGGGAAGTCTCTACCATACTAAGAACCATTCATACCCTCATACAACCATACATACCGTCACCATGCCTGGATCCGATAATGAAACTGAAGTCACCAACACAAACAACACCAACACCACTTCCATGCAACAGCTCAGTCTCTCAAACAGTAATGGTAAATTTCCTTATTTGAAAAGGGAAGAGTATGAACTTTGGACTATGAATATGGAAAACTGGATTTCCAATATTGATTGGAATCTGTGGGAGGTTGTGAAGAAAGGAAATAGTCTAAAGAAAATGATTCCTGACAGGGATGGGAAGTTTATCATGGCTCCACCAAAAACTGCTGAAGAGGTGCTGGCTATGCAGAGAGAGCATAAAGTAAAAACTATTCTGCTTCAAGCCATACCTGAAGATCATCTATGTGATTTTCATCATATGGATGATTCGAAGGACATATGGATGGCTCTCAAAGCAAGGTTCGGTGGAAATGAAGAATCAAAGAGAATGAGGAAGTCCATTCTGAGACAACAATTTCAGGACTTTAATATCTCTGAAGAAGAAGGTATTCACAAGGGATACGACAGGTTCCATAGGATCTTGAGTCAGCTAAACCGGTGAATGCAAAACCGATAATGATGACTACAACTCAAAGTTCCTTCGATCCTTGCCTCCATCATGGTTGCATGTAAGTATAGCCCTCAAGGCTAAAGGTGGGTTGGACATACTCACCTTTGATGAGCTACAACAGACTCGAGAACTCTTGAACCGATGTAAGAACTCCCTACCGTACATCTTCTTACGGCCATGCAGCTTTTGTTGGGACATCTCACTCCAACATGATGGTACCTGCTCCTAGTTCCAACTATTTTCCATCATCTCCTAGTTCCAACTACTTTCCATCATCCTGCTCTCCCACTCCACCACATAACACTCGTCCCACGCCACCATCTTCTCAATCTAAGACTAGTAGTGTGATGGAGGATGTTCTTCATTCATTTGTTGCTGACTATGATACTCAGCAGTATCTTGCATATGAAGACTTTGATCAGTTGGACCCACTTGAAATGGAGGAGATGAAAATGCAGGTGGCATTCTGTCATGGACATCAAAAGGTTTGAAGAGAAGTCCGGAAGGAAGTTTGCTTTCAAGGGAAAGGAACCAGCTCGCTTTGATAGGAGAAAAGTCAAGTGTTTCACTTGCCACCAAATGGGGCATTTCTCAAGGGAATGCAAAGACAAGAAAAGTGGAGATGGAGCAAACTACCTTTCCTATCAGCAGAAACAGCAGGAAGCTGGAGCTTCAGCAGCTCTCCTCACCATGGACGAACAGGTCAACTGGACGCACATGAACGTGAATGAGGAAGCTCATGATTCTGATAAGCTTGGATTGCTGGCAAGGTGTACTTCGGATGAAAGGCATGATCAGGTTGCCTTGATGGGACTATCTCAGGTACACAACTGTATATTTGGTTGTAGTCTAAGATACAATGAACTTAAAGAAGAGTATGATGCTATGAAACCTAAGTTTGATGAATGCTATGTTGAAAATGAAGCTCATAAACTAGCATTAAAAACAGTAGAAAGACAAAAGGTATGGTTTCAAAAGAATCAAATAGCTTATGAAGAAAAGATAAAGGTGTTACAGTTTGATCTTGAAGTTTCTAATAATTATTTAAAAGCTGAGAAAGCTAAGGATGAAGCGTGTCGAAAACCTAGAGCTTAAAGAAAAGGTAGCTGAGGAAATAGCTAGGAATAAACAATGGTTAATTTCAGGTGATAATCTAGCTAGAGAACTATATAACAGTCAATCTGTAACCTCTGGCTTAGGATTAGGCTTTCAAAAATATGTAGGAGTAGAAGCTAGGTATGATGGTCGTAAATCCACACCAGCAGGGTTAGCTAACTTTGTTAAAAAAGGTGATATGCATGATGTCCCTGGACCTATTAGAGGTGAATTTATGCCCACAGACCTGTCCATCACTGTTGACTTTGATGGATCACATCATCTATATGGCAACAAGTCAAAAGACTTGCGGACCCGATACCTCATCTAATGACTTTGTCTCTTGCTCTGACAGTGACAATTCATCGGATCAAGGGTCTACTCCCTATGAAAGCTGTGATTCAAATGAGAAGTCTGACCTTTCCAAGCTGAGCCACACCCAAGCCTGCACCCAAGTCTACTTACAAGTCTTCTAAGGAAGCTGCTGAGGAATCAACTTCCAAGGCAGTTTCTTCGAAGACTTGTCTTTTAAATCTTTGAATAATCAGTCGGTTAAAAACAATTCCTTGAATGTTTCTAATTTAAGTACTTCTTCATGTAATCAAACATCTCCCTATTTGAATAAATCTTCCAAGAAGAAGACATGTTTTGTATGTGGAAGTAAATTTCATTTGATTAAGGATTGTGATTTTTATGAGCAAAGATTGGGTGCATGTGCTACTCACCAGAAACACAAATCTAAATGGACCAATGTTGCTAATATTCCACATTATGTCCCACAAGCACTATCTGACTCTCATTGGAGAGGCATCACCAGACCTTATGTGCAACCAACTAGCCCATACTTTAAACATGGTTATTGGCCTACATATGTTGACTCTATGTATGCGGGGATGGGATATGGGAGCACTGCTGTGAAGCCCTCAGCAGGTTGTTCTTGGACTAACAAGGGACCCAATTATCAATGGAGGACCAAGAACAATGGTGGATCCTCTAAATACTCTTGTCCTAAACCTGTGATCCACAAGGCAGGTTCAAGTCAGTAATGACTTGAACCTCCGTTGTATACTAACTGTATGTATATATTTTATTGTTGTTTGTAGGATCATCCCCTTAAGCATAAGAATATTGGTATTGTTGATAGTGGTTGTTCCAGAAGCATGTCTGGGAACAGGGATATGATGCACAATTTTGTCCCTATAGAAGGAGGAGGCAATGTGACTTTTGGAGGAAGTGATGGTAATATCACAGGGAAAGGCACCATAAAGACACCTCATCTAGATTTTGATAATGTGTACTATGTTAAGGAACTTCAACATTTCAACTTGTTCTCTGTTTCACAAATCTGTGACACTAAGAACAAAGTCCTCTTCACAAAGAATGAATGTCTTGTCTTTGTCTAAAGACTTCAAACTCCCCGAAGAAACTTCAATTCTATTGAAAGTTCCTCGCACTCACAACTTATACACATTCAACCTTAATGAAGTTCAACCTGATGGTGACCTCACATGTTTGGTGGCTAAAGCATCACTTGATGAATCCACAAAATGGCATAGGAGGATGGCGCATGTGAATTTCAAGACCATTAACAAACTCTCTAAAATGAGTCTTGTTGAAGGTCTTCCCACCAAAGTTTTACCAATGATCATAATTGTGTCGCTTGCAATAAAGGAAAACAACACAGAGCCTCTTACAAAGCTATCAATGCTATGAGCATTATTACTGAACCTCTTGATTTGCTTCACATGGATCTGTTTGGTCCAACTCAAGTCGAAGCATTGATCATAAGTACTTCGTTTGGTGATCACGATGGCTATAGCAGATTTTGTTGGGTTTTCTTTCTCGAGAACCAAAGATGATACATCTCAAGTGCTTGACTGAATTCATCACTCTTGTTGAAAATCAGTTGAACAAAAAGGTCAAAGGTATTGATTGTGATAATGGGACAGAGTTTAAAAATGTTGTTCTTATAGAACTCTGTGGGTCAAAAGGCATAAAAAGGGACTATAGTAATCCAAGAACCCCACAACAAAATGGGGTAGCTAAAAGAAAGAATAGGACCTTAATAGAGGCTGCTAGATCCAAGCTTGCAGACTCTAAACTGCCCACTATGTTCTGGACTGAAGCTGTTGACCACAACTCAAAACCCCATATGAACTTCTCTTTGGGAAGGTTCCTGTCATTCACTACCTAAAACCTTTTGGTTGTCAAGTGACCATTATGAACACAAGTGATCCATTGGGAAAGTTTGATGAGAAGGCTGATGATGGTTATATTGTGGGCTATTCAACTCATAGTAAGGCATACAGGGTGTACAACTTGCAAGCCAAGAAAATAGAGGAGACGTTGAACCTGAGATTTTTGGAAGATAAGCCTAATGTTCAAGGACAAGGTCATTCATGGTACTTTGATCTTGACTACTTAAGCGATTATCGGGTTACCACATACATCTGGCTAACCAAAATGCAGGTCCTCAAGTGTCTCCAACTAACAATGCAGGTCCCCTAGATGATGGCTCTGAAAATGAGTTTGAAGATGATGAGCAACCCATACTTGTACCTTCTTTCTCCCCTAACAATATTGCAAGTACCACCTCCAAGGATCACTGATTCAGTGATGAAGATGACTCTCATTATGCTGAGGACCTTGCTAGGCTCAGACTCAAGAATTTGCGGCTAAGCTTGGCAGAGAAACTGAATGGAGAGGTTGCTAATGAAGGAGTCGGTGGAAACCATGTTTCTGCTGAAGTTGATTCTGTCACACCTACCTTCCCCAAATCTGCTGAAGGCTATGTTGTTCCTTCTCAAGTATCTTCAGACTTTGGTGAACCCTATACACGCTTTCCAAAACCTTCAGATCTTGGAAATCATCAACCCAAAGCTGGCATCTTCACCTCACCCTCGTATGATGCTGAATTTGAGCCAACCATCACTAATCTTGACTCATCCATTGAAGTCAACCCCACCACTACTCAGCGGATCAACATTGCTCATCCTCAATCTAACATCATAGGTGATCTTCGCACCTTTGTTAGAACTAGAAGGGCTATCACCGGTCCTCAGTTTGGACAGATTGCTTTTCTCTCTTATGTCTCCAACCAGCAAAGAGACAATCACACAGACCTCAAGCATTATCTGTTTGCTTGTTTTCTCTCTCAAGTGGAACCAACTAGTGTTTCTCAAGCTCTCAACGATTCAAGCTGGCTCGAAGCCATGCAAGAAGAAATGCAACAATTTCACAATCAGTAGGTTTGGATTTTGGTTCCACTCCACGATGGCAAATATGCCATTGGGACAAAATGGGTTTTGAAGAATAAAAGAGATGCTAGGGGTGTTGTGATCAAAAACAAAGCAAGGTTGGTAGCTCAAGGCTTCAGACAAGAGGAAGGTATTGATTATGATGAAGTGTTTGCACTGTTGCCGAGTTGAAGCAATTCGCATTTTCTTGGCATATGCTTCATACATGGGTTTCATGGTGTATCAAATGGATGTCAAGGGTGCTTTTCTGTATGGTGAGATTGAAGAGGAGGTCTATGTCACTCAACCCAAGGGATTTGAAGACCATGATCACCCAAATCATGTCTACAAGGTGGTTAAAGCTCTTTATGGCTTACATCAGGCACCTAGAGCTTGGTATGCTCGGCTTTCATCGTTCCTGTTGAAGCATGGCTATAGAAGAGGTGCTATTGATAAAACTCTGTTCCTCAAGAAGAATTACTCGGACATCATTTTGGTGCAAGTGTATGTGGGCGACATTATTTTTGGTTCCACAAACGAAGCTTGGTGCAGGGAATTCGAGGAACTTATGAAGGGTGAATTTCAAATGAGTGCTATGGGAGAGCTTACTTTCTTTTGGGTCTCGAGTTCGAGAAACAGGATGGCATCTTTATCAGTCAAGATAAATATGTGAGGGACATTTTGAAGAAGTTTGGTATGGAAGGTGTTAGGACTGCCACAACACCTTATGAAGCTCCAAAGACTAAAGCAAATAATGAACCGGATCTTCCTGTGAATGTTCATCATGCAGGTCCATGATTGGTTCATTGATGTATTTGACAGACTTCAAGACTGATATTACATTTTGTGAGTGTTTGTTCTCGACATCAAGTCACTCCACTTGCTTCCCATCTCAATTCTGTCAAGAAGATCTTTAAGTACCTCAAAGGCCAACCTCTTTTAGGCCTTTGGTACCCAAAAGAATCTCCTTTCAATTTGGAAGCATATAGTGGCAGTGATTATCTTGGTGCAAATCTGGATAGAAGATCCTGGCGGGGGCTGCCAATTTCTAGGCAAGAGGTTGATTTCTTGGCAATGCAAGAAACAAACCATTGTGGCCGCCTCAACTCTGAAGCGAGTATGTGGCTGCTGCAAATTGCTGTGGACAAGTCCTTTGGATTCAAAACCAATTCTTTGGACTATGGGTACAACTTCATGAACACTAAAATTCATATAGATAATCAAAGTACCATCTGCATAGTCAAAAATCCAGTTTTTCACAGTCGGACAAAACACATTGAAATCAGGCACCACTTTATAAGAGATGCTTATGAAAAACATTTGATAAAAGTGGCTAAAATCCATACTGATGATAATGTGGCAGACTTGTTAACAAAAGCGTTTGATGGACCAAGGTTTCAACACCTCGTGGTCAATATTGGAATGTTAAACCCTTGACTGCATAGTTTGAGGGGAGGCATAGGCCTCAGGGGAGGCATATGCCTCGGGGGAGGATTTTGTGCAAACTCTGCATTATTTTTGTATATTAGTTTGTATTCTAACACTAACTTCTAATATTTCTCTAGTTTGTGTGTTTTTGTGTCTGTTTTTGCAGTTGTTTGTACCGCATTTTGTCTATTCCTTTTTTTTTGTATTGCAGTTTGTATATCCCATGATCAAGATCAAATTCATCAAGTGTGGTTCATTAGTAACATGGTCAGAGTTAGCTAAAAGAGTGTTGCTTAGTTTCTTCGATATCAAAATCTTGAAGAAAACAATTTGATTCCATGAAGTAATAATCTGAAGAAAAGAAATTGAAGTCAAATTGTTCATTCATTCATTCAAGAAACAGTTTACTGATTACGAGCTTACATAAAGTCAACCTACTACATATGCATCTTCAAGATACGAGCTGTACACTTAAGCTAATCCTAATCTAGTGTATATCCTTCATTCCGAAATCTAAGTGAATGTTGGATATGCATTAGATGCTGGCTTTGCTTTCGTGGGTCTTGCATAACCATCCATTCCGTCTTTCTAGATGGTTGGATATGCATGACCAGCACGACGAAGATGCTAAGGACCAAAATGGGAGGATGGATTGATGCAAACGAGTGATGATGACGATGACCACCGCGGGATGGCGGGAGAAAAATAACGTGTCCTGTGTGCTTCATCTATTCATTTCAACCAAAATGCAATCGATCCACCCTCCTTAAGCCCTTCTTCTCTACGATGTGTGTTCATGCACCAAAAGATGGCGCAGTGAGACCAAGAACCACCTCTCTATCTTTGGGGAGTGGCGGATTCCTGGCACGAGGTCTTTGTGGAGACCAAGGTGCTGGAGGTTGGGAGTAAGAAGTTCCCTCCTTATAGGAGTCATCAGAATCATCAGCAGATTCACTTGGATTCACTACACTGTCATCCTCTGAAGAAGGGAGAAAGGGCGATTTATTTGGTCGTAGATAGGGTTGAGGAAAGTAATACAGCCATGGGTTTGATTCACCACTTGATGATGATGAAGAGGATGATGAAGATGAGGAAGTGAGATCTATGATCTCAGGTCTGGTATTCATGGTGCAATTTTGTTGATTGGGGTTATTTTGGCTTCTAGGGTTTGTGGTAATTATTTGAGGATCTTGATGAAGAGAAGAGTTACATTGGGATCATTTTATAGACGGGTTCGAGGTTCAATGAGTTTAATGCAAGTGGGTGGCACAGTAATTCTAGAAACTTACCGAAGATATTCTTATCTTTGATGCATTCTGCTGAAGCTATAACTTCAGCAGATTGATCATGTGTTCCTGCTGAAGTGTTATTTTGGGTTGGGACAAAGATGCAATACACGTCAGCAGAGGTCAACCAAACGGTCCATTTTTCTTTGACTATAATTTGGGCAAAAACACTTCATCCACCATTACTCGCTTCAGAACAAACCAATTCCCTCTCATTCCACTTTCACAAACTCTCACCATTTCAAGAATCATAATCCTAAACATTCATATTCCTCATGGCTCTTGAATTTAAACATGATCACAACAAAGTTGCATTTCTGGGAAATGGCAAGGGATATGAATTATACGAACCAATGGTGGAATTTCTGAAAAGGTCCAAAATTTATTATGCTCTAAATCATTCTCCAAATGAGATATATGAGTCACTGATCACTCAATTTTGGGAAAGTGCTGAGAAGAGGAGCGAGACAGAGATTAGGGCTGTGATTGATGAAACAGAGTACATTGTGACCGAGGACCTGATCAGGAGGAAGCTTCACCTAGAAGATGCTGAAGGAGTATTTCACTCTAATCAGGAAGATGTGCTTAATGGGCTAAAGGCTATTGGGTATCGAGGAACAAGAACAGATATGTGGCTAAAGAAGGAACTCTGCCCAAAATGGAGGTTCCTGGTTCACACACTGCTCCAATGCATGAGCAACAAGACTGGAGGATGGGACCAGTTCTCTACACGACTGGGCTATGGTTTTGTGTGTCTTTCACAAGGGTAACTTTCAATTTTTCTAAGTATATTTTTGAAAACTTGGTTGAAAATATTCAAAAGACAAAGGGAAAATTTTTAATGTACCCCAGGTTTCTTCAAATGATTTTAGACACCTCTACCCAGGCCCAATCTTTCTATCCCATAGGTACTTTAACTGCTAAATTGTTTGCTACAATGAAAACCCACTTTTAGGGGGAACATCATCCCTTGCTAGCAGCCATGTTGCCCCAAGGTAATGAGGCTGCTGATGAGGAGAATGTGGCTCATAATCCTCCTTCCTCACCTGTTGCTACTGATGGTAATCCATTGGTTCACATTGATGAGGGCCCATCTTCAACTGTTGAAGCAACTCATGTTGCTCCAGTCCAACCACCATGTCCCAGTCCTCCACCCACTCTAGCTACTCATGTTGAGTCAGATCTCAATAGACCACCCACACCAAGTCCTGTGAGGAATCCTCTCGATGAAGATCTTCCTCACATTGAGCATGACCAGGTTACTTCCGAAAGGTCCAATGAGGCTCCCCTTACCACAGAGCAATCTGCTGGTGGAGCTGAGGACCCCATTACACTCTCATCTAGTGTATGCTCTTGTCCAACAGTATGCTGCAGAGGTTAATAGTCTGAAAAAGGAGCTTGCAGAGACCAAGTCTTCTCTTGGGGGTAAGATTGAAGAACTGCGAAATCAGGTCAAGGTCTTAGAGCACAAACTAAAAGGGGCCTCCAAAAGGAAACTTGTGGTTTCCTCTGATGAAGAACAAGAAGGTCCTCATTTTGAGTCTCTGGACATGTTGGCTGCTGTTTCTCTCAATGATCCTTTATCATTAGCCGCCACTTCCTCAAAGAAGAAGGAGCCTGTCCTTTACAAAAGAAGGAAGAGATCTTATTTTCATAAGGTTTCTTCAGAAGCTTCAAAGGAACACAGGGTTGATAAGGATGCATCTGCTGATGTACTTATGGAGGATGTATCTTCAGATCCTAATCAATCTGCATCGGTTCAAGAACCAACAGACCTTTCCCCTCAGCAGATCATGCGGCATTGCTGCTATGACCACTCCAGTTGATGATCAGCATCAACATGTTGACCTAGGTACTACTACAGAGGTACCTGTCATTGATTTAACTGAAAAAGAGTGTGCCAAGACGCTGATGATAAAGGGAAAAATGTCATCACTGAAGATGAGCTTGGTCCTGACCTGGTGAGTGAGGTGGAAAGACTAGGTCAAGCAAGTAGATTGGCTGAGTTTGAGAAGTCAAAGGAAAGTGTAGCATTGGCTAAACAACTTGAAACAGAGGAATTTTCATCTTTAACTTCTGAGAGAAGAAAAGAACTTCGATGAAGCTGAGGGTTCAGATGCTGCTGAACACTTGGGATATTCTAACTCAGCAAGTCATTTCAAGACCTTCTCTAGCTCAAAGCATACTAGGTGGTGATTTCCTCAGTGACAATTATGTGGAGCGAATGATGGCTCAGGGAAGACAAAGGAGGCAAGAAGCAATTGCACAAAAGAGGGCCATCCAAGCTCAGAAGGCCAAAGACAAACCCCCTACTAAAGATGAAATAAGAAGGGTGGTGAAGAACCAATGCTCAATGTACAACTTTGGGTTAACAATGAAACAAGTCAAGGCCTTTCCTGATCATGTCCTGTATCGCAAATATAACCAAATCATGAAGGAAAGATCATCATCCTCAGCACCTTCTACCAACTTAAAAAGGATTTCAGAGAATGAAGCTGCTCCAGAAGCCAAAAGACTCAAGGCTGATGATGCTCCAACCAAGGAATCCTCTCCAGTCATTCCTGCTGAAGCAACTTCTGAAGTTGCTTCCTCTACTGTCAAGGGTCAATCTGCTGAACCATCTTCCATTTCTCCTGAAGCACCTGAAGCATCAACTCCCTCTCCCTCAGTGGCACCTGTTTTCACACTGGAAGATTCGAAGTAAAGGAAGCGATCTCACGAAACTAAAACAGAGAGGGCTATAAATATATTCCACAGGATGAATGCACTTCGCGCTCCAACCAAGTCTCAATCTACCGGTTCAAGTCCTACTACAAATGCACAAGATGAAAATGCTCACTCTAGGGATATCTATCAGCCTGGGAGGAGGAAGAAGAGTATGGCCAAACGATCTCATTTGGATCTTGAAGTTGATGACTCCACTTTCATTATAGAAGGGTCTACTGCTGATTTTCCTGATGGAAATTCAGATGAGGTGTTAGAGTGGAAATTAAAGGATGATGAGATGAATGTTCTTCTTCGAAGGGACTCCACTTCAATGGAATTCACCTTTCTAAAGGAAATTCTACACTTGGTAGACAAGGCAGACTTACTTTCTCTGTTCACTCAAGTTACCACCTATTATTGCAACAAGGAACCACAAGGTTCTGGGATGTTCTTACCAGGAGATCTTCAAGTTCTGTTAAACTCCCACATTCCCAATAGCAAAGCATCTTCCATTTGGGAAAACTCACATCGGTGGAAGCTTACATCCTGGAGATTCTATCCTCTCCCTCGTGTGCATGTGCTTGAGACTAAGGGTGGAATTACTGTATGCATGTTGTCGAAGAAAGTATCCTTTGCCTAAAAGACTTATGGAAAGATCTGAGTCAGAAGTTGGAAATTCCTCCAGATCCTGTGGGAAATGAAAGACAGTCTGCTTTAACACTGGTGGGATTGATCAAAACTCAACTCCAACAACTGCAATAGGCCTATTCTTCATCCATATCAGGACACTTGGTACTCTCTGCACTACTTTGTTTTGTTACTTTTGGTTTACATTTTCTATGTTATTTGTCTTTTTCTGTCTCATTTTTTTTAAGAAGTAAAATAGTTTCATAAAAAAAAATCACAAACACATCTTTTAAATATAGTGATAGCGTTTATTTAATATAAATTAAGTTTTAATTTTCTTTTTAACTTATTACTTAGTACTTTTCGAGTCTTTATAATTTGTTATTCTTAGTTAAAAAAAACAAAAACTAACTTTTTGGGTTTGGTTTGTTGTACAATTCTGATGGTTTTTAACTCACCGGATGTACCTTGTGTATGTCAAAGAGTTGGCTAGTCCAAAGGGTACAGCTTTGGTAAAGACACAACAAATCTGTTGATAGCTGTAATGATTTGCTCAAAATCATAGGGTATGCAACCACCCATGCTTCACTGCTGAGAGTTGTATGGTCATCAATTCACCATGGTCTATTTCTTTTTGGAATCCAAGAATTGGCTAGCCCACATGTATATGGCATGTGGTAAAGGCAACTGACTCCATATTTGGTGCTCAATTCACCAATACTAAGAATTGACTAGTCCTGAGCAAACGGCTACAGGTAAAGACAAGTCAAACCCGTTGATATGGTTGCTGGTTTGCCAATAAATCAGATGGTTATCAATGTACCATAGTTTTCGAACTCAAACATGTGGCTACTCCAGTAGTAATGGCTATTGGTAAAGAGACATCAAACCCATTAATTTCAATGATTCACCTCTCACAGGAGTTAACACACCTGGAAGTGATGAGAATAGTATGAAACTTATATATTTTGATGTACATGATGTCATATGTTGCTGCAAAGATCTGGCGTATCACAGTTCAGTCATCATAGAGATGTTCCTCTTGTTAATCTTTGTTGCTGATATTCGAACACAATCCTCAACAATTTTTCAGATCTATCAAGGAAAGCTGGAACTTAACCTTGTCAAATTCCAGTTTAGGGGAGGATTGTTGGGAATTAAGGTAAACTACTGATTCCGCCGAAGATTCTGCGAAGAAGAATGGATTCTGCAAGTTATACTTCAGCAGAAGTGCTAAAGCAGATATTGTGTTCTTTAGCTTTGAAAGTGCGAACCACGTAGGAGAGATAAGCTCAGAATAGAGTAAAAGTCAGCGCCGTATTAAAGATAGGTTGGCGCCGTATTATGTAGAGCTTAATCAGAATAAACAATATGATGAACAAAACAATATGATTAGTTGCATGCTTGTCTAGATGCATGCTTGGTCTATGTTAATATTAGGAGCGTACATTGTAAACGCTCATTTTAGGGTTTCTTGCCTATATAAGGAACCATTATAGTTTGTAATAGATAAGCTTTTCGAAAGTTTCTAAAGTCTTGAAAAAACTATCCGAAACATAGAGTTTCAATAATCAAAGATCCATAGAGGATCAAAAGTGTTCTTAGTTATTATAACTTGTATTTATTTTCCGCTACAATACCAAGTTGTAGAGATCTTCTATTAGTTTGCTTGTGATTACATTGGCAACACTAACGATCTCCGAGTGCTTAAAGATCTATCAAGGTCTTTGTGTTCAACAAAAGTCAAAACACAGTGTCGCTTTCCAAGAAGTACAAATGTCACTTTCTCACTGTTTTGTCTTTTTGCTATATGCCAAATCGCAGTGTTGTCTTTTAGCTCAAATCTCAACAATTCTACTAATAAAATAATCAAATCTCAACATAGAAACTGTCAGGATCGATAAATATAAGATTTATGTAGTTTGGAGGTCTTGGTTGGCGGAAGAAGATGAAGATCTTCATTCTTTTTAGAGAGAGAAACTAGAGAGAGGGAGGAGAAAACACAAGACTTTTTATTGAAAATAAACACACACTACACCTAGCCAAATGCTTCACCTCACCCCTCATGGAGAGTCATGAGGGATATTTATAGGCTCTAACTTTGCCACTTAAATGATACTAGTCCCTAAGGGCAAAGTATACTACGTATCTAGTCCAATTCACGTAAGTGACGTTATCTTTATAAAAAGCGAGGCTAACAATCTCCCTCCAAGATAGCGTCACACGTGAATGGTTACAATGAGACCTATAAATACAAAACAAAGTAAATTACAATAGTAATGAATAATGTTGACTTTCTTGAGCCTTGAGTCTCGTAGTCTAGATCTTTTGAAGCAAACTTGAAGTTCTCCCCTTCAGATGACCTCGGCAAATGATCTTCTTGTAGCTCGAACTTCAACTGCATTTGTCTAGTTAGGTTATTACTCCCTCCTAACTAGTGAGCCTTTTTTTTTTTCTTTTCTTGCTCCCTCTGAACCGACAACTCTCTTCCAACCGTCTTTAATCTTTCTTCGCAGAGAGGAGAAAGTAAAATCTTGAAGCACAATGGTTGTCGTTAAGGAACATCAACATAACTCACTTAGTATTGCATCCAAGTTAGTAAAAAACCCCGATGTACTCCACACTACTTCTCCTTCTTAGGTCTTAAGCAAAATCCCTTCGTAATCCAATCACGGAAGATGAAATACCAACTTCTCCCTCCACGATGGTTTGCGAGCTATCGAATCATCATAATGTTTAGCGTACATACCGTATACCTTCTTGATGCAATATTAACATCATAGCTTGAAAAAAATTTCTGTGAGAATATGTCGCTAAAATACTCTCAATAATTCTCTCTAACCAACCTTTTATCGAACCTCCTTTGAATTCACCGGCTAATTATAATGACCACATATGGAGAAAAGCCCGATACGACTGACTTGAAAAGGAAGTAAACATCCCAACTTTGTGACTTACTTTGCTTGTTCTAAATTTTGACCAATCCACAACTTCGTGTGACAGCACAACAATGTAACTCTTTAAAGTGATGGTTACACACTGTGAGCACTAGCGTAACTCCTTACCGGTTATAACCAGATTTTCAAATTTCATAATGTGCTCCAACAAGTTATCTTGAGACCATCGACTTATCTCAAAGATAAATAAGTACATCCTTGAAACGTCACTTCAATTTCGCATCAATTATACCGTACAAAATTTCCGTAGTCATTTTTCACATCTTCGTTCAAGCCGTGAATATTGTATCCTCCGTGAAAATTTTACCATACCAAAATATTACTCATTTAACAAAAATTAAAAAATTGTATCACAATATTGTAACATAATTTGGATACCAATTTTTCAATTCACTCTTAAATGATAATACGTTATACATCACCAGTTCATCCAAGTTTAATTGCAGCAGCCCAACACATTCAGATAATCAGTCCATGCACGTTTAAAGCCCAATACCAATGTATAACCATTTGAACTCTGAAGCCCATAGTTAAAAATTGGAATATCCGATCCAACTATCCAAGAGATATCCAGTTAATATAAAACGTGCATTTCATTTCATTTTACTTAAACCTAAACCTATCACTTGTAGATAAAAACGCCTACCAACTCTTTCTCACACCAAACATATTATCTCACAACAGATCTGGCGAAAAAAAGTATCTTCTTTTCATCTACCTCCCATCAAACCATTAATGTCAATCAACAATCCGAATCGCATCTCACAAGCACATCTCAACCAAACCGTTACCTTGGTATTTTCATTATAATACGAATCAAGAACGCGTCTATTAGGGCTTCAAGATCCTGATAGGGTCTCGGGTAAGGTTATTATTTCGAGTTGAGATTTTGAACGAAACAAGAAGTGATTATAACACCATTGTTATCCATCAATTTCTTTTTATGTTTCGGATATTTCCAAAAGGGTCGATGATGAGATTGATTTAGGTGAAATAATCTTAAAAAGATTACAAAAAAATTTGAATCAAATCTGAGATAGATATGTGTTTTTTTCTTTATGAGTCTTGAATGAGAGTCTGGAGAGATGAGAGGGTATATGGGTTGAGTCTAGACGTAGGATTGGTTTTTGGTAAAGGTATTTTCGGACTGATGATGTTAATGAAACTGATGTCGAGTTGTAAGTGGTATTTTGTTGTGGTCAGGTCTACGCATAACCTCCATTTTCGATCTTCTGCGTAAAAAATTTATCTGGCGTAACTTTTCATTGCTTTCGAACCTTATGCATAAACCATGGAAAGGTCCTATCGTGGCTTCCACAGCGTAGCGTCATGCTTATGCGTAAGCATCTGGCGTAAACATATCGCGTAGGCCATAAGTAAGCCAAGGCTTAAGCGTAGCGCGATCGGCGTAACCCATTCCTTCTGGCGTAACTTCACGGCTACGGCGTAACTTTCCTGTAGATATTCCTTTATCGCGTAAGTTTGGGTTTGACCCTGACTACTTTTCCGACTAGTTTTCCGACTAAAAATCGACCCGCTTCATATAAAACCGAGAAAAAGCATAAAATACCTTTGATTAACCATGTTTGACCCGGCTGAATGTTTGACCACATAATATTTCACATTGATGAGTGTGTAAATACTCATCATTTTTGGTTAAATCTGAACTGCAAAACGTTTAAAAATGCTCAGAAATGCATCAAAATCTGAAAATATTCCAAAATTGCATTTTATATGTTTGGATGCAAAAATTTTAAAATCAGATGAAAAATGAGCAAAGTTTGCATAATTGGCAGTTCGGTTCTCCAAGTTTCAAAGTTGTCGAGAATGTCCACGAGCACATAATCTCAAAGAAAATCACCAAAGGTCCTTTTAAAATCATAACTTGTCAAAATTAGTCCTTTAGTGAAAAATATAAAAGTTTGAAAAATTACAAAATTAGTCCTTGAAGTTTGAAATTTGGCAAAATGGCCCAGAAATTGGAAAATGGCAAGTTTGGTCCTTGTACTTTGTGAGATTGTTTCTTTTAGCCCTTGAAGCAACTTTCATGAATTGGCAGAATTGGTCCTTGCAATTTTCAGAAAATACAAAATGGTCCCTATGCTTATTAATACAAGCCTTGTCAAAATAGCTCTTGGACCCTATCATAAACCTTCAACTGACCTGCCATCCCTTGTGACCCCTACGCCTATTTTGGACCCTTCCAATATTTAACAACGGTCAAATCAACAAAACACCCCATGGCGCCAAAAGTCTTCTTCTCAACTGCCTAAGCCCTGCAACACTCAATCAACCATCCCCCCTCCTCAACTCCACTCAACCATGTCCCCCCACCTCAGCTAACCTCCAAGAAGCATTTAATACTTCTCCCCCCTCCTCACTCAACCCAACTGGCTTATTTAGCTTTTGGCGCCAAAAATCAATTGAATGGCCAAGATCAATTCTTGCAATCCAATGGTCAAGAGAAGTGCTGGGATATATTCAGAAGAGTGAGGGAAGACACTTGGAGTATAAAAGGAAGCATGAGGAGAGAAGTAAAGGAGTAGAATTTAGTTTTAATTTTTCTTAATGTCGTTTTTCTTATCCATGTATTAGTTTAGCTTAAAATAGGTAATCCTTTGTTTCTATGATCAAAACTAAAGTTACTTTATCATTGTAATCAGTTTTAAGAATCCATTTCAAGGTTTGGTTAAAATTTATGTGCTTGTGATTCTTGTTGGAATTTTCAAAATCATATTCTTATATTTAAGCTCCAATTAGCTTATTTGCTCATTCAACAAAGTTAACTTAAGTTATTTATAGCTTTTGAAAAGCTTTTGAATCATTTCAAGCAATTTTGGTACATGGTCAAAGAAAGTCAACTGTGGGGTGAAGTTATGGTTCAAGCAGCTTGATTTTGGTTATGCTATGGGTTGATAGGCTTTGATATGGGTTGGAATAGATAGGTTAGCTTAAGATTGGGCTTGGTTTTGGCCTGCACATCAGTTGGACAGTTGTAAGTAACTGTTTCACATTTCAGTTTTCAAGCTATTTTGCATTTCATGTTTGTACTTGTATCTGTGGTCATAAACTGCTCAAACCTGTTTAAATAGCTGTCTTTAGGTCAATGTCACTCAGTTTGATGATTGGAACAAGTTGAATTAGAGATTAGCTCATTTAAAATTGCTTATTAGATTTTTAAGTAGTGTTTCGATTTGCTGTTTGATTAGTGGTTTAGGGTAGTTCAGTATAAGGTTCTTGTTGTTTCATGCTTGGTAACCTCATTTGAGCCCATATCGATTAGCAAAGTGTGCACGCAACCCTTAAAAGTCAAATTTGCATCTTAAGCTGTCCTAATGCATTTCCCCTTTGTTGGAATTTTTGAAAGTTAAAAGTTTGATTTATGTTAAATTTTTAGTAAGATAGCTTAATATAACTTTATTTCATCATAATATATTAACATCAATCCACAAAATCAGCTCAAAGTTGGAAAAAGTCAATTTTCCATGTCTTTATCAAAAGTCAATTTGCACAAAATCAGTTTTGAGCCAACCTAGGGAGATTTTTCACGGACTCATTTTAGAGCCTCATCATGTGAAACTTAGCATTTTAAAAACTTCAGTTGGTCCCCTTTCTTATTGTCATTTTTGTTGAATTTTATCAAATTTTTAAAAGCCCCAAAAAGGCTTGTCAACTTGGGCATATGTACTTGCCATGACTTCGATTACTTGAGTCAAGTGCACGAGGATCTTGCAAGGAATACACAGGGGTTCATTTTGACTCACCAAGGTCTGGTATTTGGTTTAGACCTTCTCAACCAGGTCTAGTTTAGATCCCAGTCTTTGGTTTTAGGTTTAAACTTATTTTAGTGCTTATTTTTCAGCTGCAAAGTGACCCCTAGAATCTGTTTTTAGCCTATAACTCATTTCCTCAAATCTTTGTAGATTGCAATCCTGTGGTTATAGCTTGTTTATTCTTGTTGCATTTAGGTAGTTTTAGGTTATTGTAGCTCTTGTTTTCATTTGGTGCTCTTTGATGCTTCTTAGCTTATTCAAGTGCTTATTTCATAAGCACTTGTGCATCGATTCATTTTCCTCCACACAACACCCTGTTTTTCTATTTTTCCTTTATTCCTCATATTATTTTAGAGTTTTCCTGAAATTTTCAGATTTTTCCAAGTTGGTTTGTTATTTTTCTGCATTTTAATTACTTTTTAACACTTTTAAATAGCATTTAATACAAATAATTAAGAAAAGCTTCAAAAAAATAATTTTTCAATTTTCTTAAGTTTAGATAAATATAAAAAGAGAAAAATATATTTTTATAGATTTTTCTTAGTTAAATTTGTATTTTTAAGCCATTTAATTAGTTTTTAATAGTTTTTAATTCCTAGAAAATAGAAAAATAATCAGAAAAATACAAAAATAGTTTTGAAAATTCTCTTTTGTTATTTTAGATTTTTCCAAGTCAAAATTTTATTTTTCTAGTTTTATTTCCTATTTTCTTGTATTTTAGGTAATTACTTAATAGTTAAAAATAGTTTTTAATTAATAATAATTAGATAATTAGTTATAAAAATAATTTTCTTTTTCTATAAATTTTCTTTTATCATTAGGTTTGTAAAAATATCCTTTTCATATTTTTAGGATTAATATTGTGTGGTTTCACTTTTTTTTTATGCGTTCACGTAGTTTTTAATTTCAGTTTTATAAAAACATAAAACCAAAAACATCATTTTAAATATAGTGATAGCGTTTATTTAATATTTTTTAACTTTCTTTAATTTGCATTTAAGCTTGATTGTAATTTGTTGGCTTTTTACGTAGTTATAATCATTCCAAATCCCTTTTCGTTCAAATCTCTCGATCACTATCGTTAGGTGATCCATTGCATAGCTTCGGTTGGGACATAACGACGGGAAACACTATACTACCACGATCTTCATTGCATCACGTGCTTGAGCATTTTAAGTTTCTTACGGTTAGTTGGCCATTCACAAGTGGTCGACTTGCGTGAAAACTTGGCGGTTTTGCACGGATCAAATTTTGGCGCCCATTGTGAACTGTCGGCCGATTATCTTACGTTTAGCAGATTAGTAATTTGGATATTCACTCTTTGTTCATACCATCCATCTACATATATTTATATTTTCTTACAAAAATTCAAAAATATTCTTCTCATTCCTCTTATCTGTATGATTCTATTTCTCTTTACCCTCTATCTTTGTTTAATTCTATTTCTTTAACCCTCTACATGTTTAATTCTCATGCAGCGTTCGATTATCCTCGTTGTTTCCCTTTGCAAAAGCGTGTATGGAAGAGTATCACTCGTTTGTCCGAGAATCCGATTGTTTATGCAGCGATGTGGAAGGATGGGTGCAAGCAAATATTGTTATTGGTGCGAATTATCTGATAACTCTTTCGATGATTCTCCAACTTTTTTCCGACCATCCGCCACAACCTGATGAACCCTTGGATTCAAGAACCGGAGACCATAGCGGAAGTGGTGGAAATTGCTAGCTCTCAGAGCACACCACTTGTCCCACCTCCGGATTTTTCGGGAATGTTCTTGAGATTTGATAATCATTCGGATCACCATGTTGGTTTTGTTGATTCTTTGAATAAAGCGATTCCTGCTCATAACTCTCAAATGCAATCGTTTATTTCTTGTGTCGGTTGTGGTGAGCCTCTTTTTTGGTTCACCCACATCGTTCAGTATGCGTGTGTGCAATGTGGTAATGATATTCATAACGGGAGTTGTTTGTTTTGTGGTTCGAGGAATTCATTTGATTATGATCCTAATCAGAACTCATTTAACGACTCCTCAAACTTTTACCCACCACAGCCCGACTTATTTTCATATAATCAACACACTACTTTGTGAATATTGTGGAGGTCCTCACCAAGGATTTGAGTGTCAATTCGGAAACACGTTTGTCTATGAACGATTTTCGGTGATGCCTAGAACTTTGGTTATAACCAAAATCCATATGATTCACTGTCGGACTCAGCAGTTTTCTTGTTGTGAGAAGCTGGAGGTCCCATTTTACTCTGATTGTCAAATAGGGAATCCATTTCCTTGTAACAATCATGACTCTTACAGGTTTGACAATTTCCAACCTCCACAGCAATATACGGTTCAAACTCCACGAGCGTTGTCTCGAAATCTCCCAAGATTATGAAACCACAATGAAAACACTTGATGATATGATTAGTAACTTTAAGAATCAAGTGAGTGGTGAAAAGACCATGGGAGAATTACTACCAAGAGCGAGAAGAGCGAGAGGCCCTTAATCTAGGGAAGAATTATTAATCCTAGAGCATGCGGCTCTAAAGGCGTTCCCAATTTCTCAGGCTCTATATGGCGATGGCGAGGAGAGTTTTTATCCTTTTAAAGATAATATTTCTCAACTCCCTCGGTCGGTTGATATCCCGGCAGATTGAGATTCCATCTCAAACAACTGCTATCACACCCGAGGCTCCCACTCAGCTCTGAGCATGGGGGCGAGCATCTTGACTTCTTGTTCATGAAAGGAATCGGACGAATTCATAAAGTCTAGTGTTGAGGACCTTGTCTCAATCCCAAGAGAGTCACGAGGGGAATTCTTGAGCATTTGTATGATATCCCTACCCCTCTTGTCTTCCCAAAAGATCATGTTGAGATGTTCTCCGATTCTAATGATGACGATTCGTTATCTTGTGGAGACATCGTTTATGTGGAAGATTTACCTTCTGAGCTTGTTAGCTTAGAATAAGAGAATGATGAAGTTCGACGACGAATCAAAGATGAACGCACGTGCAACATTCTTGAATGTCGGTCTTCTCATTTCTAAAATCGAGGCTTTCAAAGAGAAACCAATTTCATCTCCTATCCCCATTAAGGATAGTGACATTCTTTCAGATGATTCTAATCCTAAATGAAAGCCTTCTGTTGTGATAATATGGGAGAGAAGATTAGTGGCAGTACCACTTTTCATTCTCATAATTCTCTTCCCGATTATGAATCATGTACATTGGAGGAGTTCACCAGTGAACCTACTCATATCAATTACGAATATGATTCATTCACCTTCATGGAGTTCTCAGATGAACTCACTCATATCATATCTCCGCCGGAGTATGATAATTTCTACTTTGATCTAGACACTCCCGGGATATGTCTAGACCAATTAAGCTTAAATGATGAGATTCATGCTATTATGAATTCTCCTTCTGATGATGATGAGTTAGTCATGATGTTTATCATGATTTTCTATCTCTTCTTCACCTATCCCATTTCTTCTCCATGTCTTAACTCCTACGAGAGTGAAGATACCATCTTTGACCCCGGCATTTCTCATTCTCTTGAGCCGGGAATATATCTCATCGGAGTGGAACTTTCACGTGCTTCAAATGTTTGTCCAAACATCTTGAATGAAAGTCCGATGGAGATTGTTTCTTCCACTTTGCTTCCCCATGAACCAATTAATTCGGGGTCTAGTCAAGCTAGCGACTTCAGGTAATCCAAAAACTTGATAGCATGCCATATGGGTTTTCACCCATATTTATGACTTCTTTCTATTTTCTACCACCCTAGTGTGGGGGAGTTGCCCCACATGTTGTATAAAAAACTTTCAAAATAATGGTAGTAGTATTTCCCTTTTACGTTCTTATTTTCGCTAGCTTGCCAGGTACTTTGAATATTGGGGGCAATATTCATTTCTAAGTGTGGGGGGAATTCTCACGAATTTTATCATATATTATCCGCCTAATTCCCCCATTTTTTGCCAAAATTTTTTTTTGGAGTAAGTGTTTTGCACTTACTCATTTGGTTATCATCCACCTTGTCTAAAAACAAAAGGATTGGCTAATCCAGGAGCAAGCGGCTCTTGGTAAAGATTTCTCAAATCCGTTTATATGGCTTGCAATTTGCCCAAAATTGTATGGTATTCAACTCACCATATCCTAAAAGTGAAGAGTTGGCTAGCCCGCAAGTTTATGGCTTGTGGTAAAAGGCTGATGGAAAAACCATAATTGGTAATCGGCTCACCAAAGATAATATTGATAATTTATCTAAGAGTTGGCTAGTCGAGCAAAGCGGCTTACGGTAAAGACAAATCAAATCCGTTGGAAATTTGGTGGTTTTGCTTTCAGAATCACATGGTTATCGATTGTACCATGGTTCTTACTTGAACTGAAACATTTGGCTACTCCTGAAGTAATGGCTTTTGGTAAAGAGATTCAAATCCATTAAGTTTTTCTCAAAAGATTGCTAGGGACTAGCAATAGTTTAGTGTGGGGATTGATGAGTGTGTAAATACTCATCATTTTTGGTTAAATCTGAGCGCAAGCGTTTAAAATGCCGAGAAATGCATCAAAATACTGAAAATATCTCAAAATTGCATTTTATATGTTTTAGATGCAAAATGTTAAAAATCAGATGAAAAATGAGCAAAGTTTGCATAATTGGCAGTTTCAGTTCTCCAAGTTTCAAAAGTTGTCGAAAGCTTGAGTCCACGAGCACATAATTTCAAAAAAAAAATCACCAAAGGTCCTTTTTAAATCATAACTTGTCAAAATTAGTCCTTTGGTGAAAAATATAAAAAGTTTGAGAAAATTACAAAATTGGTCCTTCAAGTTTGAAATTTGGCAAAAATGGCCCCTGGAAATTTGAAAATGGCAAGTTTGGTCCTTGTACTTTGTGAGATTGTCACTTTTAGCCCTTGAAGCAACTTTGATGAATTGGCAGAATTGGTCCTTGCAATTTTCAGAAAATACAAAATGGTCCCTATGCTTATTAATACAAGCCTTGTCAAAATAGCTCTTGGACCCTATCATAAACCTTTGACCCTGCCATCCCTTGTGACCCCCTGCCTATTTTGGACCCTTCCAATATTTAACAACCGGTCAAATCCAACAAAACACCCCATGGCGCCAAAAGTCTTCTTCTCAACTGCCTAAGCCCTGCAACACTCAATCAACCATCCCCCTCCTCAACTCCACTCAACCATGTCCCCCCACCTCAGCTAACCTCCAAGAAGCATTTAATACTTTTCCCCCCTCCTCACTCAACCCAACTGGCTTATTTAGCTTTTGGCGCCAAAAATCAATTGAATGGCCAAGATCAATTCTTGCAATCCAATGGTCAAGAGAAGTGCTGGGATATATTCAGAAGAGTGAGGGAAGACACTTGGAGTATAAAAGGAAGCATGAGGAGAGAAGTAAAAGAATAGATTTTAGTTTTAATTTTTCTTAATGTCGTTTTTCTTATCCATGTATTAGTTTAGCTTAAAATAGGTAATCCTTTGTTTCTATGATCAAAACTAAAGTTACTTTATCATTGTAATCAGTTTTAAGAATCCATTTCAAGGTTTGGTTAAAATTTATGTGCTTGTGATTCTTGTTGGAATTTTTAAAATCATATTCTTATATTTAAGCTCCAATTAGCTTATTTGCTCATTCAACAAAGTTAACTTAAGTTATTTATAGCTTTTGAAAAGCTTTTGAATCATTTCAAGCAATTTTGGTACATGGTCAAAGAAAGTCAACTGTGGGGTGAAGTTATGGTTCAAGCAGTTTGGTTATGCTATGGGTTGATGCAGCTTTGATATGGGTTGGAATAGATAGGTTAGCTTAAGATTGGGCTTGGTTTTGGCCTGCACATCAGTTGGACAGTTGTAAGTGCTTTATTTCACATTTCAGTTTTCAAGCTATTTTGCATTTCATGTTTGTACTTGTATCTGTGGTCATAAACTGCTCAAACCTGTTTAAATAGCTGTCTTTAGGTCAATGTCACTCAGTTTGATGATTGGAACAAGTTGAATTAGAGATTAGCTCATTTAAAATTGCTTATCAGATTTTTAAGTAGTGTTTGGATTTGCTGTTTGATTAGTGGTTTAGGGTAGTTCAGTATAAGGTTCTTGTTGTTTCATGCTTGGTAACCTCATTTGAGCCCATATCAGTTAGCAAAGTGTGCCTGCAACCCTTAAAAGTCAAATTTGCATCTTAACTGTCTAAGCTGTTCCCTTGTTGGAATTTTTGAAAGTTAAAAGTTTGATTTATGTTAAATTTTTAGTAAGATAGCTTAATATAACTTTATTTCATCATAATATATTAACATCAATCCACAAAATCAGCTCAAAGTTGGAAAAAGTCAATTTTCCATGTCTTTATCAAAAGTCAATTTGCACAAAATCAGTTTTGAGCCAACCTAGGGAGATTTTTCCTGGACTCATTTTTAGAGCCTCGTCATGTGAAACTTAGCATTTTAAAACTTCAGATTGGTCCCCTTTCTTATTGTCATTTTTGTTGAATTTTATCAAATTTTTAAAAGCCCCAAAAAGGCTTGTCAACTTGGGCATATGTGCCGTATTATGACTTCGATTAACGAGTGCACAGGATCTTGCAAGGATCTTACGAGGGTTCATTTTGACTCACCAAGGTCTGGTATTTGGTTTAGAACTTCTCAACCAGGTCTATTTTAGATCCCAAGTGCTGGTTTTCAGTTTCAGCTTATTTTAGTGCTTATTTTTCAGCTGCAAAGTGACCCCTAGAATCTGTTTTTAGCCTATAACTCATTTCCTCAAATCTTTGTAGATTGCAATCCTGTGGTTATAGCTTGTTTATTCTTGTTGCATTTAGGTAGTTTTAGGTTATTGTAAGCTCTTGTTTCAGTTTGGTGCTCTTTGATGCTTCTTAGCTTATTCAAGTGCTTATTTCAATAAGCACTTGTGCATCAGTTTCATTTTCCTCCACACAGCACCCTGTTTTTCTATTTTTCCTTTATTCCTCATATTATTTTAGAGTTTTCCTGAAATTTTCAGATTTTTCCAAGTTGGTTTGCTATTTTTCTGCATTTTAATTACTTTTTAGCACTTTTAAATAGCATTTAATACAAATAATTAAGAAAAGCTTCAAAAAAATAATTTTTCAATTTTCTTAATTTTAGATAAATATAAAAAGAGAAAAATATATTTTTCTAGATTTTTCTTAGTTAAATTTGTATTTTTAAGCCATTTAAGTAGTTTTTAATAGTTTTTAATTCCTAGAAAATAGAAAAATAATCATAAAAATACAAAAATAGTTTTGAAAATTCTCTTTTGTTATTTTAGATTTTTCCAAGTCAAAATTTTATTTTTCTAGTTTTATTTCCTATTTTCTTGTACTTTAGGTAATTACTTAATAGTTAAAAATAGTTTTTAATTAATAATAATTAGATAATTAGTTATAAGAATAATTTTCTTTTTCTATAAATTTTTTTTTATCATTAGGTTTGTAAAAATATCATTTTCATATTTTTAGGATTAATATTGTATAAGTTTCACTTTTTTAGTTTGTACGCGTTCGTAGTTTTAATTTAGTTTTATAAAAACATAAAAACAAAAACATCATTTTAAATATAGTGATAGCTTTTATTTAATATTTTTTATCTTTTTAACTTTCTTTAATTTGCATTTAAGCAGTTGTAATTTGTTGGCTTTTTCTGTAGTTATAATCATTCCAAATCCCTTTTCGTTCAAATCTCGATCACTATCGTTAGGTGATCCATTGCATAGCTTCATGGGACATAACGACCGGGAAACACTATACTCCACGATCTTCATTGCATCTATGCTTGAGCTGTTTTAAGTTTCTTCATTGGCCATTCACAAGTGGTAACTTGTGAAAAACTTGACGGTTTTGCACGGATCACACATCATTTGGTACCAAAAAAGCATAAAAAGATGAATATACTGTTTGGACCAGTTATAGACCAAGACAGATTTAAACATGAAAGATTGTGACTTTTTGACCAAAGCAAAGGATACTCAAATACATGTTAGGCATTTACCACAAAATACGGAAAAAAAAATTTCCGACCAACAGAAAAAGTGCAAAAACAGTAAAACACATGTATAAAACCCACATAAATCATCAAAAGTTAACCATGGCTCGTTATACCAATTTTCAGGACCGAAAATACATATGATTTATGTGGATTGGAGGTCTTGGTTGGTGAAAGTAGATGAAGAACATCATCCTTTCTAGTGAGAGAAAGTAGAGAGAGGGAGGAGAAAACACAATGTTTTATTAAGAAACACACACAATACAAATAACCAAATGATTCACGTCACCCCTCATGGAGAGTCATGAGGGGTATTTATAGGCTCTAACTTTGCCACTTAAACGATACTAGTCCCTAAGGGCAAAGTATACTACGTATCTAGTCCAATTCACGTAAGTGACGTTATCTTTATAAAAAGCGAGGCTAACAGAAACAACAAATCTCAACTAAGAAACTGTTGAATCTCAACCAAGAATGTGTCAAACCTCGACACAGAACATAGCTCTAAAACCCACGAAATTCACTAAATCTTCTAATAAACACGTGAAATAACCAAACCAAGAATCAAAAAAGGCTTATCCAACAATCCTAACAACAAAAGTACAAACCTTTAACAAATCTAACCACAAACTAAAGAGTTTCTAAGGAATTCGAACCATAAAAGAAAAAAAAATTAAAATTAAAAATAAAAAAAATAAAAAAATAATAACCAATCTTGAAATTCGAGCACACATGAAGTGGATGATCAAACCATGGCTCTTGATACCAATTGTAATAGATTGGTTATCACAAACACACAATAATAATAATATGGTTCGAATTTAAAGAAGAGTATTAGAGAGAGAAAGAGAGTTGGGAGGCTTTTCTAGAGAGAGAAAGTGAAAGAGAAAAAGAAAGATTAGATTAGATGAATGAGAAGCTCCACCCCTTCCCATGGTGGGAAGGGGATTTTATAGTTCTTACAAATACGCCCTCCTTCGGGCTGTGGATCAGGTATACAGTGGGTAAAGACCCGTCCGTCCTCCATGATGTTATTTAACTAATCTAACTACTAATAAATATAGCTAAGTCTATGAGCTAACACATGCTAGACTAAACTCGGGTGACCGACTCTTCTATATGGATTTTCCAAATCCTAACAAGTACGCTTATAGCTAATACTAGAATCAACACGATTCTTTCTATTCAAATCAAACTTATTATTCCTACGGTGGTCTTCTACTTCCTTCTGGTGAACACTTTTAGCCTGCGTAGTCCTATCATTCTTTGTATTGCCTCTAAGCCTTAACCTGCTAGCTTTAGTGTCACTTTTTACTCATGTAGAAGTAATGATGGGAACATTAGTTTGATTCATTGTTATTTTCATTTTTGGTTTTGATGTGTTGGGTTCAGATGTTGTCATGGTTGATCTTAGTCATTGAAGCGGGTGCAACCAATATATCTCGCTTGGTACCGGTTTTAGGACATGTGCCAATGACATATTCTAATAGTTCCTGAGATCGTTTAGCATACATACAATCATAGGCAACAACACTATCTAGTGGTTTCTCAATTCTATCATCTTCTACGATCTCACAAAGACTATCTAGGCTATCCTTAAGGTAAGTGAGATATGCTTGATATGCAATCTTATTGTTCTTAAGAGGAGGGGGAATATAGATCACTTAAATAGCATAATTTTTACAAGCAGAAACCCTTGGAGCATCATATATACACATGTGAATATAATGCAAAATCAATTGCATTTTGTTTTACCATGGTTTCCATGTATTTGAACACATCTTTTATTTCTTTAACTTCAGTTTCTAGGGCCTTTTGAGTGTTCTCAAAGTGTTCTTTGACTAGTTCAAAGAATGGCATAACCTCAGTAAGATAACATGTTTTAGTGTCCTCAAACCCCCTCTCCCCTTCAGTAATAGCTGATGGTGTAATTCTCTTCTTACATATTTTCTAGAAATCAGAAAATAGTTGATAGATTACATAAATCCTAATTAACGTTTTACATTCTGTAGGAAGAATTCTGGGAACTAAATGCATGGGGGTATTCAATGGGTACAGCGTTGCTCGGTAATCTCATTAGGGGAGGATTTTTTATTACAAGTTCTTTGGCCTTTTTCTTTTCCATGTCTAACTTCTAAAATACTTGTTCAAGGGTCAACTGAGTTTGAGGCTTGAAGATAGCTAAGAAGTTCTCCTTAGAGGTTTGTGATTGGCCTGACTTTTCACACTCACAGGGTCATTCATTTTCTTAGCCATTTTATCTCTAGATATTTCTTCTAACTCTCTACCCTCTTCTGATAGTGGTTCAATAGCAGGGATATGACCAGGCTTAATGATTTCACTTCCATCATATAAGGCAAGTTGGGCCACTTTAGCTTTAGCTTTCCTAAGGTAAGCAGGATTTGGGTACAACTTGTGCGTACAACTTGTTTTCTATTTTATTTAACATCATTCTAAATTCTTATGATTTAACATCATGTGAGCAGTTTGTATGGATTGATCTTGTGCGTACAACTTGTTTTCTATTTTATTCTTTAATGTTTTAAGTTTAGAAAAATCATTCAAGAGTTTTGTTTCCTTTTCTTTGAAATTCTATTTAAGCAATGTTGCATTATCTTGCATTTCTTGTTTTTGCTTAACAGTTTGATTAAGTTTTACTTGTAAAGATTGTAACTCTTGTTTTAATTTTTCTTCCCTTGAATTACGTTTAGTGATTAGTATACGCATTTGACTATACATTTTCTGCTCACGTTCAGTCAGTTCAAATTTTGCACAATGTTCATATATGGCAACTTCTTCCTTATATACGTTTAAGTGTAGAGGTCAATGAGTTATCAGGATGAATGAAGTGTACTCATGCAACATATAATCATTATCAAGAACAGAAGATGCACTACTAGGTACAACCAGACCTAGTTGTGTTTCACATACTGCTCATATGGGACAACATTGCTATTTCCCATATTTGCAGTATCTGACTTGTGAAAAACTAGAAGGGGGGTTGAATAGTTTTGCCAATTAAGACTTCCTTTTAATCTAATTAGATCGACTTATGTCAATCTATTTGGATGTGTGTGTTGGATGTTGATAAACAAACATATAAAGGTATGTAATGAAAGTTAAGAGTAAGAAGCACAAAACGACAACGCGAGTATTTATAGTGGTTCGGCTACAAGGACACCTTCCTTGCCCTACTCCACTCCCCGAGTCACCTACTCGAGAGTTCGTAAACACTAAACCAATCTCCTTATGGCGGAGAAGCCTTCACAACGCCGCCTACCCTTTTTCCGGTGCTAGGCTAACCACCGGGTTCTTTCACTCCAAGGTGAACCACACCTATCACAATGTCGCCTACCCTTTATACGGTGCTAGGCTAACCACTGGGTTCTTTCACACCAAGGTGAACCACACATACACAACGTCGCCTACCCTTTATTAGGTACTAGGCTAAGCACCTAGTTCCATTGCAATGGAGGAACTACTACCCAACACTACACCAACGACTAATCCCAAAAGAGATCTACTCCTTTACAACATCATCAAGGATATCAATATCCTTGGATCTAATACTAATCTATCTTGTACATCGAAGCATACCATATCTAATGTACATCTAAGGCACCTTTCACTAATGCCTTTGACTAGATCTTCAAGACACCCTTCACTAATGTCTTATGTCTTGACTTCTAAGCACCCTTCACTAATTCTTCTAGTCTTGACTTCTAAGCACCTACCACAAGTACTTATGATATGGACGATAGATACCCTTCACTAATATCTTCGTCTTGACACTTGAGACACCTTTCACTAATGTCTTCAACACTTCTTAGAAAAGAAAAACAATCATCAACAAGAAGACTTCAGTAGTCTTGATGATGAGGAAGCATGGCAACTCATGGACTTGAGCTTGCTCGACTTCAAAGGTGGTGATCTTGCCTTTAAGACGAACCTAGAAGATCACACAAAAACAAAACTACAAACATAGATCTCTTGGATCTGAGGTTAGTAAGTTTTTAACTCAGGGAGAAAGTGTGTTAGAAAGGGGTGAGAAACAATGAAGAAATGGCACTATTTATAGAGGGAAAATTCTCTTTGTTCGGATCCCACGGATCCCTTCCACAAGGATTCGATCTAGCTTAAAGCTATGGATCCGTGGGGATCCCACTTACCCATGGGTATTTTGGTTATGGGTCATGGGTCATGGGTTGCTCCATGGGTCTTTAGCTAGATACAATGTATCTCTTGAGTGCAATGCACCTAGTCACATGGGTATGGGTCAAAACCATGGGTTATGGATATCATCCATATATGATATAAGCATGATGTCATGAAATGGGTTATGGGTCAAGCTCCATGGGTCATGGGCTTTGGGTTGTACCCAACTACATTCAATGTATTTGCCCAATGGGTTATGATACTTAAGTTTCTACCCATTTATATTACCTAATATACTACATACTAGTTATGTGTATATTTTACCCAAATATGTAAACACTAGTTGTTGTACATATGTAATATTAAATCATAAAACCACTTATACTTGTTTTAGTGTTTCATGTGAAAATGTGAATATGTTAGAAACTATTAGTTCAAACCATATACGTATTTTATTTGTTTCGTTAAAATGATTTTACGTTTCTTATCGACAAAACATTAGAAGATCGTAAAATATAAATAAACATTTTTATGGCTTATTTGTATTAACAATCTCCCCCTTTTTGTTGATGACAAAACATAGAATTATTTTAAGGAAAAGCTAAAATTCGTAAAAATTTGAATTTGTAGTTTTTACTTTCTTCTCCCCCTTTTTGTCGAAACAAAAAGAGCTTGAAAGAAACTAACACATTGTTTTAGGAAAACATGTGAAAGAAAAAAATAGAGAGCAAGTAGCGGGGAAAGGATCTGTCTTTTACTCCCCCTTGACGAGTCCATCCCTATGTAAGGGCGTCAAGAAAGTAATACTAATCTAGTTTGTTTGCAACTAAGTTTGCAAAAGATTTCGTCTAAGTGACTAATGTGCTCCCCCTTGATAATTGCAATTTTGCAAAGGGATGTCAAGAAATGTAATCCTAATATTGCAAGTAATTTGAAATGTATTGCTTTGACACAAAGCTCCCCCTAGCTTTAGGGTGTCAAAGTATTCAATTGTAGATTGAATAACTTCAAAACAAAGGTTAGAAAGCAAGTATAATTCACAATTTCCTGCAAATGTGGTCCAAGTTAGAAAAAAATAGTTTTCTGTCTCACGGATCCCACGGTTCCGTCCTAGTAGGGATCCGTCCGCAATTTTGAGGGGATCGTATAGGTGATGATCAATTTAAAGCAATGGTGATATAACAAGTAATGTTATCATAAAAGTGAGATATGAATACAACGTAATCATATACTCATAAATATAGCAAGTAGCATATAATTTCATTAAAACTAGAGTTATGGTATACATGACTCTAAAACTAAGAAAATAAAGAATACATGACTAGGAATTTCTAGACCAACTATCGCTTGATGCTAGGACACCACTAAAATCTTCTAGCTCAAGTTTTGTTTAGGTTTAATCTCGTCGAAACGTTAGAGGAGATGATAGAACATGAAACGTTGGTCTTCTCGTACTTTATGTATCAAACTTTCAACATGTTGACAATGATAGCAATCTTTGTCATGGCTATGTAGTGGTGGTGGAAGAAATGAAATGGCTTGATGCGAAGGATCAAGTGAAGCGGCTTGTGGAGCTTCAACGACGAAGGAATTGGTGGAGGCGCATTTGGGAATGGCTCGACCAAGAATGATGGTGGTGGTAGAGAAGTGTCAACTTCCATATGGTCGGGTGGTTGACTTTGATGATTTCTCATACTCCAAATGGGATTATATGATGGAAATGCCGAAAAGGAAACCGGAGCTAGTGTTGACTCAACACCTTGATTTTGTACCATTATTCCTCCTAATGAGGATAATGTTGTCGGCGGAAGCGGATGAGACGGCCTAGGAGGCAAATCCTATAAATTGTAGAGGTGTGGTGATGATAGTGGAGATGTAAAAGATATAGCTCTAGGAACCAATGGTGATGGTTTAGTGAAGATAATATTGTTTGGCCTAGGAGGTATGGTGGTGTTTGGCATAGGTAGTTTTGTGGGTACTATCCTTTTCGGAATTGGTTTGATTGGTTGAGAGGAGATCCTTGCATTCGTTGGTTTGACCGGAGATGATTCGGTTGAAGAAATTTTGTATACAGCACGAGAAATTTTCTTGGGTGGTTCTTTGGTGGAAAAGTTACTACTTGGAGTTTTCCTCATGATGAGATAATTACAAGAGGTTTGTAAGGATTTCTAAAGTTCTGAAAGTTAGGATGAAGGTGATGACTATGGAAGTCCTAACAATGTGGTTTATAAAGCAAGAGATTTGGCAAGTGCATTTAAGCCTTAATCCACTAGGATTCATTGGAATGTGATGATTGACATGCACAAGAGTCAACTTGAATTTGTATGCTGATCTAGGAACTCATTTAAGATGAGATGGAGTATTTGAGTTAGAAAGATGAGTTGAAATGATTGTTTTAGCAAGGTTTGATATAATCTGTCATCCGGATCCCACGGTTCCCTCCTCAGAGGGATCCGTCTAGGCTAATCCTAGGGATCCGGCTCTCAGCAGCTATGAAAGAGTAGAAATGATGTTTCTAAGGTCTAAGATCAATATCATCTTGAGTGTTTCAGTTCTCCTAAGTGTCTTAAATGAAGGGGTGCTTAATTACTTGAAGATAATGAGTGATGTAGCTAATGATTGCCTTTTATGGAAGGAATTGGAACTTTTCATGAGTACCAATAAATGAGCAAGGATGACACTAAAGATTTTAAGAGTGTCAAGTGAAGCTAAATGATCCTAGAGATCAGATAGTGACTTAGATTAATCCTTTGGAAAATATCCAAGAGGCTTTAAGATGGAAAAACTAGAATTTGATCAATTTTGACCAATTTTGTTGTAAGGATGATTATGATCGATTTTGCTATAAGATATTTCCAATGTTTAGATATGAGGGATCATGTGAAATAATGATGTGTGAGCTTAAGAGCGGAAGAGCAATGGATTAAAATGAAACGATAGATCTACAAGCGTCTTTGAGTGTGATCTCGATGAGTTCATGTGTGAGTGGGAAGGATCTACTTAACTTGATAAGGACTTAGTTTGCCTTAAGACACTATGTTTAGCTTAGAGTGAGGTGTTCTAAGGATATGTTTGAAATATAATGCTTGCAATTGCATTTTACGTTTAGAATCCCACGGTTCCTAAGTGTAGGGATCCGTCTAGCACAAACTTTGGGATCCATCCATTTGCTCAGTGAACCTTTATTAAAGGTATGCAATGATCTTGACAATGCATTATATTCCAAGGTTAGTTTAAAGGGTTCTAACACTAAGATATCAAATGTAAGATGTTTTATTTCATGAAGGAAATAGGATTACATTGATAAAGCACGAGTACAAGAGGATTGATCCTATTTGAAGTACTACTAAGTTCCTTGAGTGTTTTAAGCTAGTAGGATCATCCGTTGTTGATGAGTGTTGGTGGAATCAAGAATGAAGAAAGTCTTCATGAGAGATATGTTTAGCGGTTACATCCTCTTGTTCACAGAAATGCGTCATTACAACGGACTTTGAAATTGAGGATGAAAGTGCATAACATTATGATAGAGGCGTGATGCGTGCCAAACAGTCAAGCTAAATCACTCAAGTTGCCACTTGTGAATGGCGGACCGTAACCAACTTTAAAAGCTGCCTAAGCGAATGCAATGAAGATCGGAGGAGTATAGTGTTTCCCCGGGTCGTTATGTCCCAGCTAGCTATGCAATGGATTATCAAACGTAAAGTGATCGAGAAATTTGAACAGAAAAAGGGATTTGGAATGATTATAACTACGGAAAAAGCCAACAAATTACAACGGCTTAAATGCAAATTAAAGAAAATTAAAAAAAAATATTAAATAAACGCTATCACTATTTTTAAAATGATCTTTTTGTTTTTTATGTTTTTATAAAACTGAAATTAAAAACTACGCGACGTACAATAGAAAAAGTGAAACTTACACAATATTAACCCTAAAAATATGAGAATGATATTTTTACAAACCTAATGATGAAAGAAAATATACAGAAAAAGAAAATTAATTTTACAACTATTTAATTTAATTATTATTAATTAAAAACTATTTTTAACTATTAAATAATTACCTAAAATACAAGAAATTAGGGAATAAAGCTAGAAAAATAAAGTTATGAATTGGAAAAGTCTAAAATATAGAATTTTCAAAACTATTTTTATATTTTTCTGATTATTTTTTGTATTTTTTTATGAATTTTAAACTATTAAAAACTAATTAAATTACTAAAAATTACAAAATAAACTATGAAAAATCTGGAAAATTACTTTTTTCACTTTTTATATTTATCTAAACCTAAGAAAAATGAAAAATTATTTTTTTGAACCTTTTCTGAATTTTTTGTATTAAAAGCTAATTAAAAATGCTTCAAAAACTACTTTAAATTAAGAAAAATAGCAAATCAACTTAGAAAAATCTGAAAATTTCATAAAAACTCTAAAATAATATTAGGAAGCTAGGAAAATTGGAAAAACAGGTACTTATGTGGGGGAATTTGAAACTGATGTGTTTAGTGCTTATAAATAAGCACTTGAATAAGCTAAATGAAGACCAACAAATACCAACTGTTTCTGAAAGCTCTATTATGCTAAATGTACCCTAATGCAACCAAAAACAACAAGTCTTAAACACTGGAATGCAAGATATCAAGATTTGATGTTTTGGTTTTATAAGCTAAAACACAGGTTTGGAGTACGTTTTGCAACTTGATCACAAGCTTCAAAAAAATCTAAGAATGAAAGACAAAAGTTGGAGCTTAAACTAGACCAGGTTGGCTATTTATAATCCAAAGATGAGACCTAAACAACCAGTTTTGAGCTTGTTGCAAAACTGCACAAACTACACAATGCACACTTTCAGTTATCTGAGAGTGTGTGCAGCGATTAAGGAGCATCTTGACGAGGCATTTTTGAAGCCTCTAAAAAATTCACAAAATTTTATAAAAATGATGAAAAGAAAGTAGACCAGTTGGGGATTTTAAAACATCAAGTTTCACTGAATATGGATTAGAATTGAAGCAATGAAAAAATCCTTCTAGATAGGCGAAAAATAGACTTTGCAACTTTTGACTTTTGAAGCAAATATGAAAGTTTGACTTTTATGAAGTTTGATCTCAATTTAAGGACTGATCATGATGTTATTGATTGAAATGAGACTAAAGCAACCTTTATATATGACATTTAAACACAGATTGAGATTTTGTTTTGACAAAATCTCAACGATTCTGTTGAGATGGTTGAAGAAGACTTTGACTTTTGATGACGGCGAGGCACAAATTAATGACTCAATGAGTATAATTTGAGTTAATACACATGAACCAACGAATTCCAACACGAACAAGCCTTGAGCACAAGTATAACGGCAATTCCAAACACCTATTTATCAAGCGATTTGCACTTTACTCTAAACTAAACACTTCACCAGTTAAAACAAATGATTAAACTAAGTCTAAATATCCTAAATACAACTTAATGAGCAGCCTTAAACCAGTTTTAACTCCAAATAAAGATAATGCAAAGAAACTTGGAATTTACTTACAAAGGGTCCTGATTAATCAAATAGTATATATAAGAAATATCAAATACAAATACCCGAGAGAATTACAAACCAACCCTTTAGGAAAAAGGTCGACACGCAAAACCCTCAAATATTCGATAAGTGATACCGGATAAGGATATCCGGGTCGTTTCCCAACGAGGTGTGAATTGAGAATTTCGTTTGAGGTTTGTTATTAAAATGCTCGATGTTACGGTTTTTTGGTTTTTGATTACGTTTTCTACAAATTAACTAAAGGGAAATTAATCAAGGCTAAGGGAACAAAGTAAATGATTAACTAACTACTACTAAGCATACGGAACAATAAAATTAAGTTACACTAAGTCCTAGAATGATAATATGCAAAAATGTGAAAACCCGGGGCTAATCCCGAGCCTTAAAAAGTGAAAATGATGCAATTTAAGGCCTAAGGATGTGAAACTAATTTTCCTACATTCTAAGCGACTAAAAATAATTTTAGGAAAAAGTCGGGTATTTTTTCGACTTTTAAATTATTTATTATGAATTAAAAACTAATTTAATCTAATTTAATTATAAAAAATACTAAACTATTTTGGAAAAATCTGAAAATTTCACAGAAAATACTTTGGACAATACTGGTTTTAAGAAAAATAAAAAAATGTGGTACTACTTTTCTGAAATAAGCACTTAAAAGCTAATTAAGCTACTAAGCTATAACTGCTATGTGTAGTTAAGATATTAATAGTGCAAGAAATGAATGAATAAAGACCCTAGAGGTTGGTTTGTGAGATGTGTGTTGGGTGTTTGAGCAAGAGGTCCCAGGTTCGAATCCTGTGGTACCTTTTTTTTTTGCAAACTATTTTTTTTTTTCAAATTTTCTTTTAGCAACTTAATTATAAGACTAAATCAAGGACTTTTTGTGAAAAAAACTTTTTACAAAAACTTGGAATAAGCAGTTTCACAACTGCTTATTTCCATCAGCTAGGGGCAGAAGCAAACAAACAACCCTTTTGACAGATTTTAAGCTAAATGAACTATGAATAAGCACAAGGAACATGTAAATAAGCACTTTAATACAGAAATAAGCAGAAGCAAACTGAGATAAGCTAAAGGATGAGGGTGATAAGCAGTTGGGGAATCCTAAACTATCATGAGACATGAACATACAATGAGATGATAAGCTATTCTAACAAGCTAAATAAGCACTAAATAAGCATAAAATAAGCTAAAAACTGGTACACCTAATCTATGTCACCTAATAAGCACTAAGGTATCTAAAATAAGCTGATGGAAAGTTTAAATAAGCTAAAACAAGGGGCTGCAATGGCTACTGTAACAGCTGCTGAGGGGTCCTAAGGGGCTGTTTGAGCTTAAAAATAAGCTCTAATAAGCACTATTTCAATACTATAAATAATACTATCTTAAAGCTAACCTAGGGAATACCGAGTATACCAAATTTCAAAGTCTAAGTCCTATTATTAAGCAAATTAGACTTCAAAAAGAAAAGCTACTTGGACTGATATGCTTGCTGAAATAGTGACTGAAAATGGGTTTGGACAGATTTTTGAAGCAATTTGAGCTAAGCTAAACTATCCTAAGTGCCAAATAAGCTAAAGCTATATCTAGGTGGGTATGTGAGGACTTAAGAAAAGCTATTTGGAAAAAGATTTGATGATAAATAAGCTGTTAAAATGGGGTTGCAACAGCTGCTGTTGCTGCTGTTTTGGAGTCTGTGAGAACAGAAAATGAAGTGAGCTTTTTTCAAACCAAACTTTTACAAATCTTGCTAAACCAATTTCAAAATTGTAAAAACTAACTAAAAACCTAAAACTGAGTTTGACTTGAAAGTCAAATGGGTAAAAAGTGATTTTTGTTCTTCAAATAAGCTTAAACCAAACACCCTTAATGGGGTGTTAACTAAAAAGAAAAACTGTTTTCAAAGCTTAACCAGAAATTTTCTTAAGTAAAAACTAAAATGTACCTTGAATGAGACTTAAAAACTAAATAGATGAGAACAATAAGCTAATAAGCACTTAAAGTGCTTATTAGTAAAGTAAGCAATAATGTAAAAACTTTTTTTTTTCATTCATAAAGAAAACAATACACTTAATAAAAAACAGAAACTAAATTTTAAAATAACTAAAACCTAATAAATCCTCATGCCTTTGAAAGGCTTACAAGCTACTATTTATACTACTGGAATAACTAGGTCTTCAAGACTTGAGCTTGTGTTTCTTTGGTGAGACAATTGAAGGAAATGGGCATCCTTGTGCTTCTTCAGCTTCAATCTCAGCCATTCATTTGAACTTGGGCACCACTCCTTTAATCTTGGCCGTGGATTTAATGAGCTCCAATGGGGAGTTTGAGGATTGCCAACATGGCATCTCACCCATGTGGGTGTGGGGGAGGGTGTGAGCTTTGGGGACCAGGGGTTTGAGGAGGACAGGAGGTAGAAGACAAGGGTGAGGAGGGAAAATGGTTTGGCGCCATTTTTTGTGAAGCTGGGTTCTTTGTTTGGGTAATATCTCGAGGGAAGAAGGGGTGGGTAAAAATGGGTAAATGGGTTAAAGGTGTTAAGTGTTTGGTTTAAAAGGTTTTTGTTATAAAACAAAATTTTTTTATTTTTTATTTATTTATTATTTTTTTTTTAAGAAAGAAAACTTTTAATAAAAATTGATTTTTGAAAAATATAATTGGTGTTAAATAAAAATAAGGGTTTAGAAAGAAATGACATTTTAGGATTTTTGTGAAAAAGGGTAGAATAGTAATTTTGGGTTCGGGTGAAGGGTAAAATGGTAATTTGGATTTAGGGATAGGTTTTAAGTCTGATTCCCCAAGCTCACTCCCAAATATGTATCCGGGCTCGAAAATGAGAAAATCATCATCCGGCTCCGTCAGCAAAGCACGCTTTCAATCGAGCTCATTTCGTCCGTTTTGGTCTGTTTTCGATCCTTTGTACACGAAATTCATAAAAACACATTCCAAGGATATCTGTAGCATAATTGGTTATATTTCAGTGTTTTTAGACGTTTTTGTGGGCTTAGATGGGTAAAAATGATGAGTGAATAAGCACTCATCAAATCCCCCACACTATCAATTGCTAGTCCCTAGCAATCCGATCATATGAAGTAATGAAAGGATCAAAAATACCAAGAATACCCCGTTTCGACTTTTTATTTAAACTTGAACGTAAATAAATAACGTGCTTGATTATCAAAACATGGCATCATAGAACGGGATTCACACAAAATGGGTGTCTCCGGGGAATTGTAATCGTCATCCTCTTTTTATACTCTCAAACCAAGCTTAAACTTATTGTGCAAACGTTTTTGTAAAATGCTAACACTACTTATACAAATAATCTATGTAAGTCGAGACTTAACTTTTTACTCCCGCAATTTATAAAATTTAAGTGTGTGTGCTCATTTTCAAAAGTTTGACCATTAAAATCGACATTTGTTATGGTTGTTATCCACTTAACCAAAGTACTAACCCACCGGAAACGACGAAAGTCTAAGGATCGAAAGGGCCTCTTCCATGTAGCGGCTTTCTTCTCGGCACATCCCAAAACATTAGTTTTAAATGACCGGGCTTTTGACACCTCACAGAGAATAGTACCGGAATTAGCGGGAATTCGATTCCAAAGATTTACGAAGCTACCGTTAAGTTAAAACTAAACCTAAATGGATCACAACCGACGGTAATTTAGAAATTCAAGACTCAAAGGTGAGATCACTCCATGTTGCGACTTTCTTCTCAGCTTGTCCGTTTGAGGAGGCTAGGTTTTCACCCTCGAGAATAGTATCGGAGCTTTCGGGATCTTTGAAGTCAAGGATTTCCAAATTACCGTCAAACTTTTTGACAACTTTGACGAATCTGAGTTCAACTTCGATTTAAATTTAAGAAAAAGCAAGTTTCGCACATTTATTCATAAGAAACTTAGTGCTTTTATTCCATAACTCATATATTTTTTTTTTTTTCATCTTTTTTAACTTCTTTTTTTTTTTTCTTTTTTTTTTTTTGACTTTGAACTTTAAACTTTGCAACTTTTGCAGCATTCGAGCACTTTACGATACTTTCATTTTGCAACATTATTCTGATTTAAAGAAAGTATGCTTTCTCGGAAATTTAAATAAAAAGTTGAACTCGGACTCTAAATCAATTTTGCTTAAAAACTTTTTATTGTAACAAGACTATTTGAATGTTCAAAAGTTTGACAATGAGCACGTATTTTAGGTTCAATTAAGAGCTACTGGGAGAAAAAGCCATAGATTACTTATATAAGCTCTAAAGAGAACCAACTACTCCACGCTTAGCATTTTCATTTGCACAACTCGTAAAACCTTAGCCTAAATGTTAAGAGAGCAACTAGATCAACACTCTAGCAGAGTCGGGATTCCCCATGTTCTAGCCGAATCAAGACTAAACTTTCATTAATACCGAAGCATTAATGCTTTATTTTTGTGCAAAGCACTTCTTGTAAATGTAAATACTTGACTTAAAGCGATAAAATTTTAAAATTTTAGGTCAAAACGGGGGTGCTAGGGTACTAGAAGGTACATATGTGATCAAATTCGCTTAGAATTGAATATTGCCCTCAATATTCAAAGTACCGGCTGGAGCCGAAACTATAGAACGGAAAAAGGTAATACTACTAGCCAAGTGTGGAAGCGAAATCTTTTTTCACAAAAGGATTAATAAGATATCTCTAGATAATCGTTAGCAAAAAGATCGGATATTGGTGGATTGAAAACAGAGCATCAATCATCACGATCTACGGGAATCTGAAGCGAGAGCAAACACAACAAGCAAACATCAGTGGGGGTTTCCCCCACACTTAGTGTTAGAAAAGAGAAAGAAGATAGAAACATGGGTGGACACCCATGGAATGCTATTGTTTTTGTTAACCGAGTCGCTAGCTTGACTCGACCCCGAATTCATTGGTCCATGGGGAGCAAGTGGAAGAGAAAATCTCAATCGGACTTTCATTCAAATGGTTTGGATAAACATTGAATGTGCTGAAAGTTCCACTTCGATGAGATATACCCGGCTCAAAAGAATGATGATTGGAGATGCCGGGGTCAAAAATGAAATCCTCATTTCCGAATGAGGTAACACGGGTGGGTTGGGTGGGCAAAATTTTAGGCATGAGAACATAGCGTTCAAAATCTTTGCCCACCACCTTAGAGATCAAAGTACCCGTATTGGGTTCAAAATCAAAGATGAATCCATCATCCGGCGGTTTAGCGGAAAGACGAGGAATGATGGATCATCGAGAAGAACAGTCTTAGTCACAAATAACTCCATAGAGAAGAGGAGTTCATGGTTAGGTCGAAGAGTTTGAAACATCACATCGGGTAAAGTACCCATTTCAGAAATTTGAGTTCTCTTAGAGTGAACTCCCTTGGAAGGTATTATAGCGGGTTTGAACACTTTATCCTCGGAGAGGCATGAATCGAAAGTGTCAACCATGGTAAAATCCTCAAGAGAAGGGGAGTCACTCTCGGTTAAAAAAAGATGAAGAACATCTTGACCAACAAGTTCATCAATTGAAACTTTAAGGTTCTTCTCCTTCTTGGGAAAGAATGGATCATCAAAATTTTCCAAAGGATCATTGTTCAAATTATCATTCTTAAATGGATTAAGGTCCGTGAGAGCGAGTTCATCGGAGAACTCCTTCTTATCAATTGAAGGATCAAGTGACGGATCTCCATACAACAAATACTCAAGTTCACGTAAGTCTGCTTCAAAGTCAAAGACTTCATTGTCAATTCCCGGTGGGAAGGACCAAGGCGGCGAGTTCATCGGCGAACTCCTCGAGAAGTAAATCAATAGCTGAATCCTCGGGCTCGGGCTTCGAAGGATTTTTAGTCAAAAGCTCAACTTCTTTAATTTCAATTTCTTCCGGAGGGAGTCAAGACAACGGGTCTTTATTTTCACTAAGTAATTGTTCAAGACGAACACGGTCTCCCTCCGGGTCAGATTCATCATCATCAATTCTTGACGGAAAATAATAAGCTTCGATCTCTTCCAAATTCAAGTTACTTCCCTCAAGCGGAGTGAGGGAAGGGGAAGAGTCGGAAATAATGAGGTCGGAAGTAGGAGTGGGATTGCCACTCGAAGAAGGTTCAACAAGATCGATTCGATTAACCGAATGCGGAGGTGGGACAAGTGGTGTGCTCTTAGAGCTACAAATTTCCACCACTTCGTTATGGTCTCGGTTTCTTGGTAATCGTTTTAAGCTCAACACGTTTACTCGAAGATCTCTTAACCGTAAATCGTGAAAGACTTTGATCAATCCTAGATGAAGAATTTTGGATAACCTTAGGTTGGACGTTTTCGGTACTTCCGTTATTAGTAGGAAGCACCGGGTCATTTGTCACCTTGGTTTCCACGGACTTTCAACTTTATCAATACCACAAATGGTAGGCATAGATTTCAAATCTTGGTTAACATTGAAAGTTACGGCTTCTTTGTTTACCTTCAAAGTGATTTCCCCTTCATCAACATCGATCAATGCACGGCCCGTTTTTAAGAAGCACCTCCCAAGGATGAGGGGCACTCGGGGATCGGCATCGAAATCGACGACAACAAAGTCGGCGGGAAAATGAAATTTTCCTACTCTCACACAAACATCCTCGGCTATACCTAACGGATGAGAATTCGTTCGGTCGGCAAGCTCGAGGATCATACATGTAGGTGAGAGTGGGGGTAACGAAGCTTTTCCACCCGAGTGTGGCATCAAGTTAATGCTCGCGCCAAGATCGGCCAAAGCGGAGCATTGAACTAATCCTTGAAAATCACACGGGATGAGGAATTTTCCGGGGTCTCCTAACTTTTCGGGAAGTTTTTAAGGATAACCGCCGAACAATTCTCGTTCAAGGAAGTTTTAGCCAACTCGGAAATTTTTCTTTGTTGCTCAACAAGCTTTTGATCGTCGGACAAACTTGGGCATTAGAAGGAGAGCCTCCGCGAAACTAATCTCGAAGTGAGTATCTTGAAAGATTTGGATAAGCTTCTCCATTTGTTGATTAGATTTGTCACGGAGCTTTTGGTCATTAAGCCTTGAAGGATAAGGGATTGAAGGCTTAATCTTCGGAACATCGGGCTCCGGAATGGAAATTTGGACTACCGGAGGTTGGACGTGTGCGGTACTTTGTGGGCTTGTAGAATGCACCTTGTCCTTTGTCACCTCGGTTTCTTGTGCTACCTCCCTCACCGGAGATGGTGTAGGCATCGAGGGTCCATCATATGTCTTACCACTTCGGGTGGCAATAGCATTCAACTCTCCCTTTGGATTTGGAATTGTATTACCCGGAAGGGTTTTAGAAGTTGAAGCTTGATTCATTTGACACATGATACTATTGAACATATTTTCAATTTTGTTTTGATTTTGATCAATTTTGTTGTTCGTTTTGTTCAACTCATTTTTAAATTCATTTCCTTGTTTTGACATTGAAGTTTGAACATCATTTCTCAAAGTAGTGATTTGGTTTTGCAAAACCCTAATTGTAACCTCATTAGACTTAATGTAGTTGGAAAGTTCAATAGAGGGGCCAACCGGGGTTGGTAATTAGGAGCTTGATAACCATGATTGAGATTACCCCCTTGGGAGGGTATTGGTTCATCGGGGCTTGATATGGAACATTTTGCCCTTTCACTTGATTTTGATTGAACCTATTTTGATTGTTAGGTTGAGGAAAATCGGGTGGTCCTTGATTGCTAGCGATAGCTCGGGTCAACTTGAGGACGGTATTGATTACCTCCTTGATTGTAAGGTCCGGCTACGGCATTTGCTTCAAAAGGATTACCATCCGTAGCGGTACAATTGTAGTAGGCATGAGGCCCACCACAAGTAGTACAAGTAGTTGCCACGCTTTGACTTGGCGGGTGGATTTGGAGATGGAGAAGAAAGAGATTTTGAGAGAACCAATGCTTGGATAGCATCGGTAAGCTTGTCAATCTTAGCATCCGTGCTAGAGACATTTTTCGAAGAAGGTGAAGCACTCACTCGGGAAGCAATCGGTTTGCTTCGTGAGGTGCGGACTTTAGACTTGTTCTCAATGATGGACAACACATCTTTAGTAGAGCGTGTCAAGAGATTACCACCGGCGGAGGCATTTAGAGAGTCTTGATCGTTTTCATTCAAACCATTGTAGAAAGTATCGAGTTGATGTAACTCGGAGAAGCCATGGTGAGGACATTGTGAAGTAAATCCTTGAAACGATCCCAAGCTTCACTAAATGATTCATCAAATTTTTGTGTAAACTTTGTGATTTCATTTTTTAAATGTGTTGTCTTTTGTGGTGGGAAGAATTCGTTAGTGAATTTTGAAACTAAATCTTCCCATGTGGTGATTGATTGAGAGGGTTGTTTCTCGAGCCAAATCCGGGCTGCCCCTCAGTGAGCGGAAAAGAAGTAGTTTGATTGCTTCTTTCGGCGTTTGGTATTTGATTGTAGGCGTGAGCTTGTTAAACCGTCGGATATGAGAGTGAGGATCGTCTCTCTCAAATCCGTAAAATTGGCTTGACGATACCAAGTTAATCAATCCGTGTTTAAGTTCAAAATTGTCGAGCGATTGGTGGAACGACGATGGCTTCTCCATAACCCTCGGTGGGTGCTTGGAGTTGTTCCAACATAGAACGGTTATCCTCCGCCATTTCTAGAATGGGGTCGGGATTATGCGAATCTCGGGTTCGACTATTGGCGGGGGGCGTCTATTTCGTCTTCGCGGAATTGTGGCGAGTTCAAGAAGGGGACTAGAAGAATTAGAAGAACGAGTGCGCATGCACTTCCAAAAACACTTTCAATTAAAACAAGACCGAGGCAAAACACGGTGAACTTAAACCAATAATCCCAAGTGAATAAATCACCTCTACAAGACAAACGCACAAGCAAGCGGAGAAGCTTTGTAGGTGTGCGAAGCTTATTAAAACCAGCTTCTTTACGGCCGCAATTTAATGTCGGGCCGTCCTTATACCCACCACAGTTTGTTTGTCGATAGAAATAAATAAATCCACAAGCGACACAAAGGCAAGTTTTTGATCTTTAGTTCGGGAACTTATAATGATAACACCTCCGTTGAGAATGTTATATTGATTGTGTCTTCTATTTTATTTAAAACAAAAGGGAAAATCTTTTTGTATTTTTAATCTTTTATATATATATACAAAATAAAAAGGAAAATATATTTTTTTTTACTTTTTTTTTTTATTTTTATTAAAAAAACAATAACTTCACGAAGGAAGGATCTCGAGTCACTAATCGTCAAACCTTTACGATATTGTCGCGACACAACCTCCCCGGCGTAAAAATTTGATTCGTTTCAAATAGTATATATAAAAATATCAAATACAAATACCCGAGAGAATTACAAACCAACCCTTTAGGAAAAAGGTCGACACGCAAAACCCTCAAATATTCGATAAGTGATAACGGATAAGGATATCCGGGTCGTTTCCCAACGAGGTGTGAATTGAGAATTTCGTTTGAGGTTTGTTACTAAAATGCTCGATGTTACGGTTTTTGGTTTTGATTACGTTTTCTACAAATTAACTAAAGGGAAATTAATCAAGGCTAAGGGAACAAAGTAAATGATTAACTAACTACTACTAAGCATACGGAACAATAAAATTAAGTTACACTAAGTCCTAGAATGATAATATGCAAAAACGTGAAAACCCGGGGCTAATCCCGAGCCTTAAAAAGTGAAAATGATGCAATTTAAGGCCTAAGGATGTGAAACTAATTTTCCTACGTTCTAAACGACTAAAAATAATTTTAGGAAAAAGCCGGGTATTTTTTCGACTTTTAAATTATTTATTATGAATTAAAAACTAATTTAATCTAATTTAATTATAAAAAATACTAAACTATTTTGGAAAAATCTGAAAATTTCACAGAAAATACTTTGGACAATACTGGTTTTAAGAAAAATAAAAAAATGTGGTACTACTTTACGAAATAAGCACTTAAAAAGCTAATTAAGCTACTAAGCTATAACTGCTATGTGTAGTTAAGATATTAATAGTGCAAGAAATGAATGAATAAAGACCCTAGGGCAGTTGGTTGTGAGGTGTGTGTTGGGTGTTTGAGCAAGAGGTCCCAGGTTGAATCTGTGGTACCTTTTTTGCAAACTATTTTTTTTCAAATTTTCTTTTAGCAACTTAATTATAAGACTAAATCAAGGACTTTTTGTGAAAAAACTTTTTACAAAAACTTGGAATAAGCAGTTTCCTGGCTTATTTCCATCACTAGGCAGAAGCAAACAAACAACCCTTTTGACAGATTTTAAGCTAAATGAACTATGAATAAGCACAAGGAACATGTAAATAAGCACTTTAATACAGAAATAAGCGAAGCAAAGAGATAAGCTAAAGGATGAGGGTGATAAGCAGTTGGGGAATCCTAAACTATCATGAGACATGAACATACAATGAGATGATAAGCTATTCTAACAAGCTAAATAAGCACTAAATAAGCATAAAATAAGCTAAAAACTGGTACACCTAATCTATGTCACCTAATAAGCACTAAGGTATCTAAAATAAGCTGATGGAAAGTTTAAATAAGCTAAAACAAGGCAATAGCTCTTGTATGCATTTCTGAGGGTCCTAAGGGTTTTTTGAGCTTAAAAATAAGCTCTAATAAGCACTATTTCAATACTATAAATAATACTATCTTAAAGCTAACCTAGGGAATACCGAGTATACCAAATTTCAAAGTCTAAGTCCTATTATTAAGCAAATTAGACTTCAAAAAGAAAAGCTACTTGGACTGATATGCTTGCTGAAACAGTGACTGAAAATGGGTTTGGACAGATTTTTGAAGCAATTTGAGCTAAGCTAAACTATCCTAAGTGCCAAATAAGCTAAAGCTATATCTAGGTGGGTATGTGAGGACTTAAGAAAAGCTATTTGGAAAAAGATTTGATGATAAATAAGCTGTTAAAATGGGGTTGCAACAGCTGCTGTTGCTGCTGTTTTGGAGTGCAGAACAGAAAATGAAGTGAGCTTTTTTTCAAACCAAACTTTTACAAATCTTGCTAAACCAATTTCAAAATTGTAAAAACTAACTAAAAACCTAAAACTGAGTTTGACTTGAAAGTCAAATGGGTAAAAAGTGATTTTTGTTCTTCAAATAAGCTTAAACCAAACACCCCTTAATGGGGTGTTAACTAAAAAGAAAAACTGTTTTCAAAGCTTAACCAGAAATTTTCTTAAGTAAAAACTAAAATGTACCTTGAATGAGACTTAAAAACTAAATAGATGAGAACAATAAGCTAATAAGCACTTAAAGTGCTTATTAGTAAATATGCAATAATGTAAAAACTTTTTTTCATTCATAAAAGAAAACAATACACTTAATAAAAAACAGAAACTAAATTTTAAAATAACTAAAACATAATAAATCCTAATGCCTTTGAAAGGCTTACAAGCTACTATTTATACTCTTTGGAATAACTAGGTCTTCAAGACTTGAGCTTGTGTTTCTTTGGTGAGACAATTGAAGGAAATGGGCATCCTTGTGCTTCTTCACTTAATCTATTCATTTGAACTTGGGCACCACTCCTTTAATCTTGGCCGTGGATTTAATGAGCTCCAATGGGGAGTTTGAGGATTGCCAACATGGCATCTCACCCATGTGGGTGTGGGGGAGGGTGTGAGCTTTGGGGACGGGGTTTGAGAGGGATGGGGAGGTAGAAGACAAGGGTGAGGAGGGAAAATGGTTTGGCGCCATTTTTGTGAAGGCTGGGTTCTTTGTTTGGGTAATATCGGGGAAGAAGGGAATTGGGTAAAATGGGTAAATGGGTTAAAGGTTTTAAGTGTTTGGTTTAAAAGGTTTTTGTTATAAAACAAAATTTTTTTATTTTTTATTTATTTATTATTTTTTTTTTTAAGAAAGAAAACTTTTAATAAAAATTGATTTTTGAAAAATAATTGGTGTTAAATAAAAATAAGGGTTTAGAAAGAAATGACATTTTAGGATTTTTGTGAAAAAGGGTAGAATAGTAATTTTGGGTTCGGGTGAAGGGTAAAATGGTAATTTGGATTTAGGGATAGGTTTTAAGTCTGATTCCCCAAGCTCACTCCCAAATATGTATCCCAGGGCTCTGAAAATCTGAGAAAATCATCATCCGGCTCCGTCGCAAAGCACGCTTTCAATCCGAGCTCATTTACGTCGTTTTGGTCCTGTTTTCGATCCTTTGTACCTGAAATTCATAAAAACACATTCCAAGGATATCTGTAGCATAATTGGTTATATTTCAGTGTTTTTAGACGTTTTTATGGGCTTAGATGGGTAAAAATGATGAGTGAATAAGCACTCATCAGGTCCTGAGCCACAATGGCTTGAATCAATGAAACCAATGAACACTAACCTAGTTATATCAACCCATTAGCTCAAAATCAACCCAATCCATCACTGCATCATCCCATTATCCAATTCATAACCATATTGACCTAATTTGACTTTCTGTTGACCAAGAACCAAAATGGTTTGAAACTTGATTTTAAGGTTATAAAAAGTTATGAAAAGCTTATATAAGCTTATTAAAACTGATAAACAAGCTGTATGAAGCTTGTTTTTATGAAATGGAAACTTGAATTTTTAACAGTAAGCACATAAACATGAAACTAAATGAAACTTGGAATTAATGATTAAGACTTGAATAAACTGAAAATGTAACTTGAGTTTAGTACTTAGGAACAAAATATTACAACTTTTGAATGAAACTAAGACAGTAATGATAAAAACGACATAAGAGAAATTTTAAGCTAAAAATCTACTCTCCTTTCTTGCTTCTCTTTTCTTCTTTTTATACCCAAATGCTTTCTCTCACTACTCTGAGCTAATCCCATCACCTTTCTTGACCATTGGATGTCCGAAAAGATCTTGGCCCTTGAATCCGTTTTTGGCGCCAAAAAGGTTTTTAACAGTTGAGGTTGAGTGAGATGAGGGGGAGGGCAATTAATGATATTTAGATTGAGGTGGAGGAGGGAACAAGATATGGCTGGGGATGGGAGTTGGAGTGAGTTCTTGGGCATGGCGAAGCAGTTGGAGGGGAAGACTTTGGCGGGTTGGGTTGTTTTAATAATGGAAGGGGGGTCAAAATGTATTATGACAGGGGTCCAAAGATATGGCAGGGTCCAAAATTGGTTTGACAAGGGTTTAAATGATAAGGACCATTAGTGTAAATTCAAATTCAGGGCCTAAATGCCAATTCATCAAAGATGTTTCAAGGGACCAAAGTGACAATCTCAAAAGTACAAGGACCAATCTTGCCATTTTCAAATTTCCAGGGGCCATTTTGCCAAATTTCAAACTTGAAGGACCATTCTTGTAATTTTCTCAAACTTTTTATATTTTTCACCAAAGGACTAATTTTGACAACTTTTGATTTTAAAAGGACCTTTGGTGATTTTTCTTTTGAAATTATGTGCTCGAGGGTTATTTGACATCTTTTGAAACTTAGGGGGCCCAAGCGCCAATTATGCAAACTTAGCTCATTTTTCATCCGATTTTAAACATTTTGCATCTGAAACATATAAAATGCAATTTTGGAATATTTTCAGTATTTTGATGCATTTGTGAGCATTTTAAAGCGTTTTGCAGTTCAGATTTTACCAAAAATGATGAGTATTTACACACTCATCAAGGCGCGTCAAGAAAATTCCATAAGGGATGAGTTTATTCTTGGAGCCTTGAAGATTTACAATTCGCCTTGCAAAGAAGTAGGCGAGATTTTCTGGTTGTTGTGTTAGCAAACAATACAATATGTGAGCACAACAAGCGGGAAGGATTTCTTGATTTCCCGTAAGACTCCAAACATTTTCACGTAGGATGAGTGCAAGGGGCTTGTACTCTTATCGGATGTCCCGTGTGAAGATAATGTTTGGATCGGAGTAATATGGTCGAGGTTTGCATATTATGCAATGTAAATCTTCCGGGGAGGGTATGTGTGAACAATATGGACTATTTTCTTCACGAAAGTTGAAGAGAGAATCAAGAGACCAATCTTCGATGAAGGCACATTGTCCATGATTTGGAATTCGGAGGATATGAGCAAAATGCCCAAGGGTTAAAGTAAACTTTTGGTTTTTGATATATAAAACCAAAGAGATAGAGAGCGATCCTCGTTCTGACGAGTTCAACTTGACGGAAGAATTCCATTATGAACCTTGGACATATCTTCTCGTTGATTTCAAGAAGACGATCTAGTCCTATGGCTCCGGAAGGAGGTATTGATACCTTCTTCGAATTGTAGAGAGGTGTCTACAATACGTCCTTCATGGAAGTGGCGGTTTTGAGGTTATTGAACCCACGGACATGAATGCCAGGTGTGTTGGGTTCAAGGGAGATGTTTGGAGTGTAGACGCTAGTGAGTGAAAAATCAAACTCATATTCATGCGTCATAGTTGAACCTATAGAAAGCATGAGTTAATAGAAAGTGATGTTTGTGGTCAACGTATGATTATCTAATGTTTTTACTAGATTTTTATTAACAATGGTTTTTAACAATAATGACATTTAACTCACTTATGGTTTTGACATTCTAGTGGAGTATTATTTTTAGAAGAAAAGTGGTTTTTAATTTGCATGAACAACTGTTCTCCAGTAGAGGGCGGATCCACGGTTCCTTTTCAAAAAGGGATCCGGCTAGTGTATTTTCCGGGATCCGTAGATCTGTAGTTACAAAACCAGATTTTATGATGAAAAGCATAGATTTTTAGATCTCATATTTTTATACCAAGATATGTGTTTTAACCTACATTTTCTTTTAACATGCATACATGACTTCTAATGTATCATGAGAGAAAGAAATAAAACAAAGAGAAATGATAAACACATTATGATAATAACCTAGATAAACTTAGATTATTAGTAATATTTAATTTCAATGCTAAGGATGATACAAAGGATTGGGTATATAACCGCAATGTAGATTAACAACACAAAGTAAATGTCTCCATATGTGAACTTCATCATAGGGAATACAAGTGCGATGAGTACGAGGGCGATGTAAACCATGTTGAAGATGATCCTTCTTGATTTCGGTTGAGACGAAAATGGAGAGGAAGATGAAGTTTTGAATGAGAGAAATTTTTGAAATTGAAAGATTTGAAAAAGTGGGGATAGAGTGATTGACGGTGGGAGTATTTATGGGAAAGGAGGAATTTTTGAGATTCGTGTTTTATTTTATTGATAGAGGGATATGATTTTTGGATTAAGTGAAGCAAAACACAAGTTTTATAAACCATGATTTTTAGGCGAAAAGAGTGACAGTATGTGAGAAAAAGCTTCCTAATGAAGCTACATGTAAAACATGTGTATATACGAAACCTACTCAAATAAATACCTAAGTAATCACACTTATTTATTAAACTAATATCATTTAGAGGTAAGTGGAAAGTCATACCTCAAATGCACTTAGGAATGTCTTTACAAATGACACAACAAATGTCGAGACAATTCCGGCTCCTTTATGCTTAAGATACATTCTTAAGGAAGGTAATCTTTATTATCAAGCAAATCCTATGGCTTGATAGATGTGAGCTTTGACTAATCAACATGACAAAGAGGATTAGTGCAATTTAAATGAAAAAGTAAATAAGAAAAATGTTGTTATCAAATCAACATCCAAACATATAGTTTTAAAAGACATGGTGTTTGTTTTTATGAAAAACCTTCTTTGTAGTTTTCAATTAACCATGGATCGTATCAAGTTTTTAAAGTACAATATACTTCAAGAAACTTGGTAACGAAGCTCTGATGCCAATTGTGGAAAACTCGAAGGGGGGGGGGGTTGAATAGTTTTGCCAATTAAGACTTCCTTTTAATCTAAATAGATCGACTTATGTCAATCTATTTGGATGTGTGTGTTGGATGTTGATAACCAAACATATAAAGGTATGTAATGAAAGATAAGAGTAAGAAGCACAAAACCACAACGCGAGTATTTATAGTGGTTCGGCTACAATGACACCTTCCTTGCCCTACTCCACTCCCCTAGTCACCTACTCGAGAGTTCGTAAACACTACACCAATCTCCTTATGGCGGAGAAGCCTTCACAACGTCACCTACCCTTTTTCTGGTGCTAGGCTAACCACCGGGTTCTTTCACTCCAAGGTGAACCACACCTATCACAACGTCGCCTACACTTTATACGGTGCTAGGCTAACCACCGGGTTCTTTCACACCAAGGTGAACCACACCTACACAACGTCGCCTACCCTTTATTAGGTACTAGGCTAAGCACCTAGTTCCATTGCAATGGAGGAACTACTACCCAACACTACACCAACAACTAATCCCAAAGGAGATCTACTCCTTTACAACATCATCAAGGATATCAATATCCTTGGATCTAATACTAATTTATCTTGTACATCGAAGCACACCATATCGAATGTACATCTAAGGCACCTTTCACTAATGCCTTTGACTAGATCTTCAAGACACCCTTCACTAATGTCTTGTGTCTTGACTTCTAAGCACCCTTCACTAATGCTTCTAGTCTTGACTTCTAAGCACCTACCACAAGTGCTTATGATATGGACGATAGATACCCTTCACTAATATCTTCGTCTTGACACTTGAGACACCTTTCACTAATGTCTTCAACACTTCTTAGAAAAGAAAAACAATAATCAACAAGAAGACTTCAGTAGTCTTGATGATGAGGAAGCATGGCAACTCATGGACTTGAGCTTGCTCGACTTCAAAGTTGGTGATCTTGCCTTTAAGAGGAACCTAGAAGATCACACAAAAACAAAACTACAAACATAGATCTCTTGGATATGAGGTTAGTGAGTTTCTAACTCAGGGAGAAAGTGTGTTAGAAAGGGGTGAGAAACAATGAAGAAATGGCTCACTATTTATAGAGGAAAAATTCTAGTGTTCCCCGGATCCCACGGATCCCTTCCACAAGGGATCCGTCTAGGCAACTAGGGATCCGTGGGACGCTCCCCTTTACCCATGGGTATTTTGGTTATGGTTCATGGGTCATGGGTTGCTCCATGGGTCTTTAGCTAGATACAATGTATCTCTTGAGTGCAATGCACCTAGTCACATGGGTATGGGTCAAAACCATGGGTTATGGATATCATCCATATATGATATAAGTATGATGTCATGCAATGGGTTATGGGTCAAGCTCCATGGGTCATGGGCTTTGGGTTGTACCCAACTACATTCAATGTATTTTCCCAATGGGTTATGATACTTAAGTTTGTACCCATTTATATTACCCAATATACTACAAACTAGTTATGTGTATATTTTACCCAAATATTTAAACACTAGTTGTTGTACATATGTAATGTTAAATCATAAAACCACTTATACTTGTTTTAGTGTTTTATGTGAAAATGTGAATATGTTAGAAACTATTAGTTCAAACCATATACGTATTTTATTTGTTTCGTTAAAATGATTTTACGTTTGTTATCGACAAAACATTAGAAGATCGTAAAATATAAATAAACGTTTTTACGGCATATTTGTATTAACATGACTCACCAACTTTTGTATGTTGTACTTCGTTGGGAATATTTTGTTCATCAGCCATATCATATAGTTTGAGTACCTCAGAGATAACTAATGCATTATAGGGACCAACTTGTTGAGGTGAGGAGACCATTGGAGATATGTTTGCCATAAATATGGTTTGAGCAGTGGGTTTATCATCAACATCTAAGTCGAAGGCATCCCAATCATCGACTTGAAAGATGTTGGGATCATTCTGGGCCATATCGTAGACTGGTTGGTCATCAACATCAGCATTAAACGTATTTTCCCCTTGTCCAGCTAAAAACAACAGCTCATCTTCATCCAACACAACACCATTCTCTTGAGCTTACATCAACAACATCACATCCTTGAATTAATCTGAGTTATGTGGACACTTTGGCTGAGTGAAGTTTCTATCAATGTATCCAACACCACCATAGTTGTAGCACTTGATTTGCTTTCCTTGTCCTGGCATAACATTCCCACGTCTGTTATGTGCACCACCAACCCCAGCTGCACCATTTTCCTTAACAACATTTCTTTGGATCATGTTCAGTCGCCCTTTAACATTCTGAACCACAACCCATCCATCCTCCACAGTAGGTTGATTGTGTGGATTTCATTAAGTACGAAGTTGATTGTTGGTTTGAGGTAGGGCTTCTCTGAATTGTTGAGCAAGCAAGGTGACTTGGTTGGAGAGATTTTCAATCATCTTGTCAGTTGGAGTATATCCTGAATCAGGCAGAAGTGTCTGATTCTATGAAGAGGATGGGTACTGATAACCTTTAGATAGTGATGATTGAGTGACAGGCTGAACATTTGAAACCAATGCAAGAGGATCATTCATTGTTGTTGGATTGAACCGTTTCATGATCAAACGATCATATATAGCATGCTTTTGATGTTGTTGTAAGTATTCATACAGTTGTTCATAGTTTGTGTTTCTCAATCCTTTATTCAACTTCACTGCTGTTACAAACGTATCCCACTCAGGTGTCATGTTATTTACAAACTTGGAGTTGAGTTGAATGTTTGGCATTGTCATCTTCATGATTCTCATGTCATTGACGAGTTTGTGAAATATAACATAGTACTCATTGATATTCTCACCCGGCTTCATCTGGAAGTGTTCAAACACATCATACAACTGTGATTCTCGATCTTCTTTTGTCAATTCAGATCCAGCAAGAAGCATTTTAACATTATCCCAAACTTCTTTGGCTGTAGTGTTGTGGTTAATAAGTTTGTAAATGTCCTTGGGAAGCCCTTGAAGCACAATGTTGGAAGCTCGTATATCTGCATCATACGGCTTCTTTTCTGTCTCATCGAGATCAATGTAGGTACGTGGTCAGTCCATTCCAAGAGTGACAGTTCCATCATTAGCAATAGCGATTGTGTCTCTAGTAGTGCCCAACTGATACGGTCCTTCATCAATAGATCATAGAATGTTGATGCCATTTTCCTTACCTAAACAGTACAATCGAATTTGTTGTGCCCATGATTCATAACCCGTCCTATCTAGCATATGAGGCCTGGTATCGGACCTAGCAGCTTGAATGTCATCAGAAACTGTAGACATGTTGTGAACTTTACACGGGATTTTATAAACCTAAGGTTTAAAGTGAGAACTAGATTCTTTCACGGGATTTTACAAAATCAAAGATAAACCGTGAGACAGAATTTTGGCAGTACAATGTTTAGTTAAACAAGAAAAATTCAGATTACAAACCGCAACCCCAAATCGCAGGGTTAAATCGCAGTTTACCAAACCGCAACCTGTAAAACAACTCAAACCGCAACACCAAAACGCAACTCTTAAAACGCAGTTCTTCAAATCTCAACCCTCAAACTGCAAGCACAAATCGCAGCTCTTAAAACGCAGTTCTTCAAGTCGCAACCCTCAAACCACAAGCACAAATCGCAACTCTTAAAACGAAGTTCTTCAAATCGCAACCCTTCAAATCGCAGCTTGATCAAACCACATAATGCTCAAAACGCAGAGACTCAAATCGCAAGGGCAAACCGCAATCTTCAAACCATAATACCTCAAACCGCAACTTAAGTGTCAAACCGCAGGACAAAATGACAAAAACGCAATCTCACTTTCAATAAAGTACAAGCGTCAGTTTCAACCAGATTTGTCTTTTTCACCCTTTTTAGCAAACGGTCAAAACGCAGTACTTGTAACGCAATACACTTTTACTCAAACCGCAGTTTTGAAATCTTCAAATCGCAAGCAAGAACAGTCAAACCGCAAGTATGAAATACCAAACCGCAAGGAAGAACAAGTTAACTAGGACCTTCGAATGCACTCAAAACACACCACAAACGTATGAAATATGTTATCTAGTCACTCAATAAGGCTCATACAACAATCCTAACTACAAAAGTACAAGCTTTTAACCATTCTAACGACAAACAAAGAACAAACTATGATTTTTCCTATAAAACCTTTCAAACCACACTAAACCACAAAGACCAAGCTACAAATCCAAGAACACACAATCTAAAAGATCAAACCATGGCTCTTGATACCAATTGTAGGATTCAAAATAACATAAACATGTATGGATTTGTGGTTTAGTCCGTGTATTTAGAGATAGAAAGGAGATAAAGGGAGACTTCTTAGAGAGAGAAAGCAAGTTGGTTTAGATTATACCAAATAAAGTTCCAACCCTCTCCCTTGGTGGGAAGAGGGTATTTATACTTATACATAAACGCCCCTACGGGTACGTAGAGCGGGCTGACAGTGGGTAAAGACCCGACCCGACTCTAAGGTGATACTTAACTAACTATTCTACGTTTAAGACTACGAACTAATTTGTGCTAAATAACAGTCGGGGTGACCGAGTATTTCATACGGATTTTCTAAATCCCAACAAATAGTTAGTGCACATAAACAAAAAAATGCGAATACAAACATTTACCTTTCGTCTTTATGTCTCAACCTTTCACTTTTATATCGTATAATTTCAGAGATTAGTATTCATGTGAATATGGTATGTTGGAGTCAACTTTGCATTTTAGGAAGAGAATGCATTAATCTCTCCAAGATTAGCAATAGTTTCCTTTAAACGCCATGGTTGAATACAACTTTTTAAGTTTCCATTTAAACGCCTAGGCATGGTTGAATATAGGTTTTAAAGTTTCTATTTAAATGCATAGCCATTAAAACGACATAGTTTCCTTTCTCACCACAATAGTTGACCGAAATCAGTTTTAAAGTATTGACCGAATTTCAGTTTTTCACTTTCAAGGAAGACCATTTTTTCTTTATAGTTAGTAGAGAAGAGATATAATAGAGCCTAAACGGTCTACTGCAAAGTTGACTAAAATTCAAAAAATTTGAATTTCGAATTCTTATTCTAGCATGATAGTTTTGGGTTCTTACATTTTTCAATGTACGGTGTTTTCCATAGCATCACAACCAAGAAAACCACTTTGAAACATCAACCAAAAATAAATAAACAAAACAACCTAAAACAAAACCATGAACTAAACTGATTCTACAATATATCTTGTTTAAATTCCGGCATATCTACCGCACCGAAACCACCAAAGACTTACAAAACAACAATATAAGAAACTCAAAATGCCTAAGTTTACATGCACTTACAAACTACCAACAAACATTTAAATTACTAACAAAGTTACAACTACACACAAGAATTTACTAACAACTTTAAAAGGAAACTACACATTTACTGGCAACAAAAGCAAGTTAGATTGCGGTGGCGACACACATTCAAGCAGCAGCGGAGACAACGGTAGACTCCGGTGGCAATAACAAATCTATAAAAAAAATTGTCAACAAATTTATATAAACTCAAAGTTGAAATATAATACATATATAGATAGATCTAAAAGTAACCACAAAACTTGATATAAATCTATCAAATACTAAAAACAATTGAATAATACTATTAACATAATCAACTTTATAAAAATATTAACAACAATAAAAATAAGGCATACTATAAAATGCGACAACAGCTTTTTCCGGCAACACAAGCCATGCAGCCGCGACAGTAGATTTTTATGGCAAGACAGCAGTGAGCTCCTTGTTCTATTTCGGCAGCAGGTGGTGGCGAGAAACAATTTCAGCGAGTCAGCGGCGGTGATGTAAAAACTATAAAAAACTTAGATCTACAAATAAAATCTATAGATCTGTATAAAAAATATAAAACACCTGATCTATTAATAAAACTCACAAAAATCACCTCAAAACATGATGGTCATGAGTCGTGATTTTTATGGGTTTCGGTGGTGGTTTGGTTTAGTTGGTGGAGTCGTCCAGTAGCGGTGACGATCGGTGGAGGTAACGTCCGGTGGTAGGGGTTCATGGTGGGAGTTGTGGTGGTGGGTATGGTGGTATAATTTTGTGTGTATGTTTTTAGTGTGAGATGAAATGGTGTGTGTGTAAGAGAGAGATAAGTTTTCCAAAGTTACCAAAGATAATTGGTTGTTGACTTTCAACATTCCACTTTCACCTTTGACCATATTTCTATTTTATGTAGTTAAGATGACATTTTGGATTATTGAACTCATAAGTTGAGAAAGATCTCATATTTGCTAAAAATCGAATGAACCATGTTGAAACCAAGATCCGGACTCAACTAGGGTATGAGTAACATTGATTGATTGAATGCACAGCGGAATAATAATAACTATCAACATTACTAATAAGGTTTTCTTTATTGAATAAAAACTATTACTACTACTACAACTACTAGACGCTCTATGCGATTTCTTAGACTCTCATTAGGAGAAGTCTACTATGAATTAAATGAAAAGGATAATAGAAAAGATGATCTGTAACCACTACGCCTACCCTCTTTATATAGGAGAGGGAGGTTACAAACCCTAATAGATAGCTTACTATGAAAGCTACTAAATATTACATATAAGCCCTCGTTGTTTCTTTGTTCTTCATTCTTGCTTGTGGTTTTGTAATCCGCAATTCCCAACAATCTTCCCCTAAACTGGAATTTGACTAGGTTAAGTTCCAATTTCCTGATAGTACAAAACAACCTGTATGAAGAAACAATGCTAAAAACATGTCATCACAATAATAATCCGTTGCACATCTACTAATCTTCTTCCCCTTCATCTAATAGGGGTCTTGTACAGCTTGTAGACGCTTCCTGATGAGTGTGTAAAAACTCATCATTTTAGGTCAAATCACAGGCCGCAAAACATCTAAAAACACTAGAAATGCATCAAAATCTGAAAATATCTCAAAATTGTGTTTTATATGTTTGGATGCAAAATTATTGAAAACAAATGAAAAACAAACAAAGTTTGCATAATTGGCGATTTAGGTCCCCATCTTTCAAAAATGTCAAAACAAGTCCTCGGGAATTTCAAAAGTGGAAAATATTATTTATGGCCCTTGGTTAATAAAGTTTGTCATTTATGGTCCTTATAATAATTTTTGGAAAATTACAGTTTCGGTCCCTGGTTTTGTGGTATTGCTGTAATAGTCCTTGTTATTAATACCAAGTCCACTACTAAACCTTGACCACCCTTTTCCCCTTGAACCCCCATTACCACTTGACCTCCCTTCCATTTTGACCCTTCCACATCCAATAATAAAAGCGTTTTTATCTTACCTTTCCCTCCTCCTTTCCCCTTTCTCTGAAACCCAGAACCAACATCACCCTTTTACCCAAATCCCACCATCCCAGACACTCAACCCCAACCATATCCTTTACCGGATATCCCACATCCCCAAGAATCCTAAACCCTTCTTTGCCCGGTTTCCCCGAATCCCAAACCACTACCAATTTCCCCTCCTTTCCCTGCCAAGTTGGCAATCCCGCTTCAAAAGACCTCCATGAATGGCGTGATCATCCGAAGCATACCTAACTATATGGGCGGTGAGATTTATTCAAGAAAGCACAAGTTTGGTATTTGCTTGTTTTGCCTCACACAAAAAACACATGAGAAGACTTGAAGAGAGTGAAGACTTGAAGACCCTTAGTAGTAGTATAAATAGGAATCAATGTAGCCATGATAAGGCACCCTAGTTTTTAGTTTTAAAAATTTAGTTATCTGTTTTTTTTATTGTAACATGTTTTCTTCAAGTTAATGAAAAAAGTTTTGTTTCCTTTATCCAGTTTTCTTCATAAGCATTAGGTGTCTTCTCTTAAAGCATCTCTCTTAATCTGTTACTTTAGTTTTCTTACAAGGAGTCAACCTCTAGTTTTTCTTTTAAATCTGTTTTGGTAAATTTGGTACCGGTCAAGGGTGTTTGGGTCAAGCCTTTTATTTGGTCAAGACAACACTTTCTACCCATTTGACTTGGTGGGTCAAAACTCTTTTCACCAAGTTAGCAAGTTTAGATTGTTAGTTCCTTTTACCAAGTTTCTTTGAAGGATTGATTGCTTAAAAAAGAATTGCTTTTGATTTTTCAACTGCAGGGATAGCGTGACATTTTGTTAAGTGTGTTTCTCGATGAAATTGGTGTTCAAAATTGTAAAAGTTTGTTTTTACCAAATCGTGGTTTACCCAACTTACTCTAGTCTAAGTTTCGAGTCTTGAAATAACTTCTAGCATAGTTAAAATCTAATGTCAAATGGCCTCTTTTCCTTGTTTTACGTTAACGGTAACAACTCAAGCCATCTTGATCTCAGCAATTTTTAAAATTTTGTAAACAAGTTTTCTGGGTCCTAATTGTGGTTTTTAACATCTATGCTAGCTTAGCTTTGCTTTTGCACTTGATTGCTTTGGATCTCAGCGTCGACTTGAAAATAAGCTCCAAGTAGCCACTTAAGTACGTCTCGCTGCTTTAGCATCATTTGCTTTCGGTCATTGATTCTCTTTTTTTAGCTTATTATTGGAAGTCTCAGTTTAGTTAGTTAAGATTAAAGTTTTTTAGGTAGTCTGATTAAAGACTTTAGGATTTAGCTTATTTGGTTTTCATTAGTGCTTATTAGAACACTTTTAGTGCTTATCTGAATTCATCTTAGTTTTAAGATCCTCTAGTTCATTTCTAAAGCCAAGATTTCCCTTCTTATGATGGTTTAGGTCTCATTTTATGGCTTACTAGCCAAATTGGCGTCTGTAATAGCTTAATGGGTGTTTGGTAGTGCTTGTTTGAAAAATGATGTTTGGTTGGTTGCTTATTGAGTTTTCAAACTATCAAAGGGTGTTTGGTTGTATTATTTTGTGCTTCTTGTTGGAATAAGTTGTGTCTAACTGACTTGTTTCAAGCTTTTCAAAAGTTAGTCTTTACAAAAAAAAAATCTCCATTTTGATAGGCTTTTTAAGTTTCAAAAAGAAAAATCTAAAAAAAAAAGGGTTTTGCAAAAAGCGGCATAAATTGGGACTCGACCCTCGCCATCATCACACACAACACCTTCCTGCAACGCCCTTGGGACTTTTATCAGTTATCATTTGCATTATTTAATATATAAGGGCACTTAGGCAATTTTAACAATAAGCTCTTAGAGCTTATTTGCACAATTTAAAGCAACCCATTGTTTCTTATTTTCCTTAGGTTTAGTTTAGATTGAAGTACTTTCGTGAATTTTGATTTTTCCTAAATAGTTTAGTATTTTTAATCATTTAATTAGTGTTTAATAGATTTTAATTAAGTAGTAATTAATTTAAAAGTCGAAAAAATACCGGTCTTTTCTAAAATTATTTTTAGACAAATAACGTGGAAAATTAATTTCACACCGTAGCCCTTAAATTGCAAAACTTTTCGTTTATGGCTCGGGTTGTTTCGGTTTTCGCGCTTTTTTTTAGTTTTAGCACCCTAGGACTTAGTGTAGCTTCGTTTTATCATTCCTTAGGCTTAGTGATAGTTTATTTTTAGTTTATTAGGGTTCCCTTTCCTTAATTACCTTCCCGTTCATTAATTTGTAGAAACGTAATTCAAATCAAACAAATCATTTATAAATCTCATTCAAGTTCAAATCACAAAACTCAACGAATCCTTCCATTCACACCTCGTTGGGACACACGACGAAATCACTTTTCGGTATCACTATCACAGGTGAGATTTGATCGTTGACCTTTTTCCTAAAGGGTTAATTTGTCGAATTTTACGGTTAATTTGATATATATTGATATTGTGTTTTTCACCACTCACTTCACAACGAATCACTTCCCCTCAAGTGATGCATGTAGATGGTAAGTAAATAAACAATAAGCTTCCCCTTAAAATAATATTAACCATCTCGATTTTTTTTTAATCACTACTAAACAAAAGAAATAAAGTTCAACAGCAGAAAAATTCAATCAGTAGCAGCATCAAAATAGTCTACCAGTAGGAACGGAGAACCAGTAGAAACACCAACGTAGGCATCTTATATCTTGCACTATCTATGTGACTCCAAATCTTGATAAAACCTCAATTAATATGAGACACTGAGCACAATCACGAGACTCCTTAAAGTGATAGCAAATGTGAGCATTAAGCACCTTCAATCTGTATATCACACCCATTCACTAACACTGAGCTCAACAACGTAACTCCTTAAAGTGTTAGCAAATGTGCGCATTAAGTACTATTAGTCTGTAGATCTCACCCCTTCGCTAGATTTATCAAGTCTTTGTCACACCACTAAAGTACAAACAAGTTATCTCCAAAGTGCCAGACTCACTTTGAGATATGATAAGACACGCACTTGATCAACCAGTAGGAACTCCAGAACAACCAGCAGAATCAACCAGTAGCAACCGATCAGCAGAATCCAAATAATACTATCAGCAGGAACCGACCAGCAGGAACCATCAGAAGGAACCAACCAGTAGGAACCAACACGAATCAAAATATGCAGTCAGTAGAAACATCAAATTAAGCCAAAAATATGTTAATTACTAGGGTTCATCGTTGAATAAAAATTTAACTCACCAAGACTAGTAAAACATTAGAAGACCAACTGTCAAGACCAGAAAAGCATATACAACAATTGATCATGAACAATATAAAATTTAGACGACCAGAATGAAGCTCCCACGCTTCCAAGATAAACCATCGTCTACCAGTATAGTACCAATCAAACTGCTGTTTGGTCACACAATCAGTACAAATGATGTATCAGCAGTACACATTAAAGAGCATGATCAATATAAGAATTGAGATCAGTAGGAACCAAAATGGAGACCAGTAGGAATAAAGAAAAACCAACTGGCCCACTTTATTTGACCAATGAAACCAATACTTTCTGCTGTACCATCTGCTGTCCCACGTGAGTATCAAAGCAAAAAAACCAATCATAAAACATTTATGTAATTCCCTCGTGACTAATCAGCAAAAGACCAAACAGTAAACCAAGAAGAATATGATTATCATTAACGAATGAGGGACCTTCGTGACCAGCAGTAATAATATCACATTCATTCAAATTACATGTGTTCATTGGATCAGTATTCAAACGAGTGGGGACCATTGAATGAGCCTAAAGATGAAATAATCACATATTCGACCAATCACAAATCACTAGACTCGTCACATGCGCTCAAACAATCAATCAGAATTAATGTCCCATGTGAATACTCCATTTTAATGTTACAGTCCCACAATCATTTACTCCCTCCGTCTCAAAATTATTGTCACTAGACAAGAAACACACACTTTAATAAAAGTGGTACCACTTTAATTTTCAACAATTCAAAAAGAATATTCCCCCACAAAATTCTCTAGTTTTTACTATAAAAGGAAAGTGGACAATTAAATTGAGACATCCCAAAAAGGAAATATGGACTATTATTATAAGACGGAGGGAGTAATTACCATGAACAGTATGAATAAAGCGAGGGACCAGTATATGAAACGAAGGACCCATTGACATCACGTGACCAATTATAATATTCGAACAGAATGAAACCCACCGACCAATTTATTAAAAAGTAGTCCGAGATTCATACCTATCATATCAATCAGAATGAATAAAATAAATCGTACCATCTCACGTGATGATTTGAGAATTAATTCCGGGTCATACTATTCCTACGGGGTCTACCCGTAGGAATTTACACGGGGTCTAGTGGATAGGTACTGTAACAGATACTTTTTCTTGATTTTGTCATTTTTTTTTTTTTTTTTTATTATTTGGTTTGGGTGGTATTTTTGTCATAAGTTATTTTTGTCCCAAAATGTATTTTTGTCATAAGTTATTTTTGTCCAAGTGCATAAGCACACAAAGCAGATTTGTCCAAGTCGCATGGCACAAGCGGTGTCCAAGTCATTAACACACAAAGCAGATTTGTCCAAGTCTTGATAGCACACAAGCAGATTGAATAAAGGCTCGATTAGAGTTTCATCATCGCCAAGTTTTTTGTCCAAGTGCATAAGCACAAGCAGATTGGACACAGAGCTCGAGATTACATCATTGCCTAGTTTTTTTTTGTCCAAGTGCATAAGCACACAAGCGAATTGCAGGAGCTCGGATATGTAGCAGTTTTGTCCAAGTGCATTAGCACACAAAATTGTGCAAGTGCAGCAGATTTAGAAAAGTGTGAGGCTCGGATATGAAGGTTGCAAAGTGATAAAAAATCACTTTGCCGTCCGTTCGGTTATAAAACCAATCGTCATCGCCTTTTTTTGAAAAAATTTTGTCCAGCTACTTACGACGCACCGCAGTGCACACAAGTGCACGGACAGTGCACAATACGGATGGGTACAATTACCGCAACCAAGTTAACAAGCAAGTACCAAAAGCAAAAGCAAGATTCCCAAAGTCACAAGTGAAACCTCCCATCTGTAGGATTGGTAGGTAGTCACAAGAAAGTCACAAGTGAATAGTTACTAGTGTAGAATCTCAATATATTCAGCCTCAAACATAACCAAGTTACAACATCACAAACTCACCATCATACAAACATCATCAAGTTATTTATACAGTGGCTATAATTTTAGTGAAACACAAGCTGCAAGTGAAAGCCGCAACTAACAAACCACAAAGAAACCTCAAATATCTCAGGCTGCACTCACCATCATACAAACATCATCAAGTTATTTATACTGTGGCTATAGTTTTAGTGAAACACAAGGCGCAAGTGAAAGCCGCAACTAACAAACCACAAAGAAACCTCAAATATCTCGGTGCCGATATGTCTCAATCACGGAGGTAACAATTTTACATTAATAATAGAGATAACATTAGGCTCAGATTAAGTATCACATATTATCATATATGGCTGCAACATCAAAGGTTGCAAAATAAAATAAAAAAATTTTGCCAGTCCATTCGAATGCCAAGCCAAAATCATATTTATCATATATGGTACGCAACATCAAAGGTTGCAAAATAATTTTTTTGCAAAATCATCATTGCCTTATCTCGGTTTTTTTTTTTTAAAAAAACAATTTTCAAATCACTTCTTGTAACAAAGCGCTTATCAAGAATATAAGCGGTTTGTTATATAAAATGTAACCACAGTATGAATAAAAACATAGCCACGGTATGAATAACCCACGTAGCGTAGTATTCCAGCGGGGTCTAATCGACTGTGTTTGCAATCTGCTTGTGTGCAATAAGCGGTTTGCCAAGAAACCACCAGAGCACGTGGATTTGGGGTAGGCGAGCGGTATTCATACCACTCAATGGTGGCAGATCAAGGTGTTAACATACCCTTTTGCACCCACAAAACTCGAGGCGGTTTCAATAAGCACATAAGCACATGAGTACTATTTGTGTCATACCTATGTCATAGCCACATAAGCACATAAGCAGTTTACCAAAGAAACCACACAAGTGGATTTGGGGTAGGCGAGGCAGTATTCATACCACTCAATGGTGGCAGATCAAGGTGTTAACCTACCCGTTTGCACCCACACAACTCATGTAGTTTCACATAACAACACATAATCGGCCTCTCACATAGCGGTTTGTAAGCTGCTTTTACCTAAACAAAAAAAAATTAGGCGTTATTTATTTTTTTTACAAATCCATGAAATTAAACCCACAATCTACCCATAAATGATAGGAACATCACAAAATCACCATCAAAGTACCCAGATTTACCCAAACCCTAAAAAAAATAAGGCGTTTTTATTTTTTTTACAAATCCATGAAATTAAACCCATAAATGATAGGAACATCACAAAATCACCATCAAAGTACCCAGATTTACCAAACCCTAAAAAAAAAAATAGGCGTTTCTTATTTTTTTTACAAATCCATGAAATTAAACCCACAATCTACCCATAAATGATAGGAACATCACAAAATCACCATCAAAGTACCCAGATTTACCAAACCCTAAAAAAAAATAGGCGTTTCTTATTTTTTACAAATCCATGAAATTAAACCCACAATCTACCCATAAATGATAGGAACATCACAAACTCACCATCAAAGTACCCAGATTTACCCAAACCCTAAAAAAAAAATAGGCGTTTCTTATTTTTTTTTACAAATCCATGAAATTAAACCCACAATCTACCCATAAATGATAGGAACATCACAAAATCACCATCAAAGTACCCAGATTTACCAAACCCTAAAAAAAAAATAGGCGTTTTTTATTTTTTTACAAATCCATGAAATTAAACCCACAATCTACCCATAAATGATAGGAACATCAAAAACTCACCATCAAAGTACCCAGATTTACCAAACCCTAAAAAAAAAATAGGCGTTTCTTATTTTTTTTTACAAATCCATGAAATTAAACCCACAATCTACCCATAAATGATAGGAACATCAAAAACTCACCATCAAAGTACCCAGATTTACCAAACCCTAAAAAAAAATAGGCGTTTCTTATTTTTTACAAATCCATGAAATTAAACCCACAATCTACCCATAAATGATAGGAACATCAAAAACTCACCATCAAAGTACCCAGATTTACCCAAACATCACAAACTCAACATCACAAACTCACCATCAAAGAACCACAGTAGCAATATCACCACAACATAACCAAAAACACCACGATCTTATATGTTTTTAGATCTAAATCTAAAAACTTTTAGAGAGATAGAGATAGTGAGAGAGAAGCAGATTTGAATGAATGAGATAGTGAGAGAGAGAGACAAGATATCAACTCGAGAGAGAAGCAGCGTACCACACTCAAGAACACGTACCACACTCAACAACCACACACTTATAAGTTTTAAAAGTTTTAAATGTATTAGTATAAAAGTTTTAAAAGTTAGTTTTAAATGTATTAGTATAAAAGTTTTAAAAGTTTTAAAAGTTTTAAAAGTATTAGTATTATTAAAAACTTTGTATTAGTTTTAAAAGTTATAAAAGTATTAGTATTATTAAAAGTTTTAATAAAAGTATTAGTTTTAAAAGTTTTAAAAGTTTGTATTAAATTTAAAACTTTGTATTAGTTTTAAAAGTTTGTATTAGATTTAAAAGTATTAATAAAATTGTGTATTAGTTTTAAAAGTATTAATAAAACTTTGTTAAAAAAATTATTTATAAAAAAATTATTTATAAAATTGTGTATTAGTTTTAAATGTTGTGTTTTTATTTTTCAGGCTTTCGTTTTCGAGGAAGTATCGGGAGGATTGCCCATTTATCAGACAAGAGGTAAATATAGCCTCGGGGCTTTCCGTTATAAAAGTATTAAAAAGTATTAGTTAAAAAAAAGTGTGTTATAAAATTTGTTATGTATTTTGGGCTTTCCGTTCTCACGAAGAAATAACTTAGTGGGTGCAAAATATAGCCTCGGGGCTCGGTTTTGTCATTGTTAAAAAGAGAACCAAATCGAGAAAATGGTGGGATGATGGAAATTAATTATATGTGTACAAAGCGGGATTTATGAATATCACGGTAGTGGGAAGCGGAAAACCAAAACAAAAAAAGCAATTGTCCTTGATTAGTTGCGAAATATAGACCAACACAATATAATTGGATTTTGAGGGTGAAGTGTGATAGCCATAATCATGAGTTGCTAGAGTCGTTGCATGGTATGCCATATGCAATGCGATTAAAAGATGATGAGTTGAGTTTGGTCAAAGAATTGTCAGAGTATAGCGTACCACCACGTAATATACTTTCGACAATAAAGGGACGTAATCCGGATAACGTGTCTAGCGTTAGAACTATTTATAACGCACTTGATAAGTTCGGAGAGCGAGTAGGTGATAGAACTCAAATTCAAGTCCTTTACCGCGCATCGGCGGATTCGGGTTATGCATATTGCAGGGTGAATGACCATAATGAGCTTGAGGAGCTATTTTTGTTCACCCCCCCAGAATGCTCTATGGCGTACGTTCCCTGAAATCATGTTGATGGACTCCACGTACAATACCACACAGTTTAAATTGCCATTGTTGGAAATTGTTGGAGTAACTCCAACGAATAAAACATTTTCAATGGCGTCTGACTTTATACGGTGAAAAGGGCCATAATTTTGAATGGGTATTGCAACGCATAAAAGAGGTGATAGGCGAAAGATACTACCGCGTGTTATTGTCACCGCGAGATTTAGCGTTGGTTGGGGCATGTAAAGCAGAATTCCCTACCGCTCGCAAATTACTCTGTCGATGGCATATAGAGCAAAATTTGATGAGGTTTATGAGAAACAGATGCGGTGGGTTAGATGAGTATGACTCCATTAAAAGGAGATGGGATCGGTTGGTTAAATCTCCGACACGCCCCTTGTTAGAACAGCGGTATGGCCCTACGACAACGCTTGGTCAACCATGCGCGTAATAAATTGTTAATTATATATATTTTTTATTATTCAATTAATAAGCACCCGAATGACCTTTGATTAATTCACTTTTTTTTTCAAAGTATATGGGATAATTGGTGCGAGATTCTGACACATGTTTGTCTCGTACATCACCGATGAATATCGCTCATTCGGACAACAAGCGTGTAGAGTTGAGGCTCACCAGCGTTGTTGAAATTATATTTAGGCGGCACACAGTCAATTTAGACAGGTTGTTGAGTGCAATCGATAAGATTATCTTTGCGCAAGAAAATTTGATAAAAGAGAGTTTAAATAGAAGCATCGGCGAGAAAATAAATGATTGTAATTTTCTACTATTTCAAGAATTGTGGTATAAAGTTTCTCACCATGCTTTCCAACTCATGCACAAAGAACTCCATCGGTCTATCACCGTAGAAGATTGTAGCCATAAGTTAGCATTACAATTTCACGGACTGCCATGCTTTCACGAGATGCGATACTATGTGATTCATGGTAAGTACATTTATAACTATCAAGTTGTTTTCCCATTAATATTAGTGATTTACGGGCGTCATTGTAATATACCACTTTTAATGATTTCAGGACTCCCCATTCCACTAGAAGAACTTAATATTTTTTGGAGAACCCTACATGTTCCGTGGCCTAATATCAATAGGCCACCGCCTGAAGATGGCTCTTCCAGTAATGATGATGATGATGATACGTTTAGAGATGACATTCGACAATTCAGGAGAATGTTTTACCAAAGCGTCGTCGTTTGTCAAGAATAATATGCTAACGAAGTTGAGATCGATATACCAACGCTGCATCGATGACACACGGGAACTGTTATTGAGAAAAATACCGTGGGCGTCCGAGCAAAAGGACAAAATGGGCAAGGCTACACAAGTTCCGGACTTGAATGAAGTTCCAACCGTAGATCACCGAAGAAGCACCGCTACAAGATCTACACAAGTCCCGAACTTCAACAAAGAACTTGCCCGACATAGTTCTTTCACGGGTCCTAGTGATCACCGAAGAACAGCTATAAGACACAGGTTGTACGATGGAGATGCAGAAAGCGAAATGCTTATGAGTATGCTTCCGGTCCTTTGGCATCCATACATAATCAGTATATATAATGTGGTGGGTGATGGAAATTGTGGGTTTCGGTGCGTTGCCCATGGTGTTTGGGAACAACAAGATTGGTGGCGCCAAGTTAGGCAGATGTTATTGCAACAGATGGACCTAAATTGGCAAGTTTACATGGGTTTGTGGGGGAAGATGGTTTTAACGAACTTCGCATACAATAGACTGGTCCGGAGAAGGAAATGCACCGCTTGATCGCTATATGGACATGCCAAACACGGGGTTGGTTATTGCTTGAAGCTGATTAGGCGACCCCGTTGCATTTATATCTCACAGGGGTTGGAATATGTGTTTTCCGCTTATCAATGGTCGGACTTCTCACAAAGAAGCCCTGACCCCTTGTGATAGCCGTGTGGGGAGCGAAGTAGGTCATTACATTGTTCGGCGCTAGACGAACATTCTCCACTTCATCTCCACCCACAATGGAGGAGGCACAAATCGAAGCTGCATCCCGGTGGGAATCATTATATAGGCATCGACAATCATAGTGAATGATTCATGTTGTAAATAATTATAAACATAGTGGCCGATTACTGATTTATGTTGAAAATAATTGATTAATGATTTATGTTGTAAACATAGTGATTGATTCTTGATTTATGTTGTAAATGATTGATTACTGTTTATATTTAAATTAATAATAACATTGTAAATGATACATGTGTTTATGTTGTAAATGATTGATTCTTGATTCATGCAAATTCTTTTGTCAGTGGGCCAAGGAAATCCTTTACGGTGTCGATGTAATAGAGGATTTATTATAGAAGCGGAAATCCACGAAATCCTTTCTGGCGACCGTATTATGCATGTCCTCTTTCGGTGGTAAATAATCATCACGTTTGCTTAGGGTTTTATGTAAATAATTTGTTTGTTAAAAATCGTTTCTTATTATTTTCTTAACATGTAACACCGGTACAAATGACTATGGGTGTCGATACTTCACTTGGAAAGATGAATTTGAAAGACGGTACTTAAGTCGAGCCTTATCTTCAACGCGGTGCTCAAAGCTGCGTTGCTAAAGATAATGAGATCAAGTTTGTTAAAGACAAAAATAAAGCTGGAGATGGAGTTAGAATTGGCAAGGAATCATGAGGATCACGCTTGTCAGTCGGGTGCAAGGCTCCATGATCTTTTAAACGAGATGAATAATCTTCATATGTAGTAGATGTTGTTGTATTTAAATAATATGTTACTTATGCATGACGTTTAATTTAATAATAAAAGTTGTTGTTGCAGTTATTTAATGTGGTAATATTTAGCGTGCTATTATACAAACTAAATAATTATACATGTACAATACATTATTATACACACACTCATTATTATACACACACTTATTATATACATTATTATACACTCACATATTACACACACACTTATTTCTAAAAATAAATAAAAAAACTAGAAAGGGGACAGTGCAGGTAGCAACAGTACTATTTATGTACTATTTGTCATACCTATTCATAGCCACCGTTGAAATAAAAACATAGCCACCGTTGAAATAACTCGTCCCTTAATTCCAACCTGCTCTTCTTCTTGATGCCACTTTTCTTTTCACAGCTGCTGAAATAGAAGAATTAGGGAATAAACCCTAATTATTGAAAACCTTATAAACCTTAGATCGAGAGCCACGAGGCTCTGATACTAACTGTAGAATCCAAGATCCGGACTCAACTAGGGTATGAGTAACATTGATTGATTGAATGCACAGCGGAATAATAATAACTATCAACATTACTAATAAGGTTTTCTTTATTTAATAAAAACTATTACTACTACTACAACTACTAGACGCTCTATGCGATTTCTTAGACTCTCATTAAGAGAAGTCTACTAAGAATTAAATGAAAAGGATAATAGAAAAGATGATCTGTAACCACTACGCCTACCCTCTTTATATAGGAGAGGGAGGTTACAAACCCTAATAGATAGCTTACTATGAAAGCTACTAAATATTACATATAAGCCCTCGTTGTTTTTTCGTTCTTCATTCTTGCTTGTGGTTTTGTAATCCGCAATTCCCAACAAACCAATCTTAGCCATTCATTTTGCATCAAAATTAATAAAAAAAATAATTTTCACTTTTATTTAAAACAAACATATCTTGGAAACAGTAAATCTTCAAGCACTAAAAACTACACCATCGCGACGAGAATTAAATTATCTTTCTATAAGTATAAATTTCTATATACTTTCAACGAACTTTTTTTTCAAAATTTCCGACGAGAAAAATCACATGTGATTTTTAAAATCCACATGTGATTTGTAAAAATCACATGTGATTCATTTTAAAAATCACACGTGATTTTTCTGAATCACATGTGATTTTTCTGAATCACATGTGATTTTTCTGAATCACATGTGATTTTTCAGGCGAAAATTATGAAAAAAAAAATTAGTCAAAAGTATATAGAAGTGCATATCTATAGAAAGATAATTTAATTCTCGTCGCGATGGTATGATTTTTTCGTGTAATGATTAACGGTTTGCGAGATATTAATTTTTTTTTCAAAAGGGTGAAAGTTTTTTATTTTTTTTTTGGTCAAAAAAATAAATGAACATGATTGGTTCATTGAATATGTGGCAAATATAATATCTATATTGATCTTTTCTCTTCGACTAATTAGTCTAGGACTTGGGGTTATAGAAACTTGTCGATGCATGTTATAAGTAAGAGTAAAGTAAATACTATTTTCTTTTGGTTTGCGAATTGTAACTTCATATATTTTTCGTCGATAAGTTGGCACATTTACATCAATTCGTTAGTAAAGTAAACCACCATACGTCCCTCCGTTAGTAAAGTCAGTCACCATACATTCCTGAGGACTAATAGTGCAAATTGTTTCTCCGTTATCTTCTAACGTAAGAGAAAATATTAGCATCGTTAGTCCCCAGGACTAGCAATTTTTTTTTAAATTGGTAAAGTCAGCCACCATACATTCCTGAGGACTAACGGTGCATATAATTCTCTGTTATCTTCTAATGCGTGATAAATATTTGCATCGTTAGTCTCCAAGACTAACGGTACAAATTTGTTTATAAATAAACTAAAAAGGGAAGCATGGCTGAACGGGTCTCCGTCGAGGAAACAACGCCTCAACAACTGAATAAGAATCCAATGGTGTAAATATACCAAATCAATTATGTTTTAACCAATTTCTATTCGGGTTTATAGCATATAAATTGGTTTAAATTTGGGCTGACCAGTTAATGGTGAACCGGGCTAGTTCTTGGGGCGTGGCCAGATCTGCTGGACTTGTTTTTCGTGCACTTTCTTCAAGGATCATCGGAGATTCATTTGGATTTCGATAAAAATATATATGTGATTGATACTTATCCGAAATTTCACGTTTTTGCTTCGTTTTCAATTCTTCATACCTACAAAGTAAATTACTCATCTGAAAATTCATTATTTTACTTTGCAGTAGAAGAAAAGGAGCAAAAACATGAAGTTTTGGACAAGTATCAATCACATATATTTTATCGAAGTCAAATGAAGTCTAAATTAATCTCTGAGGATACCAAAAGAAAGAGAACAAAAAAACGAGTCCAACGGATCCTCGGAGATTCATTTAGAATTCATTGGACTTCGATAAAAATATATACGTAATCAATACTTTTCTGAAATTTACGTTTTCCTCCCTTTTCAATTCTTCGTACCTACAAAGTAAAATAGTATTAAGAATTGAAAACGGAGCACAAACGTGAAATTTCGAACAAGTATTGATCACATATATATTTTTATCGAATTCCAAATGAATCTCGATGATACAGGAAGAAAGAGCATGAAAAAATGAGTCCAATGGATCTGGCCTCGCCCTCCAAGAACCGGACTGGTTCACCATGAACCGGTCGACCCAAACTTAAACAGGTTTATATGCTATAAACCCGGAAAAAAAAATGGTTAAAAACATAATTGAGTTGGTATATTTACACCACTGGATGCTTAGTCTAGTGGTTAAGGCCCTGTTTTGTGAGGCAGGAGACCCGATTTCGAGCTCTGCTTCCCTTTTCAGTTTATTTCAAAAACAAATTTGTACCGTTAGTCGTGGGACTAACGATGAAAATATTTTCTCTCGAGTTAGAATTTAACAGAGAAATAATTTGCACTTCGTCCTCAGAAATTTATGATGGCTAACTTTACTAACAGAAGGATGTATGGTGGCTCACTTTACTAACAGAAGGATGTAAATGTGCTAACTTGTCGATCAGGGATGTATGGTGTTATAATTGGCAAACCACATAAATGTATTTTGAACTATACTCTATAACTAATTATTAAAAGGTTCACCCTAATCTAAATTGTTAATAAATAAAAAATTGAATGGCAACAGAATTAAGAAAATGCTAGCAATGAGCTAGATAAGCTTACAAAGCGACCATAGTATTACAAGGATGAATAAGCCGTTGTGACCAATTTATACATAATATTTTATATCTAGAAGAGATCCAGGTATAGGAAATTAGTTTAATATCGTTGAGAAGAAGTTATGTGTTCGGAAATTTTTTAAAGAAGACCATATTGTTCTTAAACTTCCATATTGTCCAAATTTGTAACTTTTTATTTTTAGTTTTTAGGGTAACCATGGTTTTTGAGCCTTTTTGGCTGACTAATTCACGGGATTTAAAATCATTTTCACACAAACTCAAACTATATAAAGCCCTCCCTTTTCAGGAGGTTAGTGTGGTCACTTCAAGGTTGTTTATGCTTGGCAGGAATTGCACTTAAGATCTCACATATTTTAGTATGATAGTCACAAGCCTTTTTGCCAATAGGCCACCCACAGTGGTTTGTCCAATTTGTAGTTTGAACAACCACATCAAAAAACTTAGAATATTTATATCACACCCCTAAAATATTGCAGCAGAAAATAATTAGGGCATGACTTCATAGCACAAAGACACATGATATAAAGAACGACCTCTACATGAGTCGTTTGAAAAAATAAATGTTCGATCAAAGAAATAAAGTTTTACAAGACATAACTCAAGTGTTTTCAAAATATAAAGAAGTTTTGTTTCTGTCGAGCGTAAGTCATGCAACAAGTCCTCGTCATTATGTAACCACATATTGTGACTCTAATGCGATGAACCATGCAATCCAAGCTAATGAAATTAAGGACCTGAGAAATACATGCTAAAAAGTCAACATAAAGCTGGTGAGATCATAGGTTTAATATTAAGTAAAAGTAGTGTCAACCACAAGATTGCATGTAAATGTTGTAACAAATACATCATCCAGAAATGTATCAGTGACTATTTTAATGTATACAATATCATGAAAAGTATCACTATTTCACTAAGCTCATGACACCGAAGCCTTATCGTATTATGTATATATTTTTTCCCCTAGTAGGTGCCTTGTCAAACACCTAGTACTACCTCAAATGAAATGCGTCCGTTTGACCTACGGTTAAGTAAAGCTACAAACCCGGATGGAGGCGTCAATCCTAATAGATCTATTCACAACATTTATGTTTACAACGTAATTAGCAGTTCATGATTGTGGAGACTTAACGAAAATAGTAGTAACTTAGGCAATACGTAAATATTTAAGTACTTGTGTCCATATGTTGTTCCCATTTTACTAAGTTAATTTAACTACAAAGTTAACCTAACTTAGTTTCATGCATAATAATGATGTAATGAATAAACTTGTACGAAAATAAGCATTTAAAAAGAAAAGTCTTTTCAATGTTTAATTCATAGTAGATAAAGAATTATACCCATGTGTTTGCGGAATAACACTTGGGATTGAATGATAATGTATATGTGATCTTCTCTTTAAACTTAAACACGAAACCTATTTTAAGTGTTTAAATAAGAACTATGCTAACCAATAGAGTTACACTCTATGACTTAGTTCTTATTCGGAGAAGGAATTGAGCTCTTGAAAGTGTTATAACTTTAAATAAAATAGTTGCGTTTTCCTTCTTTGCAATGAATTATTTATAGGCGGGTTCAAAGTGGATATCCGTGAGGTAAAAATAACAAGTCAAAGTTTAATAAGCTAAAGTACACTTTATGCGTTAGCCTCTATTCCCAACATGTTTTTCGGACATGCTTTTCGGCTTGAGTGTTGACAAGCTTTGTTTGTACTTTTACCAAAGAGGGTTCAAAGTGGATATCTGGAGGTAAAAATAACATGTCAAAGTTTGATAAGCTAAAGTACACTTTGTACATTAGCCTCTATTCCCAACATGTTTTTCAGACATGCTTTCGGCTTAACAGTGTTGACAACTGTTTGTACTTTTACCAACTGTGGTACTTTTTTGACATTTGATAAGTACTTTTGCACTTATCTTCCTAAGAAGTTTCCCTCCAAGACTTCAGAGACTAATTTTTCTTCAGAGTCTCTAAATCTTCATGTAGGATAAATGTTCGAGAAGATATTGGGGAGGCAGAGTGTTATTGTCATCACACTCTAACTCCATCATCTTGGTCTTGATTCCTTTCTTCAATCTCGAGTTCCGCCAGATAGTGTGAGTCTTTATTCTTGAGGACTCAAAGAAACATCTTGAGGATGACTCCGTGATAACTATTTATGAGGGACAATTTACACATAGGGTATTTTTCATTTAAATATGTACTTAAGAGGTTTTTGGGCTTTGAATCGACCCAGCAATCTCCCCAATTTGGATAGAAAAATAGCCTAAGTGGATTCGATGTAAGTAACCAAATACAACTTCTTCATTACTGAGAGTAGATAATTTTGATAAGATATGAATCATAAACTGGTAGATTTTATTCATTCATCACACATTACACCCATTCCTAGAGTAATACCAAACTATCTTAAGCCTTTCAGAGCTCATATCCTAGCTGCTCAAGTTTTACCTTCTTCAGAGTGAATTCATCCTTATTAGACCGTTGTTGGATCAGGTTGTCAGGTAGCTCAATGAATCTATAACTTTCAGGGGACTTGTTGTATTGAGCTTTAAATTTGTAAAAGACCAAACCCTTTGTTCCACAAAAAATGAATATTTGACACTCTTTGGAAGGCTTGCTCGTTGTTGATATCCAAGAAGAATATTACATGTTCTTGTTGTTCTATGACCAATCCATATGTTAACCTAACACCTTCTAGGAGTGTTCTATTGCAATGTAGGCGAGGAACATATTGTTTAGGTTCGAACTCGATCTTCTTCTTTCTTTTCTTTGACCTAGAAATGTCTGGAACTGGTTTCAGAGGCTCTGCTTTAAGCGTCTCTCCAATCTTTCTCATTTCTTCAAGTATTCTCTCTAGAGATTGAAGAAGCCTAGAAGCAGCTCTTCCGTGTTTGTTTTGGAAGATGGGAAGCATCATTTCTGATTCCTTAATTCCCAGTTCGCTGAATTTGATATTGTAGAAGGTTTCAGACTTTGATTTTTCATTGTCTCTAATCAAGGTGAAAGAGGCACAAGGCAATAAGTTAGAGAATTCAAGTAGATAGCGGACTTGACCAACCCGCTACTGAATTAGGGGAATACTTACACATTACACTAACGAGGGTGACAGGGCAATAATTTAGAGAGTTCAAGTAGGGAATAATGCATGATTAAGTGAGCATGTTTGTTTACCTATACGAGTTTCCACTAATTTACTTTTCTTGTTATTAGTTTAGATTTAGTTTAATTTAATTTAATCATTAGTTTTAAAAATCAAACTCTTTAAAACCCGAGATTTTACTTGCTTTCCTATCAAATATAAAAGACCAAAAATAATCTTCCCTCAACCCTTAGACTTAATTCGACATACACTTCGAGCCTACCTCACTATTCTCCTAGAGAATGATCAATACCCCGTTTCTTACATATAGTAAACTACAAGCGGTTAGGTACTCGTCTAGGAGGATTGTAAAACTTATTGTGTTTACAATTATCCGCATCAGCGACCTAGAAATATAAGTCGTTTTAGGATACGTAAGTCGGTTGTTTAAGAAATATATTCAAAACACGTTTTTGTTACTTTGAAACCTTAGAAAGTTTAGGTTATATTAGTTATGTTTAACCTTTCTTGGAAAGTGTGTATCTAGTTCGTTTTAAGGCCATTTTTCCTTGTTAAACTTTCTAAATGTAGACGAACATGTCTACTTTCATTATTTCAAAGTTTCGATTTGTTTGGAACACAGAAATACATATAGTTTACTAAATTAGATATCCCACTCCCGCGACACTTGTATAGTCGCAGGGGGAATAAGAATGTTGTGAGGTATCGCAACTTATGCTAGGAAAAGGTTGAGAAGTATCTCAATAGATGCTTGTACTAGTATAAATACCCTCACAAGTTTTACTTGTAAGGTGTGTGTTCATTAATAATATTTCATCTTTCTATCACCACTCTCTCTTCCCTCTCTTCTTTCTCATAGTCTCAACACCACCACCATGGGTGTGTTTGGTTGGTTTACCTGACGGCCACCCGACCACAATATTGTCTAACTAAACTAGATATTTTAGGACCAACAATTGGCATCATAGCTAGGGCTTAGGTTGATAAAATTTTATTGCGGTTCGTGTCTGCTGTGAGTTTTATCAGTCTAAAAGTCCAAATATTGTCATTGTTTTTCTAGTCATAAAACACTCCAAATATGTCATTTTTGGGTGTCAAAATCTGTGGTTGAATCCTAAAGTTTATTATGTTATGTTATATACAGATTTATACCAAGATTTGTTATGGTTTAATCACGTTTTTGTGGGTAGATTCAAGTTTTTGGGGTCGGATTCAATGTTTTAAGGGTCTTTTAGATCTGAAAACTTATGGTACTTTTTGCTCGCAAAAGGTGTCAAAAAGGTCAAAAAGGCTCTCAAAATTAGGGTTTCAGATTGCAGTTGCAACAGCAGTTTCGATAACAAGTCGTGATAGTGAGATTGCGAAACTACTGTTACCCATCATTTTACCAAAAGAAACTCTGTCCATTTTGTGACTTAAGTTGCAAGACGTTAAGTCAGAACCTTGTTTCTATATCTCAACACATTGCAAGACTCGTATTGTCTATGAGTCCGGATTTGCTGTAAGACTACCACTTAAACCACGAGCTACCATAAGATACCCGCAGCTTAATGGTATGATAGTTTGACCAAGACCAGTAACGACCTTCAATAGTCTATAATGAAAAAAAATCAAACTGTAAAGAAAAAAGTCAAAGTAAAAGAATGAAATGCAAAAACAGTCAACTGCCAATAACAAGTGAAAATTACTGTAGTACCCATAATCAAAATAGTGTGTCTACACATACCCATCTTTCTTCTCAATATCAAAACTACCCATCCATGTCGGGTATATATTTTCACTATATACACGACATGGACGTGTATGGCCATAAATGATTGTTGCAAATAAATTTTTAGCATCTCGGGTACAAAATCACATCTATACACGACATGGTTTTGACATGGTTTTTTTTTTATTGTTGTTCCGCTTACCCACACATCTAGTGTATTTCTATACACGACATGGTGAGTAAATACAAGACAGGGGACAAAGTTTAGGGCATGTCGGGTATAGATGCATGAAAATACGACATGGGAAAAGACAAGGCCGTATGTGTATAGAGGATGGAAATACACGACATTGACATATTTTGCATTCTCATTTCAAGCCCTAGACAATGTCGTGTAATATAATACCCTATACACGACATGTTTTAGGGTTTTGTTTATTTTCTACGATACATGTTTTAGTGGTTATATATCTATGATTAAAGGTGCTTAGTCATTTCTTTGTCAGAATAGGTGAATGAGTAATCACGTCATTTTTTTTTATGATTAAAGTGAAAAGTCAAATATTCTGTGTTATCAAATCAACATTGTAAATGATTATGTTTTGGTGATCATCCATTTGTACTTTCTGAAATAAGGTGGTTGTGGAAATACATACTAGCATAACATAAACATGACATATGTTACAAAATCAAACCAATGTAAGAAAACAACATAAAAAGGTACTAGTTAGTTTACAAACCAAATAAATTAAACCAACTATTATTTGATGACTGAGAGTTTTGATCATTTAAATCTTTGAGAGGCGTATGGTTGGGAGTCGTATTGGTCATAACCTGGATAAGGGTTTTGATGATCATTTTGTTCATGACTTGGTTGACCTTGGTCATATGGGACTGTTGTGTAAAACATTTGATCATATGGTTGTGGTGAGTATGTGTTTTGTTCAAACGGTTGCGTTGGGTATGAGTCATAATTAGAGAAGCTGTGATCAAGTGTTTGAGTCGGGTATGAGTTGGCCGTAGGTGTATTTTCGGGTTGCTCGTTAAGCCGACTTTTTTCTTTGGGTATTCTTTCGTTTTAGTGGTTGGAAGGCGGATGGTTTTGCATTGCCCCGTTTGTGGCCTGCTTCACCACACCTACCACAATGTTTAACTTGTGGTTCCTCACTGAGATCGATATCTGATCAGGTATTTTTGGCCGACGAGGTTGCGAGTTGTCCATTCGTGGAGGAGTGATGGGTTGTATATACCCTAGATAATCCCATTCGTGAAACTCTCCCACAAAATTAACCGACTCTGCGTCGTCTCTGGTATATTGGTTTTAAACCAATGTTGAACAAATTGCACATAATCCGTTTGATTCAAAAACCTAGAAAGACAATAAGCGTGACCACAAGGTATGCGAAAAGCGCCATTTGCGGCATTCACATGACATGTTCTCTAAGTTCACTTCACGATTGTATCGCCCATCATAAACATGGAACCGACTTTCATTAACCCCATATACACTCCAAGTTGCGCTTTTTATTTTCCTCTTATCCACCTTATGGGCAGCCCAATCTGTGATTTCATACTTCATTTTATTTGCATGAACACAAAGGCGTGAATAAGTTTCTTTGTAGTAAACAAAACCATTTAAAAAATATATTTTCTTTTGGAAGATAAATACCTGCAGCTTGTCGCCGTTTATAATACCAATCTTGCACCATTGATCGATATTGCTCGGTCAACATTGTGATTGGAAGCTTCCTTGATTTTCTGATACAAGCATTAACAGACTCAATCTTTGTTTGATGTACAATAATTGTAACGAGTGCGTGGGCAATACGCTCTGGACCATCTTTGCACATCTGCTTCAAGTAACTTGTTTATACGCCTCGCTCAATAGCAGAATTTGCATCGACTATCAAATTCTTGATGTGTATACGCTTTTCATATGCTCCAATATAGCCCCTTTGTTTTTTTTAAAGAAATGTTCATCAAAAGATGACGACAACAAATACCATGAAACGCCAATGGGTATTCATTGCGTATTGCTAACGCAATGGCAGGATGCCTATCAGATATTATAACCAAATCCCGGTTATCACCTATGCATTCTTTAAGTACGGAAAACCACCATGACCAACATTCACCGTCTCCCTCTGCATATACCGTAAGCAATTGGCACAATTTGGTTGTTTCCATCCATGCCTACTGCTAACAAGTTTGTACCTTTGTATACACCCTTTAAATGAGCCCCGTCGACTATAATCAGAGGGCGGAGATGTTACTGAACGTCGAATCTACAAAAAAATAATTGTAAACACACGTTATAATAAATTTACAATAATTATTTCATGTTTATTTATTTAAAAAATATGCATATGATAGTTGTAAATACTTACTGAAACACCAATGGCAACGAATAACATCTCGAAAACTCCTTTTTCGTTTGTCTTGATCGTGTGATAGTGCACTGGTTTTTCTAGATTGTGACAATAGTACGGTAACATTTCAAAAGATTCCGTCGGTGAACCCCGTATCATTTGTAACCCATAATCCTTTCCTCTCCATGCTTGTTGATAAGATATATTTATTTTATACTGCGCCAAGATGTCTTTTTGTATATCTTTCGGTTTCAAATCACGGTTATTTTCTTTTAATTTATCTCTAAAAATGTGACCAATAACTTTTTTATTTGCATTTCGATGGTTAGGATATGTTTGAGTTTTGGGACACGTGTGAGTATCTATCATACCTGTAACTCGAAACACATTAGTTTTTTCCACACGTTTAGCGCAAATTCTCTAGTTGCATTCTTTAAAATGATAGCACTTACAAGAAAACCTATCTGGTTCCGACCTACTTACCAAAAACTGGTAACCTTCTTGTATACATTTCAACCTAATTGCAACGTCTAACTTTTCTCTTGTGTCAAAAAACTTTCCGACATAAACGTCGGCATCGCTATTATATTGATTTGAAATTATTGGTTTCGGTGGTGAATAGGTGCTTCGGAACATCGGGTCATCAATGAAAAATATTCTTCCGATCATGGTGGAACTGGTTTTGGTTTATCATCTACACCAACAAAACAATCATTTTCTTCATCGTCGCATCATCATCGACCCGAATGCAAATGATGATCCCTGGTTTTGAAATTTGGCTCATCTTTATATCCGGAATCATTATTTTCATAATCAATTGCTTCAAATTTTTGAGATGGGCCATCATTTAAAAAAGACACATTGTTTTGAAATGCAGATGACCCGGTGTTTTCGTTAGGCGTTTCTAAAAATTGTAAAAACGTTCGGTTTTCTTGGGTTGACCTAAAGTATGTAGTTTCTTCCAACTGTGTTGTTTTAGCCACATACAGATGAGACATTCCTGTATTCGCATAAGTGTAATCAGCAAAACAAGTTACCTCGTCGTCAGTGATATCCATTCGAAAATCAAATGTCGGGTGCTTAAATTTAAAATTAAGTTGAATATTGGGATCCAACTTGAATTTAGAACGCACAAACTCAACTAACCATGAGTATGTGATATTAGTGTACATGACCACACCTCGTTGAGTATTATCAAAATGTAATAAACAGTTGAATTTATGAATTTCTAAAGTCATGGCGATGTATATATGAATTTGCTATGTTTGGATATACATTTCGGTTTGTATATATATATATACATACAATGCTGTGTAAAATTTTACCCGAAATATGACACAGATGGGACAACTCTATGACAACGATTTGACTACTCCATGACTATTTCTTGTACATGTAAATTTTTACCCGAAATATGACACATATGGGACAACTCTATGACAACGATTTGACTACTCCATGACTATTTCTTGTACATGTAAATTTTTACCCGAAATATGACACAGATGGGACAACTCTATGACAATGATTTGACTACTCCATGACTATTTCTTGTACATGTAAATTTTTACCCGAAATATGACACAGATGGGACAACTCTATGACAACGATTTGACTACTCCATGACTATTTCTTGTATGTGTAAATTTTTACCGAAATATGACACAGATGGGACAACTCTATGACAACGATTTGACTACTCCATGACTATTTCTTGTATGTGTAATTTTTGCGAAATATGACACATATGGGAAATGATTTGACCACTCAATGACTCTATTTAAGTCTTACATTGTAAATCTATTTGCTTAACAAAAATCATTCAGTAATTTATCTCTTTACATTCTAAATAAAATGTCAGACAACATACCATTCGACCTTCTAGTTGATATCATGAATAAACTTCCAGTTAAGTCTTTACTGCAGTTTCGTAGTGTCTCAAAGAGATGGAGGTCTTCCATAGACTTTTCCAACTTCATCCGTAGCTACGGCTTTCGTGATACAGATATGTGTTGTTTTAATTTAACATATATGCAAGGTAATGTAGGTTTTATGTTTTCAGTTAATGGAAGTTTGGCTTTCACGCACCTAGATACAACTCTTCATCTTCCAACTCTTAAGCCAATTGCTACTTGGCGTCACGGTGCTTTTCATATGGTTCAAATATGATGGTTGTTATTTGGAACCCATCAATAAAAATATCTATAGGTGTATTAGTCCCTAGTTTCTTGAATCAACTGATTCACCAAAATGGTCATTGGTTTTGGTGTGCGTCGACAATTTAGACCTAACCATTTTTAAAATTAATTACCCGTTATACGGTCAGGAGCCATGGTACGTGTCAGTGTATACATTGAGTTCGAGATCTTTGGAACCATCTTGAAAGTGGCGTTTGCCGAGAAGAGATTAGAATAAAACGATCGCCAAGCGGTAGTGGGTGGTAAAATTTTACGGCTTGGTTATGAAAAATTTCATTTTAATGATGGTGTTTTGTACAAACGATATGTGATTGTTTCTTTTGATTTGGTTAGTCACCAATTTCTAGACTTAGGCATACCTGAAGAGATAAGACGCATGGTTGGGCCTCCATTCTATATATCCCAACTACTGAACTCTATCGTAATTTCGGAAGTTTCCTTGCGAGATGGGTACAAAGTTATGTGTGAGTGGGTGTTAGAAATTGATGGGGGCATTGTATCATCGGTATGCTATTCACCATCCCATATCCAATTGAGCATGTGGTAAAATTAGTTGGATTTACCAAGGATGACGAACCAATTGTTGAATCTAAGAGCAACGAACAGCTTGCTCACTCGCTACAAGTGTACGAGCGAGCTTAGAAGTGTTGCAAAACATGGGTATTGAAGCGAATGGTGGTTCATTTTTTATTGGCCCATATAAAGAATCACTAATTCTTCTTAATGAACCAAATCATACCATTGTCGTTTAGTTTGTGTCTTTACCGTTATCAATGTTTGTTTTGGTACTATTTTTTTAACTATTTAAATGCAAGTTGTTTGTGTTTTTTTTAACTAATCAATGTTCTACATTTTTAGCAATGTCATATTGGAACATGATTCTATAATGGTCAACTATATAAAAAGTGACATAGTTAATGAATTATTGCTCTACAATAGTTAATGAATTATTGGTCTATAAATGGTCAGCTATATAAAGCCATTCTAGTGGTAGCATGTGTTGACAATTCCATTACATCAACGTGTATGTGTAATTTATTACACGATATATGACAAGGATTTGACGGTTGGTATTCGTACACTTGACATAGATTTGACAATTCATTGACATTAACGTGTATGTGTAATTTATTACGCGATATATGACAAGAATATTTTCTTTATCCCGACATGATTTGACAACACCATAAAAATTTACCTATAAAACCTCATTTACTTCTATTTTTCCAAACACATATCAACATTATCGACATTTCTACTCTCTACAAAGAAGGTTACTCTCCACAATATGTCTCGACAAAACAATACTGGAAACACCAAACGATACAACAACTCACCATTCGTTCCACCATCCCAAAGAAGGGACACAACATATGCACCCCAACATAACGTTGGGGGTTCTTCAACCTCTTCAAACAACCCGACTAGGATAATACCTGGTCTTGCTAGTATTCTTCAAGCGGCTATTCTCGGCAAAAATTGAGACATTAGGGAAGGTGGCCCCGAATATTGTGTAGTGCCAACACAAGAGTATGTAAGGAAAATAAATGAGGATGTCAAGGAGGATGATCATTTTACCCGTGGGCCATGGCTAAGCGCGATTCATAAGCTTCATAATGATGAAGATGTCATCGTAACTGGTTGTCTTGGCCATGTAAAAAACTATTGTGTGAAAGGGAAGCTTGAACTTGTTGTAGTTGTAATCAAGACTTGTACACCTAACGCGCTTGGTGAGCTAACAGTGACACTAAAAGATCCAACAGGGACAATGTCCGTACAATTCATCACAAAGTCCTTACAGAAGAGGCAAGTTACAAAAAGTCTATCAAAGTCGGAGCTGTGTTGGTACTTCGTAATGTTTCGGTGTTTACCCAAAATCAACACCCCTTCTCTTAACATTACATTGAGGAACATGGTTCTTTGTTTTCGACAAGGATACAGTTTTTATTGGATGAATCTTTACATATTCATCTCCTACTTTTAGGTAATGTTATCTATGTAATGTTTATCTAACTCAACGTCATCTATATGTAATGTTGATTTACTTGAATAAAAGTTTGAATTAACATCAAATATAAGTTAAACATAAAATATAAAAATATATACAACTTCCATTAAAATAGCTGTCAATCATATCCACAAGAACTAGTCTCCTCAAGCGACAATTGTAAAACATCTTAGAGATACTATATCTAATATTCTTGAAAAAGCCTTCAACATCATAACTCCATTGTAGTGGAAACTTACCAGTAACAAACTCATGCATGAGCCAACAAGTGATGACTCCACAATCGTGAGTGTTAGTTTGGTGTGGGATCGGAAATTTTTGGTCGTTGTAACGGAATTTGAAATTGTAGTGCAGACGTCCGGTTCTTGTGAAATGTCCTAGCTCTTCTAAACATTTGTTAAGAACTCCGGTCCATTCTAGAACATACCCTCGTAAATAATCACAACGCTCCGTGCTAGGCAAAGAGTCGAGAACACGAAAGGTGGATAACCTTAGATCAATAAGCGATGTGACCCAATGATTCCCTCCTGCATTCATCGGCATCACCACCTGCGTCGAAAATATATTCAAATATATACAGTTAAATAAACTAGTAAAGCGTAATGTATGAGAAAAATTAATTATAGGTTGAAACACATTTACTTACCCAGGTTACTTGATCCCATGAAGGGTACGGCTGCATGCTACCATCTAATGTTCCCATAATCGAAGGAGCTATCGAAAGCATGGGTACTCTACCACCATTATCTGTGGGGTAAGTGGATGATGTCCATGATGACGATACTGTCCATGGCGCGCCATCTTGCCTTCTTCTTATTAATAGCTCAACCCAACAATTCATTTGTTGAGTCAAGAGATTAAACAAAATCATTTTACGTTCTTCAAACTAATATAATCTAAACTTTTAAAAAAACATAACACTATACTTACGTCGTCGCAGACCAACCAATTTGACCGGTACTCTGGATCGGTGCCGTTCTTGTATAATTCGGAGTAGTTGTTGAAAGAAGGTAAGCTCTGCTACCCAACCCTTTGGATGGCAGTCAAGGTATATCGGAGATGGGTTTAATAGAAATTCCTCCAAACTAACATAACGCTCACGCCTCACACAGAAAAACAAGCGATAAAATATAATATCAAACATTGTTAATTAGCAACTTCATGTTAATAAATTTAAAGGGTCCAGTATACCTTATTCGGGTCAACATTATAAAGCTGCAGTCCGACACGGCGACTACCAAAGCGAGGTAACACCACCGGCATACTCTTTATACTCATGAACCGCTTTTTCTTCCAAATTAAACGCTGGAATGTTCGAGGTACTCTTTGTTTGCGTCTTCTTAGCGGCACGTTTCTTAGGCAAGATTGTGGTTGGGCCCTGTTCGGTGTAAGGATATTGCAGACATTTACCCGGACGACAATCCCTCTTTGGTCGCTCGATCGGATCCTTAAAAAATAATAAACAATAAAAAATTTAAAAATCAATATAATTACTAGTAACAATATTAACAATGAAATATTTTATGTAATTAATACCAACGTCATAGGCGTGAGATGGTCCTGCCTGATAATCAACAGGCGTGGCAAGTGAGCCGAACCCAACTGGCGTACGGGAAGCCGTATGTCCGGTGGAGGGAAGCCATGATGGACCAGTAGAAATTAACGGCGGTGTAGGTACATGAACACCTTCAAAGAACGAGTCGTTCAGTGGCTCGCCAAATGGACGGTCGGCATTTGGTATTCCCTAAATGTAAAATTATAATGTAGAGTTAGTTATTTTCAAACATATTTAAATATAAAAAAGATAAAAGCATGTAAATATACTTACGTGTTTTGAATAACAATAAATAAATTAACGTAAACTACTTACCCGAAAATCGCCACCAAAAAATCGTGGATCAAGTTGTTTGAACTTCAAGTCATGTTCTTGTAACTTCGCCTCAAGTGCCTTCATCTGCTGTATAAATTCTGGTGCGATAAAATCGTAAATAGGCTTTTTCACTGGAATTGGGGTCGGATTCCCAGCAAAATGGTCCTTTGCTTTTAGCCCACCACTCGGTATTTTCCTCATAGTCATCCGGCCTAAGCCTCATCAAAGGTGGGTTTACCTTTAAAAAACATGGACAATATACACAACATTAAAAAAACCAACAAAAATTATAATCATATTGTAAGAAACTAAGGTCATATTTCAAACTCACATTCAATTGGTCATCCAAAAACCGGTCTATAGACTCTCTAAATACCACGTTTCTATAGCTCCACGCAATTGATCGGGGATACAACTGTTTATGACAAAAAAATGTTGGCGCACCATGAGGGAAACTCTCCAATATCCACGTCTGTAAAAGGCAAATTTGTTTTAAATTTGTTAACGATATTGATGAGTGTCTAAATACTCATCATTTTTGTACCATTTAAACTGCAATAACATCTGAAAACACTTTCGAAATGCATCAAAATGATAAAAATATCACAAATAAGTGTTTTATGTGTTTTAAATGCAAAAATATCAAAATCTGGTGAAAAACGTATCAAATTTGCATAATTGGCAGTTTTAGTCCCCCAAGTTTCAAAAGTTGCCAAAAAGCAGTCCACTGTAAAACAAAATAAAGAAAAATGTTATTCAAGGTCCCTGAATTATTCTAACTTGTCAAAAATGGTCCTTGAATAAATCTTTTGTTAAATGGCAGAAAAAGGTCCCTGAACTTTCATAAAATGTCAAGTTTGGTCCCTGGAAAATTGAAAATGTCAAAACTGCTCCTTGTACTATTGGAACTTGTCAATATTGGTCCCTTGTAACAACTTTGGAGAAATTACAGTTTTGGTCCCTCTAGTTTGGCATAATTACAGTTTTGGTCCTTATCATTAATACCTAAACCAAGCCTTGTCAAATTCAACTTTGACCCCTGCCACTTATACCATTGTGACCCCCTGTCATATAACCTTTTTGGACCTTTGGTAAAAAACAGTCAAACAAACACTTTCCCTCCCAACAAGGTTTCTTCCCCCCCACTTGACTGTACACCCTGCAACCTCTCCCACTCACCACTCACCTCACCTTATCCTTCCAACCCTCACTCCTCATCATCATACCTAGCCACCCCCCCTAGTTGCAGTCTAAAAGTCAACACAGGTCAAAATAGGCTTTCCCGCCAAAATTGGATAAATGGCCAAGATGATCTCTGTTCATCCATTGGCTCAAAAGAGAGGTGGGATGTGCTCAGAAACACGTGGCAAGACCTTTTGGGTATAAAAGAAGGAAGAAGAAACAAGAGAACGAGGAGTAGTTAGTTTTATTTTTCATTTGTATGTCGTTTTTTAATTTTAATGTTTTAGTTTAGTTTAAAAGCTTTAATTCTCTGTTCCTTTGTACTCAACTTAAGGTATTTCATCATTATAATCATATTTCAAGTCTCAATTCAAGGTCTCATTTATATTTCACATTTTGATGTTTACTGTTGAAAATTGCAAACTCATGTCTTACACTAAAGCTTCCAATAGCTTATTTTCCCAATCAAACAAGCTTATATAAGCTTACTATAGCTTTTTGTAAGTTTGCACTCAAGTTTTAAGCAATTTTGGATCATGGTCAATAAAAGTCAACTGTACAAGCAAGATGGTTTTGGAAATGGACAATGGTGATGCAGAGCATGGATTTGGGTTGTTATCAAGTTGTTTTATGGCTTAGAATAGATAAATGGGTCCTGTGTACTCTGGCAAGCCACTGTGGCTAGAATCAATTGTAAGTCCATTTTCATGAGTAACTGCATAAGTGGTATCTGTGGTTAAGAATAGTTAAAATCTGTTTATCTAGTTGTACTTAGTATAATTGAGTTCAGTTTAAGTATCTGTAATAGCTGGTTCAGTGTTTGGTAGTTAAACTGTGCAAATCAGTCAATAAAATAGTGTTTGGGTATGCTGCATAATCTGAGCTAGAGGATTGTGCAGTGGATTAGCTCAGTTGTTTTAGATACATATAGGATAATTAGAGTCAAAACTGTCAATGCTTTGCACTCTAGGACTCTAATAGTCAAAATAACTTTTAAATCTGTCTTAAGTCTTGTCTGTTGAGATTTGGATAGAGCAAAAGATTAAATTATGTTTAGATATCATTAGGACAACTTGCACTAGTCTTGGTTCACCATATAACATCATTCTCAGTCCACAAAGTTGGATTAAAACTCATGAAAGTCAAAGTTCAATTCTGATAAAAAGTCAAATTAGTTGAAAAATCTAGTTTTGACCCAAGCTTGGGTGATTTTTCATGGACTCACTTTAAGTTCAATTCAAGTGCAATTTTGGTTTTAATAACTTCATCTGGTCTATTTCCTTATTGTTAATTTTGTAGATTTTTGGTAATTTTCTACAAGCTCCAAATGAGCTTGTCAAAAAGGGCAAAAGTGCCCTGTGCACAAGGACTGAGACTGCACAGGTATTGTGCAGTTTGTGCAGCCCTTGCACAGTGCTCAGTTGAGCTTGTCATGTTCTAGTCTTTGGCTTATGGATAGCCACCCAGGTCTTCTTGAGGTTCCTACTTTTTGTTTTTCATTTCAGCTTATTGACTAGCTTGTGCTTAATCTCCAAGTTGGCCTCAAAACTGTTTTCAACTTATAATCTCAAATAAGCCAAATCTTGGTATCTTGCAATCCAGAGGGTATAGCTTGTTGTTTTTAGTTTCCTTAGAGTTCTTTTAGCTTATTCAAGCTTCTATTACAGTTTGGTGCTTGTTTGTGACCATTTGCTTATTTCAAGTGCTTATTTCTAAGCACTTGACATAGCAGTTTCAAATTCCTCCACACAAGCCCAAGTTTTTCTATTTTTCCTAGATTCTAAATAATATTTTAGACTTTTCTTGAAATTTTCAGATTTTTCCAAGTCAGTTTGCTATTTTTCTTGATTTTAATTAGTTTTTAAGCATTTTTAAATAGCATTTAATACAAATAATTCAGAAAAGTTTCAAAAAAATAATTTTTCAATTTTCTTAAGTTAAGATAAATATAAAAAGACAAAAAAAAATATTTTTCTAGATTTTTCTTAGTTAAATTTGTATTTTTAAATAATTTAATTAGTTTTTAATAGTATTTAATTATTAGAAAATACAAAAATTATCAGAAAAATAAAAAAATAGTTTTGAAAATTCTCTTTTGTTATTTTAGATTTTTCCAAGTCATAATTTTATTTTTCTAGCTTTATTTCATATTTTCTTGTATTTTAGGTTATTATTAAATAGTTAAAAGTAGTTTTTAATTAATAATAATTAATTAAATAGTTATAAAAATAATTTTATTTTTCTATAAATTTTCTTTTATCATTAGGTTTGTAAAAATATCATTTTCATATTTTTAGGGTTAATACTGCTTCAGTTTCATATTTTATTTTGTACGTCACGTAGTTTTTAAAGTTAAATTTGTAATAGAAAAGTCAAAAACATCAGTTTAAAAATAGTGATAGCGTTTATTTAATATTTTTTTATCTTTTTAATTTCCTTTAATTTGCATTTAAGCCCCTGTAATTTATTCACTTTTTCTGTAGTTATAATCAATCACATCTCTTTTCCCGTTCAAATCTTCTCGATCACTATACGTTTGTCTATTCTCGCACAGCTCGTTGGGACTTAACGACACGGGAAACACTATACTCTCGATCTTCATTGCATTTGTGCTTAAACTGTTTTAAGTTTCTTACGATTGACCATTCACAAGTGGTCGGCTTGCGTGAGAAAACTTGACGGTTTTGTACCGATCAAATTTTGGCGCCGCTGCCGGGGAGCAGTGCTAATAGTATTACGTTTAGCAGATTAGTGATTTGGATATTCACTCCTTGTTTATACCATCTGTATGTGTTTATATTTTCTTTTAAAAATCAAAAACCCAAAAAGATTTTCATTTTTTGTTTCTACATCATGTTTTTCAAAAATACCAAAAATATTCCTCTTTACCCTCTTACCCTTTTTGATTCTTTATCCCTTGTTGGGAATTATGTGAAGTTTGGATTATGCTGATATTACTGCCGAAATGATTCTGCTGAAGACATAGTGGATTCTGCTGAAGACATAATCTACTGAAGAGTATTAGTTATTAGTCTGTTTACTGCGGAAGTGTTTGATTCGTGTTTAGTATATTTAGTTTGGATATACATGAGCTTTATTAGGAAGTGATTGTGTATATCTTTTTTAGTTTTAAGTTTATCGTTTCTTGGGAAAGCGGTTTAGCGATATTGTTTAGGGTTCCTTGTCTATAAAAGGAACACATTAGAAAGAGTTATGTACCGATTGAAAAATTCAGTTTTAGTTAATATAAAGATCCATAGAGGATCAAGAAGTTCTTAGTTATTACTTGTGTTTATATTCCGCTGTTGAACATAAGTTGTAGAGATTATCTTTTATTGTGCTTGTGATTACATAGGCATACATAACGATCCACGAGCTCAAGATCTATCAAGGTCTTTGTTTCAACAAGTGGTATCAGAGCCTCGTGAGAGTCTCTACGATACTAAGGACAAGCTTTTTCTAAACACCCATACAACTATAACAAAATCATCATGCACGGTTCAGATGTTGATCTTGAACTCACCAACAACCAAAACTCCACCCATCTGCAACAACTAAGTCTCTCTAATAGCAATGCTAAGTTTCCTTACCTTAAAAGGGAGGAATATGATCTTTGGGCGATGAAGATGCAGAACTGGATCTCCAACATTAATTGGAATCTATGGCGATAATTCGAAGGGGAACAGTTTAAAGAGAACCACCACGGATGTTGCTGGTAATATGATGAATGTTCCTCCCAAAAGCTGGCGAAGAGTTCTTTGGCGTTCGGAGAGAAACCAAGGTCGAACTATTCTTGCAAGCTATTCTGAGGAATGAGGAGTCTAGGAGACTGAAGAAGTCCATGCTAAGACAACAGTTTCAGGACTTTCAAATCTCTGAAGAGGAAGGCATTCACAAGGGCTATGATAAGTTTCACAAGATCTTAAGTCAGTTGAATCACTACTGGCAAAGCCGGATAATGATGATTTGTAACTCTAAGTTTCGAGGTCATTACCTCCATCCTGGCTACATGTAAGCATAGCTTTAAAAGCTAAAGGTGGTTTGGACATGATGACCTTTGATGAGCTGTATAAAAAACTTAAAGCTCTTGAACATGATGTAAGAAGTCCTTTTCGGTCATCCTCTACTGCTAGTCATATTGCCTTTGTTGGAGCCTCTACTCCAAAGTCTAGCTATGGTCCAAGCCCATATCCATCATCATCTAATGCTGCTCCTTCATCAAGTTCTCACTCTAAATCAAGCAACATTATGGAAGATGTACTTGGATCCTTCTTTGCTGATTATGATCCTCAGCAGGAACTGGCTTATGAGGATTTTGATCAGGTGGACCCGCTTGAGATGGAAGAGATGAAGTTGAGGTGGCAAGTGGCCATGTGTCACACCCCCAAATTACCTGTTTTGCAGAGGAATGGAATTCCTGGGGATAGACTGTCATAGCACCACAATCACAGTTATATTGAACGACCTAAAGTGTCGTTTGAAAAGAACATCGTTTGATTTAATAAAACAATCAGAGTTTACAAAGTATAGGTCCCAAAAGTTTATAAAGTTTGCGGAAATAAAAATATATTACAAGTCCAAACGATGGTTTTGAAAGAAAGTGCCATAATGTACAATGATGTAAGTCGACGCCGCGACTCAAAAGGGGTTCCTTAACCATGCCATGATGAGTATGCCTTAGTTACCTGAAAATACATTGCTAAAGCGGTCAACAATAATGTTGGTGAGAAATCATAGGTTTGGTAAATGTTTTATACGACTACGCAAGTATAGATCAAGTATGACAATCATGTCACATAAAAATGTTACAGGTATGACAATCTTGTCACATAAAATGTTACAATTGCTATAAGCCCATGACACCGAAACTAGACTGTTCATAATGTAGGCCCCAACAGAGTGTTTGCGGACAACTCAATAATGTTATTAAATGAAATGCATCCGTATTACTAGTTGGGATTCACCAACCCGGATGGAGGCGTCACCCTCGATAGATCTATCCATTCACCCTCGCTTCTAAGATTAACGGTTCATGTTCAGGAAATGGGGACTTTCAATTGGCATGCGGTAACTTAAGCAATGTAAATGAATTTAACATACTTGGTATCGTAATAAAAATGTTGTGCAATGTATTCTCCCCTGTAGGTTTGAAAATAATTAAAAGCATGTACGCGGGGCTATGAAAACTCACTTGATAAACTGGTATGATGACAAGAGTGAGTACACCGAGGTATAGTGTGATGCTTTAATCTTGACCTATTACGAATGATATGATATGTAATGAGTTATGATGTAATGTTATGCATGCGATTCAGATGATATTTATACCACTTTTGAATTTTTGAAAACAATACTTCTCGTCGAAAATATAATCTTTTAATGTCTTGACCATTTTTAAATTACTTCACATGAATTTACGTTGAAATGATATCCGACGATAATCATTTAGTGATTTATTGTGAAAATATTACTTTTCGTCGTAAAATAATGTTATTGAAATTTCCATGAAAATGACAAAAACGGCCTCTAAAAGCTAGTCGTAAAATGGTGCACGTCGAGCGTTAGGAAACGAACTCAACGGTTTTGGGAAGCTCGTATGATAATCTCAAAGTTTTAGTACATGAGTTTTCGTCCTAGAGGTCTCGAACATAAAGATAATAGAGGTTACATATGGTGCTTTTGTCCAAAATGTGGTTTAAAAGTGAGTTTCGGCAAAGTTTAAGCAACCGTAAATAATTTATTACAACTCCGCTATTCAAACGGTTAGTCGTTTTAGAAAATATGCTTGGTGATCTCGATTTTATTAGAAGACATCTTGTTACAAAAAGTTCTACATCATCGTTAAAAATAGCCTTCAACATGGTCGTTTTGTTTACCGTAACACTTGTCTCGTAAAAATAATATAGTTTTTCTAAAATAATAAAGTTACGGCAATTTATGAAAACGAGTATATTTTAGTCGTTATAAATCCGTTTTCTACGTTTTATACATCCTTAGCTTCGTATCAAAGTATACTAATATATTTTTGATAAGTCGAAATAATTTGTGAAGCTTAAGACTCGTTTTTGACTCGTACAAAACAAAAACACCTTGCTGAAATTTTCAGAAATATATATTTCGTCGTCAAACTTGAAAAATTCATAACTTCTTCGTTATAACTCCGTTTTAATCCGTTCAAGCGGCCACGGATTCGTTTTAAAGTATATTTTCTAAATATCTAGGCCAAAAATTCGTGCCTACTGTCGGATTTTCCAGAAAAACAAAATAAGATCAGATCACTTTTAATACTTGTCGAAAATAGTTTTTCTCGCGCCAAACCTATTCTAACCCATTCAAAACAACTCCGAAGCTATTCTAATCCTACCATACACCTTCTTAGGGTGTCATGGGTTCCTAGACATCACCAAAACTAAAATATAACAAGGAGTAATTATAGGATGGATTACATATATTTAGCACATAAAAACCTTAAAAACCTTAAAAATGGTATAAATATCATGAGACTTGAATGTTTCACCAATAAAATGAGATGACCACAAAAATGAATATGAAATAAAAATATGACTATGAATGCTTACTAGTGATATGATGAGGTTTAATGGACAAAAGGTTTTCCTAATCACTTGAGGTTTATATTACAAAACCTTGCAACAAATGATACTAGTGTTTAAATAAATGACTTGTAAACTTGGAATGATCCTTCCTCTTTTTCTTGGTCCCTTGGCTGCCGTATATAGTAGAGAGAAAAGAAGATGGATATAGTTCTTGGTTTTTGCAAAGTGAGATAATAATGAAGTGAAAAATAATTTATTTACTACTTGTATGAGATATTTTGCAAATCTCTTGATGATTCACCCCTTGTGTCGACAAGGGGTGTGAATCATATTTTGTTTATGTTTTTTTTTTCTAATTGTAATAGTATAAGTAACTTGTAAGATTTTTGTAAAATTTAAATGAGTTAAGTGGTAAGTTGTAGCATTTGTAAATATTTAGGGTAGCGTTGAATAAAAATAAATTTTCACGGGTCAAGTTAAAATATTTTTAGGTCATAAAAATTATAAAAATACATTCCTTGCAAAATTTGAGTGATATAATAATAATCGTGTCGAATTTAAGAAAAACGTCGTAATTATATAAATACAACAATTTAGTTACAAAATAAATTTAAAACACTAGGTAAACTCATAATATTATTTTATAAACTTAATATGAGTATAAAAATATATTGGAATAATTTTTGGAAGTAATGGATCAATTGTTCAAAATAATTAATTACGCGATAACGTTTATTTAATATGAAAATTATACGTTTAATGTAAAATGCAAAGTCATGAATGAACTAACATGATGCAAATGATGCTAATGAAATGTAGACTAAACTTAGTCCATATGAAATGTTCGTGATGATATGATCATGAATTCGCCGCTAAACCTTTAAGGTTACGCGAATTTGGAACACGCAAACCTAGTTTACGATAAATGTTGAAATAGTGAAGCATGAATTGTTTCGAGAAATGACCTGAAAGTACGGGTTGTCACATTCGCCCATCCAAAAAGGAATTCAGTCCCTGAATTCAGTTCGTGTTGGGTTCTACAGTGTCATCGGTGAAAGGTGAGGATATATGAGTCGTATCGGTTCGTCCAATGTTTTTCTGAATCGCACTTCGCTTTCCAAGGCAAGATTTTTGAACATAATTTGTTACCAACTTGAAATTCTAATGGTTTGCGGCTTATGGGACATATCTCCAAATTTTGCATCGTATAACGATGTAGCTTATCTAGCTATATGTTGTTACTTGTAACTGATTCTTGATTTGTATAATTTCTTTGTTTGTTTCATGAATGAGTTATGGACTAATGAATTGGACTTTTCTGATTTTAATCCTTGAATAAGTGATTGATACCTCAACCTTACAGTGCCTCAAATGGTGTAGTCAATATGTTCATGAGCTAACTATTGTTGCAAAGAAACTTGTCGATGGAGAATGATTTGCCTAACCATTTCTAGAAGGTCATACTGGCTTGAGCATATCATCTAATGTGGGAATTGCTCTCTAGCTCTAACCATTGAGCTGAGGATAGTAGGCGTAATCATGTCCTAGTAGGTTTCATGGAAATCCTGAAATGACTGTCAGCAGTCTAAGGTGAATCGAATAGCTTATAATAGGTACAACTGGAATTGATACCACGTGTCTCGTGTTGGATTTCAAAATGTTAAATCCGTCGGAAAGGACCTCATTGAAAAGAATAGATTATAGGTAACAATTGTGATTCCTCGCGTTTCTAGTCCTATCGAATGTCATGACCTGAGTCTTACTTGCCTAAGGTGCTTAGTCTCTATGACTAAAATGTTTATTGTTTGATTATCGAAGTGTTTCCATGCTCCATGTTGTAAAGTCACAAACCTTAAATATTTAAGTAAGGTGGTGTAGTGGTTGGTTTTCAAGATTTGTTCCGATATTGAGTGCTTCCAAAAATAGTTCATCACTAATATTGTTATCATGCTAGCAAGAAAATAGGTATCAGCTCAAACTATGTCGAAGAATGTTTGTTCTAGTTTCACTTGTAGATGGGGAGTCATTGATTGTCCGACATGTTCAAACCTGTGGCATCTCTTGATATAGAAGTGAGGTTACTTGGAATTTCTAGAGAACACAATGCCTTAGAGGAAGTTTATATCGATAACCTTAATTTAACCAAATTTTTCCTTTAAGGGAAACTCATTGTAGGGAAGTTCACATATTGTTGAAGCCTTGTTTAATGAAATGTTCTGTAGTCTCAATTAGGAGAATTGGTTTATTCCTATAGTGTTGCTTAGTGTGTATTCGATTAGTACTAAGTCTTGTAACTCGGTCTAGCTAGTACTTATGAAATAGCAGAATTTGGATTCTAATCCAAAATAGTGGTTCGAAATGTCTCGTGATGTCTTAAAATTTTTGTTGAGTTTTGAAACGTCTCGCTACTTACTTCTAGCCCTTGTTGGAAATTCCAAAATCCTTTCATTGTTTTCTTGTATCGAGGAATCCTCCTCACAGATGGTATAGGAAGTCTTTCCTAAAAAAAAGTCACTCGTCAAATCCTAACTTATCGGTTGAGTGAGAGATAAATGGCGTGAGCATCGATAGAGTGTTATCAAAATATATGTTTATGCACGATTTATCTGATTATAAAACTTTGCTTTTAAATGAGAATTGTTTTAGGAGATTTGAAATGATGCTTGTTACTTTCATGACATAATTCTTCCTGAATTATACATAGGTGATCTGGCCATGTATAATCAAGGACAAATGATGTGATGCTTGTTTTTGTTGAAATGGTATTATGTTCCTCCGAAGTTTTAGATGGTATTCAACGTTTTGTTTTGTAAGATAATGGCTTAATGATTTTTTTTTTTTTTTTTTGAGAGTAACATGAAAATCGTTTCGCATGAGGATATTAAATAGTTGATAAAATGACTGAAACCAATTGATAAGTTGGTAATAAAACAACTTGTGTTAAAACTTTATGAAACAACGTTTCTAAGATGGTGATAAAATAGTTCGAAATAAAATCAAGTGAAATAATTTCATGAAATAGTAGCAGGATAATTTGGAATAAAATTTGTTGGATGGTTTGAAGGATACATAGGAGAACCTTATCGAGTAGTAATAGTCTACTAATTGGTCAAGAATAAAGTTGGCCTAACCCCTAGTAAGATAGTGATGTATCGACGTGAAATGATGGAAAATTGGGCAATTGGAGTAAGGAATGAAATAAACAAGGTGGTGATTATCGTAGAGATAATAAATGATAAAGATTACGTTAACTAGAAAGGTACTTATTATCTGTTCCTGTTGGTGGTCTAATCGTGTTTCAAGTGTAGGAGTAGTAAGCGGTCTAGCAACAATAGCCCTAGAACTCTCACAGTCCTCAAACCTATGAGATGGTGTAGTGTCTATAGTCTTAGTGGTAGATGGTAATGGTGTGTCAAATCATGCACGCTTCCCAAGCTGCAAGTCAGGTGTATGAGTATCGTGTATGAGATGTGATGGTACGGATGGTGCTCGAAATGATAATGATGATGAAAATAATGACAATGATGATAATGGAAATCCTTGTGGTGAGTTAAGAAAATAGGTTCATTAGGACTAAGCCTATAATTTCTACCCAATGGTATGATCTATCCCAACTGAGTGATAAAAATTGTCCTGATCCTACCGTGAATCAATAGTGATCGTGATGGTGTAAGTGCAACTTCGTCCTCCTAAAAGGTCTCAGTGTCATCATCTGATGTTATCGGTGTTGAGTCAACTGATGTTAAAATTGTGATAGGGAATGACAAGGCATTCTCCATGTCAAAGTGATGTGAGTATAATGGGATGGGCATTTGAAGGCATCTATGTGACAATCGATTTAGAAATGAAAGTAAATAACTCGTAAAATGTGCGTATAAAACCGCATGTATAGTGACTATGTATTTATGATGAAATGATGAGATGCTATGATGATGTAGTTATAGTCTAGGGTCAATGATGCAACCTAGTTTTCTATAACCGAAGCTCGATGCCAATCACACCCCCAAATTACATTTTGCGTAGCGGAATGGAATTCTGGGGATAGACCGTCATAGCACCACAATCACAGTTATATTGAACGACGTAAAGTGTCGTTTGAAAAGAACATCGTTTGATTTAATAAAACAATCAGAGTTTACAAAGTATAGGTCCCAAAAGTTTATAAAGTTTGCGGAAATAAAAATATATTACAAGTCCAAACGATGGTTTTGAAAGAAAGTGCCATAATGTACAATGATGTAAGTCGACGCCGCGACTCAAAAGGGGTTCCTTAACCATGCCATGATGAGTATGCCTTAGTTACCTGAAAATACATTGCTAAAACGGTCAACAATAATGTTGGTGAGAAATCATAGGTTTGGTAAATGTTTTATACGACTACGCAAGTATAGATCAGGTATGACAATCATGTCACATAAAAATGTTACAGGTATGACAATCTTGTCACATAAAAATGTTACAATTGCTATAAGCCCATGACACCGAAACTAGACTGTTCATAATGTAGGCCCCAACAGAGTGTTTGCCAGACAACTCAATAATGTTATTAAATGAAATGCATCCGTATTACTAGTTGGGATTCACCAACCCGGATGGAGGCGTCACCCTCGATAGATCTATCCATTCACCCTCGCTTCTAAGATTAACGATTCATGTTCAGGAAATGGGGACTTTCAATTGGCATGCGGTAACTTAAGCAATGTAAATGAATTTAACATACTTGGTATCGTAATAAAAATGTTGTGCAATGTATTCTCCCCCGTAGGTTTGAAAATAATTAAAAGCATGTACGACGGGGCTATGAAAACTCACTTGATAAACTGGTATGATGACAAGAGTGAGTACACCGAGGTATAGTGTGATGCTTTAATCTTGACCTATTACGAATGATATGATATGTAATGAGTTATGATGTAATGTTATGCATGCGATTCAGATGATATTTATACCACTTTTGAATTTTTGAAAACAATACTTCTCGTCGAAAATATAATCTTTTAACGTCTTGACCATTTTTAAATTACTTCACATGAATTTACGTTGAAATGATATCCGACGATAATCATTTAGTGATTTATTGTGAAAATATTACTTTTCGTCGTAAAATAATGTTATTGAAATTTCCATGAAAATGACAAAAACGGCCTCTAAAAGCTAGTCGTAAAATGGTGCACGTCGAGCGTTAGGAAACGAACTCAACGGTTTTGGGAAGCTCGTATGATAATCTCAAAGTTTTAGTACATGAGTTTTCGTCCTAGAGGTCTTGAACATAAAGATAATAGAGGTTACATATGGTGCTTTTGTCCAAAATGTGGTTTAAAAGTGAGTTTCGGCAAAGTTTAAGCAACCGTAAATAATTTATTACAACTCCGCTATTCAAACGGTTAGTCGTTTTAGAAAATATGCTTGGTGATCTCGATTTTATTAGAAGACATCTTGTTACAAAAAGTTCTACATCATCGTGAAAAATAGCCTTCAACATGGTCGTTTTGTTTACCGTAACACTTGTCTCGTAAAAATAATATAGTTTTTCTAAAATAATAAAGTTCGGACAATTTATGAAAACGAGTATATTTTAGTCGTTATAAATCCGTTTTCTACGTTTTATACGTCCTTAGCTTCGTATCAAAGTATACTAATATATTTTTGATAAGTCGAAATAATTTGTGAAGCTTAAGACTCGTTTTTGACTCGTACAAAACAAAAACACCTTGCTGAAATTTTCAGAAATATATATTTCGTCGTCAAACTTGAAAAATTCATAACTTCTTCGTTATAACTCCGTTATAATCCGTTCAAGCGGCCACGGATTCGTTTTAAAGTATATTTTCTAAAAATCTAGGCCAAAAATTCGTGCCTACTGTCGGATTTTCCAGAAAAACAAAATAAGATCAGATCACTTTTAATACTTGTCGAAAATAGTTTTTCTCGCGCCAAACCTATTCTAACCCATTCAAAACAACTCTGAAGCTATTCTAATCCTACCATACACCTTCTTAGGGTGTCATGGGTTCCTAGACATCACCAAAACTAAAATATAACAAGGAGTAATTATAGGATGGATTACATATATTTAGCACATAAAAACCTTAAAAACCTTAAAAATGGTATAAATATCATGAGACTTGCATGTTTCACCAATAAAATGAGATGACCACAAAAATGAATATGAAATAAAAATATGACTATGAATGCTTACTAGTGATATGATGAGGTTTAATGGACAAAAGGTTTTCCTAATCACTTGAGGTTTATATTACAAAACCTTGCAACAAATGATACTAGTGTTTAAATAAATGACTTGTAAACTTGGAATGATCCTTCCTCTTTTTCTTGGTCCCTTGGCTGCCGTATATAGTAGAGAGAAAAGAAGATGGATATAGTTCTTGGTTTTTGCAAAGTGAGATAATAATGAAGTGAAAAATAATTTATTTACTACTTGTATGAGATATTTTGCAAATCTCTTGATGATTCACCCCTTGTGTCGACAAGGGATGTGAATCATATTTTGTTTATGTTTTTTTTTTTTTTCTAATTGTAATAGTGTAAGTAACTTGTAAGATTTTTGTAAAATTTAAATGAGTTAAGTGGTAAGTTGTAGCATTTGTAAATATTTAGGGTAGCGTTGAATAAAAATAAATTTTCACGGGTCAAGTTAAAATATTTTTAGGTCATAAAAATTATAAAAATACATTCCTTGCAAAATTTGAGTGATATAATAATAATCGTGTCGAATTTAAGAAAAACGTCGTAATTATATAAATACAACAATTTAGTTACAAAATAAATTTAAAACACTAGGTAAACTCATAATATTATTTTATAAACTTAATATGAGTATAAAAATATATTGGAATAATTTTTGGAAGTAATGGATCAATTGTTCAAAATAATTAATTACGCGATAACGTTTATTTAATATGAAAATTATACGTTTAATGTAAAATGCAAAGTCATGAATGAACTAACATGATGCAAATGATGCTAATGAAATGTAGACTAAACTTAGTCCATATGAAATGTTCGTGATGATATGATCATGAATTCGCCGCTAAACCTTTAAGGTTACGCGAATTTGGAACACGCAAACCTAGTTTACGATAAATGTTGAAATAGTGAAGCATGAATTGTTTCGAGAAATGACCTGAAAGTACGGGTTGTCACACCATGCTTTCCATGGATATCAAGAGTTTTGAAAGAAGAGCTGGAAGAAGGTTTGGATTCAAAGGACGTGATCCAGCAAGGTTTGACAAGAGGAAGGTTAAATGCTTCACATGCCAACAGATGGGGCACTTTTCTAGAGAATGCAAAGACAGGAAAGCTGGTGATGAGACAAGATACACTTCTTATCAGCATATCGGGAAGGAGGCAGAACGTCAAAAGGATCAACTGCTTTGGTCACTCTGGATAGCAATGTAGACTGGAAGCAACATGAGGAGTCCGATAATGATGGTCCCGATAATGTTGGGTTGATTGCAAGCTGTACTTCAGAGGATAGGCATGATCAGATTGCCTTGATGGGCATCTCTCGGGTACAAAACTGTGTGTTTGGGTGTAGTGAGCGTTATAATGAACTTAAGCAAGCTTATGATATTTTGGAACCTAAATATAATGAATACTATGTGGAAGTTGAAGCCTATAAACAGGCTTTAAAAACTCTAGAAAGACAAAAGGTTTGGTTTCAGAAGAATGAAATAGCTTATGATGAGAAAATAGGTGTTTTAGAAAGAGATCTCGAATGTGCTACAAATGAATTAAAATGGTCTGAGAAGTTAAGAGCAGATGTAGTGTCAGAAAATCTAGAGCTTAAGGAGAAAGTTAAGGAGGAAATTGCTAGGAATAATGAATGGATGATGAATGGTAATAAGTTGGCTAGTCTCATTTATAGTAGTCAAGCTCCCAATTCTACAGTGGCTTTAGGTTTTAAGAAATATGTAGGCTTAGAAGCTAGGGATGACACACGTAAATCTACACCAGCAGGCCTAGCTAATTTTGTGAAAGAAGGTGACCTACATGCTGTTCGTGGACCAATTAGAGGTGAGCACATGCCCATTGACCTTTCCATTCTTAATGACTTTGATGGATCACACCATCTGTATGGCAAAAAGTCAAGAGACTTGCCAGACCCTAATACTTCTACTAATGACTTTGTCTCTTGTGTTAACAGTGACAAGTCCTCCAAGCAAGGGTCTACAGAGTGTGATTCAAATGACAAGTCTGATCTTCCCAAGTCTGCCCTTCCCAAGTCTTCACCCCTGCCTGCACTCAAGACTACCAATAAGCATGCCAGAGTTGCTGCCAAGGAATCCACTTCCAAGACAGTTGCCTCTGAAGACTTGCTTTTTAATTCTTTGCATAATAGTACTGTTACAAACTATTCTTTTCATGGTTTTGGTTTGAATACTTCTGCTTGTAAGAATACTTCTTTTGGTTTGAATAAATCTTCTCTTCAGAAGAAATGTTTTGTGTGTGGAAGTAAATCTCATTTAATTAAGGATTGTGATTATCATGAGCAAAGAATGAGTAGGTGTGGTAACTCTAGGCATACTAGACCTATGTGGACCAATGTTAATGATATACCACCTTATGTTCCACAAGCTACTAATTATAATACTTCTTTTCCTTGGAGAAGATCAATTGGAAAACCATATGTTAAACCAACCAGTGAATATTTTAAAATTGGTTTTTGGCCTAGATATGTTAACCCTATGACTGATGGGAAAAGGAGTATGGGATACTGCTGTCAAGACCTCAGCAGGTTGTTCTTGGAATATACAGAGACCTAAGTTTCATTGGAAACCCAAGAACAATAGTGGATCTTATACTTCTACATGGCACAACTCATATGATCCACAAGGCAGGTTCAAGTCAGCAATGACTTGAGCCTCCATAGTGTACTAATTCTCTGTATATTTTGTTGTTGTTGTAGGATCATCCCCTTAAGCATAAAGATGTTGGAATTGTTGACAGTGGTTGTTCTAGAAGTATGTCAGGAAACAGGGACATGATGCATAACTTTGTGCCCATTGAAGGAGGAGGCAATGTAACCTTTGGAGGAAGTGATGGACGAATTACTGGAAAAGGGACCATCAAAACACCTCAGCTGGACTTTGAGAATGTTTATTATGTCAAGGAACTTCAACTCTTCAATTTGTTTTCAGTCCTCACAAATCGTGACACTAAGAACAAAGTACTCTTCACAGAGGATGAATGTCTTGTGCTGTCTAAAGACTTTAAACTCCCAGAAGAAACTTCAATTCTGCTGAAGGTTCCTCGCAGTCACAATCTTTATACATTCAACTTAACTAATGTCCAACCAGCAGGTGACTTAACATGTTTGGTGGCTAAAGCATCTGTGGATGAGTCCACCAAATGGCACAGAAGGATGGCCCATGTCAATTTCAAGACCCTTAACCAGCTCTCTAAACGGGCACGGTCAAGGACTTCCTGCCAAAGTATTCACCAATGATCATAACTGTGTTGCATGCAACAAAGGAAAGCAACACAGAGCCTCCTACAAAGGTGTTTCTGTTACAGCAGTAAGCATTATTTCTGAACCTCTTCAGCTACTTCATATGGATCTGTTTGGTCCAACTAAAGTGAGACGCATTGATCATAACTATTTTTGTCTAGTGATCACTGATGGTTATAGCAAATTTTGTTGGGTATTCTTTTTAAGGACCAAAGATGAAACATCTAAAGTATTGAAAGACTTCATTACCCTTATTGAGAATCAGTTGAATAAAAAGGTGAAAGGAATTAGGTGTGATAATGGTACAGAGTTCAAAAATGCAATTCTGATAGAACTCTACAGGATCAAGGGAATAAAAAGGGACTATAGCACTCCAAGAACCCCTCAACAAAATGGGGTGGCGAAGAAAAAATAGAACCTTAATAGAAGCTGCAAGATCAATGCTAGCAGACTCTAAACTTCCTACCATGTTTTGGACTGAGGCTGTTGGTACAGCTTGTTATGTACTCAATAGAGTGTCCATTACAAGACCACACCTTAAAACACCATACGAACTTCTTTTTGGGAAAGTTCCTGTTATTCATTACCTTAAACCGTTTGGCTGCCAAGTGACAATTTTGAATACCAGTGATCCATTGGGCAAGTTTGATGAGAAAGCTGATGATGGTTACATTGTGGGGTATTCTGCTCATAGTAAGGCATACAGAGTTTACAATGTATCTGCTAAGAAGATTGAGGAGACATTGAATCTGAGGTATTTTGAAGACAAGCCTAATGTTCAGGACGAGGACATATTTGGTCATTTGACCTTGATTACTTGACTGATTACTTGGGCTATGCTAGACATGTGGCTAACCAAAATACAGATTCTGAAGCATCTCCAACTTCTAGTGCAGAAACTTTGGAAGCTCATTCTGAAAGTGGGTCTGATGATGATGAACAACCCATTGTAGTGCCTTCTTTCTCTCCTAAAAATTTTGTAGGTGACAGACACTTTATAGATAATAATCTGATGTGGGTGAAGATGATTCTATTATGCTGAGGACCTTGCCAGACGAAGAAACAAGAGTATGCAGCCAATGTAGATGCTGAGAGGAATGTTGAAGAAAGTTCAAATGAAGCACTCGGTAGAAACTCCAATTCTGCTAAAAGGGAATCTGTTTCTCCTCACCTCTCCAATTCGGCTGAAAGACATGTTGACTCTACTCCTATGTCTACTAAAGTGTCAACAGACCTTGGAGAACCTTATACAAGGTTTCCAAAACCTTCAGATCTTGGTCATCATCAACCTAAAGCAGGCATCTTCAACAGACCTTCCTATGATACTGACTTTGAACCTACTGTGACTAATCTTGATTCTTCCATTGATGTCAACACCACCACTACAACTAGGATCAACAATGTTCATCCACAGTCTAATATTATTGGTGATCCTAATGCACCTGTTAGAACAAGAGGTACTGTGGCGCGTTCTAAATATGGACAAGTGGCTTTTGTCTCTTATGTCTCAAATCAGTAGAGAGACAATCACACAGACTATCAACATTGTCATTTGCTTGTTTTATCTCACAAGTGGAACCAACCAGTGTTACTCAGGCTCTTGAAGATTCAAGTTGGCTTGAAGCTATGCAGGATGAGATGCAACAATTTCAAAATCAGCAGGTTTGGATATTGGTACCACTACCTGATGGTAAGTATGCTATTGGGACAAAATGGATTCTGAAGAATAAGAGAGATGCTCGAGGTGTTGTCATTAAAAACAAAGCCAGATTAGTTGCCCAGGGTTATAGACAAGAGGAAGGGATCGATTATGATGAAGTGTTTGCACCAGTGGCAAGAGTTGAGGCTATAAGGATTTTCTTAGCTTATGCATCCTATATGGGTTTTATGGTCTATCAAATGGATGTTAAAGGAGCCTTCTTGTATGGTGAAATTGAAGAGGAGGTGTATGTCACTCAACCTAAAGGATTTGAAGATCCTGATCATCCTAACTATGTGTATAAGGTAGTCAAAGCTCTCTATGGACTACATCAGGCACCCAGAGCCTGGTATGCTAGGCTCTCTACATTTCTGCTGAAGCATGGTTACAGAAGAGGTGCCATTGATAAGACTCTTTTCCTAAAGAAGAATTCCACTGACATAATTCTTGCGCAAGTATATGTGGATGACATTATTTTTGGATCCACAAAGGAAGCTTGGTGCGGGGAGTTTGAGGAGCTTATGAAGGGAGAGTTTCAGATGAGTGCAATGGGAGAGATGACTTTCTTTTTGGGTCTTCAAGTTCAGCAAAAACCTGATGGTATCTTTATCAGTCAGGACAAATATGTGAGGGACATCTTGAAGAAGTTTGGTATGGAGGGTGTAAGGACTGCCACTACACCTTATGAAGCTCCAAAGACAAAGACCAACAATGAAGCTGATCCACCTGTGAATGTTCATTTGTACAGGTCTATGATTGGGTATTTGATGTATTTAACGACTTCCGGGCCGATATTACTTTTGCTGTGAGTGTTTGTTCGCGACATCAAGTTACTCCACTGACTTCTCATCTCAATGCTGTTAAGAAGATCTTTAAGTACCTTGAAGGCCAACCTCTTCTAGGTCTTTGGTACCCAAAAGAGTCTCCTTTTAAGTTGGAAGCATATAGTGATAGTGACTATGCTGGTGCTAATCTGGATAGGAGGTCCACCACTGGAGGTTGCCAATTCCTTGGAAAGAGATTGATTTCTTGGCAATGCAAGAAACAAACTATTGTGGCTACCTCATCTACTGAAGCAGAGTATGTGGCTGCTGCTAATTGCTGTGGACAGGTTCTTTGGATTCAAAATCAGTTGTTGGATTATGGGTATAATTTCATGAACACAACAATTTTTATTGATAATCAAAGTACCATATGCATTGTTAAAAATCCAGTTTTTCATAGTCGAACAAAACATATTGAAATCAGGCATCACTTTATAAGAGATGCATATGATAAAAATTTGATTAAAGTGGTCAAAATACATACTGATGATAATGTGGCAGATTTGTTAACAAAGGCTTTTGATGGACCAAGGTTTCAACACCTTGTGGTCCATATTGGCATGCTTAACCCTTAACTGCAAAGTTTAAGGGGAGGCATAGGCCTCAGGGGAGGCATATGCCTCAGGGGAGGATTTGTGTATAACTTTGCTTTTTACTATGTAAATTTGTATATTTGGTTGATTTTAACTAACTCTAACCTACTAATGTTATCTTAGTGTGTTTCTTTGTTGGTTTGTGTGTTTCTCTGTGTTTGTGTTGTTTTGCAGAGTGTCTGTACTGTTCAGTTGAGAATTGGTCAGAAGTATTAGAGCATGTTCCTACTGAGTTCAAAGAGTGAAGTCTTTGAAGTGAGTCAATTGTTTCTTCTGAAGTTATATGAATCATACAAAAGAAGTACTGAAGCAAATTGATTATTCATTCATTCCGAAACAGGTTTACCTACAAAGTAACGTAAGAGTACTAGCAACATCAAATGCATCTACATGATCTACTAATCCTAATCTATTACATATCATTCGTTCCAACATCTAACAGGCTGTTGGATATGCATGATCGCTCACATCTTTCACACTAAATGCTGGCTACGCTTTTGAGATGTGCATAACCAACCCTAACAAGATGCTAAGGATCAAAATGGAGAGGATGGATTTATGCAAACGATGATGATGACAATGACCACAAATGATGACGGAGAAAAACAAATGTGTCCTTTGTGCTTCATCTATGCATTTCAACCAAAATGCATCCCATCTACTCTCCTTAAGTTCTTCCCTTATACGATATGTGATGATGCACCAAAACCGATGCAGAAGACCAAGAACCACCTCTCTATCTTCTGAAAGTGGTGGATTTTTGGCTCGTGGCCTTCGTTGAGGCCTAGGTGCTGGGGGTTGGGAGTGAGATGTTCCCTCCTTATAGGAGTCATCAGAATCATCAGCAGATATACTTGGATTATCTACAATTTCATTTTTTGATGAAGGGAGAAAGGGTGATTTCTTTGATTTTGGAGATGGTTTTGGAAAATAATGAAACCATGGATTGGTATCTTCACTTGATGATGAGGATGATGCTGTGAGATCAATGATCTCAGGTTTGGTACTCATGGTTATCATGGCTAATTTTGGGTTATTGATGAAATTAGGGTTTGGAATGAAATTTGGGGTTTTTGATGAAGTAGTATGTGTGCTTTGGGATTGCTTTATAGACGGGTTCAAGTGGTAAGAGAATTAATGCGTATGGGTGAAACAGTAAAAAGATATTTACTGAAGCTTCTTGAATAAGTAATCTGTTTCTGCTGATTGTTCTACTTCAGCAGAATGGTTTCTGTTTCCACCGAAGTTAAAAGTGAATATGAGTACAAGTAGAAATCCACGTCATCATTGGTCAACTTTGACCAAAATTGGGAAATTTTCATTTATTCTCTACCGGCATATATTCGCTCCATATTAAGTGATTTGATCTTTAACTCATTCAAAACACTTCCTTTTGTGCATATTGTAACCCTAATCTTCAAAATCTCTCATGGTGCTTCAATTTAAACATGATCATAATAAGGTTGCTTTTCTTGGAACTGCTCGGGGAGATGAGTTGTATCGGCCGATGATTTCATTTTTACAAAGATCAAAGATTCAGTATGCATTAACGCATTCTCCAAATGCTATATATGAATCTTTGGTTACTCAATTTTGGGCGACGGCAGAAAGAAGAAGTGATACGGAGATAGTTGCAAGTGTTGATGGAAGAGAGTATGTGGTAACTGAGGAACTGATCAGAAGACAACTTCACTTGGATGATGAAAATGGAGTTTATCATTCTGATTCTACAATGGTACTTGAAGGGATTCAGGCGATTGGATATCAAAGTACGAGAACAGATATGTGGTTAAAAAATAAGTTTTGTCCTATGTGGAGGTTCATGGTTCATACGTTGCTCCAGTGTTTAAGCAATAAGTCTGGAGGATGGGATCAGTTTTCAACTCAAATGGGATGTGGTATTGTTTGTTTATCTAAGGGTTTGACTTATAATTTCTCTAAGTTTATTTTTGATAATATGGTTGAAAATATAACTAGGCAAAAAGGTAAGTTTTTGATGTACCCTAGGTTCTTACAGATGATATTGAATGTTTCTACACAAACCCAAGCTTTCTATCCCATAGGAGTTTTGACCTCTAAGTTATTTGCAACGATGAGAACTAAGTTTGAGGGGACACATTTTCCTTTGTTAGCAGCAATGTTGCCTCCAGAGAATGTTACTACTGATGAGGGTAATGTTGTTATTGTACCCTCTGTCAATACTACTGATGGTAATCTTTCAGTAGATGTAGATGAGGGTTCTCTTCTGTTTTGTTGAGGCATCCATACCTTCACCTAGACCTTGTCCTAGCCAAGAACATACTCAAGTTTCAAATGATGAAGTTCAGGATCACATTGATGAAGTTGAGGTTGATGCTGATAGATTGCCTACACCAAGTCTTGTTAGGAATCCATTTGGTGAAGGATGTTCTAATGTTGATCAGGTTAATGTTGCTCCTGAAAGGTCTAATGTAGTTCCAATTTCAACTGAGCAATCAGATGATACTGATGCGGATCCTATTACACTTGCCTCATTATATGCTCTGATGAACAAGCTTACAGGTGAGGTGATTGGTCTTAAGAAAGAACTTGCCGAAACCAAGTCTGTTCTTGGTAAAAAGATTGTGGCATTGGAGACAAAAGTTGAACACTTGGAGGAATTACTAAGTCAGAAAGGTAATAAGAGAAGCCTGATTTCTTCTGAGGAGGAGGACGAAGAGAATCTTCATGCATCCCTTGGAAATGTGGATGTTTTTCTTGAAGGAACTCATGTGGTCTTGGTTGATTGGAAATCTGGAAAGCTTAACACTGTTTATAGGCTGGATAATACTGTTCTTGAGTTTAATTTCTTGAAGGAAATTCTTCATTTGGTGACCAGACATGATTTGAAGATGTTGTATGATCATGTCATTCAGTATTATAAGTCTCATTCAGCAACAGGTTCTGGTTTATATTTGTTGGGTGATCTTCATGTTATGTTTGATTCTCATTCTCCAAATGGTCAAGGGTATTCTATTTGGAAGCATTCTCATAAGTGGGAGATTGAGAGTTGGAGATTTTATCCGTTGCCTTGTGTTCATGTGGTTCAAACTACATGTGGAATGATTTTGTGTATGCTCTCAGATAAGCTTTATCCGTTATCGGTTATTTTTATGGAAATGTTCTTTGAGACACAAGTTGGAAGTGCCTCCGAATCACATTTGGAAATGATGAACTTCATGCTACTCAATGTGTTGGTTTGATTAAAAATCAACTTCTATCACATAAAGGTTCATCTTGATTGTACCATTTTGTAATATTTGTTTTCTTTATTCTTAGTTTAAAAAAAAAAAAAAAAATGTTTTTGGTTTTCTCTAACTCTTCTTGCAGGCTTGTTGTATATTTCTCTTGGTTATTGACTCACCAGATATACCTTGTGTATATTAAAGAGTTAGCTAGTCCAAAGGGTACAGCTTTGGTAAAGACACATCAAATCATTGATAGGTGAATGATTTGCTAAAATCATAGGGTATGCAACCACCCCTGCTTAATTGCTGAGTGTTGTATGGTTTTCAATTCACCATGGTTTATTCCATTTTGGAATCCAAGAATTGACTAGCCCACATGTATATGGCTTGTGGTAAAGGCAGTGGCATTTCATATTTGGTTCTCAATTCACCAATTCTAAGAATTGACTAGTCCTGAGCACACGGCTACAGGTAAAGACATTTCAAATCCGTTTATATGGTTTGCTGTTTGCCAATAAATCAGATGGTTCTCAGTGTACCATAGTTTACGAACTTAAACATATGGCTACTCCAGTAGTTATGGCTATTGGTAAAGAGACATCCAATCCATTATTTTCAATGATTCACCTCTCACAGGAGTTAACACACCTGGATGTGATGAGAATAGTCTGAAACTAATTTGTTTTGATGTACCTCTTGTCATGTGTTGCTGCAAAGATCTGGTGTTTTCAGAGTTTCTACATTCTTGAGATGGTTTTCTTTCGATTCTTTGCTGCTGTAAGATCTATTCATGCCCAATCCTCTGGTGCTGTAAGATCTATTCAGAAACTGGAACTTAACCGAGTCAAATTCCAGTTTAGGGGAGGATTGTTGGGAATTATGTGAAGTTTGGATTATGTTTGATTAATGCTGCAGAATGATTCTGCTGAAGACATAGTGGATTCTGCTGAAGACAATAACTTGAAGAGTAATAGTTATTAGTCTGTTGTTTCTCTCACGGAAGTGTTTATTCTGTGTTTAGTATATTTAGTTTGGATATACATGAGCTTTATTAGGAAGTGATTGTGTTTATCTTATTTAGTTTAGTTTTACGTTCTTGGGAAACGGTTTAGCGATATTGTTTAGGGTTCCTTGTCTATAAAAGGAACACATTAGAAAGAGTTATGAATCGATTGAAAAACTCATTTTAGTTAATATAAAGATCCATAGAGGATCAAGAAGTTCTTAGTTATTACTTGTGTTTATATTCCGCTGCTGAACATAAGTTGTAGAGATTATCTTTTATTGTGCTTGTGATTACATAGGCATACATAACGATCCACGAGCTCAAGATCTTTCAAGATCTGTTTGTTTCAACATCCCTTTACCCTCTATCCATTTGATTCTAACTTCTTCTATTCTCATGGAATCTCTCGACTGCAACGAATTCTGGGACGAGCTGAAAAAGCTTCAGACTTTATCACAAATGTCAAGAATTCGTGTTGTTCGTGATGATCCATTAATTCTGCATAGGGAAATGGAACGAGAAACCGGGGTGACAAAGGACCAGGTACTTCCCTCTAATAATGGAAGTGCTAAATACGTCCAAACTACGGTTATCCAAGATCTAAACCCTCAATTGCTCCTAAGCCGTCTAGAATTGATCCTAAACTTTCACGATTTACTGTTAAAAGCAAACATGCGAGAATTCAGGACCATTTGACTAGCAAGAATGACTTGCCTAATCTTCACGTTTCTCAAGAACCAGAACCGGAGACCATAACGGAAGTGGTGGAAATTGCTAGCTCTCAGAGCACACCACTTGTCCCACCTCCGGATTGTTGGAATCACTCCTAAACAGTATTTCAAGTATTTATATTTCATATGTAATAGGTAGCTTTATTATGGCCTTTATGTTTGTTTAAGGTCAAGCTTATGTAGAAGGCCCATAAGCTTGACCCAAGCCCAATAAGGATAGGAAGGGAACTAGGAGTGTTGCCCTAGCTTCCCTCCTATAAATACCATGTAATAACCTTCAATTGAAGGTTGGTTATTCAAGTTATTTCCTTTCATACTCCTACGCATAAACCGTAATATACTATATCATGTGTGTGTGTGGTTATACTTGTTCAATCGCCTCATCTCCTTTCTTATAAGCTTGTGTTGTAAAACTAGTGACCTAACAGTGGTATCAATCGCTAAATAGTTGGGTGTACTCGTTTGTTTTTGAAGTTTCGATTTTGTGACTTTAGGCGTAAGATAACGCAATCTTTGGTTATCTTCAAAACTCATTTTTACACTTTTAATCCAAGATTCTTGTACTTTCAATGTTTTGAGGTGTTAAAATACTTGTTTTTGGCAAAAAGTTTCAAACGTTACGCGTGGATTTACTTTTAAGCTGTTTTTGTTCGTGGGTGTCGTTCTACGCGTAACCCGTTTAGCGGTTTTGGTACATCAAAATTCACACTTTTGTGTTCTTTTGGTACTATTGAAGCTATTCCATAACAAAAATCTGGTTTAGAAACACATTTGGGCAATATCAAAGTTACGAGTATCCTACGCGTATCAAAACCCTAAAATTACGCGTAAGATTTTCCTTGGTTTGATCTTCATTTTTCTGGTTTATTCCGTGTTTCCTTACTTGGATAAGTCTGAAAATACGTCGACTTTGGATATCTTTTGCACTATGATAGTGTAAAAGATCATTTGGGCAAAACCCTAAAATTACGCATAAGCATACGCTTACGCGTAGAAATTCTACGCATAAGATTCACTTACGCGAACTAGGTCTACGCATAAGGTAATCCTACGACCCTAACTTTCTCGCCTAACTTTTGTCTACGCATAACTTTAGTGCTTTTATCCTACTTACGCGTAAGCTAAAACCTACGCGTAACTCCTCATTGTTACGCGTAACTTTTGGTGTTTTTACGCATAAGTGCTACTTGGTTTCTTGTATTTTCTAGCCTAAGGACACTTCATCAACAAAGGTTCATTCGACTACAAAGATCCATTTTTACCACACAAGTTTTCAACATGTCACAACCACCATACTCTAACTATTTCCCTTACACTGATCCTCACGACAACAACAACTAAGTCCACAACATCAGCAATGGAATCAACAACAAGCCATTTATCAACAACAATTTAATCAACAACATACTCCACAACTTGCTGCAAATCCACAACCTCAAATGGTTCAACCACCACCAAGTCCTCAAGTTCAACCATACACAAATGAATTCAATCAACATCCATCAAGGAACACTATGAAGGAACCCACTTGGTTTGCAAAGATGTGTGAAGCTTTTAGCAGCCAGCAATCAATTCATGAGGTCGATCACTTGATAGACCTCCAATGCTCACTCCAGAAACTATGATCAATGGGTGATAAGGTTCTTTAGGTTTTGTGATCTAAAGAAGCCACATGGAAAGTTCTTAAAGAAGGTTATCTTAGAAGGTCCATTTGAGATGCCTACTATCATTGTACCCTGAGATCCAAATGCCATTCCACCAAGAGATGAACAAACCAACATTGCTAATGTGCAGCATTTGAATCCCAAGAACTTCTACACTATAAGTGATGAGCTTGCAATGGAATACATCCTCTTAGGATTACCAAACCCAATTCTTCGTAGTGTTGATGCTCAAAAGACTGCAAAAAAATGTGGGATCATATTCGTCTTCTTATGGAAGGATCTCAGACAATCGAGGATTTGGAATCCAAAATTTACTTGGCTTATGAACACTTCATGATTGAACCTCGAGAGACACTAGAGTCCTATCATCATAGATTTTCAGACATCATCAATGATTTGGATAAACACAACATCATCATGCCAAGAATTGCAGGGAATACTAAGTTCCTAAGTAGTCTTGGTCCTGAATGGGAGAAGTATGTCATTTTTCTCCGCCGCCAAGAACATGCATCATTCTACCTACGGATTGTTGTACGCATTACTTGAAACCTCATGAAAAGGAAGTTGATCGGGAAAGGATTCTCCGTGCTCAAATTGCTCCACCAACACATCCGTAAAATCAACAACTTGCCTTATATGCTCAAACCATATTCTCCTCAACCAAAGAACTCAACCAATGCTTCAAACACACCTTCACAACAACAACCTCAACAAAATCAATTGGTTCCATACAACAACAATGCTCAAGCATATGTCGGTGAAGCGACTGAGGAATCCGATCCGCTCAAGCATTGCAACAAGGATTTGCTATGATTGCTAATGCCTTTAGCCGTTATACCAACAAATCCAACAATCGTATTCGCTCCTCATCTAACACACGGAATCAAGTTGTAGAACAATGGACGGTTGAAGTTCGTAATCGCGGATTATGGTCGCCGATGGGCGGTGGTCAAGGGTTTAATGCTCTGGGTAGGAATAACAACAGAGCTCAAGTGGTGGAACAGGGAAATGCTCAAATGGGTTGAATGGTCTTCGATGCTACAACTGCAATGAGAAGGGACACTGGCTAATGCATGCCCAAAGCCAAGGACTAAGGCGCGGCTTATTTCAAAGAGGCTCTTCTTTGGCTCTTAAGGATGAAGTGGTGGAACTCTCACGCATAAAGAACGAGCTTTATGGCAAATGCGCTCGATGATGATATGGAGGACTTGTAGGCCAATGCACTGTTATGTTGATGGCTAATATGCAAGTTACACATGAGTGACACAGCCCAAGTAGATGACACCATGGCTTGTCTCAGAATTCGAACAAACCATATTTATCTCGATCTCATATCTCCGCCAACATTCTATCCGCAGAGGCTGAATGTTCAAAATGAGTCATCCACATCTCATTCCGACGATTTTCAACTAGACCAGTTATATTTGACGATCAAGATGACCAACCGGTTTCCCTTGATAATCAAATTGACCTCGGGTCATACTTGAGGATCTAAATAATGATCATGTTGTGACTCACGCTGAACAAGATGAACCTTTGCCCCATCCAGATTTGTTCTCATATCAAGACCAACAATCCCAAATTGAAGAATGTGTTGCATTAAATCAGACTTGAAAAGCAAAAATGCACTGTTAACAAAGGATTTTGAATGTTTACAAAAGCAACTCAACTTTTTCAAAACTCAAGAAAACGTGAAAACGGTTTTGAAGCAGCCTTTGCCAAATCTTATCAAAATGAAAAATATTTAGAACGATTGTATGCTATCAGCTTCGAAGAATGCTTTGTTGTCCGAAATAGAACAATCAAACATGAACATAAAAAGCAAATTAACGCTTCACCTTGGAAAATCAAAAGCTCGAAGTTGTTAACTTGTCAAAACAGCTTCTCAAGATACAAAAAGCATTCAACGAAAATAATAGATGATCATCTTGAAGAAATCATCGGCTTGCAAAACAAACTTAAAGAGTTTAAAACTGTTGTTTACAAACATGGCGAATCGGTCACAACCATTGAAAAGTTTACTTTAAAACCAAATCCAAATGGATATGGACCAATCTTGCCGACATAAACCTAAGCTTTCAACCAAAACATTCAAACCAAATCCCGAAGTTTCCAAACGCGTAATATAAAATTGATTCTCGTTATGAATGTTGTTGAATATCATCGCCAAGAGGAATTAGATGCGTAGACGAGAGTCGATCAAAATTAAAAACCGTTGTTTACAACAAACCTTTTAATTATTCTAAACCGGTCACTTTCGTCACACCAACGGATTCTTCTAACACACCAAGGGTTATCATCAAAACACCGAAGTCTTCTATTGTTAATCCCAAAACGCATTATGCACAAACTTATGGTCCTTTACCTTCCATTAGTGAAGTAAACTCACAACCTCGAAAATCGAATTCTTCGATATTTTGACATTTTCATGGTCGACCTCAAAATTTACAACATGAGATAGAATATCGACCAAATCAAAGTTGAACATTTTCAATCGCCTCTCGCCGAGAACAAAGAGACATTTTTCTAAAAATCTTTTACCTAATGTTAAAAACTTGAAAAGTTGTGCAATTGCCTTGGAAAAGGATTTTCAAGGAACTTGGGTCATGAAAAACGCTGAGAAAACAAACATCTATTTCAAACACTAAACGTAAAAAGAAAATGTTAAGAAAAGATGTTGATCGACTCTTGGAAGATGTTATCCGTGCGGATGTTCAAAATGTTGTGTTATTGAATTCGTTGTCATATGCATTTGATAATATCTCTCACGATACATCAAGCGCCTGGTAAATGTTGAGAACACCGATAATGTGCTTCGACGAGTCCTTAAAAGTTGAAAACAAACGATTGTCAAACGAACTTTCAAATGCAATACGCCGTCTTAATTGGTGTCAAAAAGATATTCACGATCAACAAATTGTTTTTCAACACAAAATCAACCAGCCATGCAAAACCTTCGATTCTAAAATTGAGCAACCGGATGATCAAAACGCGTCTTTTAAGTGTCAAATCTCAAAATATGAACAAGAACTTGTAAAAGTTAAAAGGAATATGGTGTCATATTTGATTTACTAAAAAAGACTCGTGATGAAGCATCAAATGAACTTGATCATTATCTTGCACACACTAAATAAGTTATGCATTTTGCCGAAATGTTCGGCCCGAAAATCAAGATCCGATTCACACTATCATCAAGTTAAGAGAAATGTTAGGAAAGTATGAACAACTTCCGCTAACAATCATTAAGAGATTAGCCCCCGTAACACTTAGTACTCATGCACCTAGAATCTCTATTGCCAAATCACAAGTGCTAACGGTTCCTTCTCACTAAACAGAATAGTTGAGTTTTTCCAAACGTCCGCGACTTCACGTTCTAAGAGCACTCAATCAAAGAATAGGAAGTTGCGACCTAAGAAAAGATCAATCAAGAATACTAAAGTAGAAGAACACCCTAGGACACTGAATAAGACACACGCTGCTCCACTATAGATATTAAGGCCTAGCAAATGTAATAGAAATAGTGATGTAACGAATGCTAAACCGTTAAGTACTTTTGATATTCAGTCCGATGCACCTTGTGTTATTTGTGGTAAAAGTATGAATTTTGATTGTCATGATAAATGTGTTGCTAAAGCTATCATCTCTCGCTTAAGGAATCCTAAGAACCGGAATACCTCTAGGCCCACTAATCTTTCTAAGTCTCTGCTTGGTAGACCGCCATCTTTAGATTCTAAGAAACGCATTGTTGCCCCTGAGCTCCGCCACCTCCTAGGAATGTAGTACCACCTAGTGAATTCACTAAGACTAAAGCAAAGAGTAGTTATAGATGGCATAAATGGATATATAACACACTAGGATTTAAGTGGATACCTAAAGCTAATGATGTGTGTATATCTATCTAATCGCTATGGAACCCTCTAACATTTCGGTTCCACATCTACTTCTATTCCATCTGTGGTCGCGCCGTGTGTAATGCGTGTGATACGATCATTCTCTCGATTGTTGATAGCGGATGTTCCCCGACATGACGACAAAATCTTAAACCTATCAAACTTTATTGCAAAGTTCATTGGCACCGCCGTTCGAATGATCACTTCGCAGCTATCATGGGCTACGAAGATTATATCAATGGGAACATCGAAATTAGCAGGGTTTATTATGTGGAAGGCCCCTACCACAACTGCTTTCGAGGGTCAATTTTGTGATGGAGAGGAGGTTGCTTTCGTGGAGAAAACTTGTTTCATTCGTGATCTACAAGGAAATGACCTTATGTCTCGCTCGCGTAATTCTAGTCTCTACACTATCTCTATGCAAGACATGGTTGCTTCCTCTCCCATTTGCTTACTTTCTAAGGCAACATCAACAAAATCCTCGCTATGGCAACCGCTGCTCTCACATCTAAACTTTCAAACCATCACCAACCTTGCTCGACACAAACTAGTTGAAGGACTCCCACGATTCCGGTATTCAATAGATCACCTTTGCTCGCCTTGTGAACAAGGAAAAGCACGTGCTCATTTTCCTTCAAAGGTGGAACACCTCAAAGATGTGCTTCATCTTCTTCACATGGATTTGTGTGGCCCGACGCGCTGCGCAAACGATCAATGGCAAACGCTACATCTTAGTAATTGTTGATGACTACCCTCGATGGACTTGGGTCTACTTTCTTCGTAGCAAAGACCAAGCTCCACATATGATCATCACCTTTCACAAAAATACGTGTTCAAATTCAAATCGCCGTAACTAATCGCATCGCATGATAAAGGAACCTGAATTTGTTAACAAACCTCTTCGTGAATTCTATGAGAAAGTGGGAATTCAAAGATCAAACATCTAACGTACACCTAACAAAACGGAGTTGTTGAAAGATCTAAACCTAACGCTAGTGGAAGCCGCAAGAACAATGTTAATCAATGCTAAACTTCCAGATACTTATGGGCGTAAGCAGATTCATCGTGATGCTATACTCAAAACCGCTCTATGATCACCAAACGCCACAACAAAACACCTTTCGAGCTTGTCCATAACAGAAAACCGAATCTAAAACACTTTCATGTATTTGGATCTCTTTGCTATCCAATAATGATCGTGATGACTTTGGAAAGCTCAAAGCCAAAGCTGACATTGGAGTCTTTATCGGATATTGGATAATTCCAAAGTTTCCGATCCGAATCGTCGACAAAAGGTGATGGAAACGATTCATGCTCATTTCGATGAACTTACGGAAATGGCTTCTGAGTATAACAACTTAGAACCCGGTCACAACCGCTTAAACTTCTCCCAAACCCCATCATCACCGAAGAAAGCCCCAGCTTTACTCGCCAACAAATGGAAAGGTTATTTGCTCACCGCTCAGCGTGACGATATTGATGAACGCGCTCCGTGTATCCGCCGCTTCCACCGCGACAACCCGATAATATTCCTATACCCGATACACCTGCTACAACAACCATCGCTGAGATGCACCTACACCGCTGACGACTCCAACACAACAGCTTGAACACACCGCCCAACAATGATGAACCAACGATGATATTCTCAATGAAATACCCCCACCGCAGATTTTGATCCAAATGCTTCTTCAACCCGCTTGCTAATGAGATCCGCCGCACCTGATGTCGCTGAATCTTCCACAAACCATTTGAATCCTCGACCGCGACAATGTATACCAACATCAACCTCCACACATAGATGGACGAAAGACCATCCTCTGGAAAACATTATTGGCAACCCGAATCAACCAATCGTTACGAGACAACGCCTTCAATAATGGTGAACATTGCATTTATGCACTCACCGCCCAGCCAATCCGAACTTAAAACATCAAAGACGCAATGACAAAAGACAACCGATTGAATCCATAAGAAGAACTCAACCAATTCAAACGCCTTGAAGTATGGGAATCCGTTGAAAGACCAACAGAGTCTACGCCATTGGTCAAAATGGATTTGAAAACAAATTGATG
>OU343224.1:26580902-26631901 GCA_910596185.1 Chrysanthemum makinoi | reverse complement strand
CCAAACCTGATGAATATTGGCCTTTAGATTGCTAGAATGGATATCGCCTGGATGGCTTTTTTTACGCCCAACTGCTTATACCAAATGAGGTCAGAGAGCCATGGGTGGTATGGCATTAAATGCACTTTGGCTTTGAAGTGTGAGGTGGAGGTAGGATGGAGATGATGGTGGAGGAGGGGGGGCGCTATGTGCATGCAGCATGGTGAATGATGGAGGCGGTAACCCGCGAAGCAGATATTTTGAAACCATGGGTGGGTTTGTTTTGAACCTACAAAGGTTGGCTGGGTAGGCTTAGGATTTGATTGGATAATACTTTTGGGCCAAGGGTAATAAAAGGGTCCTATTGGTTTGTTTATTAAACACAAGGACCACTTTTGCAATTTCACAAAACCAAAGGACCAAATTTGTAAATTATGAAGAGCAATCCAAGGACTAGCCAACCTCTAATAATCCAAGGGTTAATTTTGACACTTTTGAAATTCCAAGGATTAATTTTGACCATTTTAAAAAATCCAGGGGACCAAAGCGTAGAATTTCAAACTTTATATTTTTTCACCAAAGGACTAAATTTGACAAGTTATGATTTAAAAGGACCTTTGGTGACTTTTCTTTTGAAATTTTGACGGGGACTATTTTTGATAATTTTAAAAACTGGGGACCTGAAACTGCCAATTATGCAAACTTTGCTCATTTTTCATCCGATTTTGAACATTTTGCATCCAAACATATAAAATGCAATTTTGGAATATTTTCGTGATTATTTTGATCAATGAGCATTTAGATGTTTTGTAGCTCGTGATTGATTAAAAATGATGAGTATTTACACACTATCAATCCACATTAAACTATTGCTACCCCAAAGAATCTTTTGAGAAAAACTTAATGGATTTGCATCTCTTTACCAAAAGCCATTACATTCCTGAAAGTAGCCAAATGTTTCAGTTCAAGTAAGAACCATGGTACACCGATAACCATGTGATATTGAGCAAACCACCAAACTTCCAACGGATTGATTGTCTTTACCGAAGCTGCTTGCTCGACTAGCCAACTCTTAGATAAATTATTATCTTTGGTGAGTCAACAATTATGGATTTCCATCGCCTTTACCACAAGCCATAAACTTGCGGGCTAGCCAACTCTTCACTTTTTAGGATATGGTGAAATAATACCATACAATTTTGGGCAAACAAGTCGCCAACGGATTTGAGATATCTTTACCAAGAGCTGCTTGCTCGGATTAGCCAACTTTAGTTTATAGACAAAAGGACGATAACCAATCGAGTAAGTGTAGAACACTTACTCCAAAAAAATTTTGGCCAAAAACGGGAATTAGGGCGGTATAATTACATGATAAAATTCGAGAATTCCCCACACTAGAAATGAATATTGCCCTCAATATTCAAAGTACCTACAGTTATGCCAAACAAAGAACGTGAAAGGGAAATACTACGGCCATTATTTAGAAAGATGATGATTTTTTTTTTTTTTTTTTGAACACTTATATACAAAACATGGCAACCCCCCATACCTGGGTGGTAGAAAGTAGAAAGTCGTAAATACGGTGAAAACCCATACAAGTGCTATTGTTTTTGATTCCTCGAAGTCGCTATGACTCGACCGCATTCATTGGTTCACGGGAAAGTTTGTAAGTCCGACAACCATGGACGGGATGTCCCTCCAAAGTAATGCTTCACTGATGACCATTCACTTTAAAATTAGGACCATCGGGTTGAGATAACTCAATGGTACCATAGGATAAACCTTAGCGATAGTAAATGGACCGCACGTACGGATTTTAATTTTCCCAGAAAATCTTCAATCTTGAGTTGAAAAGAAGGATCACCGACGTTGAAACGCGTTCTTGATTTTTGAGTCATGAATCTTTTTTGTCTTTTGTTTGTAGATCAAAGAGTTCTCGTAGGCTTGATCACGGAGTTCATTTAATTCATTCATTTGAAATTTCCGATGATCACCACCGTTCAATATCAAAGTTAGCATGCTTCAAGGCCCAGTATGCCTTGTGCTCGAGCTCAACCGGAAGATGACACGCCTTCCCGCATACAAGCTTAGGATGGAGAAAACTGACGGGTGTTTTAAGTTTACGGAGCGCCCAGAGCCGTCATCTAGCTTATTCGACCAAGAGGCACGGTTTTCACCAACCGTCCTCTCAAGAATTCTTTATCCCTCGTTAGAAACTTCCACTTGCCCACTTGTTCGGGGGGGTGTACGCAAGAGATAGACGGTGAGTTACACCATACTTTTGCATGACTCTTTCAAATTGGTCATTGCAAAATGCACTCACCATCACCGATGATGGCTCGTGGAGTTCCAAACCTAGCAAAAAGAGATTTCAAGAATTTCACAACAACTCGGGCATCGTAGGGTAAAGCCTTAGCTTCAACCCATTTTGATAAGTAGTCAACGGCCACGAGTATGTATTTGTTACCACGGGAAGAAGGAAATGGCCCTATAAAGTCAATGCCCCTGTCAAAATCTCACATCAATTTGGCGCTTTACAAGATTTCATTCCTTTATGAGATATTCCCTGACGCTGACAAGCCATGTGTTTGACGAATTCATGGGCATCCTTGTAGATTGTGGGCCAAAAGAATCCGGAATCAAACACCTTCTCGTGTAGTCAGCTATGATGTCCCCAAGGGTCCGTAATGGCAAGCCTGAGAATGTCAATAGCTTCCCCGACCACACACGGATGACTTGATCCGCACAAATTTGAACAAGTAGGGGTCGCCCTTAAATAATGTTTCACATCCTTAAAGAATTTGTTTTTCATGGGACTACATCCTTTCATTAACAAAGTTACCCGCGGGTAATTTGCAAAGTCAAGAAACCACAGGAAGAGTCTAAAAGAAACCAATATTGAGTGTTTCAGAGGAAATGTTTCATTTATTTCCTTTTCTCTAACACATTTTGAGAGGTTCTCTAATCGGGACAGATGATCGCCAGCCTGTGTTCTCGGCCCTTTTTATCAATAATAATGATATCAAATTCTTGTGGAGGAGAACCCAACCTGAGCTCGCCTTTGCATCTTGTTTTGCAAAGAGATATTTGAGTGCCGAGTGATCCGTGATACACCACGGATTTGGTCAAGATAAGGTATGGTCAAACTTTTCAAACGCATACACCACAAATAATAATTCTTTTTTTCGTAGTGGTGTAATGGGTTTGAGTCACCATAGTTTTGCTCATAGTGGATTGGTGAAAATGCTTGGTTTTGCGCTGTTCCCAAGACTACACCGATAGCAAAATCGCTTGCATCGCACATGAGCTCAAGGGTAAATCCCGGGCCTAGAACTAGAAGGTGCCTGTAAGTTTTTTCTTTAAGTGTTTCAAAAGCTTCGATGCACTCAGAGAAAGATAAAAGGAGCATCTTTTCGAGAAGATGGGTCATAGTCGAGCGATTTTAGAGAAATCTTGAATGAATCTTCGATAAAACCCGGCATGACCAAGAAAACTCCTAATACCTTACTAGTAGAGGATGAGGTAATTTAGCAAACATCAACTTGCTCTATCTACCTCAATCCCATCTTGGAAATCTTATGGCCAAGGACTATGCCTTCTTTGACCATAAAGTGGCTCTTCTCCCGCTTTAGACAGATTGTGTCTACACCTTTAGCATTTTGTCTAAGTGGGAGAGACATGTCTGAAATGAGTCCCCAATGACCGAAAAGTCATCCATAAACACCTCCATAGTTTCCCCGATCATGTCGTGGGAAAATTGCCATCATACATCGTTAACGCGTCGAGCATTACATAAGCCAAAAGGCATACGCCCGTAGGCAAATGTCCCGTATGGCGTGAATGGTTTTTGATCCGCCGATCAATGGGGACTGAAGTAACCTCGAGAAACCATCAAGAAACAATAGTACTGCGTTCCCGCTAATCTCAAGCATCCGTCCATGAAAGGTAGAGGAAAATGGTCTTTACGGCTTCATTAACCTGCGATAGTCAATGCACACACGCCATCCCGTAACCAATCGAAGTTGGAATTAACTCGCTTTCTCTTCATTCGTGACAAATGAATGCCACCCTTTTTGGAACGAATGAATGGGGAACTCAAGGACTATCGAGATCGGTAAATCAACCAAAGCATAAGAAGTTTGAGAACCTCTTGTTTGATAACCTCGAATCTTAGATTCACCCTTCTCGATGTTGACTGTCGGTTTGAAGTCATCCTCCATTAAGATTTTGTGAGTACAAACCGTGGTTGATACCCTTAATATCGAGAGTTTCAAGCAATTGCTTGCTTGTGTGACTTCAAGACTTTACGAGCAGGCCTCCTCCCAAGTCTTTAGCAATTATGGACGGTAATTTATCATCTCCTCCCAAAATGCATACTCAGATGAGAGGAGGTAGGTCCTAAGTTCAACCCTCGGAAATTCATCAAGAGAAGTTTGACGATTTGATTTCCTGCTTGTGATTTCTTTCTGAGTGAAGGTAATGGATCTTCACAAGCAATTGCTCAAGATAGAGAATATCCTCCTCATAAACACCATCAATTCCAGCGGAATTGATTCATCAAGAGTTGAAATTCATCGATCTCTTCCGAAGAAGTCACCTCCCAAAGCTGAGGAGAGGGGAAGAGCTCGGCAATGATAGGTTGAGAAGATGTGGTGGAATCTCCACTACGTAATTATGAAGATAACCAAGAAACTCTTGAGAGTACTCTAAAGCAATGTCAATTAAATCGCTCATTAATTGATTCGTCATACTTGAGGAGTACCTAAGTCCGACGTAAGTTAAAGGTAACGCCTTCATTACCATACACGCAGTGATTTCTTGCTCAAATACATCTATAAAGAGCGCCCGTCCTCAAGAATCCTCTTCCAACAATGAGGGGAACCGAGGATCGAAATCAAATCACCACAAAAATCACCGGAAAATGGAACTTTCCTACTTTGACAAATACATCCGGCGATGCCAAGAGGACGAGATAGATCGATCGCAAGCTCAAGAGTCATGCGTAGAATAAAGTTCTAAGAGAAAGTTTCTTCCACATCATTGACATCGATTGATGCTTGCACCAAGATCGCCAGGGCAAAGATTCCAATCATCCCGGGAAAAACACAAGGAAGAAGAAATTTTCCTGGGATCTCCAAGCTTCTGAAGCTTCTTTAACAAGATCACGAGCAATTTTCGTTCAAAGGAGTCTTAGCCATTTCAAAAAGCTTTTCCTTGTTGCTCAACATGTGTTTTAGAGTCGATGCAAACTTGGGCATCAACATGATAGCATCCGCAAAGCTTATGTCAAAGTGAAGCTCTTGGAAAATTTGAAAGAATTTTTCCATTTAATGACTAGCTTTCATGAGCTTCTTCATGTAAACGCCAGGGGTAAGGAATAGGTTTTGATTGGGGTTACCAACCGAGGTTCAAAACAACCCGTGTTTGGTATTGGGTTTGGGACAACCCGAGGATGGATAAGCCTCCGCTATTAGTAGGAAGTCCCTTGTCCTTTGTCCGCCTCAGTTCGCCCACTACCTTCCGAGAGAGAAGAAGAAGAGGTAGTAGGAATAGCGGGTCCATCATAAGCACCACTTGGTTGTGATCGCTTTGCATCGCCGATTAGCTGATCGTGTTGCTAGGTAAAGTACACCAGCCCAGGGTCGATCATTTAAAGACTTCTAATGTCGCTAACGGCTAACCAACAACCTATTCATTTCCTCTTGGGATTTCATGAATTGTTTCAACAACTTATCAGATGATGGTCCAGTTGGAACAATGGCTTGATTTTGCATGAGAAAGTACCTGGCCTTTGGATTAGGGCCTTGATTTTGGAAATTTCCTTGATTATTGCCATGAAAATACCCTGGTTGAAATTTCGAACGGGTTTCTATTGAAATTTCCTTGGTGTTGGAAATTTTGATTCTAATTTTGAAAACCGTTGTTTGGACTGAAATTACCTTGGTTTTGAAAACCTTGGTTTGGTCTATTTTGATTTTGATTACGCTTTGATTGAAACCGGAGGAGTGAAGGTGTGACGGTGGTTCGGCCCATAGAGCACGATATTGGTTGCCTCCTGGTTAGAAAACCCGCCCACAAGATTAACTTCAAAGGGTTACCATCGGTGGCCATACAATTGTAATAAGCATGGGGGCCACCACAAGTAACATTGCACTTCCACTTTAACCGCAGGAGGTAAAGTTTGTGGAAAAGAGACTTTCCGGTGAGAGAACCAAAGTGAATAGCCATGGAGTTTGTCAATCTTAGCATCGGTGCTAGATTGACTACCGGAGAGAAGAAGAAGGACCAACACCGACTTGGGAAACAACCGCTTGCCGTTCGCAAAGGCTTTAGACTTGTTTTCGAATCGCTAAAGCTTTGACAGCTTTTAGGAAATTTCCTCCCGCGGAGGAATTGAGATAATCTTGATCAGATTGACTCACTCCATTGTAGAAAGTATCGAGTTGCATCAACTTCGAGAAACTGGTGAGGGCATTTATAAGCAATTCCTTAAAACGATCCCACGATTCATCAAGGATTCATCAAACTTTTGAGTGAACTTGATGATTTCATTTTTAAGACTCATGGTTTTGGAAGGTGGATAGAATTCATTCACAAATTTCTTCACCAGATCTTCCCATGTCTCAATTGACCGAGGTTGTTTTTTTCGCCAAACCGGGCTTGCCCTCAAGAGAAAATGGGAACGAAGAAGCTTAACAAAGATCGGTAGGGACATTCTTATACTTGATGGTAGATGCAATCTTGTTAAACCATCGAATATGGCTGAGGATCATCCCGCCAAAACCATAGAAGCGATTTGAAGTTACAAGATTCAAGAACCGGTCTTGAGCTCAAAATTTTCACCACCGATGGTCGGTGCATTGAACGATAGCATCTCCATACCCGCCGAGGGTGCCTGGAGAAGCTCACACATGTAGGCGTTCTCCGCCATGGTAACTGAGTAGTGTGAGCAGTCCGGATCTCGGATCCGACGGGATGGAGCAGAAAGTCACTGACACGCCTTCTTGGAATCTTGACAAGCTCACTAAATGGGCTCACAGATCTAGAAGAGCGAAAGCACGATACATAGAGTTAACTCTAAGAGACCTGAGAGAGAATGGGAATTATGAAGACGTTTATAAAAATGGTGTGAGAAGAATTGGGTTGGGTTTTCCTTTTCAAAAGTAGATATCACAACAAAATCAATTAACACAAATCGAGGCAAAACAACAAAGGAACTTAACCAATAATCACAATGTGAATTCTTTGAAAAGGTACACCAATCACAAGGACACAAAGGCAAGTTTTAAATCTTTAGTTCGGGAACTTATTATGGTCGCACCCCCAAGTTAGGTAGTGCACGCCTTGGTTTCGGTGGTAATCTTTTAAGTTGTTATTATTAAAGAAAACGACGAATCTTTTTGTATTTTTTTTATATTTGATACATATATAGAAACAAAAGAAAAAATATTTTTGTGTTTTATACGCTTTTAGATGTTTTGGGTTTTTGGATTTTTTTATAAGAAAATATGGATATATATATATAGATGATAGATGGATGATATAAACAAAGAGTGAGTATTCAAACTACTAATCTGCTAAACGAAGATAGATCGAGACAACTCCCGGCAATGGCTAAAATTTGATGCGCCCGTAACTCAAGTTTTATCACACAAGCCGCCACTTGTGAATGGCGCAACCGTAAATAACAAGCTTAAAACGGCCAGAAATAATGCAATGAAGATCCGAGGAGTATAGGGTCTCCCGGTCGTTATGTCCCAAGCGAGCTATGCATGAATTATCAAACGTAAAGTGATCGAGGAGTTTGAACGGAAAAAGGATTTGATTATGATTATTATAACTACAGAAAAAGCCAACAAATTACAACGGCTTAAATGCAAATTAAAGAAAGTTAAAAAGATAAAATCTATTAAATAAACGCTATCACTATATTTAAAATGATGTTTTTGTTTTTATGTTTTTATAAAACTGAAATTAAAATCTACGCGACGTACAAATAAAAACGTGAAACTTACACAATATTAACCCTAAAAATATGAAAATGATATTTTCACAATCCTAATGATAAAAGAAAAGTTTTAGAAAAGAAAATTATTTTTATAACTAATTATCTAATTATTATTAATTAAAAACTATTTTTAACTATTAAATAATTACCTAAAATACAAGAAATTAGGAAATAAAGCTAGAAAAATAAAATTAAGACTTAGAAAAGTCTAAAATAACAAACTAGAATTTTCAAAACTATTTTTGTATTTTCTCGATTATTTTCTATTTTTATGAATTTTAAACTATTAAAAATTAATTAAATTATTAAAAATTACAAAATTAACTATGAAAAATCTGGAAAATTACTTTTTTTACTTTTTATATTTATCTAAACCTAATAAAATTGAAAAATTATTTTTTTGAACCTTTTCTGAATTTTTTGTATTAAATGCTAATTAAAAATGCTTCAAAACTAATTAAATTCAAGAAAAATAGCAAACCAACTTGGAAAAATCTGAAAATTTCAGGAAAAGTCTAAAATAACATAAGGAATCTGAGAAAAATGGAAAAACAGGCACTTATGTGGAGAAATTAAGAACTGATGAATCAAGTGCTTATAAATAAGCACTTGAATAAGCTAAATGAAGACCAAAAGCTACCAAATGTTTACAGAAGCCAAAATATGCCACAATGACCAAAATGCAATGAGAATCAACAAGCTAATACCACAGGATTGCAATCTACAACAGATTTGATGTTTGATCTCTTGAGCTAAAACCAGTTTCTGAGTACCAACTTTGAACACAAGCACCAGCTTAAAAATAAGCTCAAACTTAAAACTACAACTTGGAACCTAGACTAGACCTGGGTGAGATCAATTATACCAAAAATCAGACTATGATAAGCTCTTATGAGCTCTGTGCACCTGCTGCAAGAACTGAGAAAAAACTCAGTATCAACTGACCCATGGAGCAGGGCAACTTTGACCCAAAAGAAGAGCTTGTTTGGAGCATTTGAATAAATTGCAAAATTTCACAAAAATGCTAATAAGTAACTAGACCAGATGAAGTTTCTAAAATGCCAATTCCCACTTGATAAGACCCAAAGATGAGTCAAGGAAAAATCTTTGCAGTTGGCTGAAAAACAGTTTTTCAGTTTTTGACTTTTAAAGCAAATATGCAAGTTTGACTTTGGTGAACTTTACCACTGATTTTAAATACTAAGATTGATGTTATATGATGTAATGAACTTAATGCAATCAATGTTTAATTATTCTAAACACAAAACAATGGTCTGCAATTCTAAAACTCACAACAGTGGCAGTTAAGACAGATTTGAGTGTAATGTTGACTTTGTGCTTGTATATACACAAAATGTTGACAGATATGATCACAATAGAACTCAACCAACTTGAAACAACCAAAAACAACCACTGATCTAGGCTCTAAAACAGTCAATACAGCAGAACCAAACACACCTTTATACTACTGTTTAACAAGTAAAACTGATCTAACTTCCCATTTATCTAACTTCAATGATCCAACTAGGGGTGTGCATAGGTCGAAAACCGACCGACCGCCAGACCGACCGACCAAAACCGAGTTCGCCAAAAAGACCAGACCGAATTTGGTTTGGTCCGCCCGGATCCGGCCCGGTCTTTTCGCTTCGGTCGGTCCGGCCCAAAACGCCTAATTCGTCGTTTTGCTTTTTTTGGTCCGGACCGGACCGAGGACCGATTTGCCAAAAGCCGAGACCGCGCATCGGACCGGCCGGTCGGTCCGGTCCTCGCCCGGTGCCCTGCCGGTCCTTCTGGCCGGTCCGTAGTCCGCCGGCCGCCGTTTGCTCACCCTTAGATCCAACTAACTTAATATAACTGAATTACTATTATTTGAACAGGTTTTAACAGATTTAAACTACAAATGCAGATTATGCATAAGAACTTGAAAATCACTTACAACTTGTCCAAAGCCACTATGGCTAGCAAACTGTGAAACAGAGAACCACTACCTATTTTAAACAACCCATTGCTTCCATATCAACCCACATTCATGTCTGAATCAACCCATTCCATGCCTTCCTCAGATTTGCCCCATGTTTGACTTATTTTGACCAAAGTTCTAAACTACTTGTAACTTGATTACAGGCTCACAAAAAGCTATTATAAGCTTTTATGAGCTTGTTTGAGATTAAGATTCAGCTGCTAAAGGTTTTAACAACTGAGTTTGAAAGCTAAAATTTCAACAGTGGACACATAATATGGAAATTGAACTTGAACTAAAATTGATACTTGAATCAAGTTGAAATACACTGAAAAAGTTTACTTGAGTACAATGGAACTTTTAAAATACGACTATAAATCTAATTTAGACTAAGAAACTATAAAACGACATACATTTTATAAAAATAAAAACTAACTCTCCTCTTTGTTGCATCCTCTTGGTCTTTTTTATACTCCCATCTGTTTCTCTCACCTCTTTCTTCAAATCCCAGCATGAATATTGGCCTTTAGATTGCTAGAATGGATATTGGCCGTTGGATGGCTTTTTTGGCGCCAAATCCTGTTTATACTAGCTGGAGGTTGAGTGTTTGGGTAGAAGTGCATTAAATGCACTTTGGCTTTGAGGTGGAGGGTAGGATAGGGAGATGATGGTGTGAGGAGGGGAGGCGTTGCATGCGTATTGTGGTGATGATGGGAGGTGGGTAACCCGAGGCAGTATTTTGAAACCATGGGTGGGTTTGTTTCGGGTTTGAACCGGTTACAAGGTTGGGCTTGGGTAGGCTTAGGATTGATTGATAATACTTTGGGCCAAGGGTAATAAAAGGGTCCGGTTGGTTTGTTTATTAAACACAAGGACCACTTTTGCAATTTCACAAAACCAAAGGACCAAATTTGTAAATTATGAAGAGCAATCCAAGGACTAGTTTAGCCAACCTCTAATAATCCAAGGGTTAATTTTGACACTTTTGAAATTCCAAGGATTAATTTTGACCATTTTAAAAATCCAGGACCAAAACGTAATTTCTCAAACTTTTATATTTTTCACCAAAGGACTAAATTTGACAAGTTATGATTTAAAAAGGACCTTTGGTGATTTTTCTATTGAAATTTTGACTCGTGGACTATTTTTGATAATTTTAAAAACTTGGGGACTGAACGCCAATTATGCAAACTTTGCTCATTTTTCATCGATTTTGAACATTTTGCATCCAAAACATATAAAATGCAATTTGGAATATTTTCGATGATTTTGATGCATTTGTGAGCATTTTTAGACGTTTTGCAGTTCAGATTTGACTAAAAATGATGAGTATTTACACACTCATCACCCTTCATCTAATAGGGGTCTTGTACAGCTTGTAGACGCTTCCCCTCAAGTGATGCATGTAGATGGTAAGTAAATAAACAATAAGCTTCCCCTTAAAATAATACTAACCATCTCGATTTTTTTTATCACTACTAAACAAAAGAAATAAAGTTCAACAGCAGAAAAATTCAATCAGTAGCAGCATCAAAATAGTCTACCAGTAGGAACGGAGAACCAGTAGAAACACCAACGTAGGCATCTTATATCTTGCACTATCTATGTAACTCCAAATCTTGATAAAACCTCAATTAATATGAGACACTGAGCACAATAACGAGACTCCTTAAAGTGATAGCAAATGTGAGCATTAAGCACCTTCAATCTGTATATCACACCCATTCACTAACACTGAGCTCAACAACGTAACTTCTTAAAGTGTTAGCAAATGTGCGCATTAAGTACTATTAGTCTGTAGATCTCACCCCTTCGCTAGATTTATCGAGTCTTTGTCACACCACTAAAGTACAAACAAGTTATCTCCAAAGTGCCAGACTCACTTGGAGATATGATAAGACACGCACTTGATCAACCAGTAGGAACTCCAGAACAACAAGCAGAATCAACCAGTAGCAACCGATCAGCATAATCCAAATAATACTATCAGCAGGAACCGACCAGCAGGAACCATCAGAAGGAACCAACCAGTAGGAACCAGTAGGAACCAAAGACGAATCAAAATATGCAGTCAGTAGAAACATCAAATTAAGCCAAAAATATGTTAATTACTAGGGTTCATCGTTGAATAAAAATTTAACTCACCAAGACTAGTAAAACATTAGAAGACCAACTGTCAAGACCAGAAAAGCATATACAACAACTGATCATGAACAATATAAAATTTAGACGACCAGAATGAAGCTCCCACGCTGCCAAGATAAACCATCGTCTACCAGTATAGTACCAATCAAACTGCTGTTTGGTCACACAATCAGTACAAATGATGTATCAGCAGTACACATTAAAGAGCATGATCAATATAAGAATTGAGATCAGTAGGAACCAAAATGGAGACCAGTAGGAATAAAGAAAAACCAACTGGCCCACTTTATTTGACCAATGAAACCAATACTTTCTGCTGTACCATCTGCTGTCCCACGTGAGTATCAAAGCAAAAAAACCAATCATAAAACATTTATGTAATTCCCTCGTGACTAATCAGCAAAAGACCAAACAGTAAACCAAGAAGAATATGATTATCATTAACGAATGAGGGACCTTCGTGACCAGCAGTAATAATATCACATTCATTCAAATTACATGTGTTCATTGGATCAGTATTCAAACGAGTGGGGACCATTGAATGAGCCAAAAGATGAAATAATCACATATTCGACCAATCACAAATCACTAGACTCGTCACGTGCGCTCAAACAATCAATCAGAATTAATGTCCCATGTGAATACTCCATTTTAATGTTACAGTCCCACAATCATTTAATTACCATGAACAGTATGAATAAAGCGAGGGACCGACCAATTTATTAAAAAGTAGTCCGAGATTCATACCTATCATATCAATCAGAATGAATAAAATAAATCGTACCATCTCACGTGATGATTTGAGAATTAATTCCAACCTGCTCTTCTTCTTGATGCCACTTTTCTTTTCACAGCTGCTGCAATAGAAGAATTAGGGAATAAACCCTAATTACTGAAAACCTTATAAACTCTAGATTGAGAGCCACGAGGCTCTGATACTAATTGTAGAATCCAAGATCCAGACTCAACTAGGATATGAGTAACATTGATTGATTGAATGCACAGCAGAATAATAATAACTATCAACATTACTAATAAGGTTTTCTTTATTGAATAAAAACTATTACTACTACTACAACTACTAGACACTCTATGCGATTTCTTAGACTCTCATTAGGAGAAGTCTACTATGAATTAAATGAAAAGGATAATAGAAAAGATGATCTCAGAACCACTACGCCTACCCTCTTTATATAGGAGAGGGAGGTTACAAACCCTAATAGATAGCTTACTATGAAAGCTACTAAATATTACATATAAGCCCTCGTTGTTTCTTCGTTCTTCATTCTTGCTTGTGGTTTTGTAATCCGCAATTCCCAACAAACCAATCTTAGCCATTCATTTTGCATCAAAATTAATAAAAAAAATAATTTTCACTTTTATTTAAAACAAACATATCTTGGAAACAGTAAATCTTCAAGCACTAAAAACTACACCATCAAGGACGAGAATTAAATTATCTTTCTATAAGTATAAATTTCTATATACTTTCAACGAACTTTTTTTTCAAAATTTCCGACGAGAAAAATCACATGTGATTTTTAAAATCCACATGTGATTTGTAAAAATCACATGTGATTCATTTTAAAAATCACACGTGATTTTTCTGAATCACATGTGATTTTTCTGAATCACATGTGATTTTTCAGGCGAAAATTATGAAAAAAAAAAATTAGTCGAAAGTATATAGAAGTGCATATCTATAGAAAGATAATTTAATTCTCGTCGCGATGGTATGATTTTTTCGTGTAATAATTAACTATAGATATTAAATTTTTTTAAAAGGGTGAAAGTTTTTGGTCAAAAAAATAAATGAACATGATTGGTTCATTGAATATGTGGCAAATATAATATCTATATTGATCTTTTCTCTTCGACTAATTAGTCTAGGACTTGGGGTTATAGAAACTTGTCGATGCATGTTATAAGTAAGAGTAAAGTAAATACTATTTTCTTTTGGTTTGCGAATTGTAACTTCATATATTTTTCGTCGATAAGTTGGCACATTTACATCAATTCGTTAGTAAAGTAAACCACCATACGTCCCTCCGTTAGTAAAGTCAGTCACCATACATTCCTGAGGACTAATAGTGCAAATTGTTTCTCCGTTATCTTCTAACGTAAGAGAAAATATTAGCATCGTTAGTCCCCAGGACTAGCAATTTTTTTTTAAATTGGTAAAGTCAGCCACCATACATTCCTGAGGACTAACGGTGCATATAATTCTCTGTTATCTTCTAATGCGTGATAAATATTTGCATCGTTAGTCTCCAAGACTAACGGTACAAATTTGTTTATAAATAAACTAAAAAGGGAAGCATGGCTCGAACCCGGGTCTCCTACGTCAGGAAACAACGCCTCAACAACTGAATAAGAATCCAATGGTGTAAATATACCAAATCAATTATGTTTTAACCAATTTCTATTCGGGTTTATAGCATATAAATTGGTTTAAATTTGGGCTGACCAGTTAATGGTGAACCGGGCCAGTTCTTGGGGCGTGGCCAGATCTGCTGGACTTGTTTTTCGTGCACTTTCTTCAAGGATCATCGGAGATTCATTTGGATTTCGATAAAAATATATATGTGATTGATACTTATCCGAAATTTCACGTTTTTGCTTCGTTTTCAATTCTTCATACCTACAAAGTAAATTACTCATCTGAAAATTCATTATTTTACTTTGCAGGTACGAAGAACTGAAAAGGGAGCAAAAACATGAAGTTTTGGACAAGTATCAATCACATATATATTTTTATCGAAGTCCAAATGAAGTCTAAATTAATCTCTGAGGATACCAAAAGAAAGAGAACAAAAAAACGAGTCCAACGGATCCTCGGAGATTCATTTAGAATTCATTGGACTTCGATAAAAATATATACGTAATCAATACTTTTCTGAAATTTACGTTTTCCTCCCTTTTCAATTCTTCGTACCTACAAAGTAAAATAGTATTAAGAATTGAAAACGGAGCACAAACGTGAAATTTCGAACAAGTATTGATCACATATATATTTTTATCGAATTCCAAATGAATCTCGATGATACAGGAAGAAAGAGCATGAAAAAATGAGTCCAATGGATCTGGCCTCGCCCTCCAAGAACCGGACTGGTTCACCATGAACCGGTCGACCCAAACTTAAACAGGTTTATATGCTATAAACCCGGAAAAAAATGGTTAAAAACATAATTGAGTTGGTATATTTACAATCGATGCTTAGTCTAGTGGTTAAGGCCCTGCTTTTGTGAGGCGTGAGACCCATTTCGAGCTCGCTTCCTTTTCGCTTTATTTCAAAAACAAATTTGTACCGTTAGTCGTGGGACTAACGATGAAAATATTTTCTCTCGAGTTAGAATTTAACATAGAAATAATTTGCACTTCGTCCTCAGAAATGTATGGTGGCTAACTTTACTAACAGAAGGATGTATGGTGGCTGACTTTACTAACAGAAGGATGTAAATGTGCTAACTTGTCGATCAGGGATGTATGGTGTTATAATTGGCAAACCACATAAATGTATTTTGAACTATACTCTATAACTAATTATTAAAAGGTTCACCCTAATCTAAATTGTTAATAAATAAAAAATTGAATGGCAACAGAATTAAGAAAATGCTAGCAATGAGCTAGATAAGCTTACAAGGCAGCCATAGTATTACAAGGATGAATAAGCCGTTGTGACCAATTTATACATAATATTTTATATCTAGAAGAGATCCAGGTATAGGAAATTAGTTTAATATCGTTGAGAAGAAGTTATGTGTTCGGAAATTTTTTAAAGAAGACCATATTGTTCTTAAACTTCCATATTGTCCAAATTTGTAACTTTTTATTTTTAGTTTTTAGGGTAACCATGGTTTTTGAGCCTTTTTGACTGACTAATTCACGGGATTTAAAATCATTTTTATACAGACTCAAACCATATAAAGCCCTCCCTTTTCAGGAGGTTAGTGTGGTCACTTCAAGGTTGTTTACGCTTGGCAGGAATTGCACTTGAGATCTCACATATTTTAGTATGATAGTCACAAGCCTTTTTGTCAATAGGCCACCCCTGAGTGGTTTGTCCAATTTGTAGTTTGAACAACCACATCAAAAAACTTAGAATATTTATATCACACCCCTAAAATATCGCAGCAGAAAATAATTAGGGCATGACTTCATAGCACAAAGACACATGATATAAAGAACGACCTCTACATGAGTCGTTTGAAAAAATAAATGTTCGATCAAAGAAATAAAGTTTTACAAGACATAACTCAAGTGTTTACAAAATATAAAGAAGTTTTTGTTTCACAATCGAACGTAAGTCATGCAACAAGTCCTCGTCATTATGAAACCACAGATTGTGACTCTAATGCCATGAACCATACAATCCAAGCTAATGAAATTAAGGACCTGAGAAATACATGCTAAAATGTCAACATAAAGCTGGTGAGATCATAGGTTTAATATTAAGTAAAAGTAGTGTCAACCACAAGATTGCGTGTAAATGTTGTAACAAATACATCATCCGGAAATGTATCAGTGACTATTTTAATGTATACAATATCATGAAAAGTATCACTATTTCACTAAGCTCATGACACCGAAGCCTTATAGTATTATGTATATATTTTTTCCCCTAGTAGGTGCCTTGTCAAACACCTAGTACTACCTCAAATGAAATGCGTCCGTTTGACCTACCTGGTTAAGTAAGCGCTACAAACCCGGATGGAGGCGTCAATCCTAATAGATCTATTCACAACATTTATGTTTACAACGTAATTAGCAGTTCATGATTGTGGAGACTTAACGAAAATAGTAGTAACTTAGGCAATACGTAAATATTTAAGTACTTGTGTCCATATGTTGTTCCCATTTTACTAAGTTAATTTAACTACAAAGTTAACCTAACTTAGTTTCATGCATAATAATGATGTAATGAATAAACTTGTACGAAAAATAAGCATTTAAAAAGAAAAGTCTTTTCAATGTTTAATTCATAGTAGATAAATAATTATACCCATGTGTTTGCGGAATAACACTTGGGATTGAATGATAATGTATATGTGATCTTCTCTTTAAACTTAAACACGAAACCTATTTTAAGTGTTTAAATAAGAACTATGCTAACCAATAGAGTTACACTCTATGACTTAGTTCTTATTTGGAGAAGGAATTGAGCTCTTGAAAGTGTTATAACTTTAAATTAAATAGTTGCGTTTTCCTTCTTTGCAATGAATTATTTATAGGCGGGTTCAAAGTGGATATCCGTGAGGTAAAAATAACAAGTCAAAGTTTAATAAGCTAAAGTACACTTTGTACGTTAGCCTCTATTCCCAACATGTTTTTCAGACATGCTTTCGGCTTAACAGTGTTGACAACTGTTTGTACTTTTACCAAAGAGGGTTCAAAGTGGATATACGGGAGGTAAAAATAACATGTCAAAGTTTGATAAGCTAAAGTACACTTTGTACGTTAGCCTCTATTCCCAACATGTTTTTCAGACATGCTTTTGGCTTAACAGTGTTGACAACTGTTTGTACTTTTACCAACTGTGGTACTTTTTTGACATTTGATAAGTACTTTTGCACTTATCTTCCTAAGAAGTTTCCCTCCAAGACTTCAGAGACTAATTTTTCTTCAGAGGCTCTAAATCTTCATGTAGGATAAATGTTTGAGAAGATATTCAGGGAGACAGAGTGTTATTGTCATCACACTCTAACTCCATCATCTTGGTCTTGATTCCTTTCTTCAATCTCTGAGTTCCGCCACAGATAGTGACGAGTCTTTATTCTTCAGACTCAAAGAAACATCTTGAGGATGACTCCGTGATAACTATTTATGAGGGACAATTTACACATAGGGTATTTTTCATTTAAATATGTACTTAAGAGGTTTTTGGGCTTTGAATCGACCCAGCAATCTCCCCCCAATTTGGATAGAAAAATAGCCTAAGTGGATTTCAGTGTAAGTAACCAAATACAACTTCTTCGTACAACTGAGAGTAGATAATTTTGATAAGATATGAATCATAAACTGGTAGATTTTATTCATTCATCACACATTACACCCATTCCTAGAGTAATACCAAACTATCTTAAGCCTTTCAGAGCTCATATCCTAGCTGCTCAAGTTTTACCTTCTTCAGAGTGAATTCATCCTTATTAGACCGTTGTTGGATCAGGTTGTCAGGTAGCTCAATGAATCTATAACTTTCAGGGGACTTGTTGCATTGAGCTTTAAATTTGTAAAAGACCAAACCCTTTGTTCCACAAAAATGAATATTTGACACTCTTTGGAAGGCTTGCTCGTTGTTGATATCCAAGAAGAATATTACATGTTCTTGTTGTTCTATGACCAATCCATATGTTAACCTAACACCTTCTAGGAGTGTTCTATTGCAATGTAGAGCAGGAACATATTGTTTAGGTTCGAACTCGATCTTCTTCTTTCTTTTCTTTGACCTAGAAATGTCTGGAACTGGTTTCAGAGGCTCTGCTTTAAGCGTCTCTCCAATCTTTCTCATTTCTTCAAGTATTCTCTCTAGAGATTGAAGAAGCCTAGAAGCAGCTCTTCCGTGTTTGTTTTGTAAGATGGGAAGCATCATTTCTGATTCCTTAATTCCCAGTTCGCTGAATTTGATATTGTAGAAGGTTTCAGACTTTGATTTTTCATTGTCTCTAATCAAGGTGAAAGAGGCACAAGGCAATAAGTTAGAGATTCAAGTAGATAGCGGACTTGACCAACCCGCTACTGAATTAGGGGAATACTTACACATTACACTAACGAGGGTGACAGGGCAATAAGTTAGAGAATTCAAGTAGGGAATAATGCATGATTAAGTGAGCATGTTTGTTTACCTATACGAGTTTCCACTAATTTACTTTTCTTGTTATTACTTTAGATTTAGTTTAATTTAATTTAATCATTAGTTTTAAAAATCAAACTCTTTAAAACCCGAGATTTTACTTGCTTTCCTATCAAATATAAAAGACCAAAAATAATCTTCCCTCAACCCTTAGACTTAATTCGACATACACTTCGGGGCCTACCTCACTATTCTCCTAGAGAATGATCAATACCCCGTGTCTTACATATAGTAAACTACAACGGTTAGGTACTCTGTCTAGGAGGATTGTAAAACTTATTGTGTTTACAATTATCCGCATCAGCGACCTAGAAATATAAGTCGTTTTAGGTTACGTAAGTCGGTTGTTTAAGAAATATATTCAAAACACGTTTTTGTTACTTTGAAACCCTAGAAAGTTTAGGTTATATTAGTTATGTTTAACCTCTCTTGGAAAGTGTGTATCTAGTTCGTTTTAAGGCCATTTTTCCTTGTTAAACTTTCTAAATGTAGATGAACATGTCTACTTTCATTATTTCAAAGTTTCGATTTGTTTGGAACACAGAAATACATATAGTTTACTAAATTAGATATCCCACTCCCGCGACACTTGTATAGTCGCAGGGGGAATAAGAATGTTGTGAGGTATCGCAACTTATGCTAGGAAAAGGTTGAGAAGTATCTCAATAGATGCTTGTACTAGTATAAATACCCTCACAAGTTTTACTTGTAAGGTATGTGTTCATTAATAATATTTCATCTTTCTATCACCACTCTCTCTTCCCTCTCTTCTCTCTCATAGTCTCAACACCACCACCATGGGTGTGTTTGGTTGGTTTACCTGACGGCCACCCGACCACAATATTGTCTAACTAAACTAGATATTTTAGGACCAACAATTGGCATCATAGCTAGGGTTTAGGTTGATAAAATTTTATTGTGGTTCGTGTCTGCTGTGAGTTTTATCAGTCTAAAAGTCCAAATATTGTCATTGTTTTTCTAGTCATAAAACACTCCAAATATGTCATTTTTGGGTGTCAAAATCTGTGGTTGAATCCTAAGTTTATTATGTTATGTTATATACAGATTTATACCAAGATTTGTTATGGTTTAATCTCGTTTTGTGGGTAGATTCAAGTTTTTGGGGTCGGATTCAATGTTTTAAGGGTCTTTTAGATCTGAAAACTTATGGTACTTTTTGCTTGCAAAAGGTGTCAAAAAGGTCAAAAAGGCTCTCAAAATTAGGGTTTCAGATTGCAAGATGAGAGTTACGAGACTCAAAAAGTTACCCACTTCAAATATAATACGTTATGGTGCCTAATTTTTGCGAGAATAAACGTTGCGAAAGCAGCTCGCAAGACTAGCTTGCGAGAGCTGGTTATGGATAGTTTTATTGCTATTGCAGCAGTTGCGATAGCAGTTTCGATAACAAGTCGCGATAGTGAGATTGCGAAACTACTGTTACCCATCATTTTACCAAAAGAAACTCTGTCCATTTTGTGACTTAAGTTGCAAGACTTTTAAGTCAGAACCTTGTTTCTATATCTCAACACATTGCAAGACTCGTATTGTTTATGAGTCCGGATTTGCTGTAAGACTACCACTTAAACCACGAGCTACCATAAGATACCCGCAGCTTAATGGTATGATAGTTTGACCAAGACCAGTAACGACCTTCAATAGTCTATAATGAAAAAAAAAATCAAACTGTAAAGAAAAAAGTCAAAGTAAAAGAATGAAATGCAAAAACAGTCAACTGCCAATAACAAAGATAAACCATAATCCTCACAAATCACTCCCTAACTTACAATACAAGCCTACTCATTCGAGCTATAAAAAGAAAAAATAAACAAAAGATCTTAGTGTGGTTTCCTTTCATATGATATATCATGAACTTTTAGGATCTATACAAATCAAAAGAACTCGTCACTAATATTTAACAAGAAATGAAAAACGAAAAAAAAAAGCAACAAAACCTACCCGAGACCTCTTTATAGAGATCTTGAAGACCACATGTGCTACGGTTCTTGTTTAGTGTGATAAGGAAGATGCTTCGTTTGTTTGATTAGAGCATTAAGGGAGGATTTTTATGGAGTTATAAGGTTGGAGTGTATGATAATATAATCGATATATAAGGATGGAAATGAGGAAGGCGTGGCAATAGGGATAATATTACAATACATTATAAATTTTTTTAATCCGTGTTTAAAACAACGCCGTATGGTGTAGCGGAAACCCGAGCTCGACCCGATTGTATGTGAGAGGATGAACAGTAAATATTCGTTTTTTTTGTCGTTTCAAATGTTATGAAAAGGGGTTATTTGTCGTTTCGGGTAAAAAAGGACCCGCCTGACATCACCACCGCCTCATATCTGCCCCAAAAAATAAAAAACGCAAACCTAAGAAGCTTCAGGAACAGCTCTACATAACCAGCGATAAAAAAATCAACCGGTTTCTCACCGCCTTGAGCACCTTCCAGAGAAATCTACACACACAAACAGACACTTGCAGATCGTCAGGTTTGTTGAATCTTTTTATGTCACACCCCCAAATTACCTGTTTTGCAGCGGAATGGAATTCCTGGGGGTTGACTGTCATAGCATCAAAGTTACAGTTATATCGAACGACCTAAAGTGTCGTTTTGAAAATATCGTTTGATTCTGTAAAATAATCAGAGTTTACAAAACATAAGTCCCAATAGATTTCCAAGGTACCAAAATAAGTTTGTTATAATCAAACGATAGTTAAGTGCATAAAATATAGATGAGACGCGTCAACACCGCGACTCTATGATAAATCCACATGCATGCCATGAAGTGAATGTCTTAGATACCTGAGATAAAACATGCTAAAAGTGTCAACACAATGGTTGAGTGAGTTCATAGAGTTTGTTTAACAAGTAAAGCTTTTTTTAAAAAAAACGTTCATGCAACAAAGGCAAAGTTTTTGGTCATATAGAATAGTCCACAAAGCAAAGGCATCGTAAATCCACTCAGTTCCAAGTTCCGCCCATACAAAACTTGCAACCTGTGTGTTTACAACCCATTGCACAAAATATAGTATGTCTGGTTTATGTTCATGCACATGTTTTCAAATGAGGTCACAAAGCAAAGGCATTGTAAATCCACTCAGTTCCAAGTCCCGCCCATACAAAACTTGCAACTTGTGTGTTTACAACCCACTGCTAAAAATAGTACGTCAATCATGTATGCATGTATCATAGTAGTTAAAAGTATAAATGTTTCAAGTATGTAACTAGTATATTGATCACGTAAACGTGCATCAAATCTTATGCAATTAGCCATGAGTCTCTACTCCATCTCCAGAAACCTCAGGTGGGTATGTTGCTCACAAGGAAAGTAATAGCATTGGTTCTACTTCATCTCCGAAACCCAATGCGTGTGTTATCCAAGGAGACTTTGTGTTGCTCATAAGGAAAGTAATAGCATTAGTTTTACTTCATCTCCGAAACCCAATGCGTGTTTTATCCAAAGAGACTTATCATGCGAACGAGGGGATTGCTTCGTGTATGTTGAGAGACTTTCAAGTTTAGTATAACACAATCAAGTATAATGAAAACAAGTATATAACACAATCAAGTATAATGCAATCAAGTGTAATGAAATCAAGTATAATGCAATCAAGTGTAATTAAGTTCAAAGATTTAAGTCGAGTTCAAAAGTTCAGAACAGTCAAAGAGCTCGAATAATATCAAAAGGTTCAAGATAGTCGAGGCGTTCAAAATCACGTCAAACAAGTTTAAAATATATCAAAAGGGTCCTTTACAGGTTAAAAGAGTTCAACTATATGTCAAAAAGTTCAGATCAAGTCCAAAGTGTTCACTTATATGTTAAAGGGTTCGAATCAATTTAAAAGAGCTCAAATATACATGTCGAAGGGTTCAAAATCAAGGAAAGTGTTTCAACTAATAGCGTTCATAACATAGTGATCAATTTAGTTCGGGCATAATCTACTTACACGCACATAGAGTGAAACAAAAGATATTTAAGTTCATATAAATGTAAAGTAAAAGCAAGTAGTTGAGCATGTATCTCCCCAAAGAGTTTATAAAACAATTAAACGAGTAAAAGTGGGGCTACGAACTCACCTAGTGCAATGTTTATGATGACAAAAGTAGATACACTGAAATGAGGTGCGATCTCTATCCGCAACCTAATATGAATGATGTGATCTAATGTAAGCAATGAAATGATGCTACACATGCAAATACGTATGTTATCGATACCACTCGTGAATTTTGAAAATAATGTTTATCGTCGAAAAATACATTTTTGACGTCTCGTTAAGTTAATAAACACTTTCATGTAAATATGTTGAAACGGTACTCCACGATCCTCGTTTGGTGTTTTATTGGTAAATATAATGTTTTCGTCGTAAAATGACACTTTTCATACTTTGAAAATATGCCCAAAATGACCTCACAAAACTAGTCGCGAAATATTGTACGTTAAGGGTTAGTGATGAAACTCGGCGTTTTTGAAAACCTTGCAACAATGTCTAGAAGTCGTATCATTTAACTTTTGACCATACAGGTCTCGATCAATGAGAAAAATGGCTCTCAACATGACGTATTACAAAAACTGTTTTAGACTTGGGATTATTTTGCTATTAGAAGCTGTCAAAATAAATAGTGTTTTGTCGGGTTTCAAACGCGGTATATCTTGGTCGTTATAAGCTTGTTTTCTACGTTCTTTATATCCACGGTTTCATATTAACATATACTAATATATTTGCAGTAGGTCGGCTCCCACAGATCACGTCTAACTACTCGTTTTGTCCGTCGAAATTCGTGCAACAGCACATATATTTTCAGAAAATAGTTTTTCGTCGTTAAACTTGGAAAAATCATAACTCCTTCGTTATAAACTCGTTTTAATCCGTTCTTTCGCCTATAGCTTCGTTTTTGAAAGTATTTTCTGAATCTCTAGCCCAATGTTACCCAGAAACCCCTGAATTTTCTATATTTTGCAAAAATGGACAGCGACTTTCTAATAGTGTCAAAAATGTGATTTTCTAGTTTATAACTTGTCCAAAACTTAACCAAACTACCTCAAATCAACTCCAAAAGTACTCAATCCTACCATACACCTTCTTAGGGTGTCATGGAGTCCTTAACATCACCAACCTTGGTGGGTTTCATGGGAATAATCATAGGTTATTAATAATCTCATTAAACTTAAAAATACTTGAAAAAGTGGTATAATAACAAAAGTACTTGTATGTTTTGCTAATATAACTTGAAAATACATTATGTTACTAGTTAAATGAAAGTATGAGATGATAAAAAAAATATTACTTGAAGCTTACTTGGATGATTATGAGGATTGATGATAGAAAACTTAGTTAATCTTCAAGGTTTAATCCTAAACCTTAACTAGAACACAAAATGGATCTTGAATATAATTAATCTTGGAAAAGAATGATGGATTTCTCCTTTTTGTTGTTGTGGTCGTGTATCTCCAAGAAGAAGAAGAGAAAACACTTTTTTTTTATTGAATAATGAATGAAGTGAAGTATCAAAGTTGGATTTGATAACATGGAAGATATTTGTAACTTATATTAAGATATATTGATATTATGTATAGAGTTAGCTAGAAATTGATTTTAGCGGAACAAAATAAAATATATTGAAGTCATAAAAATTATAAAATGCATTTCTCGCAAGTATTGAGTGAATAAATAATTATCGAATTGAAGTTACGAAAACCGTCGTGAATATATATATATACAACAATATATATACAAAATAATTTGAAAACATCTGGTAAACTAATAATATAATTTTTATGGTCTTAAAATGAGTATAAAAATATATCAGGATAATTTTTGAAAGTGTCGGATCAAATGTTCAAAATAAATGATTACGCGATAGTGTTTATTTTATAGGAAAATGTACGTTAATGAACTATGCAAACCCATGCATGAACTAATACAATGATGATGTTACTAATGATATGTAGACTAAATCTAGTCTATATGAAATGTCCTTGATGATTGTTTATGAATTCGCAGCTAAAACCCTAAGGTTACGCGAATTTAATACTTGTTAACTTAGTTTACGATAAACGATGAAATAGTAAATGTGAGAAATGACCGGAAATTGAGAATTGTGACATTTTATAACTAAATTTAGTTGTCTCTAGCATGTGTGTAACCTGTTTATAACAATTAGGTTTTAGTATTAATTAAAGATTCATGATTTTTGTGTTTTTATGTCAACAAATAGGGTGCGGAAGGCAAACACGAGGAGGGGGAAGATGAGACTGATGAGGATTCGAACATAAAGTCCCAAGGTATGAAAATCCAAAAAGAGGCTGGTTTGTTATGTTGAATAACATGATACCCCGATCATAGTTGGGGGCAACAAAAGGTTGATATATTTGAAGCTGAGGAATTTTTTTTAAGGTTGACTTTAAATAGAAGTAATTATTATAGATAATCTTTGATATTAAAACATGGGGATGGAAAAGTAGTGAACGATACATTTATCTTGGAATGATAAGACGCACTTCTCTCATTTTTGGGCATTATTGTTTTTGCTCAAGTGTAGCTGCTGTGTATTCAGCTCTTCGAATGATAAGACACACTTTAGAAGAAAAGTTCGTTACTCATCGAGCAGAGGTAAGGCGGACCAGTTGTAATTCATCTTTGTTCTAATTATATGACTGTTTGGATATGCTTTTGTGGTTTCTCTACAAGTAGTTTACTAATGCTTGCTTTAGTTACCAAAGTAGTTATTCAGGTAGGTAGGGGATAGCGATTTCGTATTACTTTGTGCAGCTTTAAATTAGTCTTTACCAAACCTGCATTATAGAATTGTCGTACATTATAAAACGAGTTCCTGCTAAAGTTCTTATTTGACTGTTGTTGCAGGTATATCAGGCTCACATATCGAACTCTCAATGACAAGTGGGTTACATGAAACAGCTATGCTGCAAGTATTGCCTACACGGATAGCCACGGCTAGAGCCTCTATCACAGCATCTACTGACACAGGTTTGTTCAAATGTTGTCCACTTTTAGTGATTTTATCCCACAGCTTTATGAGTTTTACATCTACATTCTGTTGTAAAATAGTCGGGGGTCAGTATGGATTGGAAAGTATAAATACAGTATTGAACAACTCTTTATTAAACCTTTCCGGCAACTGCTATTATAAGTGTGTCGGGACAACGTGATTTGCCATCAGTAATGGCATTCGGGCAAACACAAAGGCAGCCACATCAGGATTGTCCAGGACGAGGCATTCCTAGGCTGTCTAGGACATCACATACAGGTATGGTGTATAAGTTTATTAAAAATCTTTACTACGTATCAGTACGTAATGAAAAAATTATGTGGAACTTGCGCATAACTATTGAAGTTACTGAGATAGGTGATATTGAGTATTAAAGCCAATGATGTTGAATTTGAGATTATTCTGTTTTTGGAGGTTACGGGTTATTGTGATGTGGTGTAAAATAAGGGATTATATGCGATTAAGTTTTTCTAGGTTATTCGGATTGGTGGAACACTAGCATGTATAGTTTTTCTATGTTGCTGGATATAGTCGCTGCCTACGGACCTGAGGCATGGTGAGCTATCCAAAGGACCAAATGGTTAGAATTTGGATTTTCCAATCATGACAGGTTGATCACTTTTTGTTTAATCCAAGCACTTCAGGAAAAGGTGTTTGGATTGCTTATTTTGTAACTAACGCGATGTAGTCGAAAATGTGTTTGAATGTCCAATCGTGACATGTTGATCACTTTTGGTTTTAATCCAAGCACTTCAGGAAAAGGGTGTTTGGATTGCTTATTTTCTAACTATCACAATGTAGTCGAAAAACTGATAATAGGTCGCGCAAAGTCTAACGTAACTGATTATAAATGCTTTTGATTTATAACAAATAAATACTAATGCTTGAATGTTTTGACCAATGTGTCAGGTGTTGCTTTGCAAAGGATTGGCAAGACCAGGTTGTTGATGAAGCTGTTGATGAACAAATAAGAAACGAATATTGGCGAACAAGAATGGCAAGACCACGTTGTAGAAGACGAGAGACACATAATAGGTATATATAAATAATCATGCCACTAGGCTTGAAACATCGACCTTTTGTAAACAAAAGCTGCTATAATGTAACTATCTACTTACGTGACATAACTTTAATCGTCTACTCGCGAACGATGATCAAAAACCCCTGCAAACACTCCCGCCGCAACGCGGCGGGTTCCTCTTACTCGTTAAATAGAAAAGTCACAAACAAAAACCCTAACTATTAAACGAGCCTAAACAAGTGGGCCGGACCAATAACTTACAATGCTACATTGAGAGTTTGACAAGAAACCTTCGAAATCAGACGGACAGAGACAGACAGAAGATCCAGGCAGACAGCAGCAGACAAATACAGATTCAGCAGCAGAGAAATCCGAATAGAGGTAGCCGAAGAGCAGAAGCAGCAGACAGATACAAATTCAGCGTCAGAAAGATCCGAACAGAGGTAGACGAATAGCAGATTCAGGCAGCACACAAATTCAGACAGCAGCAAATTTAGACAGAAAGATGCAGATTCAGACAGAATCAAATTCAGATAAAACCAGGTGGAACCAGATGCAGAACCACGTGTGAAACACATGTAACCAAACTAATCACCAGGCATAACCAAACCAAATTCGAAACCAACCAACTAGAAACCCGAAGCATATCCGTACCACAACAAACGAGATTATCAACCATCGAAACTCAAAGAAATTCAAGCATTGATTACCAAATACCTATGCGGATACTAATAATACTAATACCAATATCAAATCAATTTCCATCATTACAATAGCGATACCGATGCGAATACTAAACATAACCATTAAACCATAACCACCAAAATCAAAACAATCCATTGTTACCTTTCTAACAAATCGAACCAGATCCAACATGTTTACCCTTATTGAATAAAGTTAAGTCATCTTGAACAACTTTCTAACAAATCAGATAATCGAACCAGAACTAATATATTTACCTTTATAACAAATTGCTAACTCCATATTCATAATACACCAAAGAGATGAGATCAATACAAAACACATCTAATATAAAGAACGAATTATAAGATCTCAACCATTCATCTTATTTTCATCCAATGGATGAGATCAAAGTAAAAATTAACAAAGGAAGGGTAGAAATGTAATTATATAAAAACCCACTTTCCACTTTTTAAAAAAAAATAACATATCTTTCAAACGGTAAATCTTCAAGCTACAAAAAATACACCATCGCGACGAGAAAAAAATCATCTTTCTATTGATATGCACTTTTATATACTTTCGACAATTTTTTTTCTTCAAAATTTCCGTCTAGAAAAATCCACGGGATTCAGTAAAAGACGAACTTTTTTTTTCAAAGTTTCCGTCCAGAAAAATCCCACGGGATTCGTAAAAAAATCTCACGAGATTCGTAAAAAAATCCTACGAGATTCGTAAAAAAATCTCACGGGATTCGTAAAGACGAACTTTTTTTCAAAATTTTCATCCGAAAAATCCACGGGATTCGTAAAAAATCCACGGATTAGTAAAAGACTAATTTTTTTTCAAAATTCTGTCCAGAAAAATCCCACGGGATTCGTAAAAAGACGAACTTTTCTTTTTCAAAGTTTCCGTCCAGAAAAATCCCACGGGATTCGTAAAAAAATCCCACGGGATTCGTAAAAAGACGAACTTTTTTTTTCTTCAAAATTTTCGTCCAGAAAAATCCCACGGGAATCATAAAAAATTCATTTGTGATTTGTATAAATCCCATGGGATTCTGAATAAATCCCATGGGATTCGGTATAATCCGATGAGATTACAGGTGGACTTTTACAGGAAGCCATGTTTTAAATGAATACATCCAACTTGGTTGATGACTTTCAGAATATTTGCTTTTTTCATGCATTCATCATGACATTAATCTTTATTTTTTACCATGAGTTTTAAGTATCTTGTTGGTCATAAAAGTTGCAAGTTCCCTTTAGTTTACTAATTTACCCATATTAAGATTATACTTGTCAGTAAGAAAATAATCTTTTTAAGGTCAAGATTATACTTTTTCAAAATACATAACTTACTCAAACATTTCAACGAACACTTGGATTACACTCTAAACATAGAACAATTCACAATGTTTTAAACAAAAAAAAAGCAAAAAACTCATTCGCACATTTCGTCGAACACCTCGTGGTACTGCGTATATAATACATCAAAATTACAAGTTTAGTTCGTATGAAGGTGAAGGTGAAGGTGAAGGTGAGATCAGATTGTGGTACATGTACCTCTCGTTGTTCTGAATTGGCTCCAACTCCAACACCCCATCTTCTTCCTCCTTGACTTTTGAAAGAGCTGAAAAGAACTGAAAGAAAGAAAAATCGTAAGATGCAGAACAAACTGGAAATACGTGAATGACTTGGCTGTTAACATTTTCATTTCTTGATTCTAGTTTTCATGGCATGAGGAGTGATTATAAGTCTTGTCTAATTAATACAGCAGATTAATCAAATCCAAGCAGCTCGTAACTATACCTGATGCATTCCAAATCCCAAAACAAGAATCCAAACCCAATCCATTTCTCAGCCAAAATCCCAATCGCAGTCTTCGGCCTCCCTTTCCTCTCCGCCTTCACCACCACCCACAACCACCACCACCCTTCCAACAACCTCTCCTTATCCCTCCGCACCCACTTCACTTCTGGCCCATCTCTTAAACTCTCCTGCAACGCCACGTCGTCACAACCCCCTCCACCTCACCACCACCACCTCTAACCCTCACCTTAAAATCCGGTTAATAAAGGTATGATGGTTGATTCGGTTAATAAAGGTATGGGATCTGAGATAATAAATGTATGTGATATGAGAGAGAGATGAGAGAGACGTTAGTGAGTGTGTGTACATGTGTGTTTAGGTGGTTAGGTAGAAAGTATGGGATGACTAAAATGCCCCCTCAATATATTTGTTATTTAATCTAAATCGTTGGATGAAAGAAAGATGGATGGTTGAGATCTTGTTATTTGTTCTTTAGATAAATGTTGTTTCGTATTGAACTTTTCTCATACACCAAATAATATTATATTCAAATCGAATTCATAAGTAAACCAACCGACCCATGAACAATTTCTCTACTCAATATTTAATTCAAATAATCAATTGATATAATCAACTGAACCATGCATATTGTATTTATGTTGCATCTAGTCCATCTAATCAAAACTTACCAATCAAATTGTTTGACGAATTTAACAGTTAACGGCAGTCAACTTGGCGGCACGACAAAGCGAACAAGCAAACTTTTTTCCTTTTTCTTTTTCATATTCAATCGAGCTATTTATACCATGTAGAAATCAAGGGAACAATAAAAACAATATAATAATCAGATTCAACAATAACTAAAATATTACAATACATTAAATAGAAAAGACACAAACAAAACCCTAACTATTAAACGGGCCTAAACAAGTGGGTCGGGCCAATAGGCCTTATTAACTAACATTCATATGTTTGAATGGAGAAATAAGATTGGAAGATATTGTGTGAGATGGATGGATTCATGTACAAGAGTTGTGTGATTTATTTGTGTTGGGTATGAAATGAGGTGAATGAGATTTGTGTTTATTAAATGGAGTTATAAGGATTTGGTGTTAGATCTGCATAGTGAAGAGATAAGGTGTAAGTTGCAGGCGAATTTTCAGGTTTATCAAAGGTAGAAGCAGGTGATGCGTTCTCATGAAGAGATAAGGAGGGTGAGGTTGTCTGCGTTTGATAATGAGAAGGGTAGCAAGATATTAGGGTTAATGGCACTTATATATCCCTTAATATTAGGGTTATGTGTTAATTGGGCTATACATTTCGTTGGGATACTTTGAACTATCCGAAATGTTGGGGTAGTAAAGGGTCATCCGGATTTTATTATCAAACTTCTATAGGCTAGACGAAATTTGGATTGAAATGGGCTTACCCGAAATAATTATGAAATGTGGACTGCGGTTAGGATTATTAGTTTAAATTGGTATAAAGGTTGTTTATTTTTTGACTAATTATTTACCAGACTATAAGGATTGGACTTGGACTTGGACTATAATAAAACTTACGGGGTTTGACTACTTCACGGGATAAGTTTGTACTACTTGAACGTTTGGAAGTTATTTTTCGAGATCGCGTTTCGTCACGAGATCATTTGAGCTTAACGGAATTTAGAAATTATGGTATCTTGGTTGGCTCGTTAATTCACGGGTTCATGTACTTATTTTACTTCACGTGACAAGATGGTTGGTTGGATGCATGTCTCATGAAGATTACCTGCTTGGGCATAATGTATATGATGTGTACATGTCATTTGTCTTGCATGTCTAGTTATATTTGTTAAAGGAGTTACGTTCTAGTGCTCACAGTATATAACTATCACTTGAACGAGTTACGTTTTAGTACTCAGTGTGTCACAATATGAGGATATGTCAAGGGCTTCGTGCAACCTATACTTTGAGGAATTTCCGATGCGATATTCAGTATAGGCTCTAGTCACTTTTAGTGCAGGTTTAAGTCGCGGATTTGTCTTTTATCAAGCTTCATCAAAAGATCGTTGTTTCTCAAGCTTCTAACGATATCGTGGTACAAGATCTTCTTAGAAGTGGTCGTACTTAAAGACACGAGGTGGAGATTTCAGAGACGTGTTTCAATTTTTACTCCCTCTAAAGTTGAACACATTTCATCAAGTGGTTTAGACATATTACGAGCTTCATTTAATTCTTCATTTGCTAAACCATTGATGAGGATACAAAAGAGGGGTTGCCTCAAGAGAGTTTTAATCACCATCTTCTTCGCAGTAGTTTTGGGCTTACACACATATTCATGTTGCGCCTAATAAATCACAACCATCACGGAATCTCAACTATGGCAAAAACCTCATTCGCATGTCATTTTTGAGGGGGAGAACAAACGTATGATAAGCGTATTCCTTCTCTTTTTTCATGAAAAATATCAGATATAGCAAAAACACCGTTACATGCTATTTTTTAGGGGGAGAATAGGCGTATGTGCAGTCTCTTCTTCCATGGGAGGAGAAATGTGTATGCCAGGGTTGTAAATCACGATGTAATCGAGCTTTGTTATTCATGTCGGGGAGATTGGTGTCTACCGTACCAAAATATTCCGTGGTTTGTTACCTTGTTCGGGTTCTATTGTACCCTCTGGGATTCGAATTTGGTGTTATCATTTAGTACTCCAGTTGATTGATTGATTCAGATGAAGAAGAAGACGGTGGATATCAAGACCCTCAAACATGATCATGAATTTAAAGTTTAAATCTATAAAAGGGGATGGTCAGTTTGAGGGGGAGCCGATTCAGAAACTTCACAACTCTTTGAAGAAGCTCTTATTAAAGGTTAAATGTACTTGTCAATGAATTTAACCTTACAGATGAAAAGAGAAGTCTTTTAGGACTTGAGCCCGTTTCTTCTAATTATTAATTTAATCTTTTTTTAGCTCAAGACTACGATGGCCTAATTGAGAGAGAGCAAACTTAATTAGTCATCATCTCATTGTTTGTCTTCACGGATGCTGCATAACAAGCTCAGAGTAAAAGACCAAAGCTGAAATTTATTCAGAAAAGAGAGCTTCAAGGTTATCCTCAGCGTTATTTGAAGATATCAATGTCCACTAATCTAGATTACTTGTATTTAGGGGGAGATTGTTGGAACACATAAATATATATAGTTTACTAGATTAGATATCTCACCCCTGCGACACTTGTATAGTCGCGGGGGGAATAAGAATGTTGTGAGGTATCACAACTCATGATAGGAAAAGGTTGAGATGTATCTCAACACATGCTTGTACTAGTATAAATACTCTCACAAGTTTCACTTGTGAGTTGTGTGTTCACTAATAATATTTCATCTTTCTGTCACCACTCTTTCTTCCCTCTATTCTCTCTCATAGTCTCAACACTACCACCATGGGTATGTTTGGTTGGTTTACCAGCCGACTACCCAACCACAATATTTTCTATCTAAACTAGATATTTTAGGACCAACACGGTTCGAGAAAATATGTTTTAGGTGTCGGATTTTATTAAAACAAGGAAAATGTCTAGCAATGATTTATTTTTCTAGAAAACTCTCTTAATTGGGTTATTGCTCACTCGTTTTCTAAAGAAGGCTATAATTTCAATAGGCCTATGTTTATCTTTTCGATTCTACTTTCCAAAAATAGCATCCTCTCGGCTTGGTTCTTCACAAATTATTTTATAAAGTAAGAAACGTAATAAGGTGTCATTGCTGTTACAAATTCAGAATACTACACCTATGTTATCGGGGCCGTAGCTCCTTCGATATTTATTGTTAGGACTCGGTTTTATCATCCACGGAAAGGCCTAAGAGTGCTCTACAAATGTCTCAACTTGCTCAATTGCTCAAAATGCACATAAGATAATATTTTTACACAAACAAACTCTTTACTCGTTTTCTTGTCGGTATTGAGTAACTTTTTCACGTGATTTAAAAAAAAATACCAAATCAACTCCAATGACTATAAAAATTTCCAAAAATCAACTTAAGACATATATGTAGGTTCACAAAAATTGGCAAGGTCCATAGTGAAATCTAGATAGAGTTTCTATGTCGAAATTTGTGAATAAAAGTGGACAGAATCTGTGAGAAACACTACAAAAAAAGTGGCAATAGTACACACTTTTTTTTTCACACTTGTGAAGATGTGAACAATTGTGACATATTGTTCACACTTGTAAATGTGTACATTTTATAGACACTTATAATATTCAAAAAATCACACTTTCAATAGTAGAGAAAAAATTATACATCTAAAAATGTGATTAAATAACATTCACGATTACAAGTGTTGATAAATATTATGCTTTTTTAACACATAAAAATGTGTAAAATATATATATAATTTTGTAACACATTTAAGTGTAAAAAATTATTAAAATTTTTAAAAATCAATTTGACATATAAAAGTGTGAACTTTTGTATAATTCTGTAACACATGTAGGTGTGAACTTTTCTAAATAAACACGTGTCACATTATACACCATCTCTTCTTTCTCTGTCGAATATTAAATAAAAACAAAAAATCCCGCCCCACTCACTCTTCTCTCTTCGATTCACACACAAAAAAACTCAAGGTTTAAAAATCCCAATTGATTCATATCTGTTTTTTAACACATCAACAATTCGATTCACATAGGGTTAAAAAATCCCCAATTCGATTCACAACAAAAACAATCCCAATTGATTTTTATTCACAAACCTGTGCATTAGGTACAATTCGAGTAGGGTTACAAAATCCCCAATTCGATTCACAGACATAGGGTTCCGATACTTAATTAGGGTTCGTTTGGGTTATTTTTCATTTACGGCTTAATTACGGTTATTTTGTTAGGTGTGTGAGAAGATGACGGTGCTGGTGACGGAGATGGGGTGGAAAGATCCCGTGGGAAGTGGCCTGGTGATAGGAGTATGATTTTGGGTTTTAATACTTAGGGTTCCGATGCTTAATTAGGGTTATTTTTCATTTACGGCATAATTAGGTACTATTTCTGTTACTTTATTAATTTTCTGTTATTTTTCATGATTAAATTTTGATATAGTGTGTTACAATATGATACGTGATATTGTTCGTTTGATACGTGATATTGTTCGTTTGATACATGATATTGTTCGTTAGTTACAATATGATACGTGATATTGTTCGTTTGAAGCCGAAATATAATCCAGCTGAAATATAATCAAGTATTACCAACATTTTTTGTTAGGTCTGAATGTAATCGTTAGGTCTGAAATATAATCAAGTATTACACTTTTAAAATCGACATATAGATGTACATATGCACTTTATCCGAATCTGAATATATGATAGAAATGGCATATAGCTAGTGGTTGCTTTTCCCCCATTACCAATTCACAACTGATGCAAACTGCTATTGAACTACATGAAAGCACTAACGTCACCATCCATATTGTGCATGCAACAAGCTATAAGTTAGAAGCTATTAAGCATTAGAAATAGTTCTTGATTCTGTAGAAGAATCAAATTGACTAGATTGACCCATGCCCTGTCACCTAGATAAATGATTCTAGTTAGGTAAACAAACAATACAATTCGGACACAACCTGGTTAACATGCATTATTCTGTACTCATGTATACTCTTTTGTGTCCGCAGTCATAGGTTCAGCATCAAAGGGCGTGTATTATCTTGCAATTCTACCTGTAGAAAACAAGAAAATTACCTGGAGGGTATGTTCTACATTCATTTATTTTACACTCGTTGATTTGATGGTCATTCAATCATTACGTACTATCACATGGTTATGTAATCAGAGATAATTCAGGTAAATATATACATAGTCGCTAAATGTCATTATCAAAAATCAAAGTTACAGTATTCATTAGTTAGTTAATAATCACATTCAAGGCAATAAACCCATCATGATTGACGGATAATGAAAATTAAAATACTCCAGTTGTTAGCATTAATTAAACTGTAGATACGTCATACGTGACGATCCTTAATTGGTAGCAAGTAGTAAAAGTAAATAAAGTCCGTACATTGACAGAGACACCTCCTCCACTTTCGACGCTCTTGCTCTTGTTCTTTGTAGTTATGATTTCATTTTGAAGCAACAAATTAGTTAACTAATCAATTTTTTTATAAAATATCAATTAATCGTTGCGTCAGATCTATATCTCTTGTTGTTTACTACTCAACTCAACTCACCAATAGGTAGTTGTTAGGTTTTCACTGTCACATTATTTCTAGATTTATACTCCTACTACTCCAATCCAATCCAAACACCCTACTATCTTTAAGCTCATTTGTGTTTGGCTATGCATCTTCATTTCATTTGAAACCACTTCCTTTTATTTTTTTTTCTAATCGAGAAATAATAAAATGGCTGTTTCTGGCCCCTTAACACCTGGTCAAGTAAATAATTTGTTTTTATTTTACTCGATTCGATAATTTTATATCGATTACTATAATGTACTAGTAATAGTAGATCAAATTCATTATTTAGTAGAATTTTAGTTATTGTTTTAAGTACTAATAGTTAGCAAATGCTGATTTACCGCGCTCTGGTGGGATTGTGTACGTTGTTGTTGTGTTTTAAGTAATATTTAGTAGCATATATTGAAAGAGAGTTGGATTGTTTCGTAATCCCTCATTTATAGAAACTCAGATCCTATAAGATATTACTAGTACATGATTTCCACTTTTCGTGAAAACTTAGTAGTAATCGAAATAACTTGATGATCTAAAAGGATTTACAAAGATTATTACAGTGAGCTACACTACTACTGCATTATACTGTTGTTCAAATATTGTTAACTTTAATAATATTGTCGTGCAGGTGTCGTTTTTGCTTGGAGTCATTCCTATTTTTGTTAGTTGCGTATTGATACCCATGGACGAAATTCTGAGCAAAGCGTTGGTAAGTCACATATGGAGGCTCTTGAACAACCACATACAATCATATAAGCAAACATGTGGTCAGTCACATATAGATACTTGTAGACAACCACATATGCAGAAACTTAGAAAATCAGATAAGGTCCTTGGTAAGTCACGTATGCAGACCCTTCAACAATCAGATACGCAAGTAAATGTTCAACTTGTTCACACGTGTGTGGCATCCTGATTTTAGTATTTCTAGTAAAAGCTTACATCAGATACACATACTAATCTTGGCATTTCTATTATTTACTAACCAGTTGAAATGCATACAGGTGCTCTGGAGAAAGGAGGAGTTGGAGCACTGGAACTCGTTGCCATGGACATGAAAGCGAGGTTGGCAGTTAGCTTTTATCTATCATATAGCTTGAGTACTGTACTAATTATGTTGTTTTACCTTTTAGAGGAATGTATGTATGCGGACTCGAGCTATAAAGAGCAGAATTGAAGTTGTTGAGGTTCCACTAGAGGCCAAAATGACGGTACCAATTAGTTTTTTGCATCTTTGAATGTATCTACGAGTTTAGCTTATGCTCATGTCCTATTTAATGTTTTACAGGAGGTATACAAAAAAGCGGCTGAGTTTTGAAATTTGAATTGAGGGTGGAACTGCTATCTGCAAGTGCATTCCTTCTGACGAGAAGCCTAATAACATCGGTTGTGGAGATTATCTTGGGCAAACCATCAGTTTCTGGTTCAACTTTGTTTTCCGTATACATATATGTTCTTGAATGTTTCTTCCGTTGCTTTAATTTGTTCATATGTTTTGTTATATTCTAGCGTTTCTTTAGGTATGTTTGCATGTCGTGAAGGTACCAGTGTTGTAAGCCTTGCTAAGCGGTAGCGATGGAGAACAAGTGTGTGGTTATTGGTCTCCAGTGAGTACGGTAGGCAAGAACAGAGGAAGCAGATGACAAAATATGCGTGTTTTTGCTTGCTTAGAGGGTGCATGCATTCTGACATATGATTTGATGCTCTTTTTTATTATATCATTTTTTCACAGGGCATTGATCTTGATGATTTTATTTCTGGACCTCGCGAGATGTTGCTTAAATTTGTTGAAGACAACTATCCTCTGCCTGAAAAGCCTGAATCTCTCCCAGGTATCGTTGGCATATAGCTGTGTTGTCTGTAACCTTTATTCCAAAATATTTTATAGGATTTTCATTTTATCTTCTATGGGAGAGGATAGTGTGAAGGAACTTCAGCGTAAAAGGCACTCAGCTTAACCTGATGTTTCTTTTAAGGGAAGGGTGAGGAAAGCGCCAAATGGAAACCGCAAGTGATGATGAGAAGGATGAAGAATCAGAATGTATGTTGTGAAAAATGGTTGTCTCGTTTACTTGGCTAGTATATAGTTTATGCTCTATCAAGCAAGTCTAAATAAGATGCCTTTAACCTCATGTGCACTTGTTGAATTTAATTCCTCAACTAATGGTGTTTTTACTATGTGTTCAACTATGTAGCTGATTCTGACCATGAATCTGTGGAATCTGATGATGAATTTCAGATGTGCAACATATGCAATTCAGAAACGGTATACATGCCTCAATTTGTTATCTACACGTAACTCGCTTTTGATTCTAAATGTGGCATGTTATCAATCTTTCGTGTAGGAAAGAAATAAATTGCTTCAGTGTTCATGCTGTGGTCAACTTGTACATCCAACATGTCTTGTCCCACCAAGAATGAAGAAATATCTTCCAGTTGGTCGTGTCATTCTTGCAAAGAAAAAACAGAGGAATATCTCCAAGCTAGACATATATATCTTGCAGAATTACTATGAAGGTGTGATTTTATCAGTGCACTTCTTGCTCCTCTTTTTTTACTCTTTTTGTTGCTTGCCTGATGTTTCTACATATTGCTTTCTTAGTTAGTTTTACAATTTTACTACACCATCTTGTATTAACCTGATATATGTTGACATAAATACATGAGCTCAGTAGACCCTCTAAAAGTTTGAGGTGCTACATAAGGGCCTACATTAATGCTGTTTTTATTTAACTGTTGCAACAGAAAAGAAGGGTCCATGTAACTTTAGAACTACCTTGGAGTGCTGATCGTGCAATTCAGCAATTTGGGAGGACTCACCATTCAAATCAAGCTTCTGCACCCGAATACAGGTAGTTCTGCCTATTACTTTAACAGGTATCATGATCTATCATTTTTTGTAACTTGTAAGGTCATGGATTGGTATGTTTATTCATCTATCAATTGATATTGTGTAAGTCTGGATTATAAGGTTCAAATTGCATTTAATGTAAACTGAAGCCTAAACGTTTTTCTACAAGGTGCAATGGCTATTGCAATGAAGCTTTGCATCAGACAAACTATTAGATTTTTCTATTATTTTGACTTTATAGGAGCATATTAAGCTCATCGCATTATTTTATAGGTTACTGGTTGTCAGTTTAACTTATGTTCCCACTACCCAAAAAATTAGTGACAGTTTAAATACACTCGGATAGTCTTCAATAACATGGGTACTTTGAAGTATAGCAGAATTGACATAACTAAGAGTGACAGTTTAGCTGATATTTTGTTATGTTGCAGGTGGCTTTGGATATGAGTAGGATTGCAGAATTGCAGAGTTGAGCAAAAAGGAGTTAAGTAGCATCTGAAGAATTGATGAATTGCAGAATTACAGAGTTGTTATGATTTTTAGTCTCAAGTTTAATCCGGTTTATACAGAATTATAATCGAGTCCCGAGTTTGGAATTTGTAATTGCATAATTGAGTTCGTATCTGCATATGAAATTTGTTTTGAAATCTGCATTGAAATTTGTTTTGGATAAATAATTTGTTTTATCTGCGTATGAAATCTGCATTTGAAATCTGCATATATAATTTGAAATCTGCATATGAAATTGCATTTGAAATCTGCATATATAATTTGAAATCCGCATATGAAATCTGCATTTGAGCACTATATAATTTGTAACACTTTCAAGTGTGAACTTTTCTAGTTGGCTTTGGTTGGTTTGTTTACACTTTTAAGTGTGAAGTTTATATAATTGTCTCCTTGTTTGTTTGTTCACACTTTCAGGTGTGAACTTTTTATTTCTTGTCCTTCTTATTTGTTTACACTTTCAAATGTGGCATTTTCAATTCTTGTCCACGGTTTAAAATGTTAAGCTTCTTTACTTATGTTCACAACCAATTATGTGATAAAAAAAAGGTATTTCTCCACACAAGTTAGTGTGAAAGTCTATTTATATATTCACAAAAATAAGTGTGGCAATTCACAATAATTTTGTAACACCGAAAATCCCCACACAAGAGGAAAGTGTGGAGAATAGAATTGTACACACTTTAATGTGTGAAGATCTACCAAATAAACCGTGTAAAATGACATGTTTTTTTGTAGTGAAATTAGCTAACTTATTTCAAAACTTGTCAACACTACAAGCATATATAAGGGCTACAATGACTATGGTATGCATATATAAGTAATATAATGATTATAGATGAGTGTTTGATGCTTACAAAAAGATGGTGCAAGATTGGTGATTTGAATGAACAAGAAAACCCAAGTATTCCAAGTAATACGTAATAATGAACACCCTTACTAAACCCTAGTTAATTAAGCACCCAATAAGCACTTGAATAGGCAAATGATCAAAGTTTTTCTTCCCTTTCCATAGGTGTTTGTTGCCGAAATTAATAGAGAGGAGAGAGTAGTGTTTGTGTTGTTTGTATTGTGATAAAACTTGTTAGGAACCCTTATATACTAGTAGTTTAAGTATGGTTCACATCTCATTTAAGTATCAATAGTAAAGTTTTAACCAAATTGGTGATTAGATACATTAAGTTGGGTTTGTTTCCGTGTAAACCAAGACCCAAGGGAGTCAAAGTGGCTTGAATTTTGCAAAAGTATTCACAAGACAACATAGAAGTTGTTTATTCACCAAAATGGACTTGTGCTTGAATTAATAATGTTTCACTTACCAATAGATGCGTATTTTATGTAATTAGAAAGTATAAGTATGTTTATGTATTATTTAGTAGGGTGGTGTAATTACATGTTTTAAACGCGTAACGAAAGCGTTTTAAGTAAAACTTGAAAAAATAAAAAGTGTAGATTTATAATATGTTATTGAAATAATTATATGACATATATTTTATGTAAAATAAACTTTTTATAATGCCGGTGTACATTAAATGCCGTTTTCCGTTTACGCGATTTAAGTTAATGATTACTCATAAAGGTAATTACGTAAACTTTTAAACTAAATAATTTTGAGTTTATACGTAAGTATTGACATGAAAAATACGAATTGTTACATGATGCGTGTTTGGATATTTGGTTTCCAACTCTATGTGATCTTTAATCTTTGATGATGCCTATTTGGATATCGGGACTATCATACTATTAATGTGAGGATGCAAGACTACATTAGCGTTATGGTTTCTTATTCAGATATGAAAATGTTGACAAGTTTCTAGGATATCCTTAGAGTTTATGTTTTCTTTGTTAGTGAGAACTCAAGGTATGGGTGATGCCAGCTTAAGGTGTGTTTCTTTTTAAGGAAAAAAAAAAAGTCTCACCGCCTCTGACGTCTTACCAATCAGACGTGGTCAAAGGTCGATCTTGTCTGTTTTTCTCTTCTTGGTCAGACGTGGTAAGAGCTAGTTAGATCTTATTGAGAAAGAGGTTCATGTGTTATCTCATTGCCTCTTACTCTTTCCACATCCTACATTTACTCTCTGCTACCGACCTCTTTGCTTCACCTCGTCACCGACAACAATTGTTCGGCCACACCGTCATCTTCCAGCCAACTCCGTCAACAATATTCAAAAGGGTTGTGATTTTTCTTGTTTTAGCTTCGATTGAGATAAGAAATAAAGGGTCATTTTTGCTTGTGTTTCGTTTGTACCAGGAGAAAAAAGTTAAACATCATCATGTGGTTTTTGGTGGCTGAAAAAAAGAATAGTGGCTTAGGTTTATCAAGTAGAGGCGTAGAGCTATTTGCATATATATTAGGTTTAAAGTTAGCTTATGGGTTAGGCTTATTATTTATGTTAGTAGGCTTGTGGTTGGCCTACACTATAACTTTTTAGCCGAATTTTGTTACTGTATAAATAGAAATGTATTGTTATTTAAAAAATAGTATTATAATTTGGATTACAAATAACGTTGGGCTAAATTTTTAAGGTTCATTAGATTAGATATCGAGCTAGTTTTTGTGAAAACAATGAGTTAAAGTGATAAATGTAACACGTTTGTTGACATAGATGAACCAAAACCGTGTTATATGGATTTTAAGATTGAAACTTTTTTCCAAATATTAATCTTAAAAGATACATTCGTCGTATTGTTATGGTTTACTATATACTTAAAAACGAACAATTAAATACATTCAGACAATCTAAAAAAAAAACAACATTATTTTATTCAGATTCAGACTTCATAACCACCTCTTACCAGTAAGATGTGGTAGTCAGATTCAGACCTAAAACATTTTAATGAAACAAATTCACCCTTAGTTTTATGCAGTATGGTAATTGGGATAATACTTATACTCGTATATGCTGAGCTGGAAATGTAGCCTAATCTGGTGAGTTTTAGCCCTGAGTGATTTTAATGCAATGATAAGGCCATCAATGCCAGACCCTTTGTATCACATTGTGTGAGGTGGCTGATGCATAATGGTGATATTTAGGTTGTTTGGCATTAGAGGGAAATGTAGTCAAAAGCTTAGGGTATCCTCAGGAGCTTGGTGAATTGGTGAATGTACAGTGGCCTTTCCATATTGCTATCTGTGTTTTTAGCATTGGTTTAGTTCTGATGCTATTTGCATTCTGTTTATGTCTGGTTTCTATGCAGTTTAGGGTGTTTGGGACATGTCCAAATTCTTCTAAATCTGGCATTGTATATGTACATATTATTTGAAGTAAATATAATGTACCTTTTCAATCAATAAAAATAACAATAATAAAATAAATAAAAAACAAAGAAAGCATTCCCAAGACATCGTTTCTCAACAATATAAAGAAAGAAAAGAGGACATGATTTATAAGCCAATTTACCAACATATCTGCATATTTTCACTTTTCTTCAATCATCCAATGAATTTGAATTACAGTTGTTCATATATGTGTCTAAACTTATAATCACATATTTATTAATTCTTTAATTTCATAATTAATAACGTGGATAATGACAGAACATATATATATATATGATTTATATTAGCTAGGGTACCATGTTAGAAGAGTAACATCTAAACAAGGAGAGTCTTTCCATACATTTGAGTGTCGTTTAAGGATCTCCCTTGCTTTGTCCCTTGGATATGAATGACGACCATTTACTTGTAGCACCATACATAACTTTTCAACGGTTCCAACTCTCGCCATCTCCTGAAGCACGCCATCTGTCGCCGAGAACTTGGATATCAATGAAATAATCATCAAGGCTCTCTCATCGACCTTTGGTGAAACCTTCCCTATCCTCTTTGTGATCATGGCTATGCTGGCAGCATGAGCAAGAAACTGAGCTCGTCCATCGGCTGAAGAGCATAAATGAAACAACACTCCCATAATCAACTCCGTGATAGCCTTTTCCGGTGACCCAAGTTCAAACTCAATAAGGGCTAAAATAGCTCCTGATTCGATCATCATGGAGCAGTTTCTTGGCCATGTACAAGTGGTGAGCATCACACGCAAACCCTCTTTCATTCCTGCTTGTCCTAGATGCTTGCTTTCTCGTACAATCGTCTTGAAGAAATCACGGTTTAGTCTCTCAAGAACATGAGGCTTTGCGTTATGTATAAAATCTTTTAATAAAACTATTGCATGGAACTTCATGGTTGTGTATTTATCAATATCATCACAACCATCATTCCTATCAAGATCCAAAACCCATGTTAAAGAACTCATAATTCGATCATATTCAGAAAGAATAACACATGTTTCATCTGGAGTAATTCGAACGAGATAAAGAACATTGAGGGCTTCTTTTAAACAAACAATTTTACTATCCCTATAACACGAAACAAGAACCTTAACCAAGGCTCTAACAACTCCAAATTCTTTAAAACAAACCCTATATTGCTCACTCTCAACCACAAGACTTCCGATACTTTTAAGTGATTCCAACTGAGTGTCTCGTAACTTAAGTTTCTTGATAAGATTTATAGCAAGTACCTTCATTTCCAATGATGTTTCTTTAGCTTGTGGAGATTCATCTGAGACACTCACACACCATGCTTCGATGAGACGTCTAAGGTTATGATTAGGTGTAAAATCGGAGGCGATGGGCAGCGGTTGGTTAGTAACCGGACATATTGTGTTGTTTTGGCCATGAGACTGCCAACGTTGGATGCTGTCTCGGTCGTAGGTGATACCCGTTGCAACGGTTACGGGATCTTTCATGATTTGAAGGGATATCGGGCATATGAAGTGATGTGGGATTTCATGTTCATCCATTCTCTACTTTATTTTTGCAAGAAGTTAATGAAGATTTTAAAATGAGTATAATTAGTTGCTGGATTGTTATATGGATTATGGGATGTGGATGATGTATCGATAGTAAGAGATTACGGCTGATTTATGCGTGTGGGTCTTTCCTACTAGCTAGTTGTGTACTTTGAGTCTTCTTCGTCAATGCTTAATTTGTGTCTACATTACTCTATCTTTCTTGAAATGAAAATAATAATAATAATAATAAATAAATAAAAAAATATAAAAATAAATAAAAATAAATGGATTACACTTGTAAGTTATAACTATACGGTCCTTATTTTGTTGAACCAAATATATGATTAGTTTGATACAATTGTTAACAATGTATGCATAAGAATGTTAAATCCATCTCTACACAGTTAACTAACTAAACTTTTAATTTAAAAGTGTAGTACCACATTTTAAGCTAGATTTTTTATAGAGATTAAGTCGTATATATCAATATACTTTTTAAAGTGTCCTGTTTTGGTATATTTATTTTTTTTAAGTTGTAAAATAGCAACGTATTTTTTTAACGTGTCATGTTTTGGTACGTGTATTTTATTTAACTTTGTTTAAGTTGTAGAATAACAATGTATTTTCCATAAGTTTTCTAATTAGGTACATCATTCACGTAACAAATTGTAACACTTATGAAAAGTACATTGCTCTTGACGTACCAAATTAAAACACACTTAATTATGGAAAATAAATTACTCTTTTACAATTTAAACAAAGTTAAAAAAAAAAATACACGTAACAAATTGAAACATATTAAAAAAGTACATTACTATTTTACAATTAAAAAAATATATGTATCAAAATAAGACATTTTAAAAAGTAAATTTTTCTACGACTTAATCCTTTTAAATTATAAAATTAAAAGATAGTGGAGAGTATCATTTTCTCTTGCAGGTCAAACAAGAGTTCGGTGGTCAAAAGAGTTGAAAAATTGGGTTAATTGAGTTGTTGCCAGACGGAGACTTGGAATATCAATTAGAATTTCGATTTTTCTACTTTTGTCTTATTTCATAGTCTATGCCAAGACTTGTGCCTTTGAATTTTCATTTATTGTCATTAAAATAAGGTTTTTTAATCATAACTTATAGATTACGGTAGTATGATTATTTATATTTTGAAAGTTAAATTAGTCATTGGAGAAATGGTACATGGACTTAAACTTAGGTTTAAACTTAAACCTAAAATTAAATGTTATTATTTTGATGGCCGCAGATAGGAACTCACTTATCTTACAACTCATCAAGAAGATGCCAAGTGGTTTTAGGTATAAGTTTATGCTAAGTTTAAATTCATGTATCATTTCTCTAGTTAAAGTTGTAATCGCATGAAAAGTAGCAACAAAATAAAAAGTGTAAAAACAACTAATTAAGTGGCATGTGTCTCACCAAATTTATCTTCATTGTTTCTTTCTTTTTTAACAATTTTCGATTATAGGTCATTTTAATCATTTGCGTTTTTTAATTTCACCCTGAAATTTCAAACGTACATAACATTCAAACGATAAACTTTTACAAAAAAACCGATTTTATAATAATTATTAAAATTTAATTCTCTTTAATTTCATATACATTTTAACATATAAATCGCAACTTCTTTTTTTATTTTATTTTTCAGATTTTAAATGGTGTATTTTATTGAATTTTCGTCATATTCGTACCTATTTCTATCAAACTTAAAGGTTAAATTACGCAAAACTTAAATCACGAAAGTTGTAGATTTTGTCCTTTCTATACTTGAAAATTTGAATCACTCAATTTCGATATGATATAAGTGAGATATCGTATTTTGAAAATGACGTTTTACACATATTTAGTGCACACAAGGTGTTTGATAAAATGCTTAAAAGAAATTTTTCTAATAAAAGTATATTTAAATGCATTAATTGGTGTACCACAATATATTTTTAGCTATGATTCATGGTGAATATGCAAGTTGATGAAAAAAGAACTGATAAACTGATGAACAAAGTGATCTAACTAATGAATTGACGAACAATACTAACTGATGAACAAGATTAAGTAATGAACTGATGAACAACTAACTGATGAACTGATCAACATTGTGACTTAACTGATGAATATTGTGATTATTTTTGAAAAAGTGATGAACTGATTAACATTATGATTTTTTTTAAAAAACTGATAAATATTACTCCCCCCGTCCCTAAATAAATGTCCACTTTTGACTTTTAAAGTCTTTCTTGTTGCTTTGGTTAAATATTTTTTTGTTGTGATACTTGATAAAAACTATACCAACTTAAAGTACATTTAAAACACAATTCATTCATATATTTTGTATCAAGTGTTATATAAGATAAACACAAATATTTAAGGTCAAAAGTAAATAAGTACGAAGATCAACGTGACTTATTGAGCGGTAGATTTTTGTTAAAAAACTGATGAACAACATAATCTAACTGATAAACATTGTGATGTAACTGATAAATAAAATTAAAGAGAACTTATGAACATTGTGATGAACTAATGAATAATTTTTTTTATTGGTGAATAACACTTTTATATTGATAAACAAAGGAACAACTCTTTTTATTGATGAATAACACTTTTTATTGATGAACAACGTATTTTTTTATAAACACAATGATGTAACTGGTGAACAAAATTAAAAAGAACTGGTGAACATTGATTAATAATCCTTTTTATTGATGAACAACTCTTTTTATTTATAAACAAAACTTTTTACTGATGAACAAAGTCTTCAATCAATGAACAACTTTTTTATTGATGAACTACGTTTTCAATCGATGAAGAACTCTTTTTATTGATGGAACAACGCCTATGATAAAAACTCTTTACTATCTCTCTCTGTCTCTCTTATACAATGATCCTCATAAATCATAACCAATCACACACACATCGTGTTTAAGATTTCTCATTCTTGAGGACACAACCACTAACAAAACTACCACCATTCACTCCCTCTCTTCTCACACATTTTTCATCTTTCTCGTTAACGAAACCACCACCATACCACCCATCATTTTGCGGCCATTATTGCCACCACTCTACCACCATTAAATCAACAAAATCATTCAAAACCACATCTCACCTGACAAGAAAACTACCAACTATTCCAATTTAAACAAGATCCATTTTAGATAAATTATAAAGTTGCATACCAAATTTGTTTAGACCTCTATTTTAAAAACTGTTATAAAAAATTAATCTAAGAAAAATATCAAACATTTATATTAAATTAAATCCATTTCAATATATATATATATATATATATATATATATATATATATATATATATATATATATATATATAAATCTAGATCAAATAAGATCAAACTTAAAGTTGTTAAAATGAGATCAATCTAAAATTTGACAAGTGACACTCTCCTTATAACAAAAATAATTTTTTTATTAGCTAAAACTAAAAATGTTAAAGTTTTGATAGATTTTTTTAAAAAATTTATGAAACCTAGGTGATACACTTTGATTTGAAGTGTAATGTGTATCAGGTTTTTGTAAGTGTATTAGATTTTGGAATATTTATTAGTGTAATGTGTATCAGGTGTATCACTAATTCAAACTCATGTATCATTTGGTTATTAGTTTCTAAAATGTTAATTTGTATTAAAATATTATATTTTTGTGTATTATTGCTAAAATTGTTATTTATAAACGTTTTAGTGGTTTTTTAGACTTGATCTTATTTTTACAACTTTAAGTTTGATCTCACATTAACTCTCTCCTATATATATATATATATATATATATATATATATATATATATATATATATATATATATATATATATATATATATATATATATATATATATATATATATATATATATATATATAGTAGGGATCCAGGTAGTAAATTAAAATAAGTGGTGAGAAGTGACCAAAATCAGCATTTGAGATGCAACGACCTGCATTAGATGCATTTCTATTCATATAGATGCAACATCTTGAGTTTCGAAAGTTAATTTGATGCATAGATGGTGCAAATTGATTTTCATGATTTCGGCGCGTCTTGAGAGGAACAAAAAATAAGAGAAATAATGAAATGAATCTAATACACGTATATGCATATGATTAAAAGCTATAAAACAAATTATGGTGTGTTATAATGCATCTAAGATTATAGGGATGCATCTAATTTAGGTCGGTGCATCTCGGATTTGCGGTTATATTTCTTCTTATTCCTTCTTATTTTAAGTAATCTTCTTATTTGATCCTAACTATATATATATATATATATATATATATATATATATATATATATATATATATATATATTTCAAATTAATCACAACCAGTTTCAAATTATCATAGTTAAACATTTGGTAGACAAAGGTTTCAACTTTTTTCCTATAAAATTCTTTTATGATGAACATATTTGAAGGAGAAAATTACAATAAAATCCATTCAAGCATTTCATCGAACACCTACTATGCAGATTTTGCACATAGTATTCATAACGTTTTGCATGATTAAAGATTAAAAATTCTTATAAATTATTAAAATACAATTGTATGTGATAACAACTTTAAAGTCTAGAATTACAAAATACTTAAATGGAAACATTTCATCAAACACCTAATAGGCATTCTAACCAACACTTCACTTGTTTGAGAAATAGATGAAAAAGTTGTTTGAGAAATTGATGTTAAATTCAAGCTCTTTTAACACCTTACTTATTCATCAATCTTATCATCGTTAACCATTGTAATAATAGATTTGCGATAATTCTTGTATCGATTTTGTATCTTCGTCTGCTTTCAGAACTGAATAATATATAGTGAATTGATGATAACTAGATGAGGTTATTGTATGTTAAGACTGATATGTTTTTTGGCATAATTAAGAAATTGGATTGAAGAAGATATCCTGATGGAGTTATAAAACCTAAGAAAGAAATTTTATTTAGTTCAATTATTTGTGCAAATAATGAAAATACCCATATCTATAACTGTCAAGACCTCTTTAACAACGATTTTTATTAATTGGCCATACAGAGAATCGTATGTCTCGCAGAAGCCCAACTTTTCTAACATATCATATTTAGCCTACTTGATCGCTGCTTATTAGCAGAGAAATTAAAACTATACATGTGTTGCAACGAGGATGAAAGTAAACAAACACAACATACCACATAAGCCATTTCACTGCCATAAAGCAGCGATTTACCTCCAACTGGATCCACTTCAAACCTTACCAAAGAAAAAAATCCGGATGAACAATTTACGTGCCATATAGCGTGATTTCCTCAGCGGGCCCCACTTCAAGCGTTATCAAAGAAAAAAAGCCACATAGGCAGATTACATTTGGTAGGCAGCAAATCGTGATGCATCCCGCCTCAAGAACAAATATGTAGAAGACATTGTCTAAACATAAGTGGCTTGTTCAGAAAAGTGTTTGTCCACTGTAACTCTGTAAGCGGACGTGGCATTTGTTATGCAAAGTAATCTCTTCCGAATCGATCAAGTTAAGTGTCTAAAGACTGACCCAAAAGTGTCACCTATACGGTTTTAACCTGAGTCTCAAACTCTATTCGCTGGCAGTAAGCAGCGATTTACCTCCACAACCAATACAAACGAACCGTTCCAACCCTAAAAAACTATTCGCGCCTTTTGTTTATTTTATTCACTGCTTGTTACCAGCGATTTTACCTAGGGAAAGCACATAATATCGCTGACTAAATCTATTGGAATGACAATACCACGGTTCGAATGGCAATACAACATTAATACGGATAAAATAGGTTGAGAATTAGGATTTATAATCACTTTCAAAATGAATCCAAACTCTATTCTCTGTCACTTTGAAGCCAATTCTTTGGGTGTGACTATGGAGGTGTATCTGTGGTGGTCACGGTGTAGTTGTGGTGTGGCTGTGGTGGTGCGGTTGTGGTGGTTTTAGTGGTGTGGCTGTGGTGGTGTTTGGTTTAGGTGCAGCGGTGGTGTGGTTGTGGTGGTTATGGTGGTGTGGCTGTGGTTAGGGGTGTCATTCGGGTTTTCGAGTCAGATTTAAGCCTTATCGGATCTGGTCTATCGGGTTTTCAAAAAATAAAAACTAACCCGCAACCCGACCCCATAAGGATTAGGGTTATCGGGTTTGGGTTGTTAATAAAAATAAACTGTAAAAATGTTTATTAATATTGAGCGATCTCTTTGTGTTTTGTTGATAACAGATATAATGTTATCATAAGTAAAATTATAAGGATAGATGTTATTTTTGTAAAGCATTTACATATAGTCATTGATAACATCAAATAGTCCTGAATATTAAGTGTCAATTTCCCCCGATAATGCTTGTAATTTATATCATTTATATGGATTTACGCTTGTTTTCCATTGCTTTCCACTTTCAGGTAAATTACGAGCATTGGAGCTAAAGAGACGCGGAATTGGAGAAATATCATAAACTTATCATAGTATCGACTTTGAAGAAGTTACTGAAACTCATCTCTCACATTACGCCGAATCGCGTGACTCGAGAAAGCCAACTCATCAGAGATTACGGCGTAACTCTCCCCAAAGGCTGCCAACTATATTAGTCAAATGAGGTTCTCACGTGATAACTACGCGTAACTATTTCATCAACTATATGTAACCAAGTATATTGAAGACTACAGTAACACTACTTAGGTTAGCAACTAGCAGATCTAGTGCAAAATACGAGTGGAATTGATGGTTACTGGCGTAACTCTTATATTAGTTACGCGTAACGGTCCGCCTATATAAATACCCCAATTCGAAGCACATTTCTAATCATTCCATTCCACACACAACAACAACGAGCATTGGGAAAAAGCTAAAGGCAGGTCTAGAGGAGCATACGGAGTTGTCTCCAAGGGAGAAATCACTCCCCTACGATAAGCATTAGCATTTTATCTTTTCTTTACTTTCGTTTCATGTATTTCGTACCCTTTGAATATTGATGCGATTTGTATGGTTAATATGAGCGGCTAAGCACCTCTCTTGGTCTTGCCTAGTATGATTCCTTAATTGTTTTGTTTGCGTTTACATTACTTCCGTATAATTATTTCTAAGTGTATGCATGCATAGTTTTTTGGTAGCTACCTTTGGCGGTAGTATTAGGAATGGCTGTGAGGCCAATTGCCTAGGAGATATGACGACTGACCCT
>OU343224.1:26522602-26580802 GCA_910596185.1 Chrysanthemum makinoi | reverse complement strand
TTGCTTAGACTTACCTAAAAGCACTTCAGAGCTTTACAATTTCTTGGTGATAAACCGGTGTCTTGGCAATCGGCTAGCAGGATTGTACATCGGGCCGCTATCAACCGTAATATGTAGCCATGTCCGCATGTTGTGCTCAAGTCATATGGATGAGAACACAACTCTAAGACTATGGTTACGTGATTTGACGTAATCCCGATGTATTATGACAATCGAGTGCAATTGCAATCTCGCAACCTGGCCAAAGACTGAAATCAAAGCACATCGATCTTCGATATCATTTCATCAAGGATCACGTGGAAAGTGGTACCGCTGAATTATATTTTATATACGTATCACCAATTGGCGCATCTTCTCACCAAAGCCTTGCCTCCCGCTAGGTTTAATGAGTTGGTCCACCGGATTGGTATGAGGTGTTTGACTCAAGAGGAATTGATGATCCCCAAAACAGCCTTTAAAACCAAACACCAAATTTCTTTTTGTAAATACTTTTTCAAAACAAAATACAAAATTATAAAACCTGATAAAAACAACAAAAATATTCTTCTAATCTACTTTTCCTCCAACATTGCAAGTATTCCGCCAACACTTTAATCTTTCAAAATTCAAGATTTTCCGATCAAGTGTCAGGGGAGAGAAAATAAACTTACACCGCTTCAAATCATTGTACTTTTGCATGTTATCACATCTCAGCTTGATTCTTTTACAAATGGTGGTACATTTTCTGGTTCAAAGACACTCCTCGAACTTTAATTTATAACCTTTCATTATTTTCTCAAGTCGAGGGGAGTGTCGCCGTTTCTTTCTTAAAATCTTCATTTGGTAACAAAAATGGAAGTTAAAAGACTTTGGATGAAAATGGAAAAGGTGGAGGGACCAAAACTGTCAAAAATTTAAAGTTATTTTAAATAAAACACCCCCACCTAACTATCACTTCTCATTTATTACAAAAAACCTAAAACCATCCTACTAAGAATCACTCAAGAATTTCCGGCTTTTGATCATCATTTTGTAAGTTGTTTCTGGTAAAACATGTTTCTAAGCAAAGGTTTTAATTTCATTCAAACCTACCGCTAAAACGTTCTATAGCTGCGGATTATGTGTTCTACGATAGCCGCATGAACACACAATCATGTGTATGTTTGTGGTAAAATGATTTGTGTCAAAACGCTCATAATACATCTATGATACCATTTTAACCATCAAAATCCACCCTGAAACACTAATTGATGATTTTTTTGAAAATTAGGGTTTATGAGTCGAATTGGGTATTTTCAAATGTGAAGTGTTTTTTGGTCAAAAAGATTGTTGGGTTATGGTCTTATGGTGATGAATTGATGATTTTCTTGCTTTATAACCACCTAAAACTCTAAATAATCAATAATTTGGAATTAGGGTTTAAAGTTCATAAGTTTGGGTATTTTGATTCACCATGAATTGGGTGTTATAACTCGTATATAGACTTCCTCAACTCTTAAGCTACCAAAAGTTTGGTGCATAATCTATGGCTAGAATCCATACGCCAGAGATTTAGGGTTTAGGCTACGCTGATGTATCTCTACGTAATGCCAAAATGAGCTAGTATGTTGTAATCTGTGATAAAATGATGTTTTGTGTTAACTTTGATGATGTGATAAACTTATTTCGTGCTTGTTACCGTGAAAATCGTAATCAAGGTCATTTGCACTCTACGCGATAAGGATTACCCTACGCTGTAGTCTTGTTACGCCGTGAAGAATAATCCACGCATAACAGCCTACGCATAAGGTTCTACAATGGACTACGCTCAGATCCTCGTGAAGGATATGCGAACAAGGACCTCTACGCGATAAGGTCAACTCTTTGTGTAGCCTTACGCCGTAAGGTTAATATATGCCTACGCATAAGCTCTACGATAAGGTCTCTCTTTTCCTACGCTGCAACACCTTACGCGTAGTTAGATTCTACGCCGTAAGTTAACGCCTAAGCATATATCATTCCCGCTCACGCATAACTTTGCCAAAACTACGCTTAACCCTGGATTGACCTTCATGATGAATTGTTACTTGTTCAAACTTGTAAATAAACTAATCATATCATCACTAATCCTAAAATGTCACTAATAAATCAAATCGCTTTGATATGTTGTGAACAATAAGTGATAAAATAAACTTTAAAACTTAAAGTTAACTAACTCACGAAACATTTCACGACGCCATTGGACTATTGAATATACAAGTGACTTAGGACTCGTAACAATCATTGACACTGCTCACTCAATAACTAGACAATAAGACCTTCTGCTGACTAACATTATGTCTTTCGATATGTTGGTTCTTTTGGCTAATGTTATCTCGCATCACCTACATGGTCAACAAATGAATATGGATGCACCCAAGTTCTCTCCATTGCCGATATCTATCCTCATGGCTATCCAATGAAGATAGGAAAGAATAATCTCCGTGTTGACTTTGACAACCTCACTTGCTCAGAGTCTTCGTGTTTAATTATTGCATTGACATTCTAAGACTCATCCAGACGTAACATGCTTTCACACTCGCAGAATCGCTCCTCGAGATCTACATCCAACAGCCTCGAACACTATGGAAAGGGTCAAAGGACAAACCGCGACGGACTCAATCACAAACAAGTCACCATTACACTCGCAGACTTAAGGGTCGTTCTCCTAATTCCCATGTCGATCCAACCAAACTATATGCCACACCCGCCAAGAGCTCACTCTCCAATTCTTAATCAATATCGGTTATGACGAGGCTACAGGAGTAATCACCAAGCACTCTCACGTAGAGCTTAAGAGTATTCCTCAACCCTCGAGAACTCTCTACATGATCATCACCAAGTCTCAAGCTCGTCATGACAAATAAGCTATGAGCACCCTAAGCTCATAGAACCGCAAATATCTCCGGCATTGGTCAACAAGAAACACATCGCTATCGAAGCTCCGATTTGGGATGACATGATGTCATTTCTCAACAAACTTGGCTCAAAGATTCCCTACATCAGATATACAAAATTGTTGATCCAGAGAGCACTTGGACTTCATCCCGACATTCCCAAGAGGCTCAATGACCCCAACAATCACGACATGTTGACGGAACCCATTCTATCTGTTAGAATCAAGGAAACGCCTACAAAGAAACAAGGTGTCCGGCTACCGTGATTTCTTCTAACTCAAGATGTCAAAGCTCAAACGCATAAAAGGTATCCGAAGCGCTTAGACAAGGCAAAGTTGGTCATCTCGACGAAAAATCTTCGAACACCGTAAGGAGAACCAAAAGAGGAAGTGCAGGAAGTACGGCAAGTACCGTGGAGTCAAAGGAAGCCTCAAGAGGAACCCTCCTTCAAAGAGGATTGTTCCATCTAAGGAAGTCGCCCCCATCCCATTCCCAAACCCAACCGCAAAGAAAGCTTGTGGACTAAAGCTCAAGGTACCGCTAATGATGAAGAGATTACCTTCTCTCAACCGCAACCGTGATCCCTCCTCCAGCAGCCTAAATCTACAAGTCCAATAGCCTCAACATGGAAAAGGAAAGACTGCATCTTGAGTCTCATGATGAAAGCTCAAGAAGAAGAAGAGCAACCGGATCAATCATACAGAAGAAGTTTAAATTAGTTAGACAAATTCAAAAGTCAAGAATTTGCAAAGATCAAATGGGTGGCCCCGAGGATCAAGTGGTGTTGTCCACTCTTCACCAGTCCGGATGCTAATCAACCCGATAAGGATCCGTGCCACCACTCTTGTGCAACAACAAACGCCAGAAGGAGTCTCTACCGATCTTAACATTGAGGAACCGTAAAAGAATAATGACCGAGAAAGAGAAAACTGATGAAGAAGCTAAGGAACGACGGAAGAAAAGGCTAAAATCGACATGATGACGAAGAAGATTATGATGACTTTCTTCTCAAGCCCAACTCGCTCCAAGGAGGATACTTTGCACTCCAAAGGACCCCGAATCTCCTCATGTCCCTCCTCATCGATTCTTCATCTCACTCATCACCACCACCATCAAAAAGATCAACAAAATCATCATCCAAATCCGTGAAGAAACCACCTCGATCTTGGATTTCTCAAGCTCATAAACTAATTCACAAAGCCGCCAAACAAGTCGAAAGAAAACGTGTTTCACAAAAGCTAAATTTCTTTGCGATCACATACAGATATGTGTATGACGAAAGCATGACAAGATGGAGAAAGAAAGGAATTTGTTCGTAAGTTCATGAAGAGTCATCGTGAAGAGGAACCGAACTAAATGATCGAAGGTTACACTAACAAGTACCTTCGTGATATCGCTCCTAAAGTCCTAAAGGAACTGAAAAGACAAAGAAGAGATCATACTCACAAGTTTCTTCTCGACATCGCCCCGGGTGACTAGAGAAATATTTTCCGGATAACTCACCCCTAACATCGTAGCATTGGTTAAAAATACAATGGCCAAAGAAGCCGATCTCTCAACTGAAGTTAATCGCTAAACTTGTGATACAAATGTCAAAGCGATCCGAACGCTTACTCGATGAAGCTAAATTTTCGAAAATCTACTTGATTTTCAACTCGATCATCATGCAAGGAGTCACCGATCAACCCAAACGCACCAAGAGATGACGATGATAAGGATAAGGATTCCGCACCTAAACGCCGTAAGTCCCGTAAATCTACCTCTATGCCACCTCCTCCACCACCTAACTTCTTCTCAACAAAGTCTCCTCCACCCTGTCTTCTATCGATAAACCCTGACGATTCCGAAGTTACCACCCCCACTCATAAAATAGGTGATTACTTTGAGTATACGGGTGGTGACGATGAAGAGGTCCTTGAGCCCTGACAACAACCTACCTCACCCAAACAAGTGCGTAAAACCAAGATCATCATCAAGGCCTTCCAAAAGAAGAAGAAGACGACTCACCGAGTTGTCTCATGGCTAGATGACGATAAAACCGACGAGTTTGAATGGTTCTCCACAATTGTCAATCAAACTCCCACCTCGATGAAGGTCAAGAATTGGTAGACGGTTCTACATTGAGCACGCAAAACTTTTGCAAGAAAAGTTCCATGTGAAGAAAATGACGAAATCTCAGTTGAAGCGAATCAAGAATGAAGCATTCCAACTTAAAGACAACAAAGCTACCGTCGAGGTCGAATATCATCTTGAGAACATCGCTCGAGCTATGTCTAACGACATGGATTGGCTCAACCCGGAAGCAAACATTGACTTCACACAAAGGGACAACCTCCATACTACCGATGGACCAAACCCTACCACCATTGGCCAAACAGACGAACCACGGATTCCCTTCCGATACTTCTTTAACAGAGACCTGGATTTTCTCTTACACGGTAGCGATGGTTCGCTAAAATACGCTACATCATTGACTCTTCCATTCCCAGCGGCTATTTACTCAAACCGCATAGCTATCGAGGAACGTGCAAATCACTTGTTTTCTCGACAACGGCAAGCATACGCACCAAGATGCATTGTATGGGATTCATCATTGGCCCCAACGAAGAATCTACTACGTACAGCTCGGTTCGAAGTCTCAACATGCAGTGTATAGTTCTAAGGACATCGTGGCCATCAAACACATTGATCTCAAGTCTAAGTGGGACTATTCATTCTTAAAGAATATCATAGTCAAACGACAAGATGAACAGTACTATGGATTCTCCGAGGTGACTTTGAGAACTTGTCCTCAATCGACATCAAGACATGTACCTTGCCAAGGTACGTGGTCGTATGAGACAATTCTCGACCGGTTCAACGTGAATTTATCAAGTCGGCTTCATCTTCATTAGACGATTGTGATCAAAGAACGGTTGAAGATATCCGATGGTCGTTGAATCTTATCGACGCTGTCAACCCTACTCCTCCAATGCTTACTCTTCCCGATCTCAATCAGCCTACCTCAATATACGCCATCGAAACCTTTCGAAGTTGTTTACCGCTTGAACTTCAAAGAAACCGCTAATGGCGTAGTGATCTTCGAAATTCGGGATCATACTTTGAAGCGGGTTAGGGACGGATTAGCATATGTTGAAGGATATATACCGAAAGTGGGATCTCGTAACGTATGGAATTCTCGTGAAAGGAGGGATGTGAGAAGGATCATCACCATGATTGATGAACGGTTGTTCGACGGGATCGCTCGCACGCATTGAGAGCTATGTTGGTGGTCGCACCTGTGAGAAACATCACCGCTTTCAACGCCCCGCCAAGCACTTCGGGAACATCACTGCACTTCCCGGTACCCCTTGAATTGTTTCCTTCATAATTTTGGATGTATGATTAAATATGTCTATGGCTTGTGCACACATAACGGTGTACAACCCGTAATTGTCAAGAAAGGACCCCTCTGCCACAATCCTTATAAAAGGAGCTTAAAGCTTCTTACTTTGAGTAAAACCTATCAAACCTTTCATTTTTCAAGGTTTTGCTCAAAAGAACAAGTACTTTCCCTTAAGAATTTCAAAACCTCAACCGCTTATATCACTTGTTGAGGGGGAGTATTTGAAACTTTGTTCACAAATTGTTCACCGTGGTCATTCTTCCCGCAACACTCGAAATGGTCATATTTATTCTCAAACGCTTCAAAAATAACACTTTAATATGCCATTTTTGAGGGGAGAAAATTGTGTGATAAGAAATATGTTGTACAAAATGCAAATGAATCTGCGGTACCTCACTTAACCAACTAATTGACGGTACTAAACCGTTAGTAACTCGAAAAGACTTGTCCCGACGGTAATAATTTCAAGCTAGTTCGCTAGTGATGTAAACGCGTCTCAAGAAAGGACTTGTCTGAGTAGAATGTACCATTCGAGAAACTTTTGATAGACATGAACTCCGACGGGTTTGACAACCTTCCAAGGTTTGTCTACACCTTCAAGGTAGTTATTAGAGCTAGTTGTCACCTAAAAGCCGACAATGTATCTCTTTAACTATGCAACGAACCGTCTCTCAGGGGATTGTCTATCTTCGCTGGATCAATTCAAAAGTGCGCTCTTTCCTCACTGCATTTAACCATTAAACTATTAAGCACATGTGGAGGGGAGTATTTATGCAAAACATCATCTCTCACAATGGTTCAAACATGTTTTTCATTAACAAACCCTTTGAGAGACATTTTTTCATACAATGGTTTTAATGGCAAACATAGGTTAGTCATGGAGTTATAAGGTGACTAAGGTTAGGAATAACCGTCCTATGATCCGCCAGAGTCGGAGGGATCTACCCAAGGACACTACCATTAGTTAGTGTTAGAAGTCCTTAGGTATGATTATAAAAAGGAGAAAATGAGAATTCGAGAAAGAAGGAGTTGAAGAATTAAAAAGAAATGCAAAGAAAAGGGTGAAAAGAAATAGCCCTCAAGATTATTCAACTTAGGCGCATAATCGGTTCAATTCATATGCTACTGGTTGTCACTTAGTGACGCCGGTATTGAAGATTAAAAGTCGCCATGGACCCAAAGGACGATGCACTAAACCTTCTTATCCACTCAAGTTTCTCCTCAACAAGCTTGTTTCATTCTCACAGGAACCCACGTGAACTATCGGCTTTCCTAGAGATTGCCGGTATTGAAGAAGGAGACCCTCCCTAGTCTCCGCCAGAAAACCAAAACGCACTATTGAGTCTAGAGCCACCAGATTCATCAAAAGATCTCTTAGGAACACTTGACATTTAATCACTTGATGATCAACTAATAAGATCATCAGTGGTTCATATCGAGTCCTTCACCGATCTTAGCAATCTGCCGAGAACATTTATGAGAGGTTCACATCCGTGATCCTCGCGATTGAATGGAAACCGCCGTGGTCAACATCAAACAGCCCCCGCAGCCAGTCACTTCGGTAACTCCTCGCGGATTACGCTGGAGTGTGTCTCAAACGGTCTACAAGCCGGAGGTGATGCTTCTGTACCTCGACTCATCCGAACGTAGATGTACTTTGCACATCGCTATCTCACTTGTGGGACTCCGGCCAGAACGGCCTTTGTAAGAATTAGAGTTGTGTCCTCACACTATGCCGTTGATATCTCGGTTCAAACTTGTAAGTGCCGGAAACCGCTTATTACTAACCTTTTGAAATGTTTTCTTCTTATGGAAGCTCTGGAGCGGGATGATCGGGCTGATTCTTCTCATGCTCACGCCAACATCATCACTAATGGAAGTTCTACTCAAAAGCAACACAATCGTCGTAATGATTCTTCACAAACCAAAGAATCTACAAAGTTAAAGACTTAAAGAACTTCATCAAGATTGATTCCAACGCCAAAGAGCGCAGGTGAGCATGTTGAAGAATGACGTGGAGACACCGGAGCAACAAGGCACTGAAAAGTAAGACCATGCGCATAACAACATACTATCACTCTCACCACAAAGAACAATGATCAAAGAACAAAGTTAAAGATGACGCCAAAGCATAATCGCTCAAAGATAACTATCTCTACACCGGGAGATTGTTCGAATCAAGGCATCTTCTCACAAGAAAGAAGAATGTCAAGACGCCATCACACTATTACATCAACGCTTCTTCACCATTTCTTATTCATATATACTTGAGGGGGAGATTGTTGGAATCACTCCTAAACAGGATTTCAAGTATTTATATTTCATATGTAATAGGTAGCTTTATTATGGCCTTTATGTTTGTTTAAGGTCAAGCTTATGTGAAGGCCCATGCTCAATCCAAGCCCAATAAGGATAGGAAGGGAACTAGGAGTGTTGCCCTAGCTTCCCTCCTATAAATACCCTTGTAAACCTTCATTTGAAGGTTGGTTGTTCGTTTTCTTTTCACACATACCTCTACGCATAACCGGCTTTCATATTAACGCGGTGTGTGTGTGATACTTGTTCAATCGCCTCATCTCCTTTCTTATAAGCTTGTGTTGTAAAACTAGTGACCTAACACATTGTAATTTAGTAGTACGCAAGTATCTAATGGTTATGCTAGTATAGTTTTCCTTAATATTGGTATTATGAAAAATAAGCCATGACCCGTGTATAAATGGGCAGTTTCAAAGATCAAGATAGAAAATAGACATACCATGTCACTTTTAGATCGGGCTTCGTTATACTTGGCAAGTCTAAAATGACTTACTTCGTTTCTACTGACATTTTTATGTAGATTAATGAAGAAGATTGGGCTCGTAGATGATAGAAGAAGATGTTGCATTTCGTGGAAATGACAACACTTGTGTGTGTAGGTGACGAGAGTCTCATCCACATTTTGATAATTAGCTTTTAAACACCACTTAAATGTTGTTGTACTATGTTTTCAAGTTTACACAGCTTTTTAATTCTGTAGAACAAGTTTATGATATTATCATCGATAATGGGAGTGTTTAGCATAACTCCTTAATTTTCAACATTATGCTTTGCATTTATTTTCCTTTTCATCCCATGTTTTTTACTACTCTTACAACTAGATTAAATAAATATTGAGTGTTAAAATGTAATAGACTCTTTACATCATACTGTCTTTTACTAAAAAAAGTAAAACATCCAAATCTATTACTAAGTCAGATATAAGCAGCTCAAAAACTAATTTTTTAAAACAAGCACATCCTAACAAACAACACCAGTAATTACGTGTCTTTACTTTTGGTATTAGTATTAGATGTTGTTTGTTTATTAAGAGGCTTTGAGTCTGAATTTGATTCACACATCTGAATCTGAAACTAATGTTGGAAAGTCTTAAACTAATTTTCATCTTAATCTAAATAAGTGATAGAGATAACTGAACCTGATTCAAATAAAAATGTTTGTGTGATATGTTAATATTCAATTTGAAATATAAAAAAGTTAACATTCACATGGTAAATAAACTCTATTAATTTAAAAAAAAATTAATTTTATAATGTTATCAGTTAAAATTTAAAAAATTCGAAACAAAAAAAGCAATGTCATGTTTACATGACAAAAATAAATGTGTCGGAGTTTAGATTCAACTTTTTAGTACGATTAAATGAATGAGACGCGTTATAGTTGAGATATACGAGTCCGCTAAACCAAACCCTTGAATCTAAACGAAATACAAATTGTCACATACCATCTTATACATTATTTATCTAACAAGACATATGCAGTTATTTTATTTAATACTTTTAATACAAAAGAAAAAGGTGAAATAAGACCAAAAAGATATATCAAAAAACACCAAAAAAAATAATAACAAAAGAAAGATAAATGTTAGGAATTAGAAATTCCCGGTATTAAAGAGTCGGTCACCTCAAGTATATGTAATCGTTAGAATGCTCGTAGTCATAGTTATATTTAGTTAAGTAGTATGTTGTTTAGTAACACCGCGGAGGACTGACCGGTCTTACCCACTATATGCCCTGATCCACAACTCGCTTGTGTGCATTTTATGTAAGATTATAAATACTCTCTACCTCCCAAGGTAGAGAGTTGGAGCTCATAATAAGAATTTTTCTTTATCTCACTAAAGTTCCCTAAACCTCTAACTTTCTCTAGAATTCCAATTTATACACCACCTTGTTGTTATGGTTTGATGTGTATGTAAAAACTTATATCTAACAATTGGTATCAAGAGCCAAGGTTAGATCATATCTTGCACATCTTTGGATTTCTAGTGGTTTTTAGGTGGTTTTTGAGTTTGAAAAAGTTTAGTGGTTTGTGCATCATTTGGTTGATTTCTTGTGTTAAAGTTTGGATTTTGTTAGTACTTTTATGTTTAGAATCATCACAAGTGTGTAGGTTATCATTTGGTAAGCTTGAATCATCTTGGTTGTTGTTTTGGATTGAAAAGTGATGTTTATGTGGTTTTTCTTTGCTAGCTTACTTAACACCGGAATATTTTCTTCAGAAGCGACTGCTTTTACAAATTTGTAGCGAAGTTACGCTTTTAGACCTAAATAATTTAGATCTAGGAATTACAAGACAAGTAGTGGACTCTCTCCACTCACGGGGTAGCTTACTTGGTGGTAGCTTAGAAGCTCTTTTAATGACTTGTATCTTTAGGACTTGAGTAGTAATTGTCACAAAAATTTTGCTAGCTTAATTTTGAGCCTAGCGAAGTTACTACTTAGCTTAATTTTGCATTTGTCCTGCGACTTGGGACTCTAGCTTAACTTAGTGGTGTAGCCAATTAAGTGTTAGCGACTTGGTGCATTATCTTCTAGAGACTTAAGTGGATTACTGCTTTTCTCTTGATTTAGTAAAATCCCTTGAAAGAATCTATTTCTCGGTTTAATCATAGAGTTATAAAATCCCGTATTATCAGTTAACATGTCTACCAACGTTCCTACTATCATCTCCATCGCTAGTAGGATGTTCAGTTGTACTGGCCGATACTCGCCCACCCATGCTTGACAGAACCTGACTCACGATTCTTGGCTCAACGAATCGATTGATCGCCTTTGAAAGGAAAAATGGTGTCAACATTCTTAAATCCATTGATGAAGGACCATATCGAGTTGAGACGACTAGAGACATACTTGATACTAATGAAGATGGTACTCCTGCTTACGGAATGGATAGACCTAAAATGTATGATGAGCTTGATGATAAAGAGAAAAAGAGATTCGATGCGATATCGTGGCTTCAAACATTGTTCTTCAAGGTCTTCCTAAAGACATCTACAAGCTGATCAATCACAACACCGATGCAAAGGCAGTTTGGGATAATGTTAAGATGCTTCTCTCTCAGTTCAATTAACTATGGAAGACAGAGAATCCCAACTCTATGACGAATTTGAACACTTCAAGATGAAACCAAATGAGAATGTCTATGAGTATTATGTGAGATTTCATAAGTTAGTGAATGACATGAGGAACATCAGAATGACTATGCCTAACATTCACCAACTCAAAATTTGTGAACAACATGAATCCCTAATGGCACAAGTTTGTCACCGTGAAGCCTCACTAAAGGATTGAAGAATAAAACTATGAGCAACTCTATGCCTTCCTCCTTCGAATGAGAGATGCTATGTTTGAAAAATTGATTCTCAATCAGCTCAAAACCAACTGTGGAGAGACAAGCTCGCCTAATGACTCAACTCGCCTCTACTTCAAACATCGAATCACAACCAAAGCTTCACAAGTCATACCCTTGGGTAATGGTAATCACAAAATCATTCCTGATCCTATGTTCAAACAAGCCGATGCCGATGCACACGTTGGTAACTTCATTAATCAACTAGCTTTCCTCGATTAGTCAAAACATGAATCTTCCCACAAACCAACAACAACCTCGATCAACAAAGATCTAACCCACACAATCGCCCACCGTAAAGATGGAAGGATCGGTGCAACCAGCTCGTGAAAGACAAGATGATCGGGAAGAGGAGTCGGTAGAGGTTATGTTGGCAATCGACCGAGGAAGGAATGGTAACCAAGGTCAAGCTGCCGATCAAATGCTATAACCGTGGTGGTGAGGGACATTGCAAGAAACCGCACATCTCCAAAGCGCCCGCTAATGCACGCTTCGACATTCCGTGAGATAAGATGTCTTGGGTACGCTCGTGACAATGGTGTCGCTTGGATGAAGAGGAATTGTTGTTTCTAGCCGGGGCAATGCCAAGACCTATGATGCGATGTGGATGAGCAACCTTATTGTGAGATAGGTCACAATCATCGAATGCCTTTCAAGTCGCCGATTGTGATGCATACGACTCGATGTGGATGATGGACCTACTACACACACACAATTTTTATGGCTAGCATTTCTCCAATGGTTTCTCCCAAGGTCTCTTCTTCACCACTAGCTTGCCCATCCCAAGACAAACTCATCTCAGAGGTATTAAAACTATATGATAATGTCATGTGCAACGTATGCATGACAAAGTACAATCAATCAAACTATTGAATCAAATGTTGAAAATATGGGTATATCGATATATCCCATATGATCAATACGTGAAACAAAGTGAAAGTGAAGGTGTACCAAGTGATGCATCTTCTCTGCAAATAACAATGACTATGTTTTGATGAATACATTGCATGTGCCCCTCGATGATTCTCGTAATTTCTAACTAAATGCCTATAAAGAACGTGGTTGCTATTTATGAACAACGACTAAATTTGAGTTGACCACTCGTGAGCGGAAATGGATGACCAATGCATATCATTAGAAAAAGTAATTTTAGAGAAGAAGTATTGAAGCAAGAATTAAATTCCTTGCAAGAAAAACTTTCTAAAAACAGCTAAAAAAACAAGAACTTCAAGAAAATGTGAAAATGCTTAAGCAAGAATTTAATGCAAAGGAATCAAAACTCTTGAGAGACTTTTCTAATCTGAAAACTTTGAAAACAAACTTGAAAACAAGTTGTACATACAAGGAAACACCATTCAGACTTCTCACATGGTCACTAAACATAGAGTTCTAAGCGATAAGCATAGTGTTCCCATTTTAGATAAACCCAACCCTCGAAAGTACTTAAAGATAGCTAAAGCGTACCAAAGTGTGATCTATGATGGCAATGAGATTCTTAAACCCAGACGTAAAACCTAGTTGCGCTTGAGTGCACTGAGGAAGATAAGAAGTCTGATGAAGTCACTAGGGAAAGGATGAATAAAAAATTAGATAATCCTAAATGCAAAGAGAGAAAAATAATTATCACTCCCCATGACTACAAGAAGGAAAACTGGATTTATTTGAACATGTTTAAGCCTCGCATATTGTTGACTCTAACAAGTTTTCTCGAAAAAGGATTTAGATAAGCGTAAAGTCAAAATATTGTTGAAACAAACCTCCCCTATGGAAAATGCCTAGAGCTTAATCGTGGTATCCTCCTAATACACCAATGCATCTTGTTCCTAGAACAATTGCCACTAAAAGCAAGACCTTAATTAGCCAATATGTTATATTTCAACTATTTGTTGATTTTGAGAAAACTTGCTAGAAAAGGATCACACCTAACGGGTATAACAAGGAGAAGGGGTTTTGAGCAAATGAAAGAATGTTATTTAACTGAGGTCATGCCTTTCTTTAAACTTCGAAAAGATCACTTTGAGAGTCTTAAAAGGGGATAGAAACTGATATCAAGGGAATGGAAAAGGAATTTGATGCAATGGTAGTTGAAGTTAGTGATTATGAGCGCGCACTAAAATATAATGAGATTGAGAGGAAGAACTTGCATACCTTAAATGAGACTCTTATACATCGAATGTGTTGCTCAAGATATCTTTTTTCATCGCTTCAAATTGCTCTATTAATGTTTCAAATTTCATGAACTATCTTGGCCCTCAAAGTCTCCCATGATCGCGGTCATTGAGCTTGAAAAACTAATTCTAAACTAACGAGAAAATTGAATGGATGATCACGACAATTTGGTTAAACATTTTTCTAAACTAGAAGTTGAGCATTTTAATTTACAACTCAAGTATCAACATCTCAAAGAAAATGTCAAAACTTCAAATATCAAGACATCTTCTGATGCTCCCAGTTTGATGTTTCTAACAAACGGATGAAACAGATCTGCAAACACCATCGTAAAAGTTGAAAGCCCAAATCTTCAATTAAAGGGTCAACAACATATGTAAAATTCCCAAATGACCTTAGATTCTAATTTCAAAAGCTATCTTCAAAACCTAGTAAGAGTTTTCTAGAAGAAAATGAAAAGGTTAAACCTGAGTATATGATCGAACAAAACGAATGAAAACGGAATGAGAATCCCAAATGGAAACCGCCACTGAATGTTGTCTCAAAATCACCCTTTGAAATACACTAGGATGAAGCAAATATATTCCTCCATCTTAGAATAATGAACATGTTTTCATGAATGTCACCTTAAGGATAGTCTAGAATTCCGAGATTGTCAAAGAGATTCATTAACAAACCTCTTGATAGTGAAATTAGGCTCTTGTCATCAAACGATCTCAAAGCGCTAATGTGTATTGCAACATGTCCCAAATCCTTAACCGTGAAAAAGCAAAACGTGATGCCTTGTTCTATGCCCAAAAAGCCGCATGTGACCCTTTGATATGCCTTTGTTCCATGTCGAAATTCAAGCAAGCAACCTGACATGGCTTCCTAGAACCCTGATCCCAAAGACTTCTAGACCGAATGCGTAAAGTAGTGAAGCCATGTAATGTTCCCTCTATCAAGCATTTCTATGATGTTAAGATTGATTAACTAATGTTAGCGTGTCAAACTCAGAAGCTACAAAGAATGATAGGATTGCCAAACTAAAAGTGATCATGATAAGGAAGTGAAAGAACACCCTAGGGACAAGAAGTTTGATTTGAACAAAAAGAATCGTGTTAGTTCTAGTATTAGCTCTAAGCTTACTAAAGTTAATTCGAGGCCTTATGTCGCCTACAAACATGCAAAAAATGTTTAATTTCGGTAATCATGATAAATGTGTGATGTGTTATTTCGAGGTCTAAGATTCATAACCCGCTTAAGAAAGTTTGGAGAGCAAAAACAGATAGCAATCCTGAAACCTACAGAAGGTTTTATCAATGTAGATTTCGTTGGAAGCTAACAGTCGAATAATCAACGAATGGCAAACCTTGCCCTTAATCCACCCCACTATGCCTGTAGTAGTGCCTGTTAAGGTTTGGTCAACCGGGTAGAATAATCCCATTAAGCACAAAATGTCCCTCGACTAAGTCTGATGTTTCTACTAGTTTAGCTCCTAGTGACAATGACATTGACCTAGGGTTTCTCACGACCAAAGATTGTTTGTGCTAACCAAAAGGACCCCATGAGCACGGGGGGATCCAATGTTTCCAATTCTCTGTTTCGTCTCTGCTATCCAAAAGTGTGTCAGACAAGTCGCCCCTTGGTATTTGATTCGGGCGCCTAAACATATAATCGCTCTAATGACGTCTGCTCACATCGGCCAGCTCGCTCTTTTCATCACATGACGCCTGCTCACATCGGGTTCAGCCCTCGCTCTTCATCATTATGTATGCCTGCATAACACTTCGGCCCCGCTCCTCAAAGAAAAGAAAAGTGTACGCCGCTTTTATCTTCTAAGAAGAGAGAAATCTTCATGTTTATGACCATTCACGCATATCTCTTTCATCAACAAGCTTCATGTTTCTCCCATGCTCATTCACCATCAAGGGATCTACATTCATTAATGTATATTCTTATTCATTTGCTAAATCAAAAATGGCAACTCGGATGTAATTTTTGAGGGGAGAAAGAGTGAATATACTAAATGATGATGGATACTTGAATAATGGTTATAATGACTTAAACTTTGATGACTCTCTCCAACTTAATGCTCTACCTACTAAGGAGAAATGGATTTATTGTTTGGGATTCATTGTTCAAGATATGTTTGATGGTATTTACAAATCATAGCGTAATATTTGATGTTCATCAAAGAATATGTGATTCATGAGTTCAAGATATATTTGATGATCATCAAAGAAGTACAACTCAGACTACTCAAAAAGCCCTATCTCTAGTTATTCGCAACGTTGATAATGATTATCATATTATTGCGCTTGCACTCATGAATAATGATCCTTTGTATTCCTTTTGCCAAATCTTCACGGATTATTGTTCATGAATAATGATCCACTCTTTGGTATTCCTTTGCCAAATCTTCTTGGATTATTGTTCCTCCTCACATCGCATGCTATAAATCAAACCACATGAACTCTAAGGAAAATGTCTACCTCATCCACTCGGTTATTGGTGTATCCTCCGTGACGGGTCTCTACATGAATACTTTGAAGTTAATACATTGATGTTGAGGCATCATTTGTTCCGCCTATTCGGGGTGAATGTACATCCTATTGTATGTTTATTCACATGTTGGGCATTTGACACAAGCTTATCACGAGTTAATCATTTATCACTTATTTGAGATTGAAGTCAATCTTCACAAAGGCGTTGTTCTTATTTGATAACTTGCTCTGCTTAAGAATTTGAGTCAAGGCTGGTTTATCTAGTTACCAGCAAAATGGAGTGGATGGTTGAAGACCCTCGGTTAACTATCACTATTAGGAGTTACGTTGTTTTACTCTGTCACATGATGACTTCATGTGGATAATATCAGAGGTGTTAATGTCTCATACCTTGTTTGAGTTTGAGTACTTAGAGATTTGCTTGAAGCATAGATTCTCGTATACAATCGCTTTTCCATCTTTAAAGGCAAGCTTAAGCACACACAAATGCTATGGGGAATTCACCTCGCTTCAAGTTTGTATATTGGGTTTTTCTTCAACAAAGGGTCATTTTCAAATTGTCTATATAAGGGTTGATAAAGATAGTCTAGAGAGTTTATGTAGCACTTGATTCTCACAGGATTCATTTGGGCTATTTGAGTTCTTCTCACAAGATTTTAAGTTTATGGATATATTATGTTTTGTCAGACCTCTGAGGTATCAAAACCATTTGGGGGAAGGATATATTATTCCAACTATTTGGGGGAAGTGGTCTCTGAGACCTTTTTGGTTTATGCTACTGTTCTGGAAGAAATGTGAGAAGAATATTTGAACGTGAGATGATATCAGCTTCATCGCACATCTTATATACCTATTATGATAAAGTGCTTCCTGTTATATGCACAAATATGTTCACTTGATCAAGCTAATCTGGGCTTATTTCGCAGTTGACATCCACAAAGAGAGATGATTAGTGACTCAACATGTTACGGATAATGCCTCTACCTTTGTTGGGTACATGTGTACATTATGTGCTAGCTATTGCTATATATGTTATATAACTGAATGCACTTGGTAAAATGAAGATGTTGATATATGTTCCCCTAAATGCATAACCGGGTCAATCTCAAGAGTAAGGTGTACATCGGGATGCACGCTAGGTTCATGTGATCGTGGTCGTAATCGCTAATCCGATTTGATAACCACCGAGACGATCAATGTTTCAACTTGTTACTCGGTGTTCTCGTGTTCTTCGGTGGCCGAAGCTTCAATCAATGAGACCACTTTGTATTCAACTCTACTCTTAGGAAATGGTTTTATTCGATGTTTGTCTCTTGGGGAAGCTACCAAAGATTCAAATTGAGAAGGCTATGTCCGTGACGATTTCTTAGAAGCCTCAATGCTTTGGTAAGTAAAGTTTAAGAGATGTTGATTCCTTTCTTCTACAACGTATTTGAACTATATCTTTTTCTGTACTTCATCATTCTCTTAAACTAATTTATCTCTTGTAAATATTTATTCGAAAAACAAAATACAAAATTATAAAACCTTCAAAAATCAAATAGAAAAATATAAAACTTTCAAAATCCATAAAAATTTGAAAAATTCGAAAAATCTTCAAAAAAATATTGTCTATTTGTCATGTTTCTCTCGATTCGATAATATCTACGGTCTTGATGTTGTTATTCAAAGAATGACATGGGACTTTAGATGTTGTTCGAATTTAAAAAAAAAAAAAAAAAAATCAAAAAATCAAATATTATTTTGGGAGAAAGAGAGAAAAAAAATGGTTTAATGTCATTTCGTGCAAGAACCCGCTTTTCAAAGAAAGAACGAGCCATACTTTATCATGTTTTCAAAATTCCATGCTCGATCTCTTTAATCATTTATCTGCCGAAAACTAATGCTTGAAAAATAACTCACTTCTATTTTTGATAATCATCTGACTTATTTGTCAAAATATCAATCTCTCAATCAACAACCTATGTCATTGATTGAGGGGAGAATGATTTCAATTAAATTAAAAAGTTATTTGGCATTAAATTGTTTTCAAAAATAATATTCAAGCATGTTTTATCAATGGAGTTCAAAGTCTTAAAATCCCATCATTATCGCTAAAACGCTTTCATAATCAAGTCACAATTCTCCTTAAAAGCTTTCAAATCAATTTAAATCTATAAGAGATCACAAACCTCAAATGATTTGATAATTGTGATCGGGAGAGAATGTGTGATTTAAATTGGATTTAAAACTGATAATTCGTAAATGGTTTTATAAGGATGTACAAGCTCCCCTTCCCACATATGACAAACGATTTCAAATTTTCCATGCACATGTTGAGGGGAGCATCTATCTTAAACCTATGATTTGAAACATGATAACTTATCTCATATGTGTCTCTAGTATGTGCAAAAATTCTTTCAATCTCGAGGCACATATTGAGGGGGAGCAAAATCATGAAAACCTCATCCTTCCCCAAAATGCCTTATCTACTTGATTCGATTAGGGAAGTGATGTTGATATTTTTTTTAAATGGTAATCAAAGAAGTTAATTCTTTCTCTTGCCTCCGTATGGAAAACTATTTCAAATACTTGATTCACATGTTGAGGGGGAGTTCTTCTAAAAAATTATCAAAAACAATTGTGTACAAAATGCTTTGATAAATATATCATAAGTATCCTGATTGATTTTCAAATGGTTTTCAAATGGTTCCTATGGCGTATGAACAATACCAAAAAAAGACCACCAACTTTACATTATGTATGGTGATGATATAAGGACGATAAGGTTAGGTATGTGTTCCCATGATCCCGCTGTAACTCGAGGGATCTACCTGGGACTATCCACTAGTTAGTGTAGAGTTCTTAGGTATGATGATAAAAGGAGAAAATGAGATATAGGAAGAGTGCGGACTAAGATCGAGCTAGTAATCGAATAAACCCAACAAGGTTCTCCTATAAGTCTCTGTAGTAATCAAGGGGTTGAAGATTAAAAAGAATTGAATGAGAAAAGGGTGAAAACAAATAGCCTCCATTTATTCAACCTTAGGCGTAAAACCGGTTCAATTCATATATCGATGGTACACGGTATTGAAGACAAGACGTCATGGACCCAAAGGACGACCGCACTTCAACTTCCCAAACCACTCAAGTTCCTCTTAAAAGGACTTGTTTCATTCTCACGGGGAACCGACATTATCTATCGACTTTCACTTAGAGATTGTTGATATTGAAGGAGGAGACCCTCTCCCTAGTCTCCGATATAGGATCCAAATATGCACAAATTGAGTCTAGAGCCACGAGATCATCAATAAATCTCATTAGGACACTTTCAATGAAGACTCTTTGTTTCACACAATGTGTAAAGAGAGATTATATCTGAGTCCTAATGCGATATCCTTGTGGTATTGCCGTAACATCCGAAAGGATGTGCTTACATATCAATGCGGAAGATGGAAAGCCTTCGAGCCAACATCTAACAAGCTCCCCTGGTAGGTGGCATGTGAGATCTATTATAGATCAACCATGTGACAATCAATGTAAACAATGGGGCTTACTCAATCTTTTTGAATCAACTCGTTCAAAGTTATGGATTGACGGATACCTTTGAAAAACCGGGCTTTGTGCTTTAAAACTCTTTTCATTAGCACGCCGCATCGTACTAACTTTTCAAATCAAAAGGTGTTTTATGATTGATAATTGATTTTCATTAAAACCTTCGCTATATTGCAAAAACAATTTCTATTGAGCAATACACGATTGTTTTTCAAATCTCTTTTCATCAATCGGATCGTGAATTCGCTTAGTTCACTCAATTCGTGTTGTCTTCTGAACGCTCGGCTTTGAGAATGTACCGGGAAAACAAACCCTGCCAAGGAAATTCTTCGAATTATACATGATCACAGGCAAAAGATGTACCGATCAACGTGGAACCGTGGGCCGTGGTACTCAATTCATCGTAATTGATCAAAGACACTTTCGCGGCGCTTTTATTGCTAACTGCCTGGCGTGTACACCCGACGCTTGCAAAATGATCAATGAAATGGTCAATCCATAGCCGCGATGCTCACACAACACATTCTATCAAAAAAGATATCATGATTGGTGCATCAATGACTCGATATTCTAACTCCATGCTTCGCTACCGCCAATATCATGAATCAACTAATACTTCTAATGAGAAGATATCTTTGATCCGTAATGGAGCATGTCGGTCCCAAAGTCACATCATCACATAATACCAACACCACAATGGATGTATCAGAGATTTTCTATTAATGATGATCTCAAGTCGCCTAACATTATTATCACGTGGATCAAGAAAAGACCTCCACTTGATTAACCAAACATGCAATGAGGGAATCAATGACTACTAACTTCGAGCAAAAGTACTACATCAAGAATGCAAGATCAATTGTTAATGTAATATCTCATTGTATTCAATGTCATCTTAGTATATGGTTGAAAGTGACCTCCCTTTAGAGATTGTTAGAATTAGAAATTCCCCGTATTAAAGAGCCTGGTCACCTCAAGTATATGTAACTTAGAATGCTCGTGAGTCATAGTTATATTTAGTTAAGTAGTATTTTGTTTAGTAACACCGTGGAGGACTGGACAAGTCTTTACCCACCTGTATGCCCCGATCCACGCACTCAAGTGGGCGATTATGTAAGACTATAAATACTCTCTACCTCCCAAGGTAGGGAGTTGGAGCTCATAATAATATTTTTTCTTTCTCTCAAATTTCAAGTTCCTAAACCTCTAACTTTCTCTCTCTAGAATTCCACTTATACGCCACCTTGTTGTTATGGTTTGATGTGTATGTGAAAACTTATATCTAACAATAAAAAAGGAGACATTAGGATGTGTTAAGACTCCCCTTCCTCATCTAGTTCATTATGAGGTCTATTCCTCTTAACATTGATTGTTTATTACCACCTCTTAAAAACATTAAAAAAAAAGAAAAAAAAAAAACCTCTTTTTCTGTCAAACTTTTGACCACGTCCGAATAAGTGAGATTAAGAAGTTTTTAAGAGGTATTTTTTTTTAAACAATCGACACCTGACTATCTATTTTCTACCTTATTTATACCTTATTCCAATAAGATTGACTGTTGCTATTGTTATATAGTGAGAATGCAAGAATTTAGGTTTGGGTTTCGTGCATGAATAGTTGAAGGTGAAGTTAGGGTTGATTTCGATCCAATAATTGTTGGACAATTATTTCAACGCCCTACCAACCTTTTTGTAGAATAAATAGTTGATTACACATTGTAATTTAAAAGCAATGCTAGTATCTAATGGTTATGCCAAAGATAAGGTTTCTACTGACATTTTTATGTAGATTAATGAATAAAGATCGGGGCTCAGATGATAGAAGAAGATGTCAAAGATTTCGTGGAAAGTTCGGTCAATACTGTAAAGTGAGGTTACTTCAGAGTCTTCGTCCACATTTTGATAATTAGCTTTTAAACGCCACTCTAAATGTTGTTAAAATTATGTTTTCAAGTAAGTTTACAATGTTTTTAATTCTCAGAGAACAAGTTTATGGTATTATTAATGTATAATGGGAGTGTTTAGCATAACTCCTTAATTTTCAACATTATGCTTTGCATTTATTTTCCTTTTCATCCCATGTTTTTTACTGCTCTTACAACTAGATTAAATAAATATTTAGTGTTAAAATGTAATAGACTCTTTACATCATACTGTCTTTTACTAAAAAAAGTAAAACATCCAAATCTATTACTAAGTCAGATATAAGCAGCTCAAAAACTAATTTTTTAAAACAAGCACATCCTAACAAACAACACCAGTAATTACGTGTCTTTACTTTTGGTATTAGTATTAGATGTTGTTTGTTTATTAAGAGGCTTTGAGTCTGAATCTGATTAACACATCTGAATCTGAAACTAATGTTGGAAAGTCTTAAACTAATTTTCATCTTAATCTAAATAAGTGATAAAGATAACTGAACCTGATTCAAATAAAAATGTTTGAGTGATATGTTAATACCAGTTTTTTCAATTTGAAATATAAAAAAGTTAACATTCACATGGTAAATAAACTCTATTAATTTTAAAAAAAATAAATTTTATAATGTTATCAGTTAAAATTTAAAAAATTTGAAACAAAAAAAAGCAATGTCATGTTTACATGACAAAAATAAATGTGTCGGAGTTTAGATTCAACTTTTTAGTACGATTAAATGAATGGGACGCGTTATAGTTGAGATATACGAGTCCGCTAAACCAAACCCTTGAATTTAAACGAAATACAAATTGTCACATACCATCTGATACATTATTTATCTAACAAGACATATGCAGTTTTTTTATTTAATACTTTTAATACAAAAGAAAAAGGTGAAATAAGACCAAAAAGATATATCAAAAAACACCAAAAAAAATAATAACAAAAGAAAGATAAAAAAAGGAGACATTAGGATGTGTTAAGACTCCCCTTCCTCATCTAGTTCATTGCTAGAGGTCTATTCCTCTTAACATTGATGGATTATTACCACCTCTTAAAAAAAAACTCTTTTTGGGTCAAACTTTTAACCACGTCCGAATAAGTAAGATTAAGAAGTTTTTAAGAGGTATTTTTTTTAAACAATCGACACCTGACTATCTATTTTTTACCTTATTCCAATAAGATTGACTGTTGCTATTGTTATATAGTGAGAATGCAAGAATTTAGGTTTGGGTTTCGTGCATGAATAGTTGGGAGTTGTGAGTTAGGGCTTGATTCTTTGATCCAATAATTTGTTGGACAATTATTTCACCGGTCCTACTATCCTTTTTAATAAATAGTTGATTAGACATTGTAATTTAGTAGTACGCAAGTATCTAATGGTTATGCCAGTATAAGTTTTCCTTAATATTGGTATAATGAAAAATAAGCCATGACCCGTGTATAAATGGGTGAAGTCAGCATCAAGATCAAAAATAGATTATAATTTATGTCACTTTTAGATCAGTTCTGTTATACTCGCTATTAATAGAAATAAACCGTAAAAATGTTTATTAATATTTTTCGATCTCTTTGTGTTTTGTTAATAACAAATGTAATGTTATCTTAAGTCAAATTATAAGGATACATGTTATTTTTGTAAAGCATTTACATATAGCCATTTAAATACAAAAATGTAATAATTAAGCATTTATTGTAATTTTTTATTGGATGGGTAAAAACTATAACCCATGGACCATAACCCATTGATCTTAAACCCATACCAATGAAGACTTGATACAATGTATACTTAGATACATTGAATCTAAAGAAAACCCATGACCAAACCCATGACCATAACCAAAAACCCATGGGTAAAGAGAAGCTTACTCACGGATCCCTAGGATTACACTAGCGGATCCAATGGAAGGATCCGGGATGCGGGAACGTAGAGAAATTTTCCTATAAATAGAGAGCCATTTCTTCATTCTAACTCACCCCTCTTCTTACTAAATCTCTATACACTCTCATTCTCTTCTAACATATAGATCACTTGATCTAGAGAATTGTTCTTCTTTCTTTCTATTTGTGATCCTCATATAGGTCCTTCTCTAAGGCGAGTTCACGAGCATTCTACAAGTCATCCAAGCAAGGGGTCCTTGATTGATTTGTCACCCGTAAGATTTCAGAAGTAAGATCTTGTATTTGATATTTCACATATTTGTTGTGTAATAGTTGTGTTGGTTTGGTCCACCGTACTACGGACTCGGTATCTAGCTTTGTACCTAAAAAGTGTAAGCAACGCTAAGGCTTCTCCGCCAAGTGAAGAAGTTTGATGACATAGTGATGAACCCGGTATCCTGATTTTATGAAAAGAAGGTGCCTTGTAGCCAACACTATAAACTGTTTCATCCCTTAACTTATTCATTTCTTGCATTATCGATCTATACTATCCAAGTCCATCTAATCTAAAAGTTTTTGAAATCAACTTAAAATCGGCAAAACTATTCAACCCCTTCTAGTTTTCCACAATTGGTATCAAGAGCTAAGTTTATAAAAGTTTTAAAATAAAATTATTTAAAAACTTTTCATCACTATGGGTTCAAAATTATATGGAAGGGCAATCATGCACCACCACCACTACTTGAAACTAATGGTTTTATATATTGGAAAATAGATTCAAACATATGTGAAGTCTAAAGATATTGATCTTTGGTACATTATTGTTGAAGGTGATTTTGAGGCTACCTCAAATGATGATAAAGGAAATTTAGTTCACATACCTCATGATAAACTAAATGATGAAATGAAGAAAAAGCTTTCTAAAAAAAGTGAAGCAAAAATGGTTTTATATAATGCTTTACCGGAAAAGGAATTCGAAAGAACTTCTATGCTTAAAACCTCTAAAGAAATTTGGAATTCTTTAGTTGTAACTCATCAAGGCAACCAACAAGTTAAAAATAATAAAATTGATTTATTTGTTCAACAATATGAACAATTTTCAATATCGGATGAGGAAACTATAGATCATTCATTTGCTAACTTTAATACTATTATTACATCTTTACAAGCACTTGATGAATCTTTTCTAGCCGTAACCATGTTAGGAGATATCTAAGGCACTTCCATCGGCGGGAGATCCAAGGTGATGGCAATCAAGAGTCAAAAGATTTGACAATCCTCACCCTCGATGAACTCATAGGCAACCTAAAAGTCTACGAGCTTGTCCTTGCTAAAGATTCTCAAGCCTCAAAGGTGAAAGAGAAACACAAATTTCTTTGCCCTTAAAGCCAAAAAGGTTTCGAGCGATGAGGAGAACTCATCTTCGAGTAGTGACGACGAAGAGTTCGCTATGGCGGTAAGGACTTAAAAGTTCTTTTAAGAGTGGTGATAATGTAGCCAAACAACCGTGATGATGATAAGAAAGGCTGAAAGCAGAAAAGAGGACGAAGCCAAAGGATGATCGTATTTGCTTTAAATGTGGAGACCCAAACCACTTTATTAGTAAGTGTCCCAAACGGGATGATCAAAAGGTGTTCGTGAGCTGCACGTGGAATGAGCTTAATTTAGGAGGATGAAGAAATTTGTCTTATGGCAAATGACGAGGTATGTCCTAATACAATAGTAGCTCATCACTTGATGACGACTCATTGCATAATGAATATGATAAACTATGCAATATTAGCTTAAAACTAGTTAACAAAAACAAGCTTTTAAAGAGTCAAAATAAACATTTAGATAAAGAAGTCATATAATTAAAAGCAAAACTAAAACGTTTAGAGAAAGGTAAAATAGCAAGTGGTGAATGTGAAATTTATGCTCAACTTCAAACACTAGTGGATCACTTAGATTCTAAAATTGCTAGAATGAGCACGAACACTTTAGATACAATAATTTATAGCTGTTAAAACCGTAACAATCAAAAAGGGTCTAGGTAGTCAACAACTTGATCCATCAACTAGTGAAAGTAAAGAAACAAAATTTTTTAAAGAACTAGAAAACCAAACATCGTTGTATGATCCCCAAAAAGGAACCGCTAGTGTAGAAAAGGATCCGTGGATTCATAGCAGCCATTAGCAATAATGTTGCTTCTTCATCTAGAACCGAAGTTTGTCATAGTTAATAAGAAGAAACCAAATCATGTCACCACTACAACCACCTCCAAAATATAATCCTACTTTTGCAAGAAACAAAGCTCCATCTTTTTCAAAACCTAATTCATTTAGAGACCTAATAGCGCTTTATCTAAAAGTAACCATCAAATGGGATGGAATCAAACATGCAAAACGGTTTCTTTTCAAAACTTTGCTCCATGGAATGCATACTATCTTATCCATACATGTCTAACATGAATGGAATGTTTAACACTAATGGACCCATGAACAAATGGGGACCAAACTTATGAGTTTATTATTGTTTTAGGTGTGCTTAAAGGTCGACCTAGACCCCGATGAATGGGTCAAGGATAGCGGTGTACAAGGCACATGACCGAATAGGATCTATTCTCCACATATTAATCCATTAATGGAGGTAATGTGGTGTTTGGAAATAGCAAAAGTAGAATCATCAAAAGGAAATGATTTCTAACAAATCTCTAACCATTAACTATGTGGTCACGAAAACCTAAACTTTAATCTCTTAAGTATAGGACAATATGATAAAAGTGCAATGTACTTTTTACCAAAACCGTAGTAAGATACTCTTAAAATGGCATAACCATAGGAAGAGGAATTAGGAAACATGGAGTCTATGTCATTAAAATCTGTAATGAACCTAAAGACAAATTATGTCTTACCTCTATGGATGATACTTCAACCTTATGGCATCAAGATGGGTCACGCCAACATGCTTACTCTTCAATCGCTATCATCATCCAAAGATCTAGTAAGAGATCTACCTAAGTTAAAATATGAACATCATTTTTGTGATGCTTGTAATATAGGAAAACAAGTTCATTCGAGTCATAAAGCTAAAAACATGGTGTCCATAACTAGTGTCTAGAATTACTACATATGGATTTATTTGGTCCATCCGCTATCCAAAGTTATGGAGGCAACTACTACACTTTGGTAATAGTGGATGACTACCTAGGTATACATGGACAAAATTTTTAAAGAACAAAACGTAAACCTTTAACTATTTTGAAATATTAAGCAAAAAGATCCAAAGACAACTAGGAAATTGATAATGAACTGTGCACTGAGCTTTTTGTGACGCTAATGGTATTACTCACAACTTTTCGGCTCCACGCACTCCACAATCGAATGGGGTAGTAGAAAGAAAGAATAGAACTCTATAAGAAATGAGTCGAACCATGCTTAATGAACAATCCATACCTCAAAATTTTGGTGTAATGCCGTTGATACTTCAACGATATACTCAATCGAAGCTTGATTAGACCAATCTTAGGAAAACTCCATATGAAGCAAAAAGCCTAATGCTAGAGTTCCAAAATGATCCCAACCATCCATATTCTTGAAGGATCACCCAAATGAAGAGTCATTTAAAACCTTCACCCTCATGAAAGCCGCTTAAATGAAAAAAGAAACCCAAAGTGGAATCCAAGAATGCATCAATGATACTGTTCCAACTTAAACAAAATCATATGAAACCAATGGGCCGAGTAAAACAAAACTAGTGGAAAAGTCTGTCGCCGGCATTCGTTTGCCTGGGCAAATCAAATGTGCGAGTAAATGGGACCTCGACGGAGACCCCAGGCCCCAAGCTGTAGATTTAGAGAGTCTTCATGCAGAATAATTTTACAGATGCTTCAAGTATGATCTAAAGCTTTATCAAATGGATGTCAAAAGCTTAAATGGTGTCATAAATGAAGAAGTATATGTAGCTCAACCTCCCGGCTTCATTGATTTTGAAAAACCCAAACATGTGTATAAATTAAAGAAAGCCCTTTATTGTCTTAAACAAGCTCCAAAAGCTTGGTATGATAGACTCAAGTCATTTCTAGTTAAACACAACTACACCATGGGGTTAGTTGACAACACACTTTTACTAAGAAAAGAGAGTCACATATAATCATAGTACAAATATATGTAGATGATATTATATTCGGTCCACTTGTCAAGACATGTGTGATGATTTCTAAAATCATGCATGACGAAGTTCGAGATGAGTATGATGGGAGAACTTAGTTTCTTTCTTGGTCTACAACTAAAACAAGTAGAAGATGGTATCTTCTTTAATCAATCTAAATACATCAAGGAGATGTTAAATAAATTCGGTCTAGAAGAGTCAAAACCAATTAGGACTCCAATGTCATCCGACACCAAACTCACAAAAGATGAAGACGAGAATCCGTGAGATAATACTAAATATCGTGGCATGATAGGTAGCCTTCTACCTCACGCAAGTAGGCCGGATATCATGTTTAGTGTTTTCTTATGTGCTAGGTTTCAAGAAGACCCCAAAATATCACACCTAGAAGCCGTAAAAAGGATATTTAGATATATTTAGGGTACAACACAATTAGGATTATGGTATCCTAAGGGCACGGGAGTCGAAACAATTGTATATGCGATTCCGACCATGCGTGATTACGTTGATAGAAAAAGTACAAGTGGGTATGTACTTTTATGGGATGTTGTTTAACATCATGGTTTTCTAAGAAACAAACAACACTTGCAATATCAACAACCGTTTAGTACGCCTCCTACGGCAAAGCATGCCAACAAGCACTATGGATGAAAAGCGCTAGTAGACTACTTACATCCATCTAAGCAACATAGCCATCCTATGTGACAACAAAGGTGCAATCGACTTAAGCAAGAATCCTGTATTGCATTCTCGCACAAAGCATATAGAGATTCGTCATCACTTCCTAAGAGACAATGTTCAAAAGGGGAACATCTCTATTGAGAAGGTAGCATCCGAAGACAACATAGCCGACGCCCTCACCAAACCGTTGAAGCGGGAACAATTCAACCTACTTCGCCTTGGTCTTGGTCTAATGGAACAAACGTCGTAATTTAATTGACTCTACAAGGTATGTTAACACTAGCCTTCTTTCCTCGAGTCTAGATTTCTATTTCACGCACAACTCACAAACAATACGAGAATTTTCAAAACCCAAGATGAGTTTTTACACTTATAGTTTTCTTATTTTTAAGCCTACTTTCACAATGTTTCTAAAAGGATGATACCTTCCCGTATCAATTTCACAAAAGCAATTTCTTACTTCTAGGACAAATCGCCATTATTAATACAAAGTAAAACCCGCTTTCATTGCATCTCATGTCTTTTAATGCTAAAGGGGACATAACTAATATGTTTTTTGGTACATTCATTTAAGAAACAATGAATTAGAGCATTGATAACACAAAATTACGTACTCATGTACTAAATATGTGTTTTCGGGTTATCTCAATAGGATGCTTTTACACTCCTAAGTTTATTTTCTATTTTTAGGAGTCGATAACCAAAACTCCAAATAGTTTGCATATAGGCACACACTAGGCAAAAATGTTTCCCAAAAGAAAATTTTGTGTCAGCCGATCACCGAATCCACCTGATCCCAAAATTTCTTTATGCCGGATCTGATCCTCGGGAAGGATCCGTGGGATCCGTGTAGTAAGTCGCTTTCAACTTCTATTTTTCACTTTGGATGAAAATACATTTGTTTCATTTTTAGGAGTATGCTTTAATGCTTGTGTTCTCATGATCACATGCCTTGAATTCATATCTAATCATTAGATTTTAATCCACATTTTGGGTCAAGCATTCATTACAATGCTTTGTTTTTCTATATATATAACTCCAAAATGCTTGCATACTCCATCTCCTTCTCACAAACACACTTCATCATGTTATCCAAAAACCTTTTTAGAGAATCATCTAGTAAAAACAATCATGATATCCAAACCTTTGTACTTCCACCATCCATAATACCACAATCAAATGCTAGGATATCCAAGACGGATTAGTATCCGATCTTGTTGTTTAGCAAAACCAACCTCAAATGGTTCATCCTCAACAAATAACTCACCACAAGATGCTTCCATTATAGCAACTCCCTCATCACCAATAGTACACCAACTTCATCACCACCTAAAATAACTCTTTCGGAACTCCTTAAGACTCCAACAAGATCTAACCAACCTAAAGAAAAAAGAATTAGTCTTTCAACACCCCCACATCTCCAAATACTATCTTTCAAGATCATGGAACATCACCACCATTAGCTCCCATCACATTACAAGAACATCTAGGTTCTTTTCCACCATCATTTATTAACATTCCTCGATTGTGATCCATTTTCTATTTTTCCACCACAACTTCCTCGCGAAAAACTCAAATCAAAACAACCCGAAAAACTTCCAAGACTCATTACCCACATCATTTACATTGTGAACATTGCCAATCCACTAGGGAAAATTGCAATAGAAGTTAGGGAAGAAATGCGCTTCAAACTCAACCTCATCCTTGATCGCATCAATACCATTACTCATCAAAATCTCCATCCATAACCTTATGCAAGCATGGAAGGAATCACTACTACTACTTTTCTACTTTTAGTATTATTTTTCTTTTGAAGTCATTTTCAAGAACAAGTCTTGTTCTTATTTTACATGCTTGTAAGTGGCATACATACCACTACAATTTGTTGTTTTATTACAAGGCCTTGTTTACATACCTTGGCACCCAATCTTGATTCTCGACAACCACAAGATTATATGCATGTTACTAACCTTTCTTTTGTAGGAATTTTTATTTTTCTTCTCTTGATGCCCCAAACAAGGGGAGCTACCACAAGGGAGTTAGAGTTTGTTTATTTCTTCCAAGGGTTAACTTTTTGTTTCACAAAAGGGGGAGAAGAAGTAAACTTAGGGGCTTTCAAAACTTACATCTATTTTTAAGTTTTACTCATCATAACATAATCTTTGTCATCAAAAAAGGGGAGATTGTTAATACAAATAAACCGAAAAAACGCTATTAATATTTTGCATCTCTTTGTGTTTTGTTGATAACAAATGTAATGTTATCTTAAGTCAAATTATAAGGATACATGTTATTTTTGTAAAGCATTTACATATAGCCATTTAAATACAAAAATGTAATAATTAAGCATTTGTTGTAATAGTTTATTAGGATGGGTAAAAACCATAACCCATGGACCATAACCCATAGATCCTAAACCCATACCAATGAAGACTTGATACAATGTATACTTAGATACATTGAATCTAGAGAAAACCCATGGACCAACCCATAACCCATGACCCATAACCTAAAAACCCATGGGCAAGAGGAGCATGCCACCACGGATCCCTAGGATTACACTAGACGGATCCCAAGTGGGAGGGATCCCTGGGATCCGTGGAACAGAGGAGAAATTTGCCTATAAATAGAGAGCCATTTCTTCATTCTAACTCACCCTCTTCTTACTAAATCTCTCATACACTCTCATTCTCTTCTAACATATAGATCACTTGATCTAGAGAGTTGTTCTTTTTACTTTCTATTTGTGATCCCTATATAGGTCCTTCTAAGGTAGATCAATAGCATTCTACAAGTCATCCAAGCAAGAGGTCCTTGATTGATTTGTCACCCGCAAGATTCTGAGTTTAAGATCTTGTATTTGATATTTCACATATTTGTTGTGTAATAGTTGTGTTGGTTTGGTCCTCCGTGTTACGGACTCGGTATTTAGCTTTGTACCGAAAAAGTGTAAGCAACGTGCTAGAAGGCTTCTCCGCCAAGTGAAGGAGTTTGTTGACATAGTGCTTGAACTCGAAGTGTGACTCTGGGGAGTGAGTAGGCAAGGAAGGTGACTTTTGCAAAATTTAACCACTATAAATCGGTTGTGTCATTTCTATCCCTTAACTTTATCTTATTTCTTTGCATTATCATTAGATCTATACGCTCTCAACATCCATATACGATTTCACATAATAATATCTAAAGTTTTTGAAATCAACTTAAAATCGGCAAAACTATTCAACCCCCCCCCTTCTAGTTTTCCACACTCGCTAATTCTAAATGACTTACGGTTTCTACTGACATTTTTATGTAGGTTAATTCTAAGAAGATTGGGCTTGTAGATGATAGAAGAAAAAGCTGCATTTCGTGGAAATGACAACACTTGTGTGTGTAGGTGACGAGAGTCTCGTCCACATTTTGATAATTAGCTTTTAAACGCCACTTAAATGTTGTTGTACTATGTTTTCAAGTTTACACAGCTTTTTAATGCTGTAGAACAAGTTTATGATATTATCATCGATAATGGGAGTGTTTAGCATAACTCCTTAATTTTCAACATTATGCTTTGCATTTATTTTCCTTTTCATCCCATGTTTTTTACTACTCTTACAACAAGATATTTACCAACATGCCAAATGCAATTTAATTTCCTTTTACATCATAATCTTTTACTAAAAAAAGTAAAACATCCAAATCTATTACTAAGTCAGATATAAGCAGCTCAAAAACTAATTTTTTAAAACAAGCATATCCTAACAAACAAGGCCAGTAATTACGTCTCTTTACTTTTGGTATTAGTATTAGATGCTGTTTTTTTATTAAGAGGCTTTGAGTCTGAATCTGATTCACACATCTGACCAAACTAATGTTGGAAAGTCTTAAACTAATATCCATCTTAATCTAAATAAGTGATAGAGATAACTGAACCTGATTCAAATAAAAATGTTTGTATGATATGTTAATACCAGTTTTTTCAATTTGAAATATAAAAACGTTAACATTCACATGATAAATAAACTCAATTAAATTTTAAAAATAAATTTTATAATATTATACGTTAAAATTTAAAAAATTCGAAACAAAATAAGCAATGTCATGTTTACATGACAAAAATAAATGTGTCGGAGTTTAGATCCAACTTTTTTGTACGATTAAATGAATGAGACGCGTTATAGTTGAGATATACGAGTCCGCTAAACCAAACCCTTGAATTTAAACAAAATACAAATTGTCACATACCATCTTATACATTATTTATCTAACAAGACATATGCAGTTATTTTATTTAATACTTTTAATACAAAAGAAAAAGGAGAAATAAGACCAAAAAGATATATCAAAAAACACCAAAAAAATTAATAACAAAAGAAAGATAAAAAAGGAGACATTAGGATGTGTTAAGACTCCCCTTCCTCATCTAGTTCATTATGAGGTCTATGCCTCTTAACATTGATTGTTTATTACCACCTCTTAAAAACTCTCAGTCAAACTTTGACCACGTCCGATCAGTTTTAGATTAAGAAGTTTTTAAGAGGTATTTTTTTTAAAACAATCGACACCTGACTATCTATTTTCTACTTTATTTATACCTTATTCCAATAAGATTGACTGCCAAGTATTGTTATATAGTGAGAATGCAAGAATTTAGGTTTGGGTTTCGTGCATGAATAGTTGGGAGTTGTGAGTTAGGGCTTGATTCTTTGATCCAATAATTTGTTGGACAATTATTTCACCGGTCCTACTATCCTTTTTAATAAATAGTTGATTAGACATTGTAATTTAGTAGTACGCAAGTATCTAATGGTTATGCTAGTATAAGTTTTCCTTGATATTGATATTATGAAAAATAAGCCATGACCCGTGTATAAATGGGTGAAGTCAGCATCAAGATAGAAAATAGATTATAATTTATGTCACTTTTAGATCAGTTCTGTTATACTCGCTAAGTCTAAATGACTTACGGTTTCTACTGACATTTTTATGTAGGTTAATGAAGAAGATTGGGCTAGTAGATGATAGAAGAAAAAGCTGCATTTCGTGGAAATGACAACACTTGTGTGTGTAGGTGAAGAGAGTCTCGTCCACATTTTGATAATTAGCTTTTAAACGCCACTTAAATGTTGTTGTACTATGTTTTCAAGTTTACATGCCTTTTAATGTCAGAGAACAAGTTTATGATATTATCATCGATAATGGGAGTGTTTAGCATAACTCCTTAATTTTCAACATTATGCTTTGCATTTATTGTCCTTTTCATCCCATGTTTTTTACTACTCTTACAACAAGATTAAATAAATATTGAGTGTTAAAATGTAATAGACTCTTTACATCATACTGTCTTTTACTAAAAAAAGTAAAACATCCAAATCTATTACTAAGTCAGATATAAGCAGCTCAAAAACTAATTTTTTAAAACAAGCACATCCTAACAAACAACGCCAGTAATTACGTCTCTTTACTTTTGGTATTAGTATTAGATGCTGTTTGTTTATTAAGAGGCTTTGAGTCTGAATCTGATTCACACATCTGAATCTGAAACTAATGTTGGAAAGTCTTAAACAAATTTCCATCTTAATCTAAATAAGTAGTAGAGATAAATGAACCTGATTCAAATAAAAATGTTTGTATGATATGTTAATACCAGTTTTTTCAATTTGAAATATAAAAACGTTAACATTCACATGATAAATAAACTCAATTAAATTTTAAAAAATAAATTTTATAATATTATACGTTAAAATTTAAAAAATTCGAAACAAAATAAGCAATGTCATGTTTACATGACAAAAATAAATGTGTTTCCAGTTTAGATCCAACGCTTTTGCAATTTATTGGGTAATGAATGAGACGCTAAGTATAGTTGAGATATACGAGTCCGCTAAACCAAACCCTTGAATTTAAAAAAAATACAAATTGTCACATACCATCTTATACATTATTTATCTATCAAGACATATGAAGGTATTTTATTTAATACTTTTAATACAAAAGAAAAAGGAGAAATAAGACCAAAAAGATATATCAAAAAACACCAAAAAAAATAATAACAAAAGAAAGATAAAAAAGGAGACATTAGGATGTGTTAAGACTCCCCTTCCTCATCTAGTTCATTATGAGGTCTATTCCTCTTAACATTGATTGTTTATTACCACCTCTTAAAAACATAATAATAATAATAAAAAAAAAAAACCTCTTTTTCTGTCAAACTTTTGACCACGTCCGAATAAGTGAGATTAAGAAGTTTTTAAGAGGTATTTTTTTTTAAACAATCGACACCTGACTATCTATTTTCTACCTTATTTATACCTTATTCCAATAAGATTGACTGTTGTTATTGCTATATAGTGAGAATGCAAGAATTTAGGTTTGGGTTTCGTGCATGAATAGTTGGGAGTTGTGAGTTAGGGCTTGATTCTTTGATCCAATAATTTGTTGGACAATTATTTCACCGGTCCTACTATCCTTTTTAATAAATAGTTGGTTAGACATTGTAATTTAGTAGTACGCAAGTATCTAATGGTTATGCCAGTATAAGTTTTCCTTAATATTGGTATAATGAAAAATAAGCCATGACCCGTGTATAAATGGGTGAAGTCGGCATCAAGATAGAAAATAGATTATAATTTATGTCACTTTTAGATCAGTTCTGTTATACTCGCTAAGTCTAAATGACTTACGGTTTCTACTGACATTTTTATGTAGGTTAATGAAGAAGATTGGGCTCGTAGATGATAGAAGAAAAAGCTGCATTTCGTGGAAATGACAACACTTGTGTGTGTAGGTGACGAGAGTCTCGTCCACATTTTGATAATTAGCTTTTAAACGCCACTTAAATGTTGTTTTACTATGTTTTCAAGTTTCCACAGCTTTTTAATGCTGTAGAACAAGTTTATGATATTAGCGTCGATAATGGGAGTGTTTAGCATAACTCCTTAATTTTCAACATTATGCTTTGCATTTATTTTCCTTTTCATCCCATGTTTTTTACTACTCTTACAACAAGATTAAATAAATATTGATTGTTAAAATGTAATAGACTCTTTACATCATACTGTCTTTTACTAAAAAAAGTAAAACATCCAAATCTAATACTAAGTCAGATATGAGCAGCTCAAAAACTAATTTTTTAAAACAAGCACATCCTAACAAACAACGCCAGTAATAACGTCTCTTTACTTTTTTGGTATTAAAGTATTAGATAAATGTTTTTATTAAGAGGTTTTTTGAGTCCTAATCATCTACAGTTAACTAATCAAACAAATGTTGGAAAGTCTTAACTAAATTTCATCTTAATCTAAATAAGTGATAGAGATAATTGAACCTGATTCAAATAAAAATGTTTGTATGATATGTTAATACCAGTTTTTTCAATTTGAAATATAAAAACGTTAACATTCACATGATAAATAAACTCTATTAAATTTTAAAAAATAAATTTTATAATATTATAAGTTAAAATTTAAAAAATTCAAAACAAAAAAAAGCAATGTCATGTTTACATAAAAAAAATAAATTGCCTGAGTTTAGATCCAACTTTTTGTAATGATTAAATGAATGAGACGCTTATAGTTGAGATATAATGGTCCTGCTTAAACCAAACCCTTTGAATTTAAAACAAAATACAAATTGTCACATACCATCTTATATACATTATTTATCTAACAAGATATATGCGCTATTTTATTTAATACTTTTAATACAAAAAGAAAAGGATAAATAAGACCAAAAAAGATATATCAAAAAACACCAAAAAAAATAATAACAAAAGAAAGATAAAAAAGGAGACATTAGGATGTGTTAAGACTCCCCTTCCTCATCTAGTTCATTATGAGGTCTATGCCTCTTAACATTGATTGTTTATTACCACCTCTTAAAAACATTAAAACTCTTTTGTGTCAAAACTTTTTGACCACCAATAAGTTAGATTAAGAAGTTTTAAGAGGTATTTTTTTAAAACATCAAAACATGACTATCTATTTTCTACCTTATTTATACCTTTTATTCCAATAAGATTGGATCAACAAGAAAGTTATTCTTATATAGTGAGAATGCAAGAATTTAGGTTTGGGTTTCGTCCATGAATAGTTGGGAGTTGTGAGTTAGGGCTTGATTCTTTGATCCAATATTTTGTAGGACAATTATTTCACCGGTCCTACTATCCTTTTTAATAAATAGTTGATTAGACATTGTAATTTAGTAATACTCAAGTATCTAATGGTTATGCTAGTATAAGTTTTCCTTAATATTGGTATTATGAAAAATAAGCCATGACCCGTGTATAAATGGGTATGTTAGGAACATGTTTTATTATCAAGTGTAGGTCATTTCATTTGTAATAGGTCGTTAATAAATATGGTTTATAAATGTTTGTAATTATTTCACAAATTTCATGTAGTAAGCCCATGAGTCGTGATAGAAGGTTCTTCTAGAACCAATGGGAAACACCCCTACTTATGTAAACACTATAAATACCCCTCCCTAGAAGGGAGAGGGTTGTTGGTTCTAATTGCAATTATCATTTTCACTAATCATTCATTAGTTCCTTCCACTTTCTCTCTCTATAACTTTCTCTCTAGAAATACATATTGTTGTGATAATATGGTGACCTAACAAGTGGTATCAAGAGCCAAGGGATAGTTTAGGTTAATATTGATTAGATTTAATAGAAATCCGGACTTAAAAACGTGTTTTAGATTGAAATTTATGGACTTTTTGGACTGAATACGTGTTTCTGAAGTTTCTCGCATTTCTTATGAGTTTCTCATGAAGTTTGGCGAAGTTAGCCATGAATTTCTCGAAGTTTTCATGAGTTTCTCGCGAAGTTTCTCTTGAAGTTTAGCGAAGTTTCGTCTTTGAATTTCTCGCGAAGTTTGCAGAGTTGGCGAAGTTGTCTTGAATTTCGCGAAGTTTGCAGAGTTGGCGAAGTTTCGCCTCAATTTCGCGAAGTTTGCAGAGTTGGCGAAGTTTCATTTTCAATTTCTGCGCAAGTTTGCAAGTTGGCGAAGTCGTCCTTGAATTTCGCGAAGTTTGCAGAGTTGGCGAAGTTAGTTTGCGTTTGAAGTTTCTTCCTCAGGAAGTTTCTTCGCAAGTTTCTTGTCTCATGAAGTTTCTTGCTAGCAAGTTTGATTTCTGCGAAGTTTGGTTTTCTTCTACTCATCTACTTAAGTCTAAACAACCTCAACCTTAATTATCCTTAACGATCAACATCACTTCACAAATATGTCTCAACCACCATCATCCAACTATTTTCCTTACACTCATAATCAACCACAACAACAACAACTAAGTCCACAACATCAACAATGGAATCAACAACAAGCAATTTATCAACAACAATTTAATCAACAATATACTCCAAACCATCCTCAACAAGGACCACAACGAACGCCAATGATTCCACAAATCCCTCAACAACAAACTTGGTTCTCTCAAATGTGCTAAGTCGTTACAAGTCAACAATCGATTCATGAAGCCGGTTCGATACTCGCCCTCCAATGCTTACACCAAGAAATTATGTGCAATGGTCAAGTCGATTTCTAAGGTATATGGAACTCAAGAAACCTCATGGTAAGTATCTAAAGAAGGTGATATTAGAAGGACCGCTTCAAATGCCAACTCAAACTGCTCCCTACGATCCTACAAATTGCTCCAACCGAGACCGATACTATCACAATTGTTCCACTTAGTCGCTTAACACCGTAACAACTACTTCATCTTGAAGTCGATGAGCTTGCTATGCAACAAATACTTCTTGGAATTCCTAATCCGATTTATAAAAGTATTGATGCACGATAACGCAAAAGCTATGTGGGAACAAATTCATCTTTTAATGGAAGGCAATCGAATCAATAAGATCGACATGGAGTCTAAGTTATATCACATCTTTGATGTGTTTACCATTGAGCCCGGAGAATCACTTGAATCATATTATCATCGCTTTCACAAATGTGGTCAATGATTTGCATCGACATAAGATTGATCTTCCAACAATTGTTATTAACACCAAGTTTCTAAACTCATTAGGACCGGATTGGCATAAGTATGTTACGTTTGTTCGACAAGTCAAGGATCTTCATGAAGTCAAGCATGGATTATTGTATGATTATCTAAAACATCATCAATATGAAGTTATCAAAGATAAAGAAGCTCGTGGCACACATGGTTTCTCTACACCACCCATTGCCGATCGATTGCTCTCATGGCACATGGTTATCCAACTCCTTACCCAAAGTCAAATCATGCTTTCGATCAACAACAACGTCACTTTAGTTATGCTCCACCTACACCTTCTCATCAACTCACACCCGCAGTAGATTCTAACAATGCATACTCGCCAAATCAATGATGATCAAGTTGATGCCTTTGAAGCATTAAATCATGGAATGGCCTTTATTGCTAAAGCCTTCTACAAGTTCTCTACTCACCAAACAATCGCCTTCGCTCATCATCAAATCCCAAAAGTCATGCTGTTATACAAGGTGGCAAAGTTGAGGTTCAAAACGTAACTAGTGGTCGCCGTGATGATTACAAGTGGGTATTCTCGTAATTCGGGAATGGTCAAACATCGCCAGGGGATCGGGTAATACTTTCAAGAGAAATGTTCAAGTTGTGGAAACAGGGATTCACCGCTTCGTGATCTACTATTCGCCGCTATAATTGCAAAAAGCAAGGACATCTTGCTAATGCTTGTCCCGAACCACCTAACAAGAGGAGGAGATTACTATAAGCAAGTCATGCCGATGGCATACAAGGATGAAGCAGAGGAGAACTCTGAAACTCAGAAGGTTTTATGGCGATACTCTCTCGATGATGAATATGAAGATTTGGAAGCAAATGCCTGCAGCTTATTTTGATGGCAAATATGCAAGAACATCACATCAGTCAAACAGAGAATGGACCAGTCTATGACACTGACGGTCTATCTCGTACCCGACATCGATATATGTCTCATAAATGCAATTGTGTTCAGATCAGACCGATGAGCAAGAACTGTTCAACATGAATCATCATTTAATCATAATGAAGTTGATCAAATTAACCCCGTGGTTACATTTGATGACTTAAGTGATGATGAAAATAATGAGCATATTGAACAGAGTAAAGCAATTCATGGTCCGTGATTCGTAATATCTCGACTTCATTACTTCGCCATTTCAAGCTCAAACCGCAAAATGTAATGAAATAAACCATAACCTTAGGGTGAGATTACCTCCTTGATCGCCGAACTTGAGAGTTGTCGAAAACGGATAAATGATTTTGAAACAAAAAACACCCGAGAAACAAGTTTTGAAGTGGCCTTTCAAAAATCTTACGTTAACTAACAAAATCTTCAACATCAAATGCATGAAATTGTTGCGACAAATAACGAAAAGATTTCTAAAACTGAACAAGAAAAGTCCTAACTTCAAAAAACATCGACAATCTTCAAACGGAACTTTCAAATACTAAAAAGATTTTTCAACAAGTCGGTCAAATTTTTCTGAATTCAAGAAGAAATCTAAGAAGCGCATTGATGATCAAATCGAGGAAATTCTTCGATTGGAAAGACGGTTAAAAGATTTTGGTATTGTTGTATATAAGATTGGCCACTCGCTAAACAGATTGAAATGTCAACTTTACTCCGAGTCCCGATGACTCAAAACGCTTTTGCTCTTGGGTATAATCACCCACGCTCTTCACAGCCTCTCAAGGAAATGCCCAAATTGTATAGTGCTCAATGTCTTTTAGATCCAAGCATGCAACTTGTTGTATTTGATTGTGAGGAATAATGGGCACAAGATGATCAAGTCGCTAAACATGCGACAAAATGGAATTTTACCATATGATTACACAAGAGAAAATGCTTCTTACAAACTCAATGTCATTTCAACACCAACGATAATCTTTCGAAAAACCGAGGCATCTTGTGTAGAAGGTCCCGCTCACGTTGTTGCACAACTAAATGGTCCTTACCGCCCTCTTGCAAAAGCAACTCATTGCCAAAAACTCCTAAATCTTGTTTAGTATTACGATACTTTCAAACGTTTATGGAAGATATTTCATTTTTAGAAACGGCAATTGAGAAAAATTCTAAGTTAAAAGCATCTAATTTTCAATCTGCTTATGCAAGAGAGCAAAGACAAATGTTTCAAACCCAAATCTCACTTCATGTCGCACATCTCAAGGCTCGGTGCAACACACCGAAAGGGAACTTCAACAAGAGGTGACTTCAATGATTGAAGCTTTTAACACACTTGAAAACTCGGCCACAAGAACAATGCAAAAACCAAGATCTTCAAAATGCCCTTGATCGATTGTTAGAAGATGCTCTTTCGCTAATATTGCTTCGTGGTTATATATTGTGAATTTGCTTCGTGAATGAAAATGTGTTAACTGCCGAGAATCTCAATGTGGTTCAAACGCTGGAAATGGACAATCGATGTTAAGGCATGAAATTGAGAAATTAAAAGAGGAAAATGAAAAACTGTTTTCACAAAATGATGATGTCAAATCTAAACTTTCAATGGAGATTTCTGAACTTAAACGAAGACTTCAATGGTGTCAGTCTAAGACAATTGAATCTGAACTTGCTTTGCAAAATCACATGGAAAAAGTGTCTTTGGATCAGCAATTTCAAAAGTCGAATTTCTTGATGATGAAAATGCATCGTTAAAATGTCAAATTTTCAAATATGAACAAGAGATTGCACAAGTCAAACAGTAATATAAAACGATTTTTGATTCTCTTAAAACTGCTCGCTCAAGCTTCAAAAGAACTTGATCACCATGTTGAATACACTCGACAAATGTTGGGTGAACAAGGAAGATGAAATTCCATAATTCAGATCAAAACACATCATCATTGAGCTTAAAGAAAAGCTAGCTAAACAAGAATCTAGCAAGTCTAGTAACACAAAAGTGATTGCTCCTGGCATGTATATAATTGATAAACCTCGTGGAACTAATTTGCTTTCTTCCACTTCTACAGAATAGTTCGCCTACTAATGTTAGAAGATCCGAGCATAAGAGACACCAAGAAAATACTAGGATCTCGCAACATAGGAAGAGCACTCGTCCGACATCAGAAGTAGAAGTTCATCTTAGGAAATCGAATAAAAATCATGTTGCATCCGCTTTAGATTCAAATTTGGCAACTTGTAATTCTAATGTCAGTGTAACGAATGATAAGTCTGTAAACGCTTCAAACGCTAATGCTTCCGTGTGTTTTGTCGTAAAAGTATGATGTCCGTAATCATGATAAATGTGTTGCAAAATCTCTTTAGCTCGCTCTAAGAAATCTATAATTGGCTCTCCTCTAGGTCCCACTAGTTGCAAAATCAAATTTAAGGAAGGTGCACAATGTAGTTTCTGAGAAATCTGTAGACACACCCATTGCTGCAAAAACATCTCCTAAGCAAATGTACTCACCTAGTGAATTCACTAAGACCAAAGCTTAAACATAATTGGTTATGGCAACAATGGTTGCAGCGTACCTCAAGTTTTAAATGGATTCCTAAATGTGCAAATGTGTGTAACACTAACATAATGGAACCCACTAACTCTTTGGGTTCCACTGCTTCTATCATACCACCCTCGTTGTCTTCGTGTGTTTCAGGTGATTCAACTCGCTCGTGGATTGTTGATAGCGGATGTACCCGACATATGACAGAAATCTAAAGTGTTAATAAACTTTGTTTCAAAGTTCATCGGCACTCGCCGATTCGGAATGATCATTTTGCTGCAATAATGGGATATGGAGATTATGTCAATGGAAACATCGAGATCAGCCGGGTTTATTATGTTGAAGGTCTTGGACACAATCTTTTCTCTCGTTGGACAATTCGTGATGATGATTTGGAAGTTGCGCTTCGCTCCAAAACATGTTACGACGTGACTTGGACGGACATGATTTACTCACCCGCAATCGGAGCACAAATCTTTATACGATTCCTATGTCCGATATGATTGCATCTTCACCGATTTGTCTTCTCTCCAAAGCAACTTCGACTAAATCATGGTTATGGCACAAAAGGCTTTCTCATTTAAACTTCAAAACCATGACTGAACTCGCTCGTCATAAGTTAGTTGATGGTCTTCCAAGGTTCCGATACACCAAAGATCATTTATGTTCGGCTTGTGAACAAGGCAAGAGCAAGAGATCTAACTTTCCCTCAAAACCCAACCCAAGTTCTCAACATGTTCTTAACTTACTTCATATGGATTTATGTGGCCCTATGCGTGTACAAAGTGTGAATGGAAAACGCTACATTCTGGTTATTGTTGATGATTATTCACGATGGACTTGGGTCTATTTTCTTCGCACTAAAGATCAAGCTCCAACAATGATTATCACGTTTCTCACAAAGATTCAGTTCAACTCGTAAACACCGTCCGCATTATAAGAACGCATAATGGAACTGAATTCAAAAATCAAACACTTCGTGCTTATTTTGAGAAAGTTGGTATCACACATCAAACCTCATTGCCCGCATTCTCGAACAAAATGGTGTTGTTGAAAGACGAAACCGAACGTTAGTGGAGGCCGCTCGAACGATGTTGATTTTCTCACAATTACCGGATTTTTGTGGGTCAAGTCGCTCAACCGCATGCTTTACTCAAAACCGTTCCATCATTCATACACGCCATAATAAAACTCCATATGAGATTTTTCACAACCGCAAACCGATATCGATATTTTCATGTTTTCGTGCACCGTGCTATCCAAAAATGATCGTGATGATATTGGTAAACTTCACCAAAAGTCGACATTGGAGTGTTCATTGGTTACCGTGAAAATTCGAAAGGATTTAAAATTTGGAATCGTCGAACTCGACAAATGATGGAAACCGTTCATGTCAACTTTGATGAGCTTATAGAAATGGCTTCTGAGCAAAACCGCTTAGGACCCGATCCTAACCGTCTAAACTTTCCTTCTTCATCAGCTGTTCCACCCATGGAATTCACTCGTCAACAATTGGAAACATTGTTTGCTCCTATGCTTGATGAGATTCATGAAAGTAGTGCTCCGTATGTATCGACTGCTTCCGCTACGCACACCCCGATCATACTCCAATACCCGATACACCGCCCAACAACAACAATGCAAGGCGTGATGCACCGCCGCATGATTCTCAATCAACGTAAGAACACATTGCATCCAACACCGACACAATGATGAATCACAAAATCAAGAAGTACCCGTAGATTATGACGGAAATGCTTTCTTCAATCCATTTGCTCCGGCCCAACCATTCCGCGACATTGGCGAAGTCGTCTTCACGCAATTTGGAACCATCTAATATGCATGCAACATTCAATCACCACCCTTCGACACATATATGGACGAAAGATCATCCCTTAGTAAATGTGATTGGCGATCCTTCTAACCCAGTTATGACGACACAACGACTTCATACCGATGTCAAACTTGTGTTTATGCACTCACCGCTTGTCATGATGAACCACTAAACATCAAAGAAGCTATGACATATGACAATTGGATTGAATCAATGCAAGAAGAGTTGAATCAGCTCAAACGCCTCGAAGTCCGGGAACTTGTTCCAAGACCGATGGGATTTATGTCATTGGACTCAAGTGGATCCGAAAACAAACCGATGTCAAGGCAATGTTATTCGCAACAAATCTCGTCTTGTGGCTAAAGGGTATTCTCAAGAAGAAGGAATCGATTATGAAGAATCGTTTGCACCAATGGCTCGACTTGAAGCCGTACGGATATTTCTCGCATATGCCGCACACAAGAATATCACGGTTTATCGATGGATGTAAAACGGCGCTTCAATGGTCAACTCCGCGGAAGAAGTTTATGTGGGTCAACCCGACGGGTTCGTTGATTCAGATCATCCTAACTACGTGTACAAGCTCAAAACGGCTCTTTATGGTCTTAAACAAGCTCCACGGCATGGTACGACAAACTGCCAAAATTTCTTCTCGCTAATCAGTTTACCAAAGGAACTGTTGATCCAACATTTTTCATTCAACGTCACGGGAGGATATTTTGATTGTTCAAATTTATGTTGATGATATCATTTTTGGTTCAACACATAAAAAGTATTCAAACGCTTTTGCAAAATTAATGAAACAAAATTTTGAAATGTCCATGATGGGTGAACTAAAGTTCTTCTTAGGACTTCAAGTTCATCAATCTCCCAGTGGCATATTTCTAAATCACCCAAATATGCTCTTGAAATCTTGAAGAAACATGGAATGACCGCCAGATACTTATAACACACCTATGTCTGCAACCTCACCAAAGCCGGATGTCGATTTACATGGGAAAATTATTGACCCTACAAAATACCGAAGTATTATTGGGTCTCTCATGTATCTAACAGCCAGCATACCTGACATTGTATTTGCTGTATATCTTTGCTCCCGCTATCACCAAGACCAACCTGAAAGACACCTCAATGAGGCTAAAAGAATCCTTCGCTACGTAAAGGGAACAATTCACTTGGGAATCGGTATCCGGGATTCGGTTTTGCACTAATAGCTTTTTCAGATGCCGATCACGCAGGTGTTTAGATACACGCAAAAGTACATCCGGTGGTGTTCAATTTCTGAGATAAACCGGTGTCTTGGCAACAAAGAAACAAGATCGTACATCTATGTCATCAACGTAAGGTAATACGTTGCCATGTCGCAGATGCTGTGCTCGATAATTTGGATGAGATCACAACTGATGGACTACGGTTTTGTATTCGACAAGATTCCGATGTACTGTGACTCCAAGACTGCCATTGCAATCTCCCTCGCAACACGGTTCAAGATTCCAAGTCAAAGCATATCGCTCTCCGATATCATTTCATCAAAGAGCATGTTGAACAGGGTACAATTGAACTATACTTTGTGGGTACTCAATACCAATTGGCGGATCTGTTTACCAAAGCCTTGCCACCAAAGCAAGGTTTACGAGCTTGTCCATCAAATTGGTATGCGGTGTTTGACTCCGTAAGATCCGAAAATTTAATCAAACGTTCTTAAAACGTCAAACACCAAAAACATTTCTTTGTAAATATATATTTCAAAATCAAAATACAACAATATAAAATCTATACAAAACCCAAAAAGATTTTTTCTTTATCATTTTTCACTAAACAAAAAAAACGCTTTTTAATACTCTAGGGACTAAAGTGTCATTTTCTCATTCCACTCCCTTTAAAACCTTAGTTTTTATTCTCATTTTCTCAAATTAACAAACACCAAACAAACACCTGCTGCTGCATATTTTTTTTGGTCCCATTCGATCCATATCAAGCTTTTTTTTATTCCAAATCACTTGTAAGTATCTATTACTAATTGTTGTGATTAAGTTTGTTAGACATAGGATTTTTAATCATGATTATGCGGTCATAGGTCATGCATCTGTCATAGCCTTATTCATCACGATTTTTTTGATCATAGTTATTAATCATTTAACTGTGGAAATATTGATGAAGAATCGTTTACCTATGGTATGTACTTGATTGGATAGTCTTTGATTGTTTTTTTTCTGCGATTATGCCTATGTTCGTTAGATGAATAATTGCAAGTTAGTCATAACATAGATGAATATTTGTGAGTTTCCTATACTCTTATGATTTTTTGCAAGTTTAGGGTTTGGTTTGTATGAATTTTGGCGAGTTTGCACCGGTTTGATGCATATAGTTTCTACATCTCTTGAGTGTTTGTATTGCTATTTGAATAATGGCGAGTTTGCCAACAAGTATGGATTTTTGTGAGTACTAAAACTGGCGAGTTTACCATGGTTATGAATGTTGGCGAGTTTGCTAATTTTGTCAAGTTATGAATTTTTTTGGCGAGTTTCATATGTTATGAATTGTTGGCTTAGTTTGCTAATTTTGTCAAGTTATGAATTTTTTGCGAAGTTTCAATATGTTATGAATGTTGGCGAGTTTGTCATAAATATTAAAGTGGCGAAGTTTGCCATGGTTTAATGAATTTTGGCGAGTTTCTCACTGCTTTAGATTTGGCGAGTTTGTCAAAAATATTTTGGCGAGTTTGCCATGGCTTAATGAATTTTTTGCGAAGTTTCTCTTAGTTTAGAGTTTGGCAAATTTGTCTTCAACACAATAACTTGGCGAGTTTCAATAAGGTTGAGATTTCTTGCGAGTTTGTTTAGATCTATAGAGTGGCGAGTTTGAATATTAGCAACATTGTTTGTTTGGCGAGTTTCTATTAGTTTCTAGTTTGGCGAGTTTGTCCTCCACACAATAATTTGGCGAGTTTCTATTTGTTCAGTGTTTGGCGAGTTTGTCCTCCACACAATAACTTGCGAAGTTTCTCTCAGCTTTAGATTTTGGCGAGTTTGTGTTGCTTGCAAGTTTCTTGTTGTGTGATTGAATAATGGCGAGTTTCTACCTGCCCTATGATTACTTGCAAGTTTGTCATTGGTTCAAGGTTTAAGGACATGTTGTGCGTTTAAGGTTTAATAATAGAGTTTAATGAGCATTTAGGATTCCCTTAATAAATTTTGGCGAGTTTGTATGCTTGTTATTCTTCAAGAATTTGATGTTTCTAGTGTGTTTCAATTGAGTCTTAGCAAGTATGACTTAGTTAATTTTGAGAGTTTCACTCATAAATGATTTTGTGTGTTTGCATTGTTTGTATGTTAGAATCATATGAGTTATCTCTCTAACATGTCATTACCAATTCTTGGATATCTTGGTAAATGCTTTGTTTCAGGTCTAAACATGTCTCAAGGATCTCTCACAAAGAAAGACATGTATCCCATTGACGATGAACGCAATATTGCGCTTTCAAACTCTCGTATTGATTTCGAACAACTTCTATGCCATCCCACGTGTCAGATTATAGTGGAAAATCTTAAGAAGCACTTCAGAGGCATCTTCTCGACTTTATCGCAAGTGTCCCTCGCGATCTACTTGCATCAATTCGCATTCACTCAAGATAAGTAACGATTCCACCATCATGACAAATTCAGATTGACAGTAACTCCAGCTTGAATTTGATGTTAGCATTCTTCGTCATGTTCTTCATCTTCCTCTTGAAGAAACAAAGACCAACACTTCATTCATACCATCTCCATCGTTTTCACAAATTGCATTATCTCTTCGAAAAATGGGTTATGAAGAGTCTTCTCAACCGCACAACCAGCCTCGATGTAAACCGGAAATTCATTCCCCAACCATGGTTATCATTGTTTACCATACTCACCATTGTGTTACGGAAAGCTATGGCCATGAACACCCTCGCTTGGAACTACTTCAAATCTTCTGGGGTATCATTAATACACAACACCTTGATTATGCACAAACTAATCTGAATGATATGATATATCAAGCACGCAGCTTTACCAATAAGAAAGGGTATAAAATTCCATTTGCTCGTTACACCAAGCTTCTTATTGAATACTTCATGCAAGTAGATCCAAGCATCGACATACGAATAGCAAGTGCTGACAAGATCATACTCCTCACATGGATCATGTGCTTAAAACTGTTAAAGTTCAAAGCACTAGCACAACAAACAAAGGATTAAGAATTCCCGATCGTCTCTTTAATGATGGCATCAAGTCGACTACCGCTACAGGGACTATGATCAAGGAAAAAGCAGAACAGCTTGGCATTATTTCTAAAGGTAGAAGAAGGAAATCCACCGCAAAACACAAGCAAACCTCACTGATTGATGAAGATTTGTCCAAATCGTAACATGTTGTCGAAGAAGAACAAGTTCATCATCACGACGAAGATGCTAACCCTACAGAAACTCAAAGAATTCTCAAAGTGAAACAAGAAAAAGCTGCAAGACAACGTGGTAAAACCATCAGTAGTCAAACTCTACTACTTCAATCTCCTCACACTCACAAACAAGACCAAGCAACTCTGAAGAAAACCTTGGCTATCACCAAACGTCATCACCAAGCTGATCTTGAAAGGTTGCATAAGAAGGGTGCAGGATCAGGTTCTAAGGTGATTTCTAAACCACTTCAACAACCCATGAATGAATCAGAATCTTCCGAATCGGATAACTCAATTTCTGCAGCACACTCTTCATCCAAAGATGAATCGATCAATTCATTCGCTCGATAATGAAGAATCACAACAATGATGAATCGAGAATGATGATTTTGATGATGTTTTCACTGATAAACCACATTTGCAAGGTGACGCCATAACCAACAATCACTAACACAACCACCTCCAAAGATCCTCGATCAACACCTAAAGACGAATGTTCCTTCCAAAACCACCTTTAAGATCGCTCCCTTCTCGACAAACATCCAAGCAACCGAAAGATAAATTTCAAGACATTCAAGCACAGCTCACTTCTCTTCAAACCCAAGTTCAGACACAACAAAAGCAACTTCAATAACAACATCAACAGATTCGAAGTTTCCATTACGAGCAGATTGAGGAAATCCTTAAAATGTGTTCTTCCTACAGAGGTCAAGAGTTGCATTAATGAAGTTCTACCATCGGCCTTACGCACATATGTTAAAAACAAGCTTCAAGGTGTTGTAGCCACTCATCTTCAAACACACCCAATAACCCTTGAAACAAAACCTTCCACGCGTTTGTCGTTGATCTCAAAAGTCAACTTCTTGAGAAGATAATTGATGATGATGAAGAAGTGGAACTTCGAGACGCTCTACTCAAATCCATGAAGAGGTATGATAAGAAAAGTGCATCGCATCGTGCAAAGATATCCCGCTCGTAAACGCAGACCGATGATAAAGATGATGAGTCACGCCCACGCGACAAACGCTCCAAATTCATCGCACCGTCATCTTCGCTTTTCAAACCACTTCTCATGATATTTCACCTCAAGATGAAATTCAACCACAATCTTCCAATCAACCTCCACAACAGACTGTCTCTCAAGTCATATCCCAACCACCATTCAACATGCAACAAGATGATGCACCAGAATGGATTGACTCTTCCACGACTCAGTTTGATTGGTTTGAAGATATGGATTGATGCTCATCCGTAAGATGATCTTCCTAATGAAGCTTCCATTGTGGGTTTCACAAAGAATTTGAAAAAGATCATGAAGGTGCAGAAACTTCAATTGTCTTACATTGCCACTATTCACGAAAGGTGGTTTACACAATTTAAGACTTCCACCACTTCAAGGCTTCAATTTGAATACAATCTTGAGGAAGTTGCACGAGCAATGTCTGAGAATATTACTTGGGATGTTTCACGCCTCCAGTGCTTCCAAAACATTCAAGTTTCATGACTATTCTCAACCTTTACCACTCATGGGTCATACTCACAATCTCAAGGTACCCACACCTTATTTTTTTAATCATGATTTAGAATATCTAATGTATGGAAACACAGATCCAGAGAAACGGTATGCAACCTCATTGTCTAAGTTTCATGCTGCGGTTTACACTCAAGAGGGAATGGAGGAAGAAGTTGCTGACTTGTTTAGTTCTTCGGTTGTTAATTATAATGATGAGACAGAACTTGGCATCTTCCATCGCCTAATATGCGTAAATGGTTTTACAAATGGCGGCTCACATTCACCTCCAAACACAAAGTGTGTTATAACCACCGGATCTTGTCCATTAAAAGTGCAGAGATTATGGATAAATACGGGTACAACTTTTAAACTAACATCAAGGTTCGCAGAGTGACGACAACGAGTACACTTTCAACGTTTGACTACGTGTTTCAACCTCAACGATATCGAAGATATGTATCTTCTCAAAGTTCAAGGAAAACTTGAGCATCTTCCTTGAAGCTTACAATATGATATCTTCAACTCAATCCTCATTTTTATCCGCAGCCTTGTCATTAAGTCAAGAGTTGAAGATCTTCATCTTGGTGTTGAAAGTTATCGAAACGTCAATCTTACCAAACCTGATCTCCAACCACCCGGCATTTATGACCAAAAACCGTATACATTCACCACAACACCATTTGGATTACACTTCATCCAGAACAACATCGTCAAATTCATGAGATATGAAGAAATCCACAAGTTCAGTGACGATACGCTGACACGTAAAGGTTGAGCTTGTCAACATTCTTGAAGATCCGAATGCGGCGTAAAACAACGTTGGTTGCGGAACATGACATGGAAGAGAAGCGATGTTAAGCAAGCTGAAAAGTTTGTCAAGAAAATTGATTCACGACTCAAGTTCCGAGTTCAAATGCGACGACTTGAAGGCTATGTTGGAGGAAGAGCAAGGGTTCCGAATATCTTGACGTTTCGTCGTCCAGAATGAAGTACTGCAGCTTAGTTAGTTTATTTGGAACATTACGAACATTTAAACATCCTGTCTGTAATAACTCTAACTCTTTACTTTCATTCGTATGCTTATCTGAATTGATTATGTTTTTCAGTTAAACCTTGAGCTCAATTTTTCACAAGCACAACAAATCTGATAATATGTTTTTACAACCTGTAATAAACTGTTTCAAATTCGACTCAAGAAGGCTATCTCTTGAATATGCTTCCATATTTGAGGGGAGTACTTTTGTTCAACGTAAACAAAATCTGATTCCACTAAAGGACCCCGTGGTACGCTTTCTGCCTCAATCCTAATTAAAAGGAGCGAAAGCTTCTTAACTGTTTGAAACAAAATCTTTGTTCAAAATCAAATGTTCTTGAAATCCGTTTCTTCCCAAAAGAATTTCAAACGCCTCAAAAAGCATATTTTAATCAACATGTTTTCAAAAACAACATACATATGCTATTTTTGAGGGGAGAAATGTGATTAAAATTGTTGATCGTGAAGTTATGGAATCTCATAACGTGCTCGACTCAGATATCACCAATGAATTGACGATCTTTGAATGTCAGGAATCGAAAAGATTTGTCTTCCAAGACTTATCTTAGTAGAATGTACCAATCCGAGACACTCTTGATTGACATGAACTTTGACGGGTCTAACCTCCTTTTCAAGGAGAGTTTACATCTTCAAGGTAGTTATTAGAGCTAGTTGTCACCTAAAAGTTGATAATGGAACTCTTTAACTATACAACGTAATCGTGTCTCATGGGAATTGTCTATCAAGAGTCGATCAATTCAAAAGTGCGAACTCTTCCCTCTCTCGTGCGATTTCACCAAAACTCATAAGCACATGTGGAGGGGAGTATTTTCAAAAACCAAAAACTCTCAAGGTGTTAGCAAAACATGTTTTTCATCATAAACATCTTGAGAGATTTTTCAAGAAAAGGTTTTTGTGGCAACATAGGATAGTCATGGAGTTAAAAGGTGACTAAGTTTAGGAATAAACGTCCTATGATCCGCCAGAGCCGGAGGGATCTACCCAAGGACAACACAAATAGTTAGTATTTAGAAGTCCTTAGGTATGATTGAAAAAGGAGAAAATGAGAATCGGAGAAAGAAGGAGTTGAAGAATTAAAAAGAAAAGTTAAAGAAAAGGGTGAAAAGAAATAGCCCTTTAAATTATTCAACTTAGGCGCATAACCGGGTTCAATTCATATGCTACCGGGTTGTCACAAGATGACACCGGTATTGAAGACAAAGTCGCCATGGACCCAAAGGACGCAATGCACTAAACCTTCTAAGCCACTCAAGTTCTCTCAAAAGAGCTTGTTTCATTCTCACAGGGAACCCTACGTAATCTATCGACTCTCTTAGAGATTGTTGGTATTGAAGAAGGAGACCCTCTCCCTAGTCTCCGCTTAGGAAAACCAATGCGCACTAATCGAGTCTAGAGCCATGAGATTCATCAAAAGATCTCTTAGGAACACATAATATTTCATCACTTGATTGTTCAAACAATAAGGACACAAGTGACATATTTTAGAGTCCTACGCAGATCTTAGCAATCCGCCGTAACATTTATGAGGGATTCACAATTGTGATCCTCGATTGAATGGAAATTCTGCCGTGGTCAACATCAAACGTACCGACAGGTCACTTCGGTAACTCCTTGTGGGTTACGCTTAGTGTGTCTCAAACGGTCTACAGTCATGGGGTGATACTTCGGTATACCTCACGACTCATCCGAACTGTAGGTGTATTTCGTACATCGCGTTATCTCACTTGTGGGACTCCGCCAGAACATCCTTTGTGAGAATTAGAGTTGTGTTTTCACACTATGTTGTTAACACTCTCGAGGTTCAAACTTGTAAGCTCTGGATTATTTCTAACCCATGTTTTATGTTTTCTTCTTATGGATGCTCACGGGTGGAAAAGATCGTGCAGACTCTTCACATGCTCATACCAACATCAACACTAATTGAAGTTCTCTCAAAAAGCAAAGAAAATTTCAGAAAGATTCTACATCAAAGTCAAGGAATCTGCAAAGTTATGAGATAAAGATCAAAGTTAAAAAATGAGAGCTTCAAATATATAATCACAAACTTCCCCGTAAGTATGAGCATGCCTGGAAATGACTTCTCATCACTAACAACAAAGATGTTGATAAAAGGCAGATTTCACAACCGATCACAACAACAAGAACAAAGAACAAAGATTCAAAGAATCAAAGACGCCACAAGCTATGAACGCCAAAGAAGTTCAAGACGTCAAACGACCTAAGCAAGACAACAAATGATGACCAACCCTTAGGGGAGATTGTTAGGAACATGTTTTATTATCAAGTGTAGGTCATTTCATTTGTAATAGGTCGTTAATAATTATGGTTTATAAATGTTTGTATTTAGATTCTCAGCTCATGTAGTAAGCCCATGAGTTGTGATAGAAGGTTCTTCTAGAACCAAGGGGAAACTCCCCTAATTATGTAAACACTATAAATACCCCTCCCTAGAAGGGAGAGGGTTGTTGGTTCTAATTGCAATTATCATTTTCACTAATCATTCATTAGTTCCTTCCACTTTTTCTCTCTATAACTTTCTCTCTCTAGAAATACATATTGTTGTGATAAGATGGTGACCTAACAAGCCTCCCATTAGCACACACACATAAGTGTAAGTACACATGTAAGGGGCTTCTAAGGCATCTATTTCATCCCAAAGACCGTTGAGTTTCTGATAATAAACTTTAACTCATGTTTGCTTGTTTTAACTGAGTGATCTCATTGGTTAATTGATAGATTCTATGCCCATCCCATTGTGAGTATTGCTCATGTAGTTCAAGCCATAAGGCTGATGCATAGTGTACAAACTCAATTTGTTGCTGATTTGATTAGTGACTTTGTTCAAGATCCATGAAATTATTATGTCATTATTCCTATTCATAAGGCTCTCAATGGTGAATTCACATCTAGTTCAGTGTACTCATTTGTGATGATTTTGAGTTTGTTCTTAGCATTAAGTGCAATTATCATGGATCTCCTCCATGAGCTGTAGTTTTCTGATCCCAACAACTTCTTTGAGATCAAGATTAGGCCAGGGTGATCCATCTGGTGAAGGAATAGTGGATGGTTAACTGAACTTGTATCTTCATTGTTGCTGTTTGATGATGAATCAGTCATGATTTCAACTGTTTTGATTGATTTGATAGTGTAACTTGTTTATTGATGTGATTTGGTGAATTCTGTGGTTGATTTGAAGATTTTTGGTGGTGATTTGAGTGGTTATTGACAAGTTCTTGATGATTGTTAATGGTGGAAATATTTGGAGGAAAAAACGGTTATGGTGGATAGTCAAAGTTTGTTGTGGTGGTCAACAGGCAGTTATGATAGTTTGTTATGGTGGTTGTTGGTGATTGTAGAGGATCTTTTAGGTCGGTTCTGATACCATTTTATAAAGTGAGAGAGTTGAGAGAATGTGAGAAATTGTATTTCATTTAACTAATGAGAAATGTAGTAACAACTGGTATTTATACTACATCAAACAAGCTACACACCAAACTACTAAACTAGTAAAGACTGTATATATCAATACAACAATAAAATATCTAGCTATCTAATTACATCACAATTCACTAAAGATCTTTGATGCTTGATGCAATGTGGTGAAATGTAGAAGTTTGCACAACTTGACTTGACTGCACTGTATTGACCAGCATTACTTGCCCCGTTTCCTCTGTTCAATGTAACAGTAGTATTCACTTTTGCCTTTATACCATTAGTTATTGTTTCCCCTCACTACAAAAAGTGATCCATTGATCCAATTTTGTACCTAATGGATACACACTTATAAATGTATAATACAAGGTTTTTAGCCCGCGCTTCGCAGCGGGATGTTTGCATACAAAAGTATTATTTAACGTTCGAGCTAAATGTGTTACTATTAGATATGTTTAGCATTTTAAGCGTGAACAATATAATTAAGCGGTTACGAATTTACAAAAAAACATGCTATCAAGTCTTCGCTGCGTTGCGTTTTATATAGATCTTCTTAATTAAATATGATAGAATGTTGTTATTTAACAACCGTTAAGTAACAGCCGTTAGTAAGACTATTTGGGTAACGAACATCTAACATAAAGGACCAATTTTGTAAATTTTTTTAACATCGTTAGTCCCTACAGGATCTATTTTGCAACGCAAGTTAAACCTCACGAACTCTTGTCGCATTTTCGGTTTTTAAAAAATTATTTAAAAAAAAAACTAACGACCGTTAGTAGATAACGGACGTTAACTAACGACCGTTAGTACTGTACATTCTACTGTTCATCGAGGCTCCTAGCAAAAAAAAGAGTGCCCCTAGCAATCTTGCATGCATCGTTTATGCATACAGTACAGTAAGCATTGGTTGATGGGTGTGCCGATAGCAAAAAAAAGGAGTGGCAAGAAGCATGTTCATCCAGTCCCCTAGCGAAAAAAGGATTGCCCCTAGCAATCCTTCAGGCATAGTTTATGCATAAAGTACATTAGCCTTTGCTTGGTGAGTGTGCCTCTAACAGGAAAAGGATTGGCATGAAGTAACATTCATAAATGTACTTTAGAGTAATATCAAAGTATACTCTTTCTTAGTGCGTGGATAAAAGTTGAGCGATGAATTATGTACAGATCTCAACATCTGCAAATCTATACTAAAGAAAAACGGTCAAACCTTGAAAAGTGAAATGTTGAAAGTAGAAGGTGAGAGAAATGTATGGTGTAATTAATACTCTATTAAAACACTTCATTATTTAAAAGTACAATAATTTATTCACATTATACAACCAATTAAAAGCATATATACCAAATTAAAAACAACCAATTAAAACACCCCTTACTAAAAGTACAATAAAATTTTCACAATGTATAATTTAAACAAACTACAACATAATCCAAAATATACAATAATTAAACACACTAATTAATGTTATTTTAAAACACCCTAAAATGAAAAGTACATGTTATTATACATATTATACAAATTAATAAAACACACAAAACTTCATATAAGCTAACAAGTTGATGGTACATATAGTTTTGAAAATCGGACCGGACCAACGGGTTCAACCGGGAACCGGTGTCGCCACCGGTTCGGCTAACCAATAAAAGCCATCCGAAAACGAACCAGAGAGGACCCGTTGAAACCGATACAAACTGGTGAATCAGGTCTCATCGAGATCTATTTCTCCGGTTAATCGTCACAGGATACTCGCCGCCGCAACACGCGGGTACCCTGCTATACTATATATAAAGGAAAAATCAAAAAGTAAAAAGTGAAAAGTTGAAACTAAAAAAAGAAATGTTGAAAACATATACTATTTCAAAATGAAACTATTAATACATATCGAAAACCGGGTTGACCCGGGACGCTTCAAACCGGTGGGTTGACCCGGTTTGACCCAACCAGTCGGGTTAATTCAGTTTAAATCGACCGTTTTTCGACCGGAACGGTTGAACCACTCGGGTCGAACTGGGTTTCAAAACATTATATTTAATCTACAAATCTTCAAACTTTTATTATTTTTCGTTTATAACACATAAACTTTTTAACACAAAAAGATCTGTCGTTATAAAATCCCATTACTATGCACGGGTACTCGTCTACCGTGTATAAAATAGTAAAAATTTCATACGAAGGGTGTGAAAATTTATAACAAGTCAAATAGTCGTTTACACAACTACAATTATGTTTTTATTAAACATATTTTGCGGTTTTACCTATAAATAAAGTCTCGTTTTAATCATGTGGAAAATGAAAAAACTCGCAACAACTTATACCACCCGTGTTTCTCGCATAAAATGGTAGCAATTAACCTCATTCTTTCCAAAGTATCAGCGGCTCAAATTCGAAGTTGTTGTTGGGTTTCGATGGATGCATTTAGAGAGTGGATGTGTGTTCGCACGTGATGATTGTAATTGGTCCTAGTACGTAGGACTATTCTTGATGACTTGTGTCATTTACAACTTGTAATAGTCTTTATTCATATATAGTTGTCAACAACTTTTATAATATGAAATAAGTTACTAGTAGTTGCTTAGTTATCTATGAATTGCGATTCATATGAAAAGGTGCTTAATTAATATTCAAAAGAGTTTAGATATATGTTCCTATCATGTGTTTGCCAAATTTGGTAACATCACTAGATAACATAGGCAACACAGAAGAAATATATTATGACTGATAGGACATTGGTGTATGTGTTTATGCATGCATGTATTATGAGTAGATAACTAAATCTATACATATATATGGGACTAACCATGACACATCACTAATGCTTACATGGCACATTAATGTTGACATGGAACATCTATGATGACATGGAAATGCTGACAGGGCACAACATTCGGCTACATAATTAAAAAAGATTGTCACTTGCAAGATTTGAACTCGGGTTTAGACACACAAACACAAGCGACCCAACCAGTGGAGCAGAGCACAAGTTGTGCTACAAAGTTACATTCCCTAACTGATAACTTGCGTCTCCTCATCAATATATCAGTCAAAAACTTTGTAACCGACTCCCCTTTTCACACGCATTTCCTAAAGCAATTCTCAAATTACGCTCCTCCTTAAAATCAATACCATGTTTAGGTTGTTTACTTTTTTGGATATGTAATTGTCAAATCTAATTCAAAACCCTAAATCATTCAATTCCCTCATTTTCATCCACTGAAACTTAAACCTTAAACCACATCTTCAATCATCGTATAGGGTTTTGATTAACAAGTCATTGTTTTCAATTCGCTAAAATGAAGGTTTTTGAGAGATTAATTATGACTAAATGAAGGTAATAACTTACTTTTACGTTTGTTATATAATGTGTTTTTAGTCATGTTTCTTTGTTTAGGAAGGCACAAATATAGGAAACCTATAGTGTTTCTTTAAAGGTTGTTGAGCTTTATGATGGCAAGTGTAGTTGTTAATTTTTATATGGATACTAAATGTAAATAGTTGTTTCAGTTATACTTATCCTACGCAATCTTGATGTTACAGGTGTTAGTGACGGATGGCAAAGTGTTCTAATTGAATGTATACAAACAATGGTCAAGGAGTATATGTGCTCCAAGGCAAGTGACATTATTGATTTCTATATACGTGTGTTGCTGCATGTTTGCTATAATTTTCTTTTACTGCTAGACATTGTTACAATTCTTTCACTAATTTATAGCTTTTAACCACATTATTACAGTTACCTGACACCAAAACCTAAAATATTATA
>OU343224.1:26409944-26522502 GCA_910596185.1 Chrysanthemum makinoi | reverse complement strand
AATTCCTTAATCGAGCTGAAATTTTGAAAGATTTTCTTGGCGACTTGTTTCGGTTGATCGGCGGCGATTCTTGTTTGATGATTTGCAAAGATCCAAGCTGAAAACAAGTTGTTCCATTTCCCGATTAGCCTAATCTGTGGCAGTTCTTGTTTGATGAGTTGTGAGAATTAAAGGCTAAAAATGATTTTCTGAGGGTTTTGCTGAGAATGGGGAAAGCTTGCCTGATAAGCCCTAATCATAAGAGAGCATGTATTTAGGACGAGAAATGCTCGATATACCGCGAGCGTATTTTAGTTGGTGAGGAACGTATGCATGAGCATTGACGCAACCATTTTTAGACCCATATGCGGCATGAACTTTAGAGCTTGTCGGGGTTGGACCATAGTATCATTAATAATTGAATCCACGGGGCGGTAGATTCCTCGATTATCGGGAAAGAATGTCACAATTCTCAATTCAGATTAATTTCTCGAACTCAATACATCATATAGTTAAATGCATGGTCTTCACATTTCACATTAAGCATAATTTCTTTATTAAAATAAAGCGGTATCGGCGTAATTAATTATTTTTGAACAATTGATCGATACTTCCAAAAATTATCCGATATATTTTTATACTCATATTAAGATTTTAAAATTATATTATTAGTTTCACTAGATGTTTCGATTTATTTTGTATATAAATTGTTTATATATATATATTCGACGGTTTTAGTAAATTACCCCTTTCGATAATTATTATTTCACTAAATTTTTTTGTAAAATAATATTTTATAATTTTATGACATCGATTATATTTTATTTTTGTTCGTTAAAATTTATTTCTTAGCTAGCAGCTACCCTAAATACTTAATAATACAAACAACTTATCCATATTACTTGTATCTTACAATAATACAACAAAATGCACTACTCTTTCATTCATTTTCTACTTGTCGACCAAATGGGATGACTCAACACAAAACTTGGACAAAATATCTACTAGTATATTGTATTATACTCCTAAAGATCATCACATACAACTCATAATTCACAAAGTGTAAAAACCAAACTTTCTCTTCTTCCTCTCTTCACCATTGAACCGGCCAACCATGGGGATCAAGGAGAAGTTCATCCAAAATTTTCTAGACAAGATTTATACACTCTAGTATCACTCTTGATTAAGGTTGTGAAATAAAAACCTTGGGTGATTAGGAAAACCTTTGATCATAAACCTCATCAAGTTAACTAGTAAGCATTTCATATTCATCATCATCTTTCATATTTATTTCATATTCATTTCATCATATTTGAGCAAAATATGCAAGTCATATGGATAGCTATACCACTTTAAATGTTTTTAAGTGTTATATATATATATATATATGTCATCCTATAATTACTCCTTGAAACATATCACTTTTGGTGATGTCTAGAACCCATGACACCCTAAGAAGGTGTATGGTAGGATTAGAATAGCTTCGGAGTTGGTTTGAATTGGTTAGAATAGGTTTTTCGCGAGAAAAACTCATTTCGACAAGTTTAATTAAGGGTCTGTCCATATTTTTGAATTCTGGAAATTTAGACAGTGGTAAAAATTATTGACCTAGATATTTAGAAAATACACTTTAAAACGCGAGCGTGGCCTTGAGCGGGTTAAAGCGGGAGTTATAACGAAGAAGTTATGCTATTTTGAAGTTTGACGACGAAAACTATTTGTTTCAGAAAATTCAGCATGTTGTTTTACCTTTTTTACGAGTCAAAAATGAGTCTTAAGCGTTATGAATTGTGTCGACTTATCAAAAATATATTAGTATACTTTGATACGAATCTAAGGATGTAAGCGTAGAAAAGCGGACTTGTAACGATTAAATTACACGCGTTAAACAAAGTTGCCGTAACTTTATTATATAAGCAAAAATTAATATATTTCTATTAGACACATACTACTGACTGAAGGACCATGTTGAGGGTCGTTTTTAACATGGATGTAGTACTTTCTATAACATGATGTCTTCTAGTATAAGTAAGTTAAGCCTAGCATATTTTCCAAAATGTCCAACCGTTAGTCAAGCGGGTTATAACGAATAAATATGGTCACTTAAACTTAGCGAAAACCACCCTTAAACGATGTTTTGAACACAAGTACCTTATTTAGCCTAAATTTTACTCAGTGATCGAGACCTCTAGGATAAAAACTTAAATGCTAAAACTATCGAGACCTCTAGGATAAAAACTTAAATGCTAAAACTTTGAGATAATGATACAAGCTTCCCAAAACCGTTGAGTTTGTTTCCTAACACTCGATGTGCACCATTTTACGACTAGCTTTTCAATGACGTTTAGTCACTTTCATGAAATTGTCAAATGACATTATTTTACGACGAAAAGTTATAATTTCATAATCAATCATTAAATAATTATCGTAAGATATCATTTCAGCAGTAAATACTTGTAAATTATTTTATAACATGACGAGATGTCATAAACATATATTTCGACGATAAATTCTATTTTCAAAAACGTACAAGTGGTATAGATTACATATGGATTTGCATGCGCGACATTGTTTCATGACTTATATTAGAGCACATAATTCATATTAGGTTGCGGATAGAGATCGCACCTCATTTCGATATATCTACTTTTGTCATCATAAACATTGCACCAGGTGAGTTCGTAGCCCACTTTTAATCGTTTAATTGTTTTATAAACTCCGGGAGATACATGCTCAACTACTTGCTTTTACTTTACATTTATATGAACTTAAATATCTTTTTGTTTCACTCTAATGGCGTAAGTAGATTATGCCCGAACTAATTGATCACTATGTTATGAGCGCTATTAGTTGAAACACTTTCCTTGATTTTGAACCGACGTGACTGTATATTTGAGCTCTTTTAAATTGATTCGAACCCTTTAACATATAAGTGAACACTTTGAACTTGATCTGAACTTTTTGACTTATAGTTGAACTCTTTTAACCTGTAAAGGACCCTTTTGATATATTTTAAACTTATTTGACGTGATTTTGAGCAGCCGACTATCTTGAAACTTTTGATATTATTCAAGCTCTTTGGTATTCGAACTTTTGACTTCGACTTAAATCTTTGAACTTAATTACACTTGATTGCATTATACTTGATTTCATTACACTTGCTTGCATTATACTTGATTGCATTATACTTGATTGTGTTATATACTTGATTTCATTATAGTTGATTGTGTTATACTAAACTTGAAAGTCTCCCAACATACATTGAGAAATCCTGGTTAAGCATGATAAGTCTCTTTGGATAAAACACGCATTGGGTTTCGTAGATGAAGTAAAACTAATGCTATTACTTTCCTTATGAGCAACACAAAGTCTCCTTGGATAACACATGCATTGGGTTTTGGAGATGAAGTAGAACCAATGCTATTACACTCCTTGTGAGCATCATACCCTTTGAGGTCTCTGGAGATGGAATAGAGACTCATGGCTAATTGCAAGTTTTGATGCTGCGTTAATCGTGATCAATATACTAGTTACATACTTAAAACATTTATACTTTTAACTACTACGATACATGCATACATAATGACACACTTATTTTTAGTGGGTTGTGAACACACATGTTGAAGTTTTGTATGGTAGGAACTTGGGCGGAGTGGATTCTGATGCCTTTGTTTGTGGACTATTCTATATGACCAAAAACTTTTCCTTTTTTACGATCGCTCTTTAAAAGCTTTACTTGTTAACCAAACTCTATGAACTCACTCAACCATGTGTTGACACTTTTAGCATGTTTTATCTCAGGTATCTAAGGCATTCACTTCATGGCATGCATGTGGATTCATCATAGAGTCAGCGGTGTCGTGGCGTCTCACCTATATTTTATACCTTATCGTTTGATTGTAACAAACTTATTTTAGTACCTTGGAAATCTATTGGGACTTAGGTTTTGTAAACTATGATTATTTTGAGAATCAAGCGATATTTTCAAAAGACATTTTAGGTCATTCAATATAATGTAACTTTGATGCTATGACGATCAACCCCGGGGAATTCCATTCCGCGCAAAAGCAGGTAATTTGGAGGTGTGACGATTGGTATCGGAGAATCGGTTATAGAGAACTAGGTTGCATCATTGACCACATACTATAACCACATCATCATAGCATCTCATCATATCATTATAAGTGCATACTCCTTATACATGTTGACTTATGACTCAACAGCAAACATCATATGAGGCGATTAGTCCAAGCATTGCGTAGTTACTCCTAAATTATACAGCACGATCACTATGTCGGGGAAGAATCATGCAATGAAGGTAGTAGTAGTCTCATATGTATATATTCCTTAATCAAGCCAAATTTTCAAAGATTTTCTTCAAGCGACTTGTTTCGGTTTGATCCGGCGATTCTTGTTTGATGAGTTGCAAAGATCAAAGCTAGAAACAAGTTGTTGCCTCGATTTAGCCTAATCTCATGACAGTTCTTGTTTGATGAGTTGTGAGATTAAGTGAAAGTCGGTTACCTAAAAATCTTTTGAGGGTTTTCTGAGAATGGGAAAGCTTGCCTACCAAGCCTAATCATAAGAGAGCATGTATTTAGGGCGAGAAATGCTCACGATAGCACGAGAACGTATTTTAGTTGAGCGAGGAACCCATATGCATGAGCATTGACATAACCATTTTAGACCATATGCGAGCATGAACTTTTGAACCCTTGTCGAGTTGGGACCATAGTATCATTAATTGAATCGAGGCGTGATTCCTCGACATGGGAAGAATGTCACAATTCTCAATTTCGGTCATTTCTCAACTCAATATTCATCATATGGTTCATGCATGGTCTTGCATTTCACATTAAACACATAATTTCTTATTAAATAGCGCTATCGGCGTAATTAATTATTTTGAACAATTGATCGATACTTCCAAAATTATCGATATATTTTTATACTCATATTAAGATTTTAAAAATTATATTATTAGTTTACTTTCGTGTTTCGATTTATTTTGTATATAAATTGTTATATATATATTTCTGACGGTTTAAGTAAATTCTACTCGATAATTATTATTTCACTAAATTTTTGTAGAAATGTATTTTATAATTTTATGACATCGATATATTTTATTTTGTTCCGTTAAAATTTATTTCTAGCTAACGCTACCCTAAATACTTAATAATACAAACAACTTATCCATATTACTTACACTATCTTACAATAATACAACAAAATGCACTACTCTTTCATTCATTTTCTACTTGTCGACCAAATGGGATGACTCAACACAAAACTTGGACAAAATATCTACTAGTATATTGTATTATACTCCTAAAGATCATCACATACAACTCATAATTCACAAAGTGTAAAAACCAAACTTTCTCTTCTTCCTCTCTTCACCATTGAACCGGCCAACCATGGGGATCAGGAGAAGTTCATCAAATTTTAGACAAGATTTATACACTCTAGTATCACTCTTGATTAAGGTTGTGAAATAAAAACAGGTGGGAAAACCTTTGATCATAAACCTCATCAAGTTAACTAGTAAGCATTTCATATTTATCATCATCTTTCATATTTATTTCATCATATTTGAGCAGTATATGCAAGTCATATGGATAGCTATACCACTTTAAATGTTTTTAAGTGTTATATATATATATATATATATATAAATAAATATATATATATATATATATATATATATATATATATATATATATATATATATATATATATATATATATATATATATATATATATATATATATATATATATATATATGTCATCCTATAATTACTCCTTGAAACATATCACTTTTGGTGATGTCTAGGAACGCATGACACCCTAAGAAGGTGTATGGTAGGATTAGAATAGCTTCGGAGTTGGTTTGAATTTGTTAGAATAGGTTTTACAGCGAGAAAAACTCATTTCGACAAGTTTAATTAAGGGTCTGTCCATATTTTTGAATTCTGGAAATTTCGACAGTGAGTAAAATTATTGGCCTAGATATTTAGAAAATACACTTTAAAGCGAAGCGTGGCAGCTGAGCAGGGTTAAAGCGGAGTTATAACGAAGAAGTTATGCTATTTTGAAGTTTGACGACGAAAACTATTTGTTTCAGAAAATTCAGCATGTTGTTTTACCTACGAGTCAAAAAATGAGTCTTAAAGCGTTATGAATTGTGTCGACTTATCAAAAATATATTAGTATACTTTAACTGAATCTAAGGATAAGAAAGCGTGAAGCGGACTTGTAACGATTAAATTACACGCGTTAAACAAAGTTGCCGTAACATTATTATATAAGCAAAAATTAATATATTTCTATTAGACACATACTACGCGAAAGGACCATGTTGAGGGTCGTTTTTAACATGGATGTAGTACTTTCTATAACATGATGTCTTCTAGTATAAGTAAGTTAAGCCTAGCATATTTTCAAAAATGTCCAACCGTTCGTCAATGGAGTTGTAACGAATAAAATATGGTCACTTAAACTTTCTTAGAAAACCACCCTTAGCGATGTTTTGAACACAAGTACCTTATTTAGCCTAAATTTTACTCAGTGATCGAGACCTCTAGGATAAAAACTTAAATGCTAAAACTTTGAGATAATGATACAAGCTTCCCAAAACCGTTGAGTTTGTTTCCTAACATTCGATGTGCACCATTTCTGACTAAATGGCGTTTAGTCACTTTCATGAAATTGTCAAATGACATTATTTTACGACGAAAAGTTATAATTTCATAATCAATCATTAAATAATTATCGTAAGATATCATTTCAACGTAAATACTTGTAAATTATTTTATAACATGACGAGATGTCATAAACATATATTTCGACGATAAATTCTATTTTTAAAAGCGTACAAGTGGTATAGATTACATGTGGATTTGCATGCACGACATTGTTTCATGACTTATATTAGAGCACATAATTCATATTAGGTTGCGGATAGAGATCGCACTTTATTTCAGTATATCTACTTTTGTCATCATAAACATTGCACCAGGTGAGTTAAGTAGCCCCACTTTTTACTGGTTTAATTGTTTTATAAACTCTTCGGCGGAGATACATGCTCAACTACTTGCTTTTACTTTACATTTATATGAACTTAAATATCTTTTGTTTCACTCTATGTGTTGGTAAGTAGATTATTAAATTGATCACTATGTTATAGGCGCTATTAGTTGAAACACTTTCCTTGATTTTGAACCCTTCGACATGTATATTTGAGCTCTTTTAAATTGATTCAGACCCTTTAACATATAAGTGAACACTTTGGACTTGATTTGAACTTTTGACATATAGTTGAACTCTTTTAACCTGTAAAGGACCCTTTTGATATATTTTAAACTTGTTTGGCGTGATTTTGAGCAGCGAACTATCTTGAACCTTTTGATATTATTCAAGCTCTTTGGTGATTGGAACTTTTGAACTTCGACTTAAATCTTTGAACTTAATTACACTTGATTGCATTATACTTGATTTCATTACACTTGCTTGCATTATACTTGATTGCATTATACTTGATTGTGTTATATACTTGATTTCATTATACTTGATTGTGTTATACTAAACTTGAAAGTCTCCCAACATACATTGAGAAATCCCCTCGTTCGCATGATAAGTCTCTTTGGATAAAACACGCATTGGGTTTCGGAGATGAAGTAAAACTAATGCTATTACATTCCTTATGAGCAACACAAAGTCTCCTTGGATAACACATGCATTGGGTTTCGGAGATGAAGTAGAACCAATGCTATTACACTCCTTGTGAGCATCATACCCACCTGAGGTCTCTGGAGATGGAATAGAGACTCATGGCTAATTGCATAAGTTTTGATGCGATGTGCGTGTCAATATACTAGTTACATACTTGAAACATTTATACTTTTAACTACTATGATACATGCATACATAATTGACATACTATTTTTAGCAGTGGGTTGTGAACATACAGGTTGCAAGTTTTATTATGGGGGAACTTGGGCGGAGTGGATTCACGATGCCTTTGCTGTGGACTATTCTATATGACCAAAAACTTTGCCTTTGTTGCCGCGATCGCTCTTTAAAAAGCTTTACTTGTTAATCAAACTCTATGAACTCACTCAACCATTGCGTTGACACTTTTAGCATGTTTTATCCCAGGTATCTAAGGCATTCACTTCATGGCATGCATGTGGATTCATCATAGAGTCAGCGCGGTGACAGCGTCTCCTATATTTTATGCACTTAACTATCGTTTGATTGTAACAAACTTATTTTAGTACCTTGGAAATCTATTGGGACTTAGGTTTTGTAAACTTCGATTATTTTCTGAGAATCAAGCGATATTTTCAAAGCGACATTTTAGTGGATTCGATATATGTAACTTTGATGCTATGACGGTCAACCCCGGGAATTCCATTCCGCTACAAAAGCAGTAATTTGGGGGTGTGACAAAAAAATGGGAAAATGACCGAGGAGGTTATGATAGCGACAACCAACCAAGTAACACTAATCATCATCAACAACAGAATAGAGGGCAAGAAAACATGATGGTTTATGTTCTTTGCATCAATAGAAGGCGAGGTTATCTTTGGAACCTACCCTGTAATCGATGTATGTATCATCACTTTCGGTCTTTGCCCATTAAGTGCTACAAGTATCAAAACTAGGACACCATGCCGGGGAATTGTAGAGGCAAGACCATAGTTACATGTTTCGGATGTGGGGAGCAAGGACACTATCGGAATCAATGTCCTCAAAACTAAGGTCAACAAGTTGAAGGTGCTCTTGGGAAAGCATACATGTTAGAAGGAGGAGAAGCTCAACGGAGATTTCAACAACAGGGAAGGCTGAAGAAGTTGGAAACTAACAGTCTTATTTTTCCTTATGTATTATGTCGTACTAAGTTATGTCTTCCATCGTATCCGAATCTTTATAACTTAGGATGTATCTTGTTTGATAAACCACTCGTTGTAAAATATTCTCATCTATCATACTTTATTTTCTTTCCGATTTGTTATCACTTACGAGAATTTTACTTCCTTCTACTTTAACTGCCATTTTAACGACACGGTTTAAATCTATCTAAACATTGAGAGTTATAACAACTAAGCGAGCGTCACATTATCGTTCCTTAATATACATAGCCTAGCTATGTCTAATTCTGGAGGGATCATGTTATGTTGAGGCTTGATTATTATAAGTCTTGAATGCCAGGTTTTCACATATTCCTAAAAATCAAAGTTATGCTCGCCAGGAGACATTCATCCAATATTTTCTTTACTATATGATGTTTTATGCGCTCTAAATCATCGATAACCATAACGACATCTCTTCATGTCTTCTCTCCTCGTTATTCATCACAAACTCAAATATTCGATAGACTATTGCGGCATTGGGGTGAATTCCTTTTTGGTTGGGCGAATGTGACAATTCCTTGATTTCGGTCATTTCTCAAATTTACTATTCATCTCGGGAATTTACTATTCATTGGTTACTATTCAAAATTTTACTATTCACTATTTTGGTCAGTAATATTAGAGCATTATTTCAAAGTTACTATTCACAAAACACTATTCATCAGGACAAAATCACTATTCAAGTTTCACTATTTCATCATTTATAAGTAAACTAGGTTTCACAGTATCAAACGCATAAACTAAATGGTTTAGCTGCGAATTCATGAACAATCATCAAAGACATTTCATATAGACTAGGTTTAGTCTACATATCATTAGTAACATCATCATCATATTAGTTCGTGCATGGTTTTGCATTTTTCTTAAGCATAATTTCCTATTAAATAAACGCTATCGCGTAATCATTTATTTTGAACATTTGATCGATACTTCAAAATTATCGATATATTTTTATACTTATATTAAGATTATAAAAATAATATTATGAGTTTACCCAGTGTTTTAAATTTATTTTGTATATAAATTGTTATATTTATATAATTCGACGGTTTTAAGTAAATACTACTTTCGATAATTATTATTTCACTCAATTTTTGTAAGAAATGTATTTTTATAAATTTTATGACTTCGAAATATTTTATTTTGTTCCGTTAAAATTTATTTCTAGCTAACGCTACACTAAATAATACTTTATTTATCAAACATACACTACAAATATTAATGTAATACATCTACTTACTAAATTTTTACCACTTTTCTTATTTTGTTTCATCCTTGAATTAGACCAAAAATACATGACACAACATATTTTGTAAATATCTTTAACTAGACTAACACATACACTAGTAGAGTAGATATTTTGACTACACTTATTATTACTAACACATATACACACACATACACTTATCCTAAGGTGTAAACAAAAACCATTTCTCTCTTCCTCTTTTGCTAAGAACCGGCCAACCACAAGGACAAGGAAGGATCATCCAAAAATTTTACAAGACAAGTTTTATACACTCTAGATTCACTCTTGATTAAGGTTGTGAAATAAAAACCTTGGGTGATTAGGAAAAACCTTTGCTCATAAACCTCATCAAGTTAACTAAAGTAAGCATATCATGATCATATTTCATATTCATTTTTATGTTCATTTCATTAAGCTTGAGAAAACATGCAAGTCATATGATGTTTATACCACTTTTTCATTTGTTTTTAAGAGTTATATATATTTATGTCATCCTATAATTACTCCTTGTAATATATCACACTTGGTGATGTCTAGGAACCCATGACACCCTAAGAAGGTGTATGGTAGGAATAGAATAACCGGAGTTGTTTTGAATTGGTTGGAATAGGTTTGGCCGAGAAAACTCATTTAACAAGTTTTCTAAAGGGTTTGTCCTTATTTTGAAATTCTGGAATTTTCGACAGTAAGCAAAATATTTTGGGCTAGATATTTGGAAAATATACTTTAAAACGAAAATGTGGCCACTTGAATGGGTTAAAACTACTCTTGAAGAAGTTATGAATTTTTGAAGTTTGGCGACGAAAACTATTTGTTTCAGAAAATTCAGCAAGCTGTCTCGACTTTTAAGAGTAAATGAGTCTTAAGCGTTGTTAAATGTGTCGACTTATCAAAAATATATTAGTATATGTTATCAAGATTCCGTGGATATAAAGAATGTAGAAAACGGACTCATAACGACTAAGTTATTCACATTTTAAACAAGTTGCCGTAACTTTATTATATAAGAAAAATTAGTATATTTCTACTAGACAAACTTTACGTCAACAAGGGACCATGTTGAGGGTCGTTTTTAACATGGATGTAGTACTTTTTACAAAATGATGTCTTCTAGTAAACGTAAGTTCGCCTAGCCTATTTTCCAAAATGTCCAACCGTTCGTCAAGCGGTTATGTGAATAAAATCGGTCACTTAAACTTGCCCGAAAACCACCCTTAAACTATACTTTGGGCAAAAGTACCATACTTTAGCTATATTTTTCTCTATGATGGAACCTCATGTGAAAACTTAAATGCTAAAACTTTGAGATAATGATACAAGCTTCCCAAAACCGTTGAGTTAGTTTCTTAACACTTTCGGCGTACACCATTCTGACTAGCTTTTCGAGGCCGTTTAGTCACTTTCATGAAAATTTCAGCGACATTATTACGGCGAAAAGTTATAATTTCATAATAAATCACTAAATGATTATCGTAGGATATCATTTCAACGTAAATACATGTAAAGAAATTTAAAAATGGTCCGTTCTGATTATTTTTAAACGATAATGTTATTTTGAAATTCACAAGTGGTATAGATATCATATGAATTGCACAACATTACATCATGACTTATTACATATCATATCATTCATAATAGGTCAAGTTTTGAGATTCATGCTACATTTGATTGTATCCACTTTGCCATCACATCATTGTCCATGTGAGTTTTAGTAGCCCTCTTCTTTATTGTTTTGAATTACTTTTGGGGAGATACATGCTCAACTATTTTTTATGACAATCATAATTATTTGCAAACTATATGTTTATCTGAACTGAATGTTTAGTCATATTCTATATCATAAATTATTGAGCTAAATGTCTTGGTATTATCATTGAGCTAAATGTCTTGGTATTATCATTGAGCTAAATGTCTTGGTATTATCGTTGAGCTAAATGTCTTGAGCATTATCATTGAGCTAAATGTCTTGGTATTATCATTGAGCTAAATTTCTTGGTATTATCATTGAGCTAAATGTCTTGGTATAATCATTGAACTAAATGTCTTGGTATAATCATGAACTAATGGTCTTGAAATTATTTGAACAACTGCATATGTGTTATATCAATTGAATATTGATACATTAAGTAATGTATTGTTATGTGAATTCATTTGACATCATGCATTTGAACATAAACTATACACATTTTGGCAATGGGTTGTAAACACACAGGTTGCAAGTTTTGTATGGGCGGACTTGGGCGAGTGGATTACAATGCCTTTCTTTGCATTAACGATTTTGAAAGGTTTTCATTTCATGAAACTCTATGAACTCACTCAACCTTTGTGGTGACACTTTTAGCATGTTTTATCTCGGTATCTAAGGCATTCACTTCATGGCATGCATGTGGACTTATCATAGAGTTGTGGTGTGACAGCGTCTCATGGGATTTATACACTTTAAAAACATCGTTTGGCTTGTATCAAATTTATTTCCGCACAAGTTGATATTCATTTGGGACCTACACTTTGTAAACTCTGATTATTTTATTAAATCAAGCGATGTATTTTCCAAAGGACACTTTAGGTCGTTCAATATATCTATGCTTGTGATGCTATGACGGTCAACCCGAGGAATTCCATTCATTTGCAAAGGTAATTTGGGGGTGTGTGATTGGTAATGATAAGATCACCCGATCTTGAAAAGTCGATGAGATATGCTTCTTTCGATGACAACCTTGATGATCTCGACCTTATCGAAGCTAACACTCGAAACATGCCGGGAATGTTTTCTTCCTAACCCTTTGAGATCATTAAAATTTGAAGATAATGATGGGACATCTAGCGATGGCGAAAGCGGAAGGCGACCACAAAGAATCGGGCGGTATGTTGGCAAATACCGGGAAGAAGAAGCTCCCCGAAACTTAAGGAGTTACCTCCTCATTTAGAATATGCATTTATCAATGAAGTCGAGAGTTATCTGTTGTGATTTCTCTCTATTATCTATGAAGAAGAAGTCATTACTACGAGGTTTTGAGCAACACAAAGGGGCAATTGCATGGAAAGTCTTTGACATTAAAGGAATTAACCCTTCATATTGTTCCCAAGAATACTTATGGAAGATGATTTTAACCACGTAGTGCAATCACAAAGGATATTAAACCCAAAATACAAGCGTTATGAAAAGCCGAAATCATTAGGCTCTGGATGCGGGTCTAATTCGCTATTTCTAGCCCTTGGGTTAGTCCCATTCATGTTGTGCCAAAGAAAGGAGGAATGACAGTGGTCACCAACAAAGATAATGGTGATACCAACTAGGGCGGTCCTTTGGCTGTTGAGGGTGTGCATTGATTATAGAAAATTAAATGATGCTACGAAAGGATCACTTCCCCACTTCCATTTATCGATCGGATGTTAGAAAACTCTCGGACATGAGTGTTCACTTCCTCGATGGATTCTCAGGTTACTTTCAAATTCCTATTGCCCCTGAGGATCAAGAAGACAATTCACCTGTCCTTCAGAACATTAAGCCTCTGAAGGATGCCTTTTGGACTATGTAATGCTCCGCCACATTCCAGCGGTTGCATGGCGCTATATTCTCGATATGTGTCAGATTTTATGGAAGTCTTCATGGATGACTTCTCGGTTTTGGTAACTCTTTCTCATCTTGTCTTAATAATCTATCTAAAATGCTTGCTAGGTGTGAAGAAACCAACCTTGTCCTGGCGGGAAAAACGTCATTTTATGGTTAAAGAAGGGATTGTTTTGGGGCATACAATTTCTCAAAGCGGGATAGAAGTTGATAAAGCTAAGGTTGACGTTATTTCTCGACTACCTTATCCGACCAACCTAAAAGGCATTAGGAGTTTTCTTGGGCATGCGGGGATTTTATAGGCGATTTATAAAATATTTTTCTAAGCGCAAAACCTATGACCCAACTCTAATGAAAGATGCTAAATTTGACTTTAACGATGATGATGCAAAAAGCTTTTGACATTTAAAAGAAAAGCTGACCTCTTACGGTTATTATTGCTCCTACTTGGGGGAGCGTTTTGAACTCATGTCGCGATGCTAGTGACTATCTTTGTGGAGTCTTTGTTTTAGGATGAGAGGGTGGATAAAAATTTAAACCCATTTATTACGCTAGTAAAACCTTAAATGAGCCGCAAGAGCATTACACAACCAGCGAAAAAGAGCTCCTTGTTGTAGTCTATGCCTTTGATAAATTAGGATCTTATTTAGTAATGTCAAAAGCTGTTGTCTACAGCGACCATTAGCTTTGAAGTACTTATTTAATAAGCAGGATGCCAAACCAATATTGATAAGATGGGTGCTAACGAAAATTTAAAATTGAAATCAAGGATAAGAAAGGAAAAACTTAGCGGTGATCATCTTTCACGATTAGAAAACCACGAGCTCGAGGAACTTGACAATGAAACTATCGGGACTCGTTCCCCGACGAACATATCATGGAGGTTAGAATTAAAGATTCGATGTCGATCCATGGTATCTGATTTGCTAATTACCTAGACAAAAAGTTTTACCAACAACAAAACCTACGATTAAGAAAAGTTTTTTCGGATCTTAAGTATTATACGGGATGATCCGTTTCCTTTTTAAATCCCTGATACGTGTTATTATTGAGATCGTATTTGGGGAAGAGCAAAGGTCTGAAACATTGTCTACCGGACTGCGGGAGGAGGACACTATGGGCGACAATCTGCTCGAAAGGTTTGTGGTGGATTCTTTTAGCGAGCATTTTCAAAATGCCAGGCATGTTAGGGATTGTGGCAGCTTGTCCAAGAAGCGGGATCTCTTCGAATCGAGATGCCACTAAACAATATTATGGTATGTGAGGTTTTGATGTTTGGGATCGATTTTATGGGACCTTTACTCCATCAAAAGAATAAAGTTATATCCTTGTAAATGTCGATTACGTTTAGAAATGGGTTGAAGTCGAAGCTACTGCGGTGTGGCTAGGAGTGTCATGCTTAAGACCATCATTAGCGTCGAGGGACACACTTTTGTAATGCTATTATGGAGAAAGTTAGGAATAGATATGGGGTACTCCATAGAATGTCTACACCTTATCAAACCAATGGTGGCCCGAAAACACCAGGGCACTCAAAGCGGAATTTTAGAAAATCGTCGTGACGAAGGAAAGATTGGTCCGACAAACTCGATGAGGCATTATGGGCATTGGGGCGACTTTCAAAACTCTATTGGAAGCACCCCTTTTAAGATTGTTTACGGAAAAGCATGTCCTCTTCCCGTACAATTGGAACATAAGGCATATTCGGCTCTCAAGAATGCCAACTTGGAGGCTGATATAATCAAGGAACACCGATTTTCCTAAATAAACCGTTTAGCTAAATTACGAGATGAAGCATATGATCATGCGAGCATACAAAGCGGGACCAAAGATGGCACGATAAGTGAATCAAGGATAAAAGATTCGAGGTGGGACATGAAGTTCTCATTTTTAACTCAAGACTCAAATTATTCCCTGGAAAAATGAGATCTCGTTGGATTGGCCCATACACAGTAAGTAAGGTATTCCCTTACGGGACTATTGAGGTTCATAACAAGGAAGAGTTATATTTCAAGGTAAATGGACACAGCGCCAAAGATTTATTATGGGCAGGATGTTAGCAAGCTTCTCGGAGATGAATTCTTCGCTCCGGTCTAGTAGCCCAACGGCTCTGAGTCTAACTTAAAGACTCGTTAAAAATGAAAAGTGTTCTTTTGGGAGACAACCCGAATTATCCCTTTCTCTTGTTTTTCCTTTCTGTTGGGTTTTGTATTTTCCAACCATTTTTGCGAGGAAGCGAGGAACTATTTCTTTGCTGCGATTTAACGACGAGCAGTTAAACTCATCTTGGTGATGCAGTAACCAACGTTTTAGCGGAGAACTCTTGGCGCATTACCATTACGGTAATTCCATCTCGATGGTTGCGCGGTAACTACTAACTTTACGGCTCATACCGGGTTTTCGATTACGGCGTAACTCCCCATAGGAGTTACGATGTAACTCTCCTCTACTTTAATTCTTTCATTTTAAAACACAGTAACCTTGTATTAGTTTTTAAATGAACTTTGTGGGTATGTTCCTTGTAAACCCTCACGAGACTTCACTCGTCCACTTGGGACACCAAGTGGTTTAAAACTTGTTGCATCGCTAAATGCAACCGATGATTCCTACAAAGAGTGAGTTAGGTTGTTTTTCTTTTTATTTTTTTTTCTTTTTAGAATTATGCTTGTCGGTATTGTGATTTGAGGATTGAAGTTTGTTCATGGCAACTTGAGCCGCGGTTCTTTTAGGTGGGCCTTCTTCTTTTTGGAGCAAATTTTAGGGAAGTTCTCGCTCTAATTCTACCTTTCTCTTCACCTTTATTTTAATGCCTAGTACAAAAGGGACTTTGTACATTTCAAGTGGGGGGGACGGGAGTAGAATTATCTCTTGAACTTTATTGCCCTCATTTTTCTAGTTTATTTTGAAAAATTATGCCATTTTTAAAATTTTGAAATGTTTTAGAACCTAACTAGATTAGACCTTAGCCCGAGCACATACAACCCTTAACATTACATGGTGAGATTAGCCTTATCCGTTTCCAATATTTTACCCCAAATCCACCAAATTATGAGTGTGTGGGTAGCTTGTAAACTTTAGAACTTGGCCTTTGCATCATTTCGAGACCATAGGCGAGGTATGTTGAGTTAGCTCGATGTATTTGGACTTTTAGGTTTTAGAAGGCAATATTATGGGATTATCACCCAAACAGCCTACCATTGTGAGTCTATCGATTAGTCACCTCAACTTTTTGACCCCTATGTGAAACCCTTTTGTTGCACTCACCGTTAGTGCAAGATACCCTAGATCACCCACGAGCCATTCCTTTCATTTTGTCAACCTAATATATTGTTTCATTACACCTATACACTTTAGCCTACCCTGTAGTCTTTATTTGTGATTGGGAAATCATCATTTTCCTAAGTTCAAGGTTCGAGTGGAAAGGTTCGGAAATCAAGCTTTCATCGACAACATTTATGAAGATCATTGAAGACCCCCCGAATTCTCATTGTTCATCTCAGTGGGGGATGTTATGTTATTAAGTTATGATTGAAGAAAAAAAAATCGAAAAAAAAATTGATTGAGTTATGATATTGTAAAGTGCGATGTTATAAGCACTATAGTATGAGCTTTATTGATTAGTATAGAGGAGGCCACCTCGACCATTTGAAGATAGAGTTGGTAGTTTGCCAACATAAGAAGAAAAGGTGGTGTGCCCATCACGACGTCCTCTAATGACACATCTACCTTGCATTTCATGATCCGGTTTCTAGACTTCTAAACTTGAACTTTGAGCGGACGGTAAGTGGTGATGACTTGGTTATAGATTTAGACTACCTGTTTGTTTTTAATTTTACACCAATTATATATCAGTGTCTTATCCTACCCTTTAGTCATGAAGCATATCTATTTGATGCAGCGAGCAATCTTTGGTGTCTTGGCCATGGATTTGGTCATGTATCATTGATTTTGTCCTCAACCGCGTGACATGTTAGTAATGGCGAGTCACCTAACAATGCGTGTCTACCCATATTGCCTTCGAGAATTGTTTAGCCCTTAACTCTAGTGTTGGAGATTTGTTATGTCGCCAAGCTTATGATAGAATACATGCTATGACTGTGCGATTGAGTGATCACCCGAAATTGACACTTAGAATAGTTGAGAGATTTGAGTGTTTGTTCCCCTTTAGTGAGGTGTTCGGCTTTGTTTTATTCAGCATAAAGGGTTTGTAAACTCATATTTTCGGTTTTGGGAGATATCTTTTTAGGAATCTATCTAAAAGGTCTACTTGAGGGCAAGTAGAGTTCAAGTGGAGGGATATTTGATAACATCAAATAGTCATGAATATTAAGTGTCAATTTCCCACGATAATGCTCATTATTTATATCATTTATATGGATTTACGCTTGTTTTCCATTGTTTTCCACTTCAGGTAAATTACGAGCATTGGAGCCAAAGAGGCGAAAATGGAAACATTACTAAGATTTATCACGGTATGCCTAGTTTGAAAAAGTTACGGCGTAACTCCTCTCTCACATTACGCTTGCGTAACTATTATGCGTGACTCAGAATACCAATTTATCAAGAGGTTACGCGTAACTCTTCCCAAATTCTGACGTAACTACATTAGGTCAAATGAGGATCCACACGCGCTGATACTTACGCGTAACTCGTGCATCACTTACGGCGTAACCGTTTTTATTGAAGACTACGGTAACCACTTATTAGGTTCTGTGCCGTAACTAGCGAATCTAGTGTATTTCTACGGAATAGAAGGTTACGGCGTAACTCCTAAATTGGTTACCGTAACCGCACATGGCCTATAAACTACCCCTACGAATTCCGGCATTTCTAATCATCCCATTCCACACAACTCTCGAGAATGTGGGAAAAAGCTCAAGGCGGTATAGGGGAGCATACGAATTTGTTTCCAAGGGAGAATTCACTCCATTACGATAAGCTTTAGCGTTTTATATTTCTTTTACTTTCAATTCATGTATTTCGTACCTTTGAATATTGAATTGATTTGCATGATTAATATGAGCGGCTAAGCACCCTTTGTGCTAGCCTAGTTATGATTCCTTAATTTTTTTGTTTGCGTTTACCTTTACTTCCGTACAATTATTTCTAAGTGTATGCATGCATAGTTCTTTGGTAGTCACCCTTGTTTTGGTAGTTTTGAAAGGCGGTAGAGGCCAATTGCCTAGGAGATATGACCAACTGACCCTAGGTGAGCGGACTGAGACGGGAATGATAAGATATGACCAATGATGACCCTTCTACTTGTGCGATTTGACCAACCGATCACCTATCGTTTGGATGAACTTAAGAATTGGGGGTGTAGTGTCTAAGTTCCTAACGGGCGGGCACTCACTATTTAGAATCTAGCATGTAGCGGTACTTAATGACTTGGCTTAGGGACCGGGTGAACAAGGGACTTATGACGGTGCTGATTTCTCTGTGGTGGCATCTTTGCTGATAGGTTAGGGCGAATTGACCAAATTTTGTCCTCTCGAATTTGACCCCACCTGAAGTAATTGGTAGTAGGTAGACGTAGACATAACTATCTAGGAGGATTGACTAGTTTAGCACCACTATTCCTCTATTGATTTCCCTTTTCCCATTTATCTGCTTTCATTCTACAGTAGTAGTTTAATTAATTAATTCCTTATCGAAACCATCATTATTCTATGACAATTAGACTTAGTGTAGGATCATGAATATTATGTTGTTTAGATGATTCGGGTGGTCTAGGATGATGATAGTATATGAATGCCATGGTTAGAGAGATGAAGAGAGTTGAGAGGGAATTCTAGAGAGATAAACAAAAGTGTAAAAGGTTAGATTAGAACTTCCAACCCTCTACCTTGCAAGGTAGAGGGTATTTATAGGTTACAAACTAAACGACCTCCTGACGGCCTATGGATCGGTATCACGATGGGTAAAGACCCGTCCTTCCTCCACGGTGTTACACTACACTAATCTACGCTACTAACTGACTAATAAACTACTAAATAACGTAACAAACGACACGTCTACGAGCTAACATATGCTAGACTTATAATTGGAGTGACCGACACTTTAACATGGAATTTCCAATTCCTAACAATCTGCCCCTAAGGGAGGTCACCCCATGAAATACATTTTGCTTCCTAGCATTCTATCTTTGACTTCGTTCTTGGGCTCGTAGACTTGAATTCTTCATTTCCGCAATCTTTGTGCTTTAGTAGCGATTCTTCAAAGTCCGCATTGATTTGTACTTTTAGTGGAGGCCTTTGAACTGATCCACATCTTTGATGATCTTCGAGCTATCATTGAGATCATCAGCTACAGTAAATCTTTGGATCACCCTTTGTTGTGTTGCCATCATGTGAAGTTGTGACTTACGGACCGACATGCTCATACTTTTTGGATCATGACATCTTTCCATCAGAGTAGCGGAAGCCTTACTGGTTCATGATATTTGCAGCAGCGAAACAAAAGCATGGTATGAAATATCAGAGCCAGGTTATGTAGATATGCACCGGTCATGATTTCTTCAATTAAGTGTGGATGTTGTGAGCATGCGGCTTTGGATTGACTCCTCAATTCTAATCATTACCGCAACCGTCCAAATGTACCTGCAAACAACGGTTAGCAATAAAACACATGAAAGTGTCTTTGATCACTTTCGTTGAATTGAGGTACACGGCCCGCGGTTCCCGTTGATCGTTGACATCTTGCCGTGATCGGGTAGAATTCGAAGAATCTCCTTGATGAGGGTTTCGGTGCTGTTCTAGCGTTCTCAAACCGAACGTCTCAAAGAAGACAACACGAGTGAGTGAACCGACAAATTGAGATTTCTTGATTGATAGAAAATGATTTGAAAACAATCTCGTATTGCTTAGAAGAAAGAGTTTTGCAATACGACGAAGGTTTTATAAGAAAGATCAATTTTCAATCAAAATACCTTTTGTATTAGAAAAGAGTACACATTCGGCGGTGCTAGAAAAGAAGATTTGCACATCGAATGGTTTTTCCAAAAGTATTTTTTCAATCAGAGATACTTTTGTGTTTGAAAACATAAGTACACATTCGACGTGCTAGAGAAAAGAAGGTTTGCACATCGAAAAGTTTTTCCAAAAGCATTCGTCAATTCCATTCCTGGACCAAGGTTGATTCACGGGTGAATCACCCCATCGTTTCTATCCAGTTGTCACAAGCTTGATCTTTAGAAAGGATCTCACATGTCACCCACCAAGAGCTTGTTTGATGTTGGCTCTAGAAGGATTTCCATCTTCATCGTGAATATTTTTACATACCACTCTCGGATGTTCTGGCAATACCACAAGGATAATGCGTAGGACTCTCAATATATACTTACTTTCCACATTGTGTGAAACAGCAAGTCTTAATTAATTTAGTGTCCTAATGAGATATTGTGGATGATCTCTTGGCTCTAGACTCAATTGTGCACATTTGGTTTCCTATGCCGGAGACTAGGGAGAGGGTCTCCTTCTTCAATATCAACAATCTCTAAGAGAAAGTCGAAAGATTATGTTGGTTCCCCGTGAGAGTGAAACAAGTCCTTTTAAGAGGAACTTGAGTAGCTTGGGAAGTTTAGTGCGGTGCATCACTGGGTCCATGACATCTTGTCTTCAATACCGGTGTTACCTTAGTAACAACCAGTAGCATATGTATTGAACCCGGTTTTCGCCCTAAGGTTGAATTCTTGGAGGGTTAATTCTTTTCATCCTTTTTCACATTCAATTCTTTTTCATTCTTCAACCCCTTCGTAAGCTTATGAGACTTCATAACTAGAACCTTGTTGGGTTTATTCCAGTACTAGCTCTGTCTCGGTCTGCACTCTTCCCATTTCTCATTTTTTCTCTTTTTCAATATACCTAAGGACTATACACTATCTAGTGGATTATCCCCTGGGTAGATCCCTCGATTCGGCGGATCGTGGGACGAATACCTAACCTAACCATCCTTATAACTCCATGCATAAAGTAAATTGGTCGGTCTTTTGGTATTGTTCTTTCCTTCATGAAACCAATTGAAAAATCATTTGGAAAAACAATCAAGGTACTTGTGATACGAGATCAAAGCATTCTGTACCTTAATAGTTTTGATCATTTTAGAAATGCTCCCCCTCAACATGTGCATATGATTTAAAATTGTTTGACACATGGAGGCAAGCGTTCTTTGAAATAATTTCTTTGAAATAATTTCTTGATCACAATTTCCTTAGAAAAAGCCATTTGAATTTCTTTGGTAAAATTCTCCCCCTCAATATGTGCATAGGATATTTGAAATCATTTTATCACATAGAGGCAAGAGTTCTTTAGAAGCACATCCACGATCACAAAAGCCATTAAGAAAACCATTAGCTCCCCCTCAATATGTGCTTCGAGATTTGTGCGTTTAGCATATATGAGAGAAGCGACTACATTTTCATCAAATCGATCATCATTTATCAAATTTCATTATTAAATCACAAATTCTCCCCGATCAAAAATATCAAACCTTTTGAGATTCTGGATCTCAAGTGATTTAATTAGGTTTATAAAACATGGGAGAATATGTGCCTGGTTTAAATACTCATCTTGTTTTTGGATAAATCCTCCTTCTCAACATGTGCATTGTATATTTGAAATCATTTGGCATATGGAGGCAGGAGTGCCTATAAACGACTAAAACCAATTCCATTTAAACAGATAAGAGATTTAAATCACGATCTCTCCCCGATCAAAAATTTCAAACCTTTTGAGATTTGTGATCCCAATTGATTTAAATCATTTAAAAGATTTTGAGGAAAGACGTGGCAAGATTTAATTTTTGAAAAATGACATAATAGGACATTTTAAGACATTAAAGATTGTTAGTGTCAGGTATGATAGTTTTAAGAGATCTTTAAGTAAAATAAAACAATTTCACAATCAAACAAGAACAGAAAATTTTTTATTTTGAAAGACCTTGATTCAAAAGAAAAATCATACCATGACATAACATTAAATCTTTAGATCACTACTTTTTAACGTACACACGGACTTTTAAGAAGAAATATTGTTTGAAAATATATTATTTTAAATCACTCTCCCCCTCAATCGATGACCGAAGTCGATGATTGAGTGACTCAAGTTTTGATAAAATGAAGTCCGGTGATTTTCAAAATTAAGTCCAATTAATTTTCAAAACAATATTTTCCATTTTCAAAACAATTTAATCAAATTATTCAAAATTGTTTAAAAATGGTATCCTGCACAAAGATACGTTATGTGGTTGAGAAGCTTCGTTGTTCTTGTAGGGACTTGGAAGAAAACCGTCTGCAGATCAAATGGTGAGACTTCTTCACGTTGCATTTTGAATGCCAATTGAGGTCAAATTAAGCTCCGTTTCTTCAATCACTTAGAAGAAAACCATCTGATGCGTGATGATGAGACCTCTTACGTTGCATTTGTGCCAACTCTCCATTGAAGTCCAATTAAGCTCCATTTCTTCATTTGTCAACCCAAGAAATAGTTACCCTTTCCTTTCGGCATCCAATCGTCTTCAATTGTGAGATCCGGATCGGGAACATTCTTATATACCGATATACCTGCATACGTTAGTGAACATACATACAAATATATGGTGGTCGACAACACCCAAACTACAATCGACTAATTCAAGTCAATTCAACAAATCAATCAGTTCATATAAGGTATGGGAATTATGTGTTCATCAAACTCTAATCATATAAACCTAACAATCATATCCTAGAAACCTAGTCCTTCAACATAGGCAATTATATTTTTACAGATAAGCACGTAGGATGATAAAGATAATCTCGTTAGATGATATGATTTGAAAACATTCTCCCCTCAATCAATGACTTAAATTTACGAAAAGTTTAAAAGCGCTGAAGTCATTGATTGAGTTTTCAATTTTAACGAAAACTCTGAAACTGATTGTATTTCAAGCAACTCATTTACCACCAATTTTGAATACAACAAATATTTTTCTGAAGAATTTTTAGACGGAAAAACATTTGTGTAGGAACAGCAGTCCTTCGACATACTTTCCTCATTTTGTTTTAGGATAAGTGCACGAAATATTTGAAAATATTGGTTTAGTGAAGCACTTTCCTTTCTATAAAGAGCGGGTTGCTATCTGAAATAATAGCAAACCATAGTTTTGTAGCCCGGGTTACAGTCTGAAATAACTGTAAACCATAGTTTGTGACATGTTTTGAAAAGAATATTTACACCTCCTGCTCGAACTTCATCTATGGTCCCGTGCCATTATTGAATGACATTTCTAAGACCGCAGATGTTATCGATACCAGAAGACATGTCATGAGAAACACATATTTTTGGTATTTTTAAATTTTTCTGATTTTTATGGGTTTTTGAAGATTTTATATTTTTCTATTTTGTTTTGTTGGATTTCTATTTTTGTATTTGGTTTTTGATAAATATATACACAGATAGATAAGATGATATAGTTAAAGAAGATGATGATACGAGTACCGAGATAAGGATATCGAACAGCACGTCGTAGAAGATAGAATTCGTCATCTCTTAAACTTCCACCACCAAAGCTTCCAAGGCTCTTGCATTGAAGAAAGAAATTGAACCATCAGAAAGTGAGACTTTGTGAGCTTCACCCCAAACCAAAATCCTTTACGGCGGATTCAAAGCTTTTTACAAGATTCTCTCTTAGCCAGGTCATGGGAAGCACCCATTATCATAAATCCAGCTGCTCCTTTCAATAATAATCACCGTGATTCTTCGTTCGAGGTTATATCATCAACAAGAGCAGCAACGTATCATCCCACACATAAATAACTCTTCTCAAATTTCATTATCCACGGTATGATGCAATCCATTCCAACAGGTGTGAAGAGACCACTTCCCCCGAGTAGTTGAATTGATTCAGTCAGTCTCTTTGTATAATGCTCAAGAACTCTCCCGAATACACATCATGAGGGTAATGAAGAACACCTCCCCAATGTTCACATCTTACGTCCTTGATGACCGTGTATGAAGTTCAAGAACCCGAAGTACACCAATACCCAAGAACTCTCCCAAATACACATCATGAGGGTAATGAAAAACACCTCCTCTATGTTCACATCTTTCGTCCCTGATGAATGAGTATGAAGCTCAAGAATCCGAAGTACACACATTTCCAACGAGAGAATAACTGATAACACCTCCCTCATGTTACACATTTATCTTCCCGAATATGTGGGTACTTGTGTACCTCATTTATCTTGAAACTTTCACTAACATCACTTCCCCGTAGTTGGAATAATACCACTAAGCCTTGATGACTAAAACCTTGAGTTTCTCTGCGGTCATGACATTTGTTTTCCCGGGATGTCTTCAATCACTTAGAAGAATTAAGTTCATCAAGTTTACTCGCCATGAGTCAAACCTTGAGTTTCTCTGCGGTAATAACAATTGTCATCCCGAGATATCTTGAATTACTTAGAAGTATTAAGTTCATCAAGTTTACTCGCGTTTAGATGCGTGTCTCCTTCCCCCTTGCTGGTTTTGACACTTCAGAATCATCAACTCTTTAAAGGCCCAAATACTTGAAATCTGTTGAGAAGATCGCTTGAAGTCTTTGTGAGAATCAACATGCTGAATAATGTGAGCAAGTCTAATTGGGGATTAAATCTGACTTTTCACTCTCCCCCAATTAGTGCTCTCCCCAAAATCGACAATCTGTTTGATAATGTGATTAAGAAGAAGTCTTTAGATCTTTAAATGCAACTTGTCTTTAGTCTTCTAACATGTAGCAGAAAATTTAGAACCGACTGTAGACTCAACCTTCTTCAAGATTGTCGGTTGGGGAATAGAAAGTTAACATCTTCAACTCACACCAAAAGCATCCCACTAAAACATCCCAATTAACTTACATCTTGCAAATCCCTTAACTAAAATCCCTCCCAATCAAACAAGAACAGAAAGATGTTCATCAAGGAAATCGACAATCACGAACGAACACAAGATGGTAACACCAAACTACCCATCACATCAAACAAGAACGAGAGATTGTTCGAATCATCATGTTGATGTATTCGTGAAGCATTAACCGGAAGCACTTTGTCGATAAACTCATCAATCCGAGTGAAGATGTCAACCAACGGCTCTTAGAAGAAACATCATGTGAAGATGACCCGATAATAAGAAGCTCGGTTCTTACATGAGTTTGGAGCCGTTTGACCATTTATTCTCAAATATCAATCAACCATGCAGTAAATTCACACTTCATCTCCCCCTCAAGAATTGCATACGGAGTTGCCATTCTTGATTAAACAAGTGAATATCTTCAACAAATGTAGTCAATTCACACTTCTCCCCCGCAAAATTAGCACATGATGTCACCATCGTCATATTAGTTGAGCAAGTGGAATAAGAAAACAATCAACAGTAGCCCGGTTCATTTGAGAATTGAAGCGCATGGAAAAAGCATAAAGCATGAAGCATGTTGACGAGAATTGTCATAAATAAGAAGATTTCTCTTCTTGCAAAGATAATGCGCACTGAAGCGTATACATTTCTTTTCTTTGAGGAACGAGGCTTGAACTGTTGTGTTCAAACGTCATAATCTCTCTCTTTTCATCATCTCTTGGCTAAACATGTAATCAACCCCATTATCATTCAGTAGGCTATTTGTCGTGACGGTGATGGAAAAACCCAATATGATGAATTTGACCACAGTAAACTAACCAGAACTTCGTGACTTATACTTGCACATATGTAACAAAGAGCGGTGCCGATTTCCATTAGCATCTCTATGTACTCTCTATGTACTCTATACTCTTCAACCAACCAACCATCAAGTATAAGACGTACATTACCTCTTGAAAATCCACAATTGATTGTGACGAGCACTACAACGTAACTCCTTAAAGTGATAGTTATTTTGTGGTGGTATGAGCCCAATTCCCCCAAGTGGTAAAAGAAATGGTAAAAGACACCCAACAATAACTAGATTTCCAAGTCTTCATTTTTAATAATAAGCTCGAACAAGGATCATGAAGAATCTTCATCCAACCATCCCCGATACCTTCAGATACTAAGTACACTCGCCCGTGATATTTCACTTCAACCTCAAATATATAATAGTGAATTAACTCCGTTGTCACATCTTCTTGGTTACAAGCTCAAATCTAGCCTCCTTTGACATTTTAAGTGAACTATGATAATGGTTTCATCCCGACCATGGTTAAAAGCACATAACCCCGTAAAACCATGTAATAACCAAACAGCCATGACGAATATCCAAACACACATCCAATTCATGAAGTACACCCTTTTATCCCTTCTTCGAAGTAGAAACCGTAGCACTAGCATCAGAAAGGATCCCGACCTACACTTTCCTTTCTCTAGGATGATTCCATCATCACGGGATTTTACAATTCTATGGTTTAAACAGAGAAATAGTTTCTTTTGCGGGATTTTACAAAACCAAGAATAACCCGTAAAATATATTTAGAAATGCTCATTACTTTAACCAGGATGTTTTCATTATCACGGGATTTTACAAGTCTATGATTTAAACCGAGAAATAAGTTCTTTCGCGGGATTTTACAAAATCAAGACAAAACCGTAAACAATGTCAGCTTGAATGAGTTATGACAACCTTGGTTTCGGTGAATATCTGTTTTAGGGGAACATGCAGCGGTTCATCAGCGATTCATACTCCAACATCAACAATATCATCAACCATCCAATAAACACTTTGGTAAACACATCTTCCACATATTCTGATGGCTATTGCAGTGACTACATTGTGAAGTAAATCTGATATACCAAACTTGATTATGAAGTGAAATTCCACAGATTTGTTACTTAAACTTGTACTAATCCTTGTGAAGAAGAAACGGTGTACCCAATGTACAAAACCTCTTGACATATTCTCAACTGCGTGAGACACCAAAGTGATAGTTATGTTGTGAGTTAAGCGAGAAAGAGTCACAAACGTAATTAAATAGCCAAGTCTTTATCACACTCAACAAAAGCCGAAACTAGTCATCTTCGCGGAAGGGTAGAAAGAAAGAAGACGAAATAAGTAAACGCGCCCGGAAAGCCTCACTCCAAATCCAAATATGAAATACCATCCAAATAACCCCGTAGTCAACTTAGATAAACAATTCAAGGCGTGACATACAATACTCCGTGAGAATGCCTAAACCAAAGTATCGAACCACAACAAGTCTCGTCATCATATCCAAACACATTATCAACTCTCACAACCAATCAAGTCTCATCGACAAATGTCATAATTAAACTCATCATCGAATCTCTTAAACAAATCTCACATTATCCAAATTTAAAAAGAAATCAAATTCATGAGAATCCCATTAGACCATCATCCAATATCCAAGTCATCACATGAATAACTCAAGCCCATATCCGCTTTCAATCTTTGACATACCACTTATTCTTGAGAAATATCATTGCGTATGTATCCGCATTATGAGATAGTAAAGTTTAGATAGCACAAATAATTTAACCACCGTCTCATATAACCAATCATGTCTAAATCACACGAATGGATTCAACAAGAAGTCTGGGTAATACCTCCGTTCCATTAGTTCATTTAAACTCCCGATCCAATTTATCATCTCAAATGCAATACAACCATGTCCAAAATCCACAATTGAATACTAAGTGTGTATCAATTTATCGTGTGTTCACAATGATAAGTAACATGTCTAACATATAAACCCATGAACCAACATTCCACATCTGAGATATTACAACTCGGCCCACGAACGATTTATAACACACAGCCCTTTAAATCCACAAATAGCCCAAGTTCATTTATCAAGAGGCGCAACCCATGAGATTAGTATCCCTAATTTCGAGTGTATAAAACAACACTCACACACTTATTTGACCTAATCCCTAATATCTCTCAACTCAAACCCTAAATCATCTCACTTATCAATTCAGTCCGCCCCCCAAAAATACACATATCTGCTTCTGTCACAAAATAATCCGCCTCCAAAACCTATTATGCATTTCATTTACACACCACAGGGATGGTATGAGTAACATCTTATAAGCCATATAGATGGAATAGATGGGTCCTTCATTCGACTAAGCCACAGGGATGGTTTAACCGAATCAAATAAGCCACAGAGATGGTGTGATGGTTTCGAGATGACAGCAAGATCCAACAATCATGTTTAAGGTAGGTTTAATCTTTTTCATTTGTTGTTATAGAGTCATAAGCGAGCCAAACAAATGATATAACAATATTGTTAAGATCATTTGTTTAATTCGTATATTAACACCAATTAGATCAATGGAGAGGTTTGTTTCTCTCAAGTGTTTGGCCCTTGATGTCCCTTGAAGATATGAGAAATGAATATGAGATCGTAACTTATTCGAATGAGATCAATATTCCATGTGATTTTTCATCTTTTAATGAATTAAGGAGTTGGGTTAACAACAATATTGTTAATAATATCCGTTTTGAGTCCATTTGTATATCGATGATGATTATATCGATTCGTGTCTAAGACTCTTGTTAGTCTTGATGTTTCATTGGAGAACCACGAATCATAAACTGAGATCATATGAGCTTTTATTATCGATTAGAGTCTTGATGTTTTAATAAAATGAAGTTGATGTGTTAAAGGGATTTGGAATGGATGTTGGGTTAGAAGTGTTGGATCTGTTTGTATGTCCACATTTCATTTCAGTTTAGCGAATAACATGTGATGGTATTAGACCTGAGGTCGAGAGGTGTTGTTTGTGTTGGAGTTGGATTTATGTATTGAAACTGTTGAAGTTGTTTCTTTTCATTTCGATTCCTTCTTCATTTCTGTCTCGCATCATCAACTCGCGTCATCTCCAACTCGCATCATTAACTTGTATCACCAACTCGCATTAACTCAAAAGTCAATACGCATCATAAATCACAACTCGCATGTTAACAATACAGTGAATCTGGACAAGTTAAATAACTCGCATATGGACCATAGCAACTCGCAGTTGATACATTGAATCTGGACCAGATGGCAACTCGCATTTTTTTGAAATATTAGACAACTCGCATAATGGTCATTGTATCTGGACATTATAACGACTCATATCCAGGAATACATTGAGTCAGGACAGTAAATACTGTCAACTCGCTTTCAAAAAATGACAACTCGCTCAATCAATAAAAAAAATGTTTAACAACTCGCTTATAAGAATAGACCAAGATCAGACCATTTTATCACAAAACTCAGAAAATAGTATGCAAGATTCTTTTGACCCATGTTTGACCACAGAACTGTTTCACAGGTATGGTGCAAAAACTGTCATAAAACCCAAAAACTGCATAGACAAAACCCAGTTGTACTGTTTGACCAAATAATTAAAACAGTCTTGAATGAACAAATTACATAATAATAATAAGACAGCTTCAAACAATGAATTTGACTCATGCACAATGACAATAAACAAACATTAACCAAGTTTCATCAACACACATCAAAAAATGTAAACCAAACCGCATACATAACCCGCATGAAAAACCCGCATAAACCATGAGTCCAACCACGAATCAAAACAAACAACAAAACCTGGGCTCTGATGCCAATTGCAGGATCGTGAATATTATGTTGTTTAGATGATTCGGGTGGTCTAGGATGATGATAGTATATGAATGCCATGGTTAGAGAGATGAAGAGAGTTGAGAGAGAATTCTAGAGAGATAAACAAAAGTGTAAAAGGTTAGATTAGAACTTCCAACCCTCTACCTTGCAAGGTAGATGGTATTTATAGGTTACAAACTAAACGACCTCCTGACGGCCTGTGGATCAGGTATACAGTGGGTAAAGACCCGTCTTTCCTCCACGGTGTGACACTACACTAATCTATGCTACTAACTGACTAATAAACTACTAAATAACGTAACAAACGACACGTCTACGAGCTAACATATGCTAGACTTATAATTGGAGTGACCGACACTTTAACATGGAATTTCCAATTCCTAACACTTAGTAATAATCTAACACACATAGCTCTTGGGACGACCTCGGCTTTACCATTTACTACACTACACACGACCGGGTACACTGCACGTTAGTGCATTAGGGTAGACCATAGGTATAGCGAGACACTATAAATATTAAGAGTTGGTCAGTAAAACCTGCATCAGTTAAGCACCTAGTTCCATTGCAATGGAGGAACTACTACCCAACACTACACCAACAACTAATCCCAAAGGAGATCTACTCCTTTACAACATCATCAAGGATATCAATATCCTTGGATCTAGTACTAATCTATCTTGTACATCGAAACACACCATATCGAATTTACATCTAAGGCACCTTTCACTAATGCCTTTAACTAGATCTTCAAGACACCCTTCACTAATGTCTTGTGTCTTGACTTCTAAGCACCCTTCACTAATGCTTCTAATCTTGACTTCTAAGCATTTATCGCATGTGCTTATGATATGGACGATAGATACCCTTCACAAATATCTTCATCTTGACACTTGAGACACCTTTCAGAAATGTCTTCAACACTTCTTAGAAAAGAAAAACAATCATCAACAAGAAGACTTCAGTAGTCTTGATGATGAGGAAGCATGGCAACTCATGGACTTGAGCTTGCTCGACTTCAAAGGTGGTGATCTTGCCTTTAAGAGGAACCTAGAAGATCACACAAGAACAAAACTACAAACATAGATCTCTTGGATATGAGGTTAGAGAGTTTTTAACTCTAGGGGAAAGTATGTTAGAAAGGGGTGAGAAATAATGAAGAAATAGCTCACTATTTATATAGGAAAAATTCCACTATTCCCCGGATCCCACGGATCCCTTCCACAAGGGATCCATCTAGCGTAAAGCTAGGGATCCGTGGGACGCTCCCTTTTACCCAGGGGTATTTTGGTTATGGGTCATGGGTTATGGGTTGGTCCATGGTTTTTCCTTAGATTTAATTTATCTAAAGTATACATTGTATCTATCCAACTTGGGAATGGGTTATGATTCATGGGTTATGGATATTATCCATATATGATATAAGCATGATGTCATGCAATGGGTTCTGGGTCAAGCTCCATGGGTCATGGGCTTTGGGTTGTACCCAACTACATTCAATGTATTTGCCCAATGGGTTATGATACTTAAGTTTCTACCCATTTATATTACCCAATATACTACATACTAGTTATGTGTATATTTTACCCAAATATGTAAACACTAGTTGTTGTACATATGTAATATTTAAATCATAAAATCACTTATACTTGTTTTAGTGTTTTATGTGAAAATGTGAATATGTTAGAAACTATTAGTTCAAACCAATTACGTATTTTATTTGTTTCGTTAAAATGATTTTACGTTTGTTATCGACAAAACATTAGAAGATCGTGAAATATAAATAAACGTTTTTACGGCTTATTTGTATTAACATTTTGGTTACAATTTGTATATGTAGACTTTATAAGTCAAATTGTGTTATTCCAAATGTTTCTAAACTGCACATCCAATTGCAAACTGAACAACGTAAACAACAAAACCAAAACTACAAATGCAAACAAAAGATATTTTAAAGACTAAAACAATTCCGTGTGGTTAATAATTTTTTGGTTTATGTTGACTTTATAAGTCAAAATGGGTTTTTCCAAACACCCACCTAAACTGCATAAGCAAATACTACAAAATGAAAACAACAAAGCCAAAATATACATCCACCACCAACTAATTATACCATATAAAGAAAAATATACATGTTAACAAGTATCGTTTTCAGTAACCATCATCAAGAAAAAATATACATCTTCATTACATCAACAACTAAAAATAACAGGTGAACTTCTTGATGGGAAACTTGATATTCATGGGGGGAGAATTGAGCTCCTTAGGGGGAGGCACATACCACTCATTCCTATTTGTGCTGGAGCATCCCACAGCTGCTCCAAGACCAAGTACAACATTTCTAATCTTCCCCTTTGTTTTTAGCCTTTTATGAACAAGGGTGGTAATAGGTTGTGAATTTGAAGCATTGGGAGTGGAAGCCTTGGAAGCTTGGGAAGTGGAACCTTTCAAAGTAGTACTCTTAGAAGACATGATCCCAAAATCATCATCAAATGTGTCTGAAATAATGATGACATCAACTTCATTTCCTTTCAAGTTAGTATCTGGAAAGATAGACAAAATAGAAAGAAATCAGAGTTCACCCATGTAACACCCCCAAGTCTCGGTACAGAGGAAGACTTAATCAAGTTTCGGGGCATTACTATTGGATTGGTATCTCACACAAGTATAGCAAAAGATATTCATTTAACATTCAAAACCAATCCCAAATTTAAGTATTCGAAACACTTAATCCAAAAGTATAAATTTTAGGCCCAAAACATGATTTAATAAAATAGGTCCCCAAAGTTTATCAGAGTCAGAAATGATCCTTGAACCCCGCCTTCTTGCCAAGCTTCCACCGTTCACGTATTCCAAACATCTCTCAAATACCTGAGAAATCATGCTAAAAGGTCACTTTACTGGTGAGTGCATAGGTTTAAATTCAACAAAATCATAGTGGACTGAAGGTTGATTTGCTATGCAAGACCTAAGATAGATAAATACCGTTTACACACACCGATCCTACCCGAATCACCAACCATATAATCATATCCCACATCCAGGGATTACTTGGGCCCCGACTCTATTCCAGACTGTCGTGGCAACCTCTAGAACGATTTGCCAACCCGGACTAGGTCAGGTAGAAGTCTATTCTTAGCTAGGCACGGTTATACCTAGACTAAGGCAACAACTATCGCACATCTATCTAACCATCAAGCATACAAGCAAATCCAAATAGTTTTATTCCAAAAAAAGCAGTAGCATGATTCTCACCCCAATATAGTTAAAAACGTAGATAAAAGTGGGGCTATGAAACTCACCTTAGCCAAAACAATGCACTTATTCACTATTGATACGACTGGCATCTAAAGCTAATCATCACGGCATCCAAAAGAATGTACGACGAGTTCAATAGAACAGAAGTGACGCAACCTAATGCGTATACGATAATCTTAAAATACGGCTCATACGGTAAAGAAATCAATAAAAGTAATGTGTTGTAGTTTTCGTGGATCATTCATGACGTTACTTTCAAAACTACCTTATCGTTCCCAAAAGTTCGTAATTAATATCTCAAAGTTTAGTTTTAACGTTTCGTGTGGTGGTAAGAAACATAGACGCGACATACAACTCACGCCAAAAAGTATATCAAAAGATAACTCACACCAAAGGTATAACTCACGCTCAAGCAGAGAGGACATTGACACAGTCGAGACATACATACCAAGTCAAGAATTACAGACATTACTCAAGCTAGTCAAAGACTAGGAAATGACGACATCTATTTATGTAACGTAAATAGGTTAAATTGACAAGTTTTGGCAATTTACCCAATAATCCCCAAACGTACATGTTTAATAATAAATGGCAAGTTTCCATTTATCGCTCAAATAATAAAGTTTTCTCAATCGCTATTCATAATTATACAAGTTTACCCGAAAGTAATTCATATAAGGTATAGTAAATAGTGTACTATAAATGATACGTTCTTTTATTCCCACGTTTCCAAATCAGTTATACAAGTTTATTCCCACGACTTCAATAAGTTATATTATCAAGATAATATTTCCAAACTGATGACGTATAGTCTATATTCGGGTCACGAACCCGACTAAAGTCCAACACTAATTTAGCCCGGTACGAACTGGGCTACGTTGATTAAATATTATGGGCTCACGAAGGCCCAAACCCAAACCTATTCATGGAATAGACGTCCGATATCTTCTAAATAAGGAGATTATCATTCCCAACCGATTTAGGCGGGATACGCCGAAGGTTGGGGAACACGGAACCAACAAGGACTCCGTGTGTATATAAAGGGAATCCCATCCCTCGTTTAAGGTACGATCTACAAACCCTAATTCTCCTTAAACCCTAAAACCGATTACTTACTCTCACGATGGAGGATAATCGTGGGAAACAATCCCACGGTAAGTCTAACGGTATCTTTTGTGTCTTAGTGCGCAGGTCTCAAGCAATAATTCTCAATTGGTACGAGAGCCGGAGCCTTAAACAAGGAACGCCCAACTTTTGTATCAACAAGTGGCGCCATCCGTGGGACCCTACACTAAGAACCAAGACTAGAATAACGAAGCATGGAAATCACCGTCGTCAGTCAGACCTTATGGGAAAGAAGTCGCAAAGCGGACTAACTCCTAGCAGACTTCGGGACAACCAAATTGCTAAAACAAGGGATCGAGGCCAAGACTTGGTCTTCCCTCTGTGGAACGCGCTCGGGAACAACCCAAGCCACTACAACCACCACGAGTGGAGTAGATCCACTGCACACCGTCTTTACTACTCCCTTTCAATCGGTGCTAGAAACCGACCGACAAAGGCACCGTGATGCACCACCGAAATAAGGGTGTAGTGATAGAAACAAACACACTCGCTCTTGAGGGTGTCGCACTGTGAAGCTAGCACCGAAGATTTCGTATCCCAAAACTACGAAACATTAACCGCCCTCATGCAAGAGGAAGAGAAGAAGAGATCAGGTCGGAACTTGAAACTTTCGATTCTGAATACGAGACTTCCCCACGCACCGTTAGTAAAGAGAAGCGCTGAGAGAGACCACCACCGACCCCAATATTCAACAGAATCGGGAGGAGAATCGAGGATGATGAGACATCTCACTCGCATCATCTGAGTGAGAATGATGAAGATGACAAGCGCATTACCATCCACACACACTTGGTAGCCAGTGCAGAATCCAAGACAGCTTGGACCGAAACTATTCCCAAGTGAAAGTCCTCCGAGTACAAACTCGGGGATACGGCGCAAGCGCCGAAGAGGAAAAATTCGTCCTCACGAAAATTCCTCGGACAATGAGGATAGCGAAACCTGGACAGGAAGTCCAAATAGATATAATGACCGGGAGGATGAAGATATATCCCTCCTTGGCACCGTCAAAGGTGGATGCGTTTACTCGGCGCATCGGTGACTTCTCGAAAACAAAAGAAGGTGCATGCCTGCCAACGTAAAGACCTATGACGGAACAGTGACCCCGATGATCACCTCAAAATTTTTGAATCACCGCGACAATTGAAAACCGCCACGGCCTGTGTGGTGCCACATGTTCAACTCCACACTAGTGGGAAGCGCTAGCGAACGGTTCAAGACAAGCTTCCACGCAGAAGCATCAACGGCTTTGAGGAATTGAGAAAGGCGTTTCGCCTAAACTTTACTCAGAGGAAGAAGTGCGCTAAAAATTCTGTCGAACTCGCCAGGGTAAAGCAGCGCCAAGGAGAATCTACAAGCGCATTCATGGAACGCTTCAAAGACGAATGCATGCAAGTTAAAGCATGCCGGAAGTATTGAAAATTTCTGGTTTCATGAACGGGATTAATAATCCCGAACTCATCAAGAGGTTGAACGACAAGATTCCTGAAACCTTTGATGAACTCATGAAACGCTCTCGGTCCTTCGTCCAGGGAGAAGCCGCCGCGGCGGATAGCAAAGGAACTACTACGAACTACCGGTCACAGGAACAACTTGGGAGACAATCCAACGACCGGGGTAGTAACCGTAATAGGAGCTATCGCAGTGGGAGCGGTAGGGATAATGATAGATACACCCCGCTGATCAAGACCCCAAAGGAAATACTCGCAACGGAAGGTGCGAATTTTCCAAAACCACCGCAGATGCGCACTCCAAAGGATCGGCGCGACCGAAATGGAACTGTGATTACCATGCACGAAGGGCCATACCACTAATGAATGTGTCCACTGCGCTAGCTCATCGGCAAGATGGTTAAAGAAGGTAGATTGGACCACTTGGTCAAAAACATTAAAGAGGGAAAGGATAAACAAAAGAGTAGAAACAAGAAGGAGACACCCAAAGATAAGGCCAACACGATCTACATGATACAATCATGGCAGATCACTAGACGAAGGTCACCAGGAGTTTTCCGAAGAAGCGAAATCTCTTTCCCTACTCTAACTGCGGACAACGCAATAGTAGAGCCACTCACCATTGAGATCGCGGGGGTCACGACATCCACGGCATGTACGCGTCGATGGGGAGCATCGGCGGACATCATGTATGAGCACTGCTCAAACGACCGGCTCGAAATACGCAGCCAGTTAAGCCAAATGTCGAGAACGGCGCTAACCGGTTTTACGGGTGAAAAGATATGGCCCATGGGGCAACTACGATTACCACAAGCATTGGCAATGTCGAACACTCTGCGGCGGCTTGGATGGTATTTATGGTGATCAAATCCCCTTCGCCATACAATGGCATTATCGGAGACCCGGATATCAGCCATGCGCGCAGTGTCATCAAGAGCGCACGGGATGCTGAAATTCCTAGTAAAAGGGGGCATTGTTACTCTTTACAATGCCACGGTACCAAATAGAGAATGTAACACGGTTACATGCGAAACGACACCGATCCCAGAACAGAACGCAACCAAGGTCCCAAACCTGAAGGTTGCGATTCACCGTAATACCCGAACAGGAAATAGCCATCGAGGGTCATTGTCGGACAACGGCAAGCAAGCGCGTGTGCGCGCTCTTGCAAAAGAACTTGGACATTTTGCATGGGAGCCAAAACAAATGACAGAGTGCCGCGCTCAATCATAGAGCATAAACCGAGAATCCGACAAGGGTACTCACCAATACACCGTAAGAAGCGCGGCCAAGCCCCGTAGCGCGCGCAGCAATTCTCGCGAGAGATACATAACCGGTGGATGCGGGAATCATGCGTGAAGTCTACTACCATGACTGGCTTTCTAACCCAGTAATAGTCAAAAGAGCGACGGCGGCTGGCGAATGTGCGTAGACTTCACCGACCTTAATAAAGCATGCCCACAAGATCGCTATCCATTACCGAGAGATAGACTGGAATATAGAGTCCTTGTGCGGATATCCCTTAAAGTGCTTCCTCGACGCATACAAGGGATATCACCAAATACAGATGGCTAAGGAAGATGAGGAAAAAATATCCTTTCATACAAGCCAAGCGCGCATTGTTATACAAAAATGCCCTTTGGCTTGAAGAATGCGGGCGCTACCTATCATCGGCGTTAGTGGATCATGCTTTCAAAAATAGGTGGGCGCGACACCGGAAGTCTATGTGGATGACTTGGTTATAAAGATCCATATTGAAGATGAGCTTGTGCGCGACATAGAGGAAACGTTCAAAACTCTACGAGATTAACATGAAGCTAAATCCGAAGAAGTGCACATTCGGCGTATCTGAAGGCATGTTCCTAGGATACTGATAGAGCCTCGACGGCATAAAACCTTGTCCGAAAAGACAAGGCGGTAACATCGAACTTCCTTCACCGCGCACGCTGAAGGAAGTCCAATCTCTCAACGAAAGTCGGCCCGGCCTAAATAGGTTCCTATCCAAGTCGCTAGAAAAATCCTTACCCCTTTTCAAAACACTCAAGAAGTGTATAAAAAAGGGTGATTTCCAATGGACCACGGAGGCGGAAGAAGCCTTCACTGCTCAAACAAAGCATCTAGCAACGCTCCCAACACTTGTCGCACCCGACCGGGGAAGAGCCGATCATGTATTTATCAAGCAACTCATGGGCGAGTTGAGCCGCTGTGCTACTGATGATAGGGATTCGGTACAAACCCTTATCTATTTTGTAAGCAAAGCGCTCAAGAAGACGGAGATGAACTACAGCGCAATGGAAAAATTAGTTCGCATTGGTGTTTTGCTTTGCCAGCGACTACGCAGGTACTTCCAAGCGCACCCCATAGCAAGTAATCATGCACCAACCGATCAAGCGATCATCTCCAAAGCGCGTCAGCCGAATATGAAGCTCTAATTGCCACTCCACGGATTTGTGAGAATGAGGCCAGCTCTCGGATTTGTAATTCCATTCCCATTGAATTCACAAATGACAAACAATGAGGCGAGAATATGAAGCTCTAATCGCCGGATTACGATTGCAGCTCGAATGGGTGTATACGTAACTGGAAGCAAATGTGGATTCCCGGCTAGTAGCCAACCACGTGTTGGGCGAATACGTGGCTAAAGAAGAAAATATGATTCAGTATCTTGACAAGACCAAGACACTGATTAAAGGCTTTGATAGATTCACCATCAAGCAAATTCCTAGAGGAGAAAACCGCAAGGCAGATGCACTAAGCAAGATCGCCTCGACAAGCTTGGCACACTTGTCAAAGCAAGTGCTGGTAGAAACACTGAAAAGCAAATCCATATCGGAGATGGAAGTCTCCACAATAATAGAGGAGGAAGGTCCTACGTGGATGACACCGATAACGGAATTCCTAAACAAAGAAATGTTACCCCAAGAGCGTAGGAAGCTCGCGATACGGCGCACAGCCACAAGATTCGAACTTCGAGACAACATACCGCATCGACGCTCCTTCCTTCAACCATGGCTCCACTGTGTGGGCCCACTACAAGCAAATTACGTGCTGCGAGAAATCCATGAAGGTTCATGCAGCATGCACTCATGACCACGGTCCGTTGTGGCACGCGCCATGAGATCAGGGTACTACTGGCCAACCATGCACCGCGATGCGCGGGACTTAATAAGGAAGTGCAACGATTGCCAAGTTCACCGACCCGTCCCGCACAAACCACATCACGAGCTAACACCAATCACATCCCCATGGCCATTCTACAAGTGGGGTATCGATATTGCAGGACCTTTTCCAGTCGCAGGGGGAGGATTGAAATTCCTCATAGTCGCCATAGACTACTTCACTAAGTGGATCGAAGCAAAAGCAAAGTGGTAACAATCACGGCAACCGGGTGAAAGCGGCTTCGTCGGAAAATATTGTATGCGCTTCGGTTTGCACTGCGAAATCATCTCGACAACGGGAAACAATTCTGCGAAAATCCTTTCAAGGATTGGTGCGAGAAGTTGAACATCACACAGCACTTCGAATCAGTTAAACACCCACAAACTAATGGCTTAGTAGAGCGCGCAAATCGAAGCCTAGGTGAAGGAATTAAAGCACGCTGGACGGGCACAAAGGAAGATGGGTGGAAGAGCTCGCATGTTTTGTGGGCGCGCACTTCAATAAAACCAAAGCACGGAGACACTCCCTTCTCACTACTCTATGGGGCCGAAGCCGTCATACCGCCAAATTGGTATGCCAACTATTAGCGCACGCTGAAATTAACGTGGCAACTAATGACGACGAAAACGGCGTATTGATTTGGATCTGCGCGGAAGAAAGGCGCGAACGCGCATCTATAAGGGAGGAAAAATCAAAGTCAAGGATGAAAGGATACTATGACACCAAAGTACGTAGTGTCTCATTCGCACTGTGTGATTTCGTCTACGCGCTAATGATGCGAGCCAAGCGAAGACACGGCAAGCTCGGACCAAAGTGGGAAGGACCCTACGAGGTTCTTGAAGCATCGGCACGGGGCGTACAAGTTACGAGGCTTGGATGGTAGAGAGCTGCCAAGCACATGGAACATATGCAACCTCAAGAGGTGCTACCTTTAGGAGTTGCTACGGCACAATGTGTGACGCTCATACACTTTACTAGAGTGCCAGATAACTATCTATGTATTTATTTTTTATTCCCTTAGTATAATGTCTTATTTTCTCAAACACACTTGCAAGTATTAATAAAGGTTATGTTTCTAGCTAACTCCGTGGACGCATTTCAATTTGTTATTTCCATATCGTATGTCTTAACAATTTCTTATTTTTTGCCACATGGCGGGCATGCAATAAATAAACCCACGATGGTAAAAGGATAAGTTCACCTACTAAATAACTTGTTGAGTAAGAGGGTTGCAAACCCATCAACACCGGATCACGTATCCTTGTTAAACACCTTGTTCTCAAGACGTTGGAATGAGTTTGTGCGCATCTCACGATGGGTGCGTAACATCGCACATGATGCACGTTTAACAATTTAGAAACCAAGACACTTGATTTCTTCATGTGATATTTACAATACGCTGCATATCATAACATACACGACTATGATGGAAAGTACTTAGTATTTTTATACTCTTCATACATGATTATGAATCTCTTATATTATTGGCGCTTGTGTACATTTAACCTGTAGACAACACAAGTAAATATGCTACGATTGGCAACGATGGAAGGTGATTTTATTAAATAACTATGAGTTATTACAAAAGGGTTGCTACTTTACAACATATACACCTACCAAATATTACAACGCTCAATAGATGAGCCACCTGGCGGTTCGAGGTATCTTTGGCCTCGTCAAGCTTCTTCAACAGATCTGCATCTTGCCGAGACACAGTAGCAACACTCACCGCACCCCATCGACCTTGGCGGTGCGCTGCACCAACCCCCCGCACAAGATTTCCTTCCCTTTGATACCTTTCTTTCGCAAGAAGTCTGGTCGCATGCGCTTCAGCATTACCTCCTTCAAAGGCACTTCTTTCTCTAAAACAAAAGGATTCAACATATCCAGGGGCCGCGCAAGACGTACTTGAAGTCGTGAGTCATGGGGTTTCAAGAAGTAATCCGGTGGGCCACCCTCTGGCGATAACGCGCAAGGGTCAACCCCGCCATAATGACGCGTTTATAGGATAATCCCGATCACGCTCGAGTTCAAGAATCATAGGAGCTCTAACTCCTTCATCCTTTTCATAGCAACACCGTGATCATACGTCCCTAGCATCATAATTAGGTACCTCATTACGGGTACCTTTAGCGTTCCGATTCATGCAATTTCTCCACGGCTTCGCTTTTCAGCCGCGCTCCAGGCCGAACTACATCCCCAAAGGCGGTAACCACTTCGCGACTCCAGAGTGTTAAGAGCAGCTGTTTAAGCGAACCATGTCCTATGAGCCATCTGCGCTCGACTATAGTAGACATCATGAGGATACAACTCCTCGTCATACTCAATACTTAATTTGCGCAGTTTTGCCTCTTGTACCTCCAATGCATTGCTCACATTAGCGCCAAGATCCTTTACTCGAGCAACCAACTCCTTCTTACCTTGATCAAGATACTTCAGGCCCACATACAGAAGCTTTATATTCTGCGGCAGCGGTGCGCTCTCGGCTTATCGACTCAGCGAAGCATTTTTCCTTAGCAGCCCCTGGGCATATACACTCATGGCATCGGCTTCCGCCCTGGCACTTGCTAGCTGGGTTTCCAATTGAGCGATGCGCGAATCGCTTGTCCCCGGAATAACGGCCTTCAGCGCAGCTAATGAGGCCTGATGGGCACGACCAATCCAGTTCCTCAATAAGCCGTCCCATTAGCATTTCCCAAGCAGTCGATGGCTAAGCATGTGGACTATTCAAGCGAGAACTTCAAGATATGCGCACAAGGCTCTCAAGTGGTGGTGACTCTGCGGATTGTTCAAACCTACAGACAATACGCGAAGTTCACAGTTAAAAAGAAACATAATAAATAATAATAAGCAAGAAGAAACAATTCCAGGACACTTACGCAGGAATGGAAGTGTCAGGTGATGGTGGGCGTGACGCGACATCACTAGAGGACGACTCTACATTAAACACCACAGGACGCTTCTTTCGGGAAGAAGCAACGCCATCACACACAGCAGCTGCTCTTTTGCGTTAATCCCTGGCTTTCTTCCTTTTCCGTTTCCTCCACCTGCTCTACCACCTCTGGCGCCGGTTGCACTAGGGGAGGGAAGCTGTAGAACTCGCACACTTTGTAGGGGTGTCGCTTCATCGCAACGGATGAACTTCCCCTACCTCTCCTAGGTCCGGATCAAGTACGCGTCCTGTTGCCGCAACAAGCACGGGATCTTCTCCCTCCTTTAACGAACGTGTTCCCACTTCTACCGTATCGCCGCCGTTGAACTACGCTAAACAGGTCCATCTCGCACAACAACGAAGAAACACAAGCAGTTTACGGCGGGGACAAAGGAAAAACAGTAAAAACCTACAGTAATATAACTCAACGGGGTACGCAAGAATGAGCACCCACCCTGACCATCTGCGCCTATGAAGATTGGAACTTCTTCTAGGCTACCAAAATAGTTTCGGCTCAGACCAATGTTCACCAAGAACTCCTCGGGGTAGGAGCTAATGGGGATGCGGTTGGCATTTATTGTGTCCGCATCTTCCGCATCGTATGATCCGAGGGGCCATCCTTTGGCAGTGTCCCGGGAGTAAAATCAAAGCGAGAAGGAAAACACGTGTTATCGACCCAGAAAAATTTCTCCCTCCAATTCCTGAGTGCATCTAGCTTCTCCGTATAGCATTGGAGTTGCCCAGGACGTTTTGCGAAGTATACCCACCCGTGTGACGGGTGGTATGGTAAAAGCGAAGAGTTGATGGTAGGGTTGATAGCTAACAGTGGCGCTTCACCTCAAAATTAATTAGTTTATTCGCTGCACCTATACGTGTAGCTGGGATATGTGGATGCGTAATAATTCAAAAGCGTCACTCAAAAATAGAGATATGGGTATACGCTGATTTGCGAATTCAAAGAAGCGTGTATATAACCCAATCTTCCCATCGGGAAGTCTCGCTATTGACGTATTCGCGGCCGGAACTTCCGGATGTACTTGTCTGGGAATATAGTAATCCGACGCCAATTGTAGCAGCTCTCCGTTATGTCCGATGTGAAAGCAGATAACACCTTAACCATTATTTTCAAATCAAGAAAAGCACGTAGCGGTTACCTAGTGAGTATTTGAATAGGGTGGCCGAGAATGCTTGTAGCGTGCTAATGGTGGATAGAATTTTTCTTCTTACTGTGAGGAGAAATGGTGAAAATGAAGCGTCCCGTTATATAATGTTCCTCATCCACGCAATGAGTGACACGTGGCTCCCACCAACCCTAATTCTGTGGTCCAGATTTCTTGATGGGACATGGGTGCAGTAACTTTCCCCCGATTTACAAGGCACCCATTTTTTAACCCAATGTCTAGATACAATGTACCAGCGGGTATTCTTTTTTGCTTCTGGCTACGCTTCGAAGTTTTTTCTTGTCTCTCGACTACGGTTATTAGTCTAGCATCCGTAGATTCGTCATGCGCATACTAGACTGAGGGGACATGATGACGTATAGTCTATATCCGGGTCACGAACCCGACTAAAGTCCAACACTAATTTAGCCCGTGACAACGAACTGGGGCTACGTTGATTAAATATTATGGGCTCACGAAGGCCCAAACCCAAACCTATTCATGGAATAGACGTCTGATATCTTCTAAATAAGGAGATTATCATTCCCAACCGATTTAGGCGGGATACGCCGAAGGTTGGGGAACACGGAACCAACAAGGACTCCATGTGTATATAAAGGGAATCCCATCCCTCGTTTAAGGTACGATCTACAAACCCTAATTCTCCTTAAACCCTAAAACCGATTACTTACTCTCACGCCGGAGGATAATCGTGGGAAACAATCCCACGGTAAGCCTAACGGTGTCTTTTGTCTCTTAGTGCGAAGGTCTCAAGCAATAATTCTCAATTGGTACGAGAGTCGGAGCCTTAAACAAGGAACGCCCAACTTTTGTATCAACACAAACAAGTTTATAAAAGCTAACAGGTGTTATAAAACACGAGTTACCATCGTATTTATTAAGAGTTTATAATAGATTAAACCATATCCGTCCATAATGTATATAGTCATATAATTCAATAGCAACTTAGATGTGAAAATGGAATATTTAGCTTTATCGCAAAAACGAGTATACTAAACTCATTTAAACCAAAACGTTTAATAGAGTACGACACACTAATTAATATAAATGTTGTCAACAAATTTAAAAAAAGTATTTTATATTTATAAGACATGATTTATTATCGTAGTTCATAAAGGTTTATAATTAAACAAAACCGCATTCGTTGATAATATATATATCTAATTATCTCGTTATTAGTTAATATGTGACGTTAAAATATTTAGACTCATTTTAGTCAAAATGGGTAATAAAGTATAACTCATAACAAATGTTACTCGTATAACAACGTTATTCCAAAATTATAAACCGTAGTTACACCATATAATGCATACTTAATATCCGTTGTTAGTTGTAATTCACGTATCTAGTTCTAATGTTTACCACTCCGTTTTACAAATAACTTGTTCATCATTAACTCATGTTCAATATCGTTTATCCGATAGTTTTATTCTGGTTTAGTTGCATATAATTGATCCGTTACATAGTTATCTCGTTAGTTATTTGGGTCGTCAAATATATATATTTTACAAGTTTATCATCTTAGGTAGAGTTTACTTGCTTTTAACATTCTTGATTAAAAGAGTATCAATCACACGATAAAAATCGATACCAAATAGAAGTAATAACAACTCGATATCCTCCACTCGATAACCATTTATCATAAAAAAAAATCAACTAGTAGGCTCTTAAAAGAATTAACCTTATATCAACGTTGATATTCACTTATTATCTTCCCGTCATGATTAGTATTGATCGATATTAATTGTTAAATTACGGGTAAGTGATGGATTGGCTTCTATGTGTGTCCATTTTACTACTAACCAAGGCCGGTTCGACAACCGCGAATATGTTACTCGTTTATATACATATACACACAACTTATGTAGCAAGTTAAAACACTTTCAAGCCCTTAACAACGCACCCTAATCTGTGACCATTTTGGATCCTTGACCCGACTTCGTTCTTGAGTTTTTGACCAATGACCATGGCGACGCAAACCAACCCAACCTTGTATTATAGGAACACCATGACAGAATACCAAACAACAACGAGTACCCAACATAGGTCTGCTAGCAACATGAATACACAACCAATCAAGGATCTCGGCTGAAAACCAACAACAAATCATTCACATGCATCTTCTTACCACGCAACACTAGTCACAAGCATTGCTAATGAAATACAAAATCAAGACCGAGACCCACGTAAATACGACACCACTTTTGTTGTACCCATTTTGCACCACATGAATTTGAGACCAAGAGCACATTGACCTACTGTTTTTGAGACTCCCATCCACACGACCATATCAAGATAAATCAAAACCCAAATCGTTTATCCCATTTCCCACTTGATTTATTTACCGAAAACCTTATAAAATCCGTTTGTTATCATCTTGTATTCATGAAACATTTTTAAAACTGTTGTCATACATTTATAACCCACGAAATATAAACACAAACATCTTCGAGCCGAATCAAACACTGAACATAAAAGAAAAGAGGTGGGTGCGTTTACCGTGAGAAGAAAAAGAGAGAAACGAGAGTTGTGGTGGCATCTTTATACGAGTACAACTCGTATCAACCAAGCACGGACCAAATCAATTGTTTTACTTGAAAACCCTAGGCATCCGAATCTTGAAACCAAGATTTGGAGCGCGTGTGGGAGTTTCATGATGAGTGTTTTATTAAAATAGAACCACGACATCCTGATCTACAAGATGGGATAGGTGGTGTAGTTGGAGGAGGTCGCCGAAATCTTTGCCGGAATTTTTGACGGAGCCGGAACCCTAGGGGAAGGGTGGCCGGATTTTTGCTTTAGAGAGATAGAGAGGAGAGGAGTGTGTGTTTTATAGAGAGAGAGTAAAAATGAATAAAATGAGAGAAGGGTGAGTTGTGTGGGTATTTATATACCCAGGAGGGACTAGACATGTTCTATTGAAACTTTAAGGGTGGCTACGTACATTATCCCAAGGACCCTAAGTGAAACTTTATAAAACTTTCGATATATGCGATTCGGGGATCGTTTTAATTAGCAAACAAGGGATTCGTGACTCGAGAGTTACGCCAATGTTTTTAAAATATTATTTCCAATAAAAATGATATAAAATATGACTCGTAACTCAAATTAGTTAAACCGATCGCTCTAATCGACGTTTTTCCAATAACGACGCATCGAGGAATTTTTGAGTTGTCACAGCCTCACCTCCTTAAAAGGAATCGCGTCCTCGTGATTCAATTCAAGTCATCCGTTAAAGTCTAGAAGAGGTGAGTGCAAAAGCACGTGGGTTTATCTTCACGTTCCCTACATGAATCTGGGATTTTACTGCGAGTTTCTATGAACTTCGAAAATAGAGAGGCAACTTTACTAAAGTTGCTAGGTTTCATCATCTATGGTTTTGATAGGTCAACGAAGTTTAAACGTCCATAGATTAGGATTTCCTAAAGGGATAACGATTGCTTCATCCGCGAGTCGTTTCTTCATATTACACACGAAATGTTGGGAGCTCTATTGAGTCTTGATGGTAGCTCAAGGCTCTGAGCTACAGGTCTCAATCTAGCAAGGATTTTTAGAAGGATTGATATAGCGGGGATTAAGTTTCCACATTTACTACTTGCTTCTCAAAATTTTGTGGTGGATCCGTAAGCTTAATATCAGGTTATCTTGGAGGGTTCAAGAGTTTTACGTAACTTACATATCCATCTCAACTTAAAACGGTTTCCTTGGTATTATTTCGAACAAGTTTAGGGTTGCTAAGTTGGGGTATTTCCATTTCTTCCCAATCATCTGAATTTACTCTTACATCCATAGAGGATCTCTTACGGTGCCTTTGAGGTACTAAAGTGATAGGTATGGTTATAGGAGATGTTGGACAAGGGAAAGTGTCTATCCCAACCATTGTCAAACTTAATAGGCACGCTACGTGTTCTACTAGGGTTCGAATAGTTTCTCTACTTCAGCCATTTGTCTGGAGATGATACACTGCAAGCATATCCAGATCGGTTTTCTCGGCTCTAGGAAGTGATAGATGAAAAATGGGTGTGTGGCGATTGCCATAATCCGAAAAGGATAGAAATCAGCATTTCCTAAAGCACACGGTTTTCTTTACGTGTGAAGAAGTCCATTTGTGTAACTTAGGTTTTCCGATCGCGCTTCTTCCTTAAAGAGTATCGAAATGAGTTGAAGGTTGAGGAAGGAGGATCAGGTGTATACTAACCAAATGAATCTCAGACAGGGAAAACGGATCAAGGGAATTTCCCTCTTTCCAATAGAAGTGCTATAGTGGAAAGAAGGTAAGGAGCTAGAGTTCAAAGGTGAGGCCTAGCTTATTGGAGCAAGTCACTTTACCGGAGGGAGAGGATTGGGTACTACCTCACCTCCTTAAAAGAAGATAGCTGGGTTCTCTAGTGTTGCTATAACTATATGAGGAGAGACGAGCATTGTCGTCCATACTTTTTCTTTTTACTAATTTGCGGGAGGTGAATAGGTTGGTAAGACTACTAACAACCACTTAGGTAAAGGCATGAATCTACTTCCAAGGTTTCGTCTATGGTGTAGCTTATCGTTTGGTGAGAGGTCCGAAAGGTTAGCAGGTGCTTCTTGAAGGATGAGAGAAGGATTATGTGATTGTCCTAGAGAACGTAGTTCAGGTTTTTCCTTAGGATTTCAAGATTTCTACTGGGCACGGAATCTCTACTAGATGAGAAGTCTAGGAACTTCGGAGTATGTCTCTATTAGAAAGTGTTGATTACTACCAGCAATTGGTCGGTTGACATAGCATGACATCTAGGTTAGAGACGAAAGTACGACTCCTAGAAGGAGAGTATTGGTTACTAACCACAGTCAGTCGATTGACTCATTGGTGCACTTAACACTTAACGTAGAAAGGTTCAATATTCAACTCCGAAGTTCTAGTTCCCAAAAGAAGTTCGTCTATCGATCAATATCAATTCAACTCTTAAATACGAGCGAAGGTTAACGGCTCTATGTTGGTTTACTAAGTAATTTCGCATCGATGGATTGTAAGGTACCATATTGATAAAATAGGGTAGGTATTACCATAACCGGTGGTGTGACGTAGCAGACTATTGTTGACAAACAATGTTGAGGGTTCAATGTTGCTAGAGTCAGCATCGATGAAACAATATCTAAGGATAATCCTCGGTGAACAACTTCACTTAAAACAAGTCGTTAGATCGTTATCGATAGGGGTTCCTACATAGAGGATAAGGTACGACATCAACAGCACGTAAGGTACTACCTTAACTGAAAGCTGTTGGCGAAGCAACGTCGACCACAATATTATCAGTTTAGGAAATGGGCAACGTCGACTTCGATGACGCGTCGCTTAAATCAACTTCGTGAATGGTATGGTTTGGAAGTTTTCAACAATCGGTTCAAGACTAGGCTTGAGGTACAAGTGTCGATATGTAACAGGTTACCAATCTAAACGAGGCTAGATGACAAATCCACGGTGTTACTACTGAAACGATGTGGAATGAAAATTCCAACAAGATTACTATCGAAATAATGTGGAATGATAATTCCAATACGGTTACTATCGTAATGCGACTCGGATGACGTTTGAAATCGAATACCGACTAAAGGTCGAAAGATGATTTTAACAAAGTTATCAAGCTAAACGAGCCAAATAATAATTCAAGGCCAACGATGACTCGAAGTCAAATGACGAGTTACTCGAACGAGATCAAAATTACCAAATCAAAACCCAAGGACCAAAATCCAAAACCGAATCCAAAATAGTCAAGACCAAATCCAAAAATAGCCCAAAATAATTTCAAATGCTCGAATAAGATCAACGAGGCTTATGTCGAAAAACAATTTGGATGAAATGCCAATCGGTCTCACCCGATTTATGGCGAACTAAGTGCTACAACCAAGAATTTCACATAAATGGAGACGTATAGTGATGCGGAAGTGTTATAATTCAAGAGGTGTTACGATGCGTGTATGTGTCGTAATGTGAGTGCGGGCTTTCGTGATGTTTAGTGAGTGTGAGTGTGCGAGTCCACCTAAAGTTTATCGTTCTTAAAACCAATCTCAATTCCGAACACAATTTTGTTATAAAAATTCCCAGTATTTGTAAAATTCACCTCTGAGACGGACATAGGTGATCAATCCATGTCCTGCTGACTCTGGCTGAATATAGGTGATCAGTCTATATTCAATCGAGGTTCGATAAAATTTTTATTAAGCAAGGCACAACCAATTATTATAACCAATCCTTAATATATATATTCCCAACTTCAATGTTATATATCCAAAATGTATTCATTTCCTCATCTAAAAAATATCTCGTTCCATTTAGTTATTAGCGTTAGGTATCGTCGTGTGTGTGTGTGGTATCGACTCGAAAAGACACCATGAATGCACTCAAGTATCCACCATGCGACTCATAATGACACAATGAGACGTCTAAATGATAAACTTTATAGTTTAATAAGTTTCGGAATAAATAGTTAGATATCATCGAATTCGTCAACTCGATAAACTCAACGATTTATTCATGTCGCTTATTATCCCAAAACCAAACATATCCTAACGATTCATAAGGATAATTCACCCATTAATAACGTTATCTACATACATAGCGGGTGCCCATTAGGTTCGTCAACCTAATAAGTCCGTTATCCACGTGGATCGACGCTATTAATGTTAGGTCATCCGTAATCCACGCACAATACATAAATGACATTAAATATTCATAAATGACACCCTTCGATAAACGTGCCCCCGAAACATTTTAATGACTCATCTATTACAAAACATTTCCATTTTTAAACGTTGGTTCCCTTTTTAAAATGTCGAATAACAAGGCGAGCCTTGTTATCGAATGCTTAGTACAAAACCATTTATCATCTATATCTTCCAGTACTATTTACTAGTATATATATATATATATATATATATATATATATATATATATATATATATATATATATATATATATAAATTTCGAGATAAATTTCAATATAAATTTATTCGTTTCAATATAAATTTCAGGATAATTTTCAATGTAAATTCAAATATAAAATTTCGATATAAAATTGCAGTATAAAATTTTGATATAAATTTCGAGTCATTATTCGTTTCGAGTTCCCAAGTCCGAGTCATGACTCTCAGTTTTTTTTTACACAATCATATTGCCCAAATAAATACTAAAGACCATGTTATGGCGCTGTCAGGGTAGTCGAGACTAGAAAGTCATGATAACACACGACGAAAGAAAGATTGATATATATCATTAAGTCAAAAATAAACAATTTTCACAATTCTAATTTATCCTTCAAACAATCTCATACCAATCTCGCCATCTAAATAGACAATCAAACATACCCAACACCATTAAACACTTCCAATTGACTCTTTCAATTTCCCAAACACAACCGATTAACGGGTATAAAATCTAATGTTTGTCAATAACATACCAATTACCCAAAACACCACAATTAGTTTGTTATTCAATTAAGGCTGTTAATTGAAATGTCGTTCGATTCCAAAAATCTGATTCATACCAATGATTCAACGTTAACCAAATAATCACATGTAGTCCGATTTATTATCTGGAAACACTTACTGGTTTCACATATCCTTATAACACTAACGGACCTGAATTCATTGTTAATAATCAAAACCGATTACCACTTATTTGACAATTCTAAAGAATGAAACAACGGTTTACGAAAGTTTCGACTCAAAATAGCGACACGAGACCATACACCAATCGACATCATCAAACCATTATAATTCATCATCTAGTTATGACCAAGGACACATAAACATGATAAGATGCAAAAACACGTGAACATGACACAACACACGATACCAACACACTAGTTTACATGTTTTATTAGCTTTAACGCGTTTTAGACTCGCGTTCATCAAAACTTAACCGTGGAACTCACGTTCACGAGACAAAAGGTCTCGCTCGTGACTCCCTGACTTAGTTATAATAGTACCATTTCCTTTATATTCCCAAATCATTTTCACGACCACTACTAATGTGCAAGTTTTAAATCAAGTGGTGAGATTCGCCAAATTGCGTAACCATGATACTTTGAGAGCATTCGCATTATTGATAAATAATGTTGAATTATTGGTTATCACATTCTGTGTTCAACTGTTCACTTTAATCTTTCAAATAGATTCTAATAGATCCCACGTATTTGTGTATATTCATACAAAGTTTTCTCTTTATTGGTTTGGAGTATACCCAAGGCAACTACTTAATATAAGTTAAGTGTTATAGATTTAAGGTTTGGGACTCCACACTCTGTGATAGGTATAGTGTGTGCGAAAACATGAGGACATGCTTTCTGTACATGTATAAGCATGAGGACATGCTTATAGGGCGTGCATAAGCATATAGAAATGCTTATGGGGTATGCGTAAGCATGAGGACATGCTTATTGTGTGTGTATAAGCATGTGAAATGCTTATAGCGAACTACTAAGATAAATGGAGACTTAAATCGTCTACTAATAGGGCACTGCACGCCAATCAAGTGTTCAATCAAACCGTTCATCAAATAAGCCATAAACATCTCATCAATCCTCTTATCAAATCATTCGAGTTCAAAATTCCAGAATCATAATATACCGTTTACTCAAATCAATAATCATATCTCCAAATCATTACGTTTCAATAATCAGTTCACAATATCCCTTATCAGATCATCTCATAATTCAAATTCGCAGTTCATACCATAATCAATTAAGAAGCTTAGCAGGATGCTCGTGGCTTAGAGGATCAATTTTCTTAAAAGTGGTTATAGTTACCTAATTCTCTATAACCTTGAGCTCTGATACCAATCTGTAACACCCCAAAATCTCGGTACAACGGAAGACTTAATCAAGTTTCGGGGCGTTACTATTGGATTGGTATCTCACACAAGTATAGCAAAAGATAGTCATTTAACATTCAAAACCAATCCCAAATTTAAGTATTCGAATCACTTAATCCAAAAGTATAAATTTTAGGCCCAAAACATGATTTAATAAAATAGGTCCCCAAAGTTTATCAGAGTCAGAAATGATCCTTGAACCCCGCCTTCTTGCCAAGCTTCCACCGTTCACGTACTCCAAACATCTCTCAAATACACGAGAAATCATGCTAAAAGGTCACTATTTGGTGAGTTCATAGTTTTAAGTTCAAGAAAATCATAGTGGACTGAAGAGTTGATTTGCTATGCAAGACCTAAGATAGATAAATACCGTTTACACACTCGATCCTACCCGGATCACCAACCATATAATCATATCCCACATCCGGGGATTACCGGCCCCCAGCGACTCTAATCTAGCACCTGTGCGTACCAACCTCTAGATGTTGCCAACCCGGGACTAGGTCGAGGTAGAAGTCTATTCTTAGCTAGGCAACGGTTAAACCTAGACTAAGGCAACAGCTACCGCACATCTATCTAAACAGTCAAGCATACAAGCAAATCCAAATAGTTTTAACAGTCCAAAAACAGTAGCATGATTCTCACCCGAATATAGTTAAAAACGTAGATAAAAGTGGGGCTATAAAACTCACCTTAGCCACAGCAATGCACTTATTCACTATTTACACGACTGGTATCTAAAGCTAATCATCACGGCATCCAAAAGAATGTACGGCGAGTTCAACAGAACAGAAGTGACGCAACCTAATGCGTATACGATAATCTTAAAATACGGCTCATACAGTAAAGAAATCAATAAAAGTAATGTGTTGTAGTTTTTGTTAGGTTCCCATATATTCAACACAAGCATCAAGAGAAGAGATAGAGAAGATCAGATGAACAACCAACCAAACACACACACACGAATATGAAAGAAAAGTTATGTGTAGAGTATATGTGAAAGATGAATTGAACAACCAACCCTCAAGTGAGAGTTATTATAAGGTATTTATAGGAAGGGGAGCTAGGGCAACACTCATACTCCATTCCTTTTCCTTATTGGACTAGGCCTAGGCTTATGGGCCTTCTACATAAGCCTAAGACTAATTACTAACATAAAGGCCATATTAAGCTAACTATTACATATGAATCACTAACACTTGATTAAGGTTTAGGAGTGATTCCAACAATCTCCCCCTAAGTGTTGGTGATGAATGAGTATGAACGGTTAAGGTGCTGATGTAATAGTAGCTTTGACGTCTTCTGACATTCTTCTTTCTTGTGAGAAGATTTTCCTTGATTTGAACAATCTCACCAGTGTAGAGAAATTGTTTTCTTTAAACAGTTCTGATTTGACGTCATCTTAATCTTTGTTCTTTGATCATTGTTCTTTGTGATGGTAGTGATAGTATGTTGTTGTTGTTGTCTGCGCATCAAGTCGCCTCAGTTCGCCCTTTGCTCCGGTGTCTCTACGTCATTCTTCAACATGCTCACACGCTCTTTAACGTTGGATTACAGTTGATGAAGTTCTTTAAACTTTGTAGATTCTTTGTTGACGAAGAATCATTCTGACTTTGTGTTGCCTTTGATTATGACAAAACTTTCATAAGTGATGATGTTAGTATGAGCATGTGGAAAATCTGCATGATCAGTCATCGAGCTTCCATAAGAAGTAAACATAAGAAAGGTTAGTAATAAGCGGATTTTGGCACTTACAAGTTCGAACTTCGAGAGTGTTAACAACATAGTGTGAAAACACAACTCTAATTCTTACAAAGTCCGTTCTGAACGGAGTCCCACAAGTGAGATAACGCGATGTACCGAAGTACATCTACGGTTCGATGAGTCGCTGAGGTACACCGAAGCATCACCCCACGATTGTAGACCGTTTGAGACCACTAAGCGTAATCCACGGGGAGTTACCGAAGCGACCTGCTGTCGCTGTTTGATGTTGACCACGGCGGGAGTTTCCATTCAATCACCGAGGATCACAATTGTGAACCTCTCATAAATGTTCTCGACAGATTGCTAAGATCTTTGAAGGACTCGATAATTACCATTGATGTTCTTATTGTTGAACAACAAGTGATAAAATGTCAAGTGTTCCTAAGAGATCTTTTGATGAATCTCGTGGCTCTAGACTCAATAGTGCGTTTGGTTTTCCTGAGCGGAGACTAGGGAGAGGGTCTCCTTCTTCAATATCGACAATCTGTAAAGAAAGCCGATAGATTATGTAGGGTTCCCTGTGAGAATGAAACAAGCTTCTGTTGAGAGAAACTTGAGCGGCTAAGAAGGTTTAGTGCATGCGTCACTGGGTACATAATGACTTTTATCTTCAATACCGGTGTCATCTAGTGACAACCAGTAGCATATGAATTGTACCCGGTGTCTGCCCTAAGTTGAATAATTTGGAGGGCTATTTCTTTTCACCCTTTTCTTTACATTTCCTTTTAATTCTTCAACTCCTTCTTTCTCCGATTCTCATTTTCTCCTTTTTACAATCATACCTAAGGACTTCTAATTCTAACTATTGGTACTGTCCTAGGGTAGATCCCTCCGACTCTGGCGGATCATAGGACGGTTATTCCTAACGTTAATCTCCTTATAACTCCATTGCCATAAAACCATTTTCAAGAAAATATCTCGTAGTGTTTGTGAATGAAAAACATTTTGTACCACTGTGAGAGTTTTATCTTTTAGCAGAAATACTCCCCCTCCACACGTGCTTAAGTTTTAAGACAGAAATCTGCACGGTGAGAGAAGATCGCGCACTTTTGAATTGATCGACTCAAGATAGACAATCCCCCACGAGACACGGTTACGTTGAATAGTTAAAGAGTTACATTGTCAGCTTTTAGGTGACAACTAGCTCTAATAACTATCTTGAAGGTGTGGACAAACCTCGAAAGTTTGTCAAACCCATCAAAGATCATGTCTACCAGGAGTTTCTCGAATGGTACATTCTACTCGGACAAGTCCTTTGCGAGACACGTTACATCACTAGCGAACTAGCTTGAAATTATTACCCGTCCCGGACAAGTCTTTTCGAGTTACTAACAGTTAAGATCTCGTCAATTCATTGGTTAAGTCTATAGCACAAAGATTCGTTTGCAGTTACACAACATATTTCTTATAACATAAATTTTCTCCCCCTAAAAAATGGTATATAAATGTTATTTTTGAAGAAATGTTGAGAATAAATATGACCATTTTGAGTTTTGTGGGAAGATAACAAAAAGAACATTTTGTGAACAAAGTTTTAAATCAAATACTCCCCCTCAACAAGTGATATAAACGGTTGAGGTTTGAAAATCATAAGGGGAAGTACTTGTTCTTTTGAGCAAAAACCTTTGAAAATTGAAAGGTTTGATAGGTTTTACTCAAAAGTAAGAAGCTTTCGCTCCTTTTATAGGATTGTGGCACTGAAGCATACCACAGGGTCCTTTATTTACAAGTGCGGGTTGTACACTGTTATGTATGCACAAGCCATCGTCATATAAATCACACATCCAAATTATATGAAATAGAAGTAGTTCAAGGGGTACAAGGAATTCCATCAATCTTGCCGAAATCTTGGGCGTTGATAGCCAGCGAGAGCAATCACTGGGTCGACCGCCTACAAAGCTCTCCAGTGTTACGAACTGGTCCGTCGATACAACCTTTCATCAATCATGGTGATGATCCTCTTCACATTCCGTCTGTCCTTAGAATTCCATCACTTTTGTGACCCAATTCCTTCATGTATGTCCTTCAACCTATAAGCCAATCCGTCCCTAACCTTCTTCAATGTGTGATCCCCAAACTTGTGAAGATCTCTACACGCCATCAAGCAATTGCGTTGTAGTTCACTAAGGTAAACCACTCCGAATGGTTGGTGATGAGTGTATTGTGGAAGTTGGTTGATGTTGGGAAGATCTAGGCGAGGTGGAGTGAAGTTGACACGGTCCGATATGATTCAACGCAAGCTGGAGATCTTCTACACGTCCTTTGATTACTATTCTTCTGATGAAGATAAGCAAGGACTTGATGAATTCACATTGCACTTTCATCGAGAATTGTCTCATGCGACCCTGTACTTTGGCAAGGTACATGTCTTCAATGTCATTGATAGACAAATTCTTAAAGTCCGCTTCAGAGAATGCATAATCCCTTTCGTCTTGTCTTTTGACCACGATATTCTTGAGAAAAGTGTAGTCCCATTTAGACGAAAGATCAACATGTTTGATGGCAACGATATTCTTAGTACTGAACACTTCATGTTGAGACTTCTGAACCTGGCAGCTTCTGTAGTAGATTCTTCGGCGTTCCGGCCAATGGTGAATCCCATACATTGCATCACGGTCATAATCTTCCACTTTGTTGGAGAACATGTGGTTAGCTCTTTCCTCGATGGCTATGCAGTTAGAGTATATAGCTGCTGGGAATGGAAGTGTCAAAGATGTAGCATATTTCCTTGAACCATCGCCACCGTGTACAAGAAATTCCAAGTCTTTGTTGAAGAAATATCGGAATGGAATCCTAGGCTGATCTGGTTGGCCAATTGTTGGTAGAGGTTTAGACCGGTCGATTGTAATATGGAGGATTGTCCCGTTGAGTGAAGTCGATGTTTGCTTCTGGGTTGAGCCAATCCATATTGTTAGACATAGCTCGTGCTATATTATCAAGGTGATACTCGACTTCAATAGCACTTTCCGAAGCGTCTTTTAGCGAGTTGAAGTGCTTCATTCTTGATTCGCTTCAACTCGGATTTCGTCATCTTTTTCACATGGAATTTTTCTTGCAAGAACTTAGCATGCTCCAATGTACGACCTTCTACCGCATCTTGACCTTCAGGTGGGTAAGGTGTAGAATCAACAAGCTTCGAGAACCAGTCGAATTCAGTGTCATCCTCGTCCAGCCATGATAAGGCGTCGAGTCATAGCGCCTTCTTCTTCTTTTCTTTGGCCTAGAGGAGGATTACGGTTTCTTTGTCGAGAGATGGGTTGTTGTTCGGGCTCAGGGATTTCCTCATCGTTACCACCCGTATACTCAAAGTGATCACCGGTTTTCAGAGTCTGGGGTGGTAACTCAGAATCCTGAGGTTTTTCAGTAGAATAGCGAGGAGGGATCTTTGTTGATGGAGTCCTTTGGGGTGGAGGCTGCATTGAGTCTTGAATTGAGGATGATTTATTAGATTTCTTCAGGCGTTTGGGCTCGTTATCCTTATCCTTATCTTTGTCTTCACGTTTAGGCCTTTCGGCATCTTCTTATGATGACACGAGTTGGTATTCGACAATGCTTCAAACAATTTACTTCGTGAGGAGGAAAGCGTTGCAGAGCGTTTGACATTTGAGCTACCAGCCGGTTCACTAATTCATCATCTAAGAAGATTGTGGGTTCAACTGGATTGATGTTTACATTTATTGGAGTTGATTTCATGGTTTGTTTGGCTGATATAAGAGATTCGGATAAACTTGTCTGGTATACATCTCCTTTGTCAGTTTAGGAACGACGTCAAGAAGGAACTTGTGAGTGTATCCTTTGATCATCTCGTCCCTTCTCCCTTGAAGATCATCTTTCATGAGCTTCTGGACATACTCCCTTTCAACTTGCATCTTTTCATTCTCATCATGAAGATCTGTATCAGATTCAGAAGAAAATCTAACTTCTTCTTTGTAATATCTTTCTCGACACTGCTTGACAGCTTTAACGATTCGTGACTTTGCATGAGACATCCAAGAAGCAGTTGGCTTCTTCAACGATCCGGATGTGGATCAGTGGTTGTTCTTTTGATGGTGGTGGTGAAGAGTGAGAAGATGAATCCGATGATGATGAGATATGAGGAGACTCCGAGTCCTTTGGTGGCTCAGAAGTTTCCTCCTTTGAGCGTGCATGACTATCTAGAAGAAACTTATCATACTCAACATCTTCTTCATTTCCAGACTTAGCATTTTCATCAGCTTTATCTTTCTTGGACTTTTCGGTTTCACGGTTCCTCAATGTTGTAATCAATAGAATCCTCCACAAGCTGTTGTTGTTGCACAAGATTGGTGGCACCAGTTCCCTTATCGGTCGATTAACGCATCGGGATTTGGTGTAGGTTGAACTCCACCACTTGACCCTCTGGGGCCACCCATTTGATCCTTAGCAAATTCTTTGAAGCGTGTTGAAGTCTAATGAATTTGAACTTTTTCCTGTATGTTGCATCTAGTTGCTCTTCATCTGATTCTTCTTCTTGTTGTTGCTCAATTACTGGAGTCTTCCCTTTGCCGTGTTCATTTGTAGGGTGAGAGGCTTGACTACTGAGGAGTCACATCGGTTCGATTTCGAGTAGAAGACCTCTTCGATCTGTTTGTATATCTTCGAGCTTTCGTCCACAAGCTATCTTTGTGGTTCAGCTTAGAATACGGGAATAGGAACAGCTTCCTTGGAGGGAACTCTCCTTTTGCTTCCGGGTTTCCTCTTGGGAACTTCCTTTGACTCTCGGTGCTTGCACACTTCCGCACTTCCTCGTCTGGTTTTCCTGGTAGGTGTACCAGAAGATTTATCATCGAGAAATCCAACTTTGTTCTCTCTCACAGCAACCAAATATCTTTTATAATAGTAGAGCTGTTTGAGTTCATCTGAGAGAAGGTGATCTGGCAACACAACACCTTGTTTCTTGGTAGTTGACTCCTTAAATCTGACAGTTAGAGTGGGTTCAGTCAACATGTCGTGATTGTCGGGATCATTGATTCTCTTAGGGATATCAGGGTTATATCCAAGTGCTCTTTGGATCAACAGTTTAGTATATATGATATAAGGAATCTTTGAGCCAAGATTTTTGAGGAATGTCATCATGTCATCCCATATCAGAGCTTCAACTTCGATGTGCTTCATGTTGACTAGAGCCCAGAAGATTTGCAGTTCTACGAGCTTGGGATGCTCATAGCCCGCGACCAAAACCGATTTTGTGATGATGATATAAAGGGTTCTCCAAGGCTGGGGAATGTTCTTTAGATCCACGTGTGAATGCTTATTGATTACTCCTGAAGCTTCGTCGTACCCAATATCAATCAAAAATTGCAGAACAGTCTCTTCAGTAGGTGCAGCAGAGAATTTAGTTGGTATGATGTCAGGAATGAGGAGAACAACCCTTAAATCTGCAGGAGTGATGGTGATTTGCTTGTGATTGAGCGTCACCCTCACAGCATTTTGACCTTTGATCATTTGCATCGTATTCCAGAACTGCTGAATGTAGATCTCCTTGTGGCGTAGGAATTGGTGAGCATGTTCTGATAAGGATGGCTCTTCAGAATGTCAACAACAATGAGATAAGAAGATTCCGAGCAGGTGAGAGTTTCAAAGTCAACTCTGAGATTGTTCTTTCCACATTCATTTGAGCTTCCAGTTCGTGATCTGAAACACATTTAGCCAAAAGAACCAACATATCGAAAGACATAATGTTAGTCAACAGATGGTTTTATTGTCTAATTATTGAGTGTACAATGTCAATGATTGTTACGAGTCCAAAATCACTTGTTTGTCCAAGAGTCCAATGACGTCGAGAAAAGTTTCATGAGTTAGTTAACTTTAGGTTTTAAAGTTTATGTTATCACATATTTTTTCACAACACATTACACATTTAAACTTATTAGTGACATTATTGGATTCGTGGCGTTATGATTTATTTATTTACAAGTTTGCACGCGTAACAATTCATAATGAAGGTTTGATCAAGGCTTAGGCGTAGAGATGGTAGCTTATGCGTAAACATGAGTTATACGCGTGGACACAAGCTTATGCGTAGGATCCTGACTTACGCGTAAGAAATATTACGTGTAGGAAAAGGGGACCTTATGCGTAGAGCTTACGCGGAAGCGCATATAAAACCTTACGCGTAAGGCTTACTCGTAAGAGTAGACCTTATGCGTAGAGGTAACTGTTTACGCATATCCTTCACAGGATACGCGTAGTCCCTTTGTAGAACCTTACGCGTAAGCGCTACGCGTAAGATTTCTCTTACGCATAACATGCTACGCGTAAGGTGATCCTTATGCGTAGATGGTTAACAACCTTGATTCTGATTTTTACGAGTAGCAAACCTGAAGTAAATTCATCACAGCATCAATATTAACATCCTCATTCATTGTGTAACAGATTTACTTACAAACACTTAATCAAACAGTTACGCGTAAAGAACCTTATGCGTAAACTAAAACCCTAAAGTTTGTGAATTACGCGTAAGATTTTTAGCCATGGAATTTGCACCAAAGTTTTTCTGGTAATTCTAAAAAGTCATGTGAGTGATATAACCAAGTATTAACATCCAATTCGCAGAGAATCAAAAATGCCCAAATTTTAAGAACATTAAACCCTAATCTCTAATTCTAAATCAATTATTGTTTCTGGGTTGTTTTAAAGCCTAGATATCATTAATTCACCATGATAACAACCTCACACAACTATCTTTTTGACCAACAGCATTCACATTTGAAAATACCCAAACCCACGCATAAACCCTAGTTTTTCAAATTCAATCAATACGTGATTCTGGGTGCGTTTTGAGTAGACAAATGGTATTAATGATGTTAAAGAAACGTTTTGACACTATTATCTTAACAACAAAACTCACAAACATGATCATGTGTTCTTACGCATATGCGTTGAACACAAAATTAACCATATATGTAAATTTAACCGTTGGATTCGTTTGAAAATCAAAACCAATGTTTAAAACGTGTTACAAACACAAAATCACTTACAGATTGAAGATCAAAACTTCGGATTTGTTGAACGATTTATAGGCGTAGGATTAGTTTGGTTTTTGTAATAAATGTGAAGTGATGAAGTTAGGTGGAAGTTTTATTAAAAAGGATTTTGAGCTTTTGGCAGTTTTAGTCCCTCCACCTTTTTCATTTTCATCCATAGCCTTTTAACTTCCATTATTGTTACCAAATGAAGATTTAAAGAAAGAAACTTGACGACACTCCCCCTCGACTTAAGAAATAATGAAAGGTTATAAATTTTAGTCCGAGGAGTGTCAGTGAACCAGAAATGTGACCACCAATTTAAAGAAACAACCGGGATTAGGTAACATGCAAGTACAGTGTTATTTTGAAACAGTTAAGTATTTATTTTCTCCCCCTCAACACTTGATCGAAAAAATACTGAATTTTGAAAGATTAGAGTGTTGGCGGAAGAAATGTACTTGCCATGTATAAAGAAATATAGATAGAAGAATATTTTTGTTGTTTTAACTGATTTTATATTTTTATATTTTGTTTTTGGAAAATATTTACAAAAGAGATTTTGGTGTTTGACTGGTTTTAAGACTGTTTTAAGAGTTCATCCAGTTCCTCTTGAGTCAAACACCTCATACCAATTCGGTGAACCAACTCATTAAACCTAGCGGGAGGCAAGGCTTTGGTGAGTAGATCTGCCAATTGGTATTGTACCTACAAGTATAATTCAACGGTACCACTGTTCCACGTGGTCCTTGATGAAGTGATATCGAAGATCGATGTGCTTTGATTTTGAGTGTTGAACTGAGTTGCACGAGATCGCAATGGCACTCCGATTGTCACAGATACCGGGATTACTGTCAAATACGTAACCATAGTCTTTGAGTTGTGTTCTCATCCAAATGACTTGAGCACAACACGCGGTCATGGCTACATATTCGCCGGTTGAGGACAGCGATGTACAATCCTGCTTCTTCGATTGCCATGACACCGGTTGTCTCAAAGAAATTGTAGAGCTCCTGAAGTACTTTTTCGTGAATCTAAGCATCCTGCGTGGTCAGCGTCTGAAAAAGCGATTAGTTCAAAACCAGAATCCTTCGGATACCTGATTCCCAAATTAATGGTTCCCTTGATGTATCAGAGGATTCTTTTAGCCTCTGAGAGGTGGGTTTCAGGTTGGTCGCGTGATAACGGGAGCATAGATAAACGGAAAAAACAATATCAGGTCTGCTGGCTGTTAGATACATGAGAGACCCAATAATACTACGGTATTTTGTAGGGTCAACTAGTTTCCCATGCAAATCAGCGTCCAGCTTCTTGGTATGAGACATTGGTGTGGCATAAGTATCACAAGTATTCATTCCGAATTTGTTTAGAATTTCAAGGGCATATTTGGACTGACTCAAGAAAATACCACGGGGTGATTGATGAACTTGCAGTCCTAGAAAGAACGTAAGTTCACCCATCATTGACATTTCAAAATGTTTCTTCATTAGTTTAGCAAAAGCGATTGAGTACTTTTTATGTGTTGACCCAAAAATAATGTCATCCACGTAAATTTGAACAATTAAAATATGTTCCCCGTGATATTGTATGAAAAGAGTTGGGTCGACCGAACCTTTGGTAAAATTATTGGCAAGGAGGAAAGATGATAGCTTATCATACCACGTCCGAGGAGCTTGTTTGAGACCATACAGAGCTTTGTTCAGTTTGTAGACATGGTTCGAGAACGCGGGATCAACGAATCCTTATTTGGTGACATAAAGCTGTTTCTTTAGGTTGACCATTCATAAAAGCATTTTTGACGTCCATCGAAAGACCGTGATGTTCATATGAGCTGCGACGCCGAGAAATATCCGAACAACCTCAAGGTGAGCAACCGGAGCAAATGATTCTTCAAAGTCAATACCCTCTTCACTGATATAACCCTTAGCCACCAGGCGTGACTTGTTTCTGATGACATTCCCTTCAGCATCCAATTTGTTCTTCCAAATCTATTTTAGACCAATGACGTAGACCCCTGATGGTCTTTCAACCAGTTCCCATACTTCAAGACATTTGAATTGGTTGAGTTCTTCTTGCATGGATTCAATCCAGTTGTCTTTTGTCATTGCGTCTTTAATGGTTTTAGGCTCAGATTGCGACAAATGAGTGCATAAATGCAATGTTCACCATCTGAGTGAAGACGTTGTCTCGTAACGACCGGTTGATTCGGGTTGCCAATAATATTTTCCAGAGGATGGTCTTTTGTCCATCGATGTGTAGAAGGTTGATGTTGGTATACGTTGTGTAGATTTTGAGGATTCAAATGGCTTGTTGAAGATTCCGCGACATCTGGTGCAGCAGTCTCATTAGAAAGCGGGTTAAAGAACGCATTTGGATCAAAATCTGCAGGTGGGGGTACTTCATTAAGAATATCATCAGCCGGTTCATCATTGTAGGAAGCGGTTTGTTCAACTGTTGTGTTGGAGTCAACTGGTGGTGCTTCTTCAACAATAGTTGTTGTTGTAGTGTATCGGTATAAGAGTAGTATCAGGTTGAGCAGCGGAAACAACGGATACACCTGGAGCACGTTCATCAATATCGTCATTGAACAGCGGAGCAAAAAGTCTTTCCATTTGTTGACGAGTAAGCTGAGGGCTTTGTTCAGCTGATGATGAGGTTTGGGGGAAGTTTAAGCGGTTGTGACCGGGTTCCAAGCTGTTATACTCAGAAGCCATTTCAGTAAGCTCATCAAAATTAGCATGAATCGTCTCCATAACCTGCTTTGTATGATGATTCCAGATCCGGTAACCTTTTGAGTTCTCACAGTATCCAATAAATAATCCAATGTCAGCTTTGGATTTGAGCTTTCCAAAGTCATCACGATCATTATTCGGATAGCAAAGGGATCCAAATACATGAAAGCGTTTAAGATTCGGTTTACGGTTGTGGAAAAGCTCAAATGGTGTTTTATTGTGACGTTTTGTGATCATTGAACGGTTTTGAGTGTAGCATGCAGTTGAGACGACTTCACCCACAAGTAATCTGGAAGTTTAGCATTGATTAACATCGTTCTGGCGGCTTCCACTAACGTACGGTTTCGTCTTTCAACAATTCCGTTTTGTTCTGGTGTGCGGGCAATAGATGTATGATGCTCAATTCCCACTTTCTCATAATATTCCTGAAGAGTTTGATTCACAAATTCAGTTCCTTTGTCTGTTCTAATTTGTCTAACGGTGTTTCAAGTTGAATTTGAATTTTCGTGAGAAAGGTGATGATCATCTGTGGAGCTTGATCTTTACTTTGAAGAAAATAAACCCAAGTCCATCTTGAGTAGTCATCAACAATTACCAAGATGTAGCGTTTGCCATTAATCTTCCGCACGCGCATCGGGCCACACAAATCCATGTGAAGAAGATGAAGCACATCTTGAGAGCTGTGTTCCACCTTTGAAGGAAAATGAGCACGAGTGCTTTTCCCTTGTTCACAAGCCGAGCATAGGTGATCTTTAGAATACCTGAATCGTGGGAGACGTTCAACAAGTTTGTGTCGAGCAAGGTTGGTTATGGTTTGAAAGTTTAGATGTGATAGAGCGACGGTGCATAGCCAAGATTTTGTAGATGTAGCCTTTGAGAGTAAACAAATAGGAGATGAAGCGATCATGTCTTGCATGGAGATAGTGTAGAGACTGGATGAGCGTTGGCCAGACATAAGATCATTTCCTTGAAGATCACGAATGATACAAGTTTTCTCCCTGAAAGCTACTTCCAAGTCTCCATCACAAAATTGACCAACCGAGAATAGATTGTGACCGAGGCCTTCCACATAATAAACCCTGCTAATTTCGATGTTGCCATTAATGTAATCTCCGTAGCCCATGATAGCTACGAAGTGATCATTCCGAATCGGACAGATTAACTTGCCAATGAACTTTGAAACAATCAGGAGGATGATCGTATCACCGCATTAGAACACGAGGCGACACGGATGGAATAGAAGTAGATGTGGAACCCAAAGTGTTAGAGGGTTCCTCGGCAGTTATAGTTGAAATACACACATCAATGATTTTAGGCATCCATTTAAATCCTAGTGTATTATGTATCCATTTCCGCCATCTCCAACTAGTCTTAGCTTTAGTCTTAGTGAATGTGCTAGGTGGTACAACTATCCTTGGAGGTGATACTTTCGGACTACGGGACATCAAATCGTTTCTTAGAATCTAAAGAAGGCGGTTTACCAAGCACAGACTTAGAAGCATTAGTGGGCCTAGAGGTATTTCGAATCTTAGGATTCCGTAAACGTGACAAGATAGCCTTAGCAACACATTTATCATGACAATCAAAATGCATACTTTTACGACAAATAACACAAGATGCATCGATGAATATCAAAAGTACTTAAAGGTTCAACATTAGTTACAACACTTTTTCCATTACATTTGCGGGCGCAATATCTAAAGTGGGTGCAACCGGAGTCTTATTCAAAGTCCTACGGTGTTCTTCTACTTCAACATTCTTTATTTGTCTTTTCTTAGGTCGCAACTTCCTATTCTTCCTTGTATTGCTCCTAGGTATGAAGTGCGGACGTTTGGAAAAGAGGCAACTAGTCCTGTTTGATGAGGGAAGCACATTAGTAACTTGTGTTTTGTCAGTAGGTATTCTGGGGACATGATTGCTAAGTCTTACAGGTGCAACTCTCTTAATGATGCTAGGCTGAACTTGTTCATACTTTCCAAACATTTCCTTTAACTTAAAAATAGTGTGCACCAAATCTTGATTTTGAGCGAAGATTTCCAGAAAAATTCATGACTTCTTTAGTGTATGCAAGATAATGATCAAGTTCGTTTGATGCTTCATCACGAGTCTGTTTTAGTAAATCAAATATGACACCATATTCCTTTTTAAGTTTTGCAAGTTCTTGTTCATATTTTGAGATTTGACACTTAAAAGACACGTTTTCATCATCCAGTTGCTCAATTTTAGGATCAGAAGATTTTGCACGCAACTGGGCGATTTTGTTATGAAAAACAAGTTTTTGATCGTGAATATCTTTTTGACACCAATTAAGACGACGTATTGCACTTGAAAGCTCGTTTGACAATCGTTCATTTTCAATTTTTAAAGACTCGAACTGAAGCACATTATCCGTATTTTGAACAGTTTCAACAGTATCAGCAGATATAGAATCAGATGCATATGGCAAAGAATGCAATAACACAACATTATAGATATCAGCACAGATAACATCTTCCAAGAGTCGATCAACATCTTTTCTCAATAATTTCTTTTTGCGTTTAGTATTTGAAATTGATGTTTCTGTTTTCTCGAAAACTGTTTTCATGAGACCAAGTTCCTTGTGAAAATCCCTTTCCCAATATAGTGCACAGTTTTCAAATTTTTCACAAGGGGTAAAACTCTTTTCTGAAAAATATATCGTTGTTCTCGTGCCCATGGCAAGGTAAAATGTTCAAATTTTATTTCAGAATGAAATTCAATCGCATGTTCCAAAAGTTTGATGTCAGATAAGAAAGTGTCAAAATATTTGATAACACGACAACTTTCGGCTTTAGTTTTTACTTCACTAAGTGAAGGTAAAGGACCATTAATTTGTGCACCATTATGTTGGGGACTAACTTGGCTGGTGTGACAACCAAAGGTGTGTTTGAAGTATCTTGTTGTGTGACAAAAGTTACGGCTTTTGAATAGTTAAATGGTTTGTTATAAACAACATTTTCCATTTTTGACCGACTCTCGTCATCTGCATCTAATTCCTCCATTCCATTATATTCAACAACAGTCATAATTGAATCATCAATTCGATGTTACACCTGTAAACTTCGGATTTGGTTTGAATGCTCTGTTTGAAAACTTGGGTTTGTAATCAGCAAGAATCGGACCATATACATTTGGGTTTGGTTTAAAAGTAAACTTTTGAATCGTTGTGATTGACTCACCATGTTTATAAACAACATTTTGAAACTCTTTGATTTTGTTTTGTAAGTTGACAATTTCTTCAAGATAGTTATCTATTCGTTTGGTGGAATGCTTTTTGTACTCAGAGAACTGTTTTTGACAAGTTAACAACTCAGCCTTGGCTTTTGAGTTTCCAAAGTAAGAGCGTTAAGTTGTTTTTTATGTTCATGTTGCGGTTGTTCTATTTGAGACAACAAAGCATTCTTCGATGCGGCTAGATCACGTATCTCGCGTTCTAAAGCTTTTTCGTTTTTGATGAGATTTAGCAAAAGCGACTTCAAAACCTTTTCCCGTTTTCTTGAATTTTAAAGAGCGTTGAGTTGTCGATTTAAGCAATCGTTATCCCTGGTTAACAGTGCATTTTGAGCTTTTAATTTCATATTATCATTATGATAACGTTCCACTCGGGATTGTTGGTCTTTAACTAAGGTCCGGAGCTCAAATTCTGGATCAAACATAGAATAATTTTGTTCAATGGGAGTCTCAACATGGTCATTGTTTAGATCCTCAAATATAACCACGGAGTCAACTTGATCATCAATGGTAACCATAAGGTCATCTTGATCATCAAAGATAACGACGGGGTCTAGTTGATGATCATTAGAATGAGATGTAGAAGGCTCATGTTGAACACTCGATCTATGTCGGATGCGGATGTTGGCGGAGATATCGAGTTCATTAATGATAATTGTTTGTTCAGTACCTGAGACAAGCCGTCGGTGTCATACACTGGGCCTGTGTCACTCATGTGTAGAGCTTGCATTTGTGTCATCAACATCACTGCTGCATTAGCCTACAAGTCCTCCATATCATCATCAGAATCTGCATCTGCCATAAAGCTCTGTTCCTTGTTGGTAAGAGTTCCACCAGCTTTATCCTTAAGAGCCAAGAGCAAAGCCTCTTTGAAATAAGCACTGCCTCTTGTCCTCGGTTTAGGACATGCATTAGCCAGATGACCCTTCTCATTACAGTTATAGCATCGAAGACCATTAACCCCATTATGAGCATTTCCCTGTTCAACCACTTGAGCCCTTTGCTGTTTCAGAGCACCCATGTGATTCCTTCCCATAGCATTTAACCCTTGACCTCCTCCCATCTGACGACCATAACCACGGTTTTGAACTTCAACGTGTCCATTGTTCACAACAGCCTGATTCCTTGTATTAGATGAAGAATGAATGCGATTGTTGGATTTGTTTGTATAACGGCCAAATGCTTTAGAAATCATAACAAATCCTTGTTGCAATTCATCGAAGGCATCGGAGTCCTCATCAGCTTCACTGTAAAGAGCTTGAGCAGTGTTGTTGTTGTATGGAACCAATTAATTTTGTTGAGGTTGTTTCGTGGACGGATCATAAGGTGTGATAGTTGCGATTAGTTGAGGAGCGGGTTGAGGAGCTTGTTGAGGAGGAAGATTTGTTTGAGCCCACAAAGCAAGTTGTTGATTGTCCGGAAGTGAAGGTGAAACAGTTTGGCCATGGATAATCCTTTCCTTATCAACTTCCTTTTGATGAGGCTTGGATAATCGTACAACAATCCGTAGGTAGCATGATGCATATCCTTAGCTTGACGGAGAAAAATGACATACTTTTCCCATTCCGGACCAAGACTACTTAGGAACTTTGTGTTGACAGCAATTCGTGGCATGATGATATTGTGTTTGTCCAAATCATTAATGATGTCTGAAAAGCGATGATGATAAGATTCTAATGACTCTCCCGGTTCAATCATGAAGTGTTCATAAGCCAAGTAGATTTTGGATTCCATGTCTTCCTGATTGAGTGTTGTGCCTTGTATAAGAAGATGAATCTGTTCCCACATTGCTTTTGCAGTCTTTTGAGCATCAACACTTCGAAGGATTGGATTGGGTAATCCTAAAAGGATGTATTGCATTGCAAGTTCATCGGCTTCAAAGTGTAGAAGTTGTTCAGCAGTGAGGTCTGTAATAGTTGCAATGTTGGTGACATCATCTCTTGGTGGAACAACATTAGGATCTCCGGGTGTAACGACAGTAGGCATCTGAAATGGACCTTCCATAATGACCTTCTTTAAAAACTTTCCATGTGGCTTCTTTAGATCACAAAACCTAAAGAACCGAATCACCCATTGATCATAATTACCGGGAGTGAGCATTGGAGGTCTATCAAGTGAGCCAGCTTCATGAATTGATTGTTGGCTACTCAAGGCTTCACACATCTTGCCAAACCATGCCGGTTCGTTCATGGTATTCTTGGATTGATTGTAGAAGTTTGTGTAAGGTTGTACTTGAAGACTTGGTGGTGGTTGAACCATTAGAGGTTGTGGAATTGCTGCAAGTAGTGTAGTATGTTGTTGATTAAATTGTTGTTGATAAATTTGTTGTTGATGATTAAATTGTTGATCTTGTTGACTTAGTTGTTGTTGTTGTTGTTGAGGATAAGTGTAAGGGAAGTAGCTAGAGTATGGTGGTTGTGACATGTTGAAAACTTGTGTTGTTAAATGGATCTTTGTAGTCGAATGAACCGTTGTTGATGAAGTATCCTTAGGCGTAGAAATCACAGAAAAGCCAAGTACCACTTAAGCGTAATAACACCAAAGGTACGCGTAACAGCAATAGTTACGCGTAAGTAATGAGAACGCACTAAAGTTATGCGTAAACAAGAAGTTAGGCGTAGAAAACTTAGGCGTAGGATTAACTTATGCGTAAGACAAGGCTTAGGCGTAAGATGAATCTTATGCGTAAAGAGTCTACGCGTAAGCTTATGCTTATGCGTAAGTTTCGGGTTTTTTCCCAAATGATCTTTTACACTATCACAGAGCAAAAGATATCCAAAGTCGACGTGTTTTCAGGCTTATCCAAGCAAGAAACCAAGGAGTAAACCACGAAACAGAAGATCAAACCAAGGAATAGGTTACGCGTAAGTTTAGGGTTTCACTTACGCGTAGGATATAGCCAAAAATGATTTCTTCCAACCGATGTTTCCAAACCAGATTTTAGTGATGAGATAGCTTCAATATCACCAAAATAACACAAAAGTGTGAAACTTGATTATCCAAAGCTCAAAAACGTTATGCGTAGAGCAGAGAAAGCCACGTACAAAACCAAGCTTAAAAACAATGATCTACGCGTAAAGTTTGAAACTTTTTGCCAAAAACAGTTATTTTAACACCTTAAAACGTTGAAAGTACAAGAATCTTGGATTAAAAAGTGTACAAAATGCGTTTTTAAGCAAACCAAAGTATCAACAACGAGTCGTATGTTCTACGCGTTGGACCAAAACCCACTTCAAGAACAATACGTTCACCCAACTATTTGGCGATTGATACCACTGTTAGATTCAACACAAGCATCAAGAGAAGAGATAGAGAAGATCGGATGAACAACCAACCAAACACACACACACGAATATGAAAGAAAAGTTACGTGTAGAGTATATGTGAAAGATGAATTGAACAACCAACCCTCAAGTGAGGGTTATTACAAGGTATTTATAGGAAGGGGAGCTAGGGCAACACTCATAATCCCTTCCTTTTCCTTATTGGACTAGGCCTAGGCTTATGGGCCTTCTACATAAGCCTAAGGCTAATTACTAACATAAAGGTCATATTAAGCTAACTATTACATATGAATCACTAACACTTGATTAAGGAGTGATTCCAACAGTTTTTGTGGATCATTCATGTCATATTTAAATAATAAAATACGGTAATAAAGTATGTGACACACGGTAATTTTTCACTCATATTTAAATAATAAATAGTAATTTATTATTACTAAGCCTAGTCATTAAGCATGCATAAGCTTTGCTTGGTCATTTGAGTAGATAACTCGGATGCAGTAGCCTATTGCATTTCTTTTGCATTCACTGCATAATTTTATATATTTTGAAATATTTGTCTTATGATAAAAAGTTTTAAAACAAGAGGGCATCTTGTTTTCCCAGATGGCAAACACGCCGCGATGCATCTTGACTGATAAGGGCAAATAAAACGAAACATAAATCCCCGGGATGGAAAAATATTACCAAGACAATAATAACTTAGAAAACGTGTTCACAAGATATTACATTGTAAAAATTATCGAACTTTAATACTTCAGTCACGGCTTTAATATCGCGGGAAACAAAATACTTATTATACTTTCACTTAAATAATGACTCTTAAATATCTACAATGTTAGGAATTAGAAAATTCAGTCGTTAATGAGTCGGTCACCTCAAGTATATGTATTCGATAAAAAGCTCGTAGTCGTAGTCATGTTATGTTAGTAAGTAGTTTGTTAAGTAACACCGTGGAGGACGGACGGGTCTTTACCCACTGTATGCCTGATCCACAGCCCGTAGGTGGCGATTTTTTGTAAGACACTATAAATACCCTCTACCTCCCAAGGTAGAGGGTTGGAGCTTCAATACCATTTTTCTTTGTTTCACATAGTTCCCAACTCTCTTCCCTTTCTCTCTCTAGAACTTTCTCTCTCTTAACCTTGTTAAACGCCTCATATGATTATGGTTTAATGTGTTTGTGAAATCCAATATGTTACAATTGGTATCAAGAGCCATGGTTTGATCATCTCTCTTACATATCCTTGGATTTCTAGTGGTTTTAGTTGGTTTTTGAGTTTGAGAAAGTTTAGTGGTTTTGCATCATTTGGATCATCTCTAGTGTTAAAGTTTGAATTTTGGGTGTACTTTTGTGTTTAGAATCATTGTAAGTGCTTGGGTTTTGATTTAGTAAGCTTGAATCACTGTGGTTGAGCTTGTTTTGGATTGAAAAGTGTGTTTTTTTAAGTTTTTCATGCTAGCGACTTGGTTCTCGTAGTGTTTTTCATCATAGCGACTTGCTTCAAGTAAAGGTAGCGAGTTGTAGTGTTAATTGGTAGCGATTTGGTCCTAGCGACTTGTCTATTGAGACAAGCCGACAAAAAGTACAACTTAGTGGATTCTCCACTACGGCTAGCGACTTGGTGAAGTTAGCGACTTGCTTTCAATTTTGTTAGCGACTTGTACTTAGTATTCTTAGCGACTTGGTGTTAGCGACTTGGACCTTAGCGAGTTTCTCTTTAGCGACTTGACTGTGTAGCGACTTAGTGCTTTAGCGACTTGTGTCCAGCGACTTGGATCTTAGCGACTTGGTTCACAGGAAATTGGGATCTTAGCGAGTTGCTACTTAGCGACTTGGTGCTTAGCGACTTGGTTCAAGAATTCTTAGCGACTTGGTTGACTTTTGTTTGTAATACGGTTTTCTCTTGATTTAGTAAAATACCGTGAAAGAATCTATTTCCCGGTTTAATCATAGAGTTATAAAATCCTGTGTAATCTGTTAACATGTCTACCAACGTACCTACAATCATCTCCACTGTAGCTGAGGATGTTCAAGCGGTGGTTGAGATACTCGTCCACCCATGCTTGACCCGACTCGACTCTTGGGCTCAACGAATCAAATTGCTTGTCTTGGAAAGGAAAATGGGGTCAACATTCTCAAATCCATTGATGAAGGACCGTATCTGATTGAGACTACAAGAGACTTAATTGATCACAGCTGAGATGGAACAATGATCTATGGATTAGACAGACCAAAGACGTATGATGAGCTCAATGATAAGGAGAAAAAGAGATTCGATGTTGATAATGGGCTCTAACATTATACTTCAGGGGTCTTCCAAAAGATATCTACAAGCTTATCAATCACAACACTGAAGCCAAGGCAGTTTGGGATAATGTCAAGATGCTTCTCTCATGTTTTGAATTAACCAAGGATAGAGAATCACAACGTATGATGAGTTTGAGCATTTCAAGATGAAACTAGATGAGAGTGTCTATGAGTACTACGTGAGATTTTATAAGCTTGTGAATGATATGAGGAACATCAAAATGACCATGCCAAACATTCAGCTGAATTCAAAGTTTGTAAACAATATGAATCCCGAGTGGCACAAATTTGTCACCTCTGTGAAGCTAACCAAAGGACTAAAGAATACAAACAATGAGCAATTGTATGCCTTCCTTCTTCAGAATGAGAGGCATGCTATGTTTGAAAAAAGGATTCTAGATCAGTTCAAAACCAATCAGGGAGAAACAAGCTCACCAAATGATTCTACAACTTTCTACACCAATGTTGGTATTACCACCAAAGCATCTCAAGTCATACCCATGAGTAATGGTAATTACAACTCATCCGATCCAGCATATAAGCCTCCCGACTCAAACACACTCATTGAAAACTTCATCAATCAACTGTCTCTCATGGTTAGTCAAAACATGAACTCTCTCCCACACACCAACAATAACCTCGGAACAGCATCCAATCCACACAATCAAGCTACTATCGAGATGGTAAGGTTGTGGTGCAACAGACAAGAAAGGCATATGAACAGGGAAGAGGTGGAGTTGGTAGAGGATATGTAGCAAATCAGAATCGTGGAAGGAATCCAAATCAAGGACAAGCAAAGACAGTCAAATGCTACAACTGTGGTGGTGAGGGACACATTGCTAGGAACTGCACATCTCCAAAGCGTCCACAGAAGCGAGAATACTTCGGAGACAAGATGTTGCTCGTGTAAGCTTAGGATAATGGTGCAGCTTTGGATGAAGAGGAGTTGTTGTTTCTTCTTTGAGGGCAATTCCAAAGACATATGATGCAGATGTGGATGAGCGACCAATTGAAATAGGTCACAATCATCGAATGCCTTTCAAGTCGCTCGAATGTGATGCATACGACTCGGCGTCGATGATGAACCTCTTGCACAAACAATTTTCATGGCTAGCATTTCTCCAATGGTCTCTCCTAAGGTCTCATCATCACAACAAGCTGGTCCATCCAAAGAATCAATCATCTCCGAGGTATTAAAACTATATGATGAAGTTGATGAGCAAAAGATGCATAATAAAGTACAATCTCTTGAAACTTATGAATCAGATATTGATGATGTGGGTAATAGAAATATTGTCCCATATGATCAATATGTGATGCAAAGTGAATGTGAGGTTGTACCAAGTAATGCATCTTCCTGATCAATAATGACTATGTTTTTGATGAATACTGCATGTGCCCCGATGATTCTTATCTCGAACTTAATTCCTATAAAGAACAAGTTGCCATTTATGAACAACGTGCTAAGTTTGAGTTGACCACCCGTGAGCAGGAAATGGATGACCAAATGCATACCATTATTAGAAAAAGTAATTTTAGAGAAGAAGTATTAAAACAATAGTTAAACTCCTTACAAGAAAAGCTTTCTAAAACTGCTAAGCAAAAACAAGAACTTCAAGAAAATGTTAAAATGCTTAAGCAAGAATTCATGCTAAGGAATCAAAACTTTTGAATGATTTTTCAATCTAAAAACTTTGAAAAACAAGCTTGAAAATAAGTTGTGCGTACAAGGGAATACCATTTAGACTGCTCACTTGATCACTAAGCATAGAGTCTTAAGCGATAAGCATAGCATTCCCCTGGTTGTGGAACCTAATCCTGAGTTTGTTAAAAAGGCTAGAGCTGCTCATAATGTAATCTATGATGGTAATGAGATTCTTAAACCAAGACAGAAACCTAGTTGCGTTGAGTGCACCGAGGAAGATAGAAAATTAGATGATGCATCTAGGGAGAAAATGAATAAGAAGCTAGAAGATCCTGAATGTAAAGAGAATAACATAACGATCAAACCCCATGATTACAAAAGGAAAATTGGATTTCCTTGAACAAGTTTAAGCCTCAAACGTTGTTAACTCCCGAACAAGTGTTCTGGAAAAGGATTTAGATAAGCAAAAAGCTGAGAATCTTGTTGTAACAAACCCCCCCTTTAGGAAAATGCCTTCAGCGACTGTGTATCCTCCAATACACCAATGCATTTAGTTCCTAGAACTATTGCCACTAAAAGCAAGACCTTAATCAGTCAATATGTTATTTTTCAATTATTTGTTGATTTTGAGAAAACTTGTAAGAAAAGGATCACACCCACTGGGATAACTGAAGGGGAAAGGGGTTTTGAGCAAACTAAAGAATGCTATTTAATTGAGGTCATACCTTTCTTTAAACAACTAAAAGATCAATTTGAGAGTCTTAAAAAGGGGATGGATTCAGATATTAAAGAAATGGAAAAGGAATTTGATGCAATGATAGTTGAGGTTAGTGACTATGAGCGAGAATTAAAATATAATGAGATTGAGAGGAAGAACTTGCATACCTTGAATGAGAATCTTATTTCTGAATGTATTACTCAAGATGTGTTTTACACTGCTACGAATTGTTCCATTAATGCTTCTCAATTTCATGAATTATCTGTTGCTCTAAAAGTCTCCCATGATCGTGTCATTAAGCTTGAAAAAACTAACTCTAAAGTTCATGATAAAGTTGAACAGGATGATCATGATAATTTGGTGAAACAGTTTTCTAAATTGGAAGTTGAGCATCTTGCTTTGCAATTAAAATATCAACATCTAAAGAAAATGTTAAAACCTCAAATATCAAGACATCCTTGGATGCTCCGAATTTGATGCGTTTTGAAATTAAGCAAAGCGTGATGAACGATTCGAGCTCATTGTAACACGATCAAAAAGTTGAAAGCCCAGATCTCTCAATTAAAGGGTGAAAAGAACAATGTGACTGGCTCCCAAATGCCTCCTCCTTTAGATTCTCAGTATTCTTAAACTTTTCATCTTCAAAACTTGGTTAATGCTTTACAAAAGGAAAACGAGAGTTTTCTAGAAGAAAATGAAAAAGTTAAACGACACTTTAAAGAGTTATATGATTCAATAAAAGTCAGTCGTGACAAAAACAACGAAAAAATAACATCTTTACAAAAAGAAATTGAGAATCTGAGGAGTTAGGAAAAAGGCGCCACTTGTTTTTAATGAGAATGTTGCATCAAAGTCATCCTCGGGCAAATATCTTGATGTTAAATACATTCCTCCTCATCTTAGGAATAATGAGCTTGTGTTTCATAACTATTGTTCTCACCTTAAGGATAGTCTAGAATGTCTCTGTGAGATTGTGGAAGAGGATTTCATAAATAAGCCTCTTGATAGAGAAATTAGGTTTGCTTGCATTCAGGCCAAAGGATCTCAGGAGCTGCTAGAATGTTTAATTGCAACATGTTCTAAATCCTTAGGTGCGAAAGGTCAAGCTGTGATGCCTTGTTCTATGCCTAGTGCCAAGCATACAAACCATTCTATGCCCGGTGTTAGAAAGTGAACACTTAATGTGCCTTCAAGTAGTTCAGATCCTTGCACGTCTAGTTCAGAATGCAAAAAGTAGATCAACCAACTAATGTTCCCATAATTCCCTCTACAGTAGTAATCAGTGACATAAAAGCAAGCGGGTCAAAGCCTCCAGGCAATACCAAGCAAGATAGGACCTCGCAAGCTAAGAATGTGCATTGGAAGAGAGTAGAAGATCAACCTAGGAATATTAAGTTTGAGTTGAATAAAACAAATCGTGTTGATTCTAGTATTAGCTATAAGCGTATTGTAATTAATTCAAATTCTGCTACTATTCGCAAAACCATGTAATGATGACTGCTTGATTTCTGGTACTAATCATGAATGTGGTGTGAATGTTTTGTCTAATGCTGTCAAATGCCCCGATAAAATCTGTTAATGTTAAAATTCAAGCTAAGAAGGCTAAAAGGCAAAGGCGAAAAGAAAGTTAGAAAAGCAGTGGAAACCCACAGGAAGGAAATTTAGTAATATAGGTTATCAATGGATACCTACTGGCCGTAAGATTAATGAGCTTTGCCCTAAAGTTGCTAAATCAATGCCCACTAGAAAATGGATGCCTAGTGGTAGAACTATTCCCTTAAGAAGTGAACATACTTTGAATAGGTCAAATACGGACACTAGCATTGCATCTATTTCTAATGAGTCCATTGTTTCTACCTCTGATGTAGGTGTTCCAATCACTTGTTACTAACCAAATGGAACCCATTCTTGCATGGGGATCCCAATTATCCAGTTATCCATTCTATGCGTGTTCAACTGCGGATCGTTCAAATCGTTACTGTGGTACTGGACTCAGTGTTCCAAGCATATGGACTGGAGACCGATCGGCTCATGAACTTCGTGAGTAAATTCATCGGGACTGTTAGATTCGGGAATGATCATTTAGGTGCAATTATGGGTTATGGAGATTATGTTGTTGGTGATAGTGTTATCTCCAGGGTATATTACGTAGAAGGTCTTGGTCATAACTTATTCTTTGTCGGTCAATTATGCGTGATTCGATCTAGAAGTGGCCTTCAGAAAACATACTTGTTTCGTTAGAGAACTTGATGGTAAAGAACCTTTAAGAGGAACACGTGGTTCAAATCTATACACCATCTCTATCGAAGATATGATGAAGTCTTCTCCAATTTGCTTGTTGTCAAAGGCTTCAAAACAAAGTCATGGTTATGGCATCGTCGTCTCAATCACTTGAACTTCGGCACCATCAATGATCTCTCCCGAAAGGACTTAGTTGTAGGTTTACCTAGACTAAAGTATGAAAAGGATCATCTTTGTTCGGCATGCCAATTGGGAAAAAGCAAGAAGTATGCCCACAAACCCAAACCTACAAACTCGATTCTGAAGTTCTTCATACAATTCACATGGATTTATGTGGACCCATGAGAGTTCAGAATATCTTTGGGAAGAAATATGTGTTAGTTGTGGTTGATGATTACTCTCGATTCACGGGTTAAATTCTTAAGGACAAAGGATGAAACTCCAGATATCATCATCAAACTTATCAAAGCAGCTGCGAGTTCGACTTAACAAAATTGTCGAATCATCCGAGCAGACAATGGGCCCGAGTTTGTTAATAAACAACTTAGTGAGTTTTATGAAAGTGTTGGAATCAGTCATCAAAGAAGTGTTCCACGAACTCCTCAACAGAGCGGTGTAGTTGAAAGGCGAAATCGAACTCTTGTGGAAGCCGCAAGAACAATGTTGATTTACTCAAAGGTTCCAATGTTTTCTGGTGAAGCCATTGCCCTTTGCATGCTACACTCAAAATCGATCCTTAATTCACACTGCTCATGGAAAAACTCCATATGAACTTGTCCACAATAGAAAACCTAATCTCTCATTCCTTCGTGTGTTTGGTGCATTGTGTTATCCAACTAATGAGGGCCAAGACTTAGGTAAACTTAAAGCTAAAGCATACATTGGAGTATTTGTAGGATATGCACCCAAAGAAAAGGGGTACCGTATCTACAACAAAAGAACCCGAAATATTATGGAAACAATTCACGTTACGTTCGATGAGATGACCGGTCCAATGGCTCCAGGACAACCCAGTTCTGTACCCGCATCTTCATGTAGTCCCATCAGTTCTACTCTTGTTTTCGATTCTTCGCCAGCAACTCCTTATGTACCTCCATTAGAAGATGATTTAAAGAAATTGTTTGATCCAATGTTTGATGAACACTATGAGCCAAATGCTAATGAAATGTCAATTCCATAATCAGAGGCTACTCCTATCCCTATCAATGAAGTCAACCCTTCTGTTTCATCATCATTAAGCCAAGAAGCGCCTGCTGCTGATCACTCTGTCTCATCAACAGATCATCAATCATCGAATGTACATCATGGAATTTTTTCTGGCACCCATGATGAAGTTAATCCCTTTGCTACTCCGAAGATGCTCCATTTGAAAACATATTTGCTCCTGAATCATCATCAGAACCATCTTCATTAGGAGACATCGACTCTGCTACGTTAGTTCCTCAACAACAACCACATGAACGCATAAGAAAGTGGACACATGATAATCCATTGGACAAAATCATTGGAAACCCTTATCGTCCAGTATCCACACGGAAACAACTTGCAACCGATGCCTTATGGTGTTTCTTCAACTCCGTACTCTCTAAGGTCGAACCAAAAGATGTTAAAACTGCCATGAATGAAGACAGCTGGTTCAATGCCATGCAAGAAGAAATTCATGAGTTTGATTGACTTGATGTATGGGAATTAGTACCTGCTCCAGATTGTGCTATGATCATTGCTCTAAAGTGGATCTTCAAAGTGAAACTTGATGAGCATGGTGATGTTTTAAAGAACAAGGCTCGATTGGTTGCAAAGGATACCGTCAAGAGGAGGGTATTGACTTTGAAGAATCATTTGCTCCGGTTGCTCGTATCGAGGCAATCAGAATCTTCTTGGCTAATGGTGCAAGTAAGAACATGGTGGTTTATCAGATGGATGTAAAGACGGCGTTTCTTAAAGGAGATCTTAAAGAAGTCGTATACGTCAGCCAACCTGAAGGCTTTGTGAATCCAGAACATCCTACTCACGTCTATCGTTTGAAGAAGGCTCTTTATGGGTTAAAGCAAGCTCCAAGGGCATGGTATGATACGCTATCAAAGTTTCTTCTCTATCTACTGGATTCTGACAAAGGGCGAGTTGATCCGACATTGTTCACCAGAAAGTCAGGAAAACATTTAATTCACGTTCAAATATATGTTGATGACATTATTTTTGCCTCGACCCGACCCGATGAATGTGATCGTTTTTCAAATGAAATGGGTTCCAAATTTCAAATGTCAATGATGGGACAAATGTCATTTTCTTGGGATTACAAATTTCACAAAGTTCCGGAGGCATTTTTATAAATCAATCTAAGTATGCAAATGAGATTTTAAAGAAATTTGGATTTGATTCTAGTGACCCTGTTGACACTCCCATGATAGAGCGTACTAAACTGGATGAGGACCACTCGGGGATCATGGTAGACCAAACGAAATATCGTAGTATGATTGGATCCTGATGTACCTCAGGCCCGATAGAGGGCCGGACATTACATGTTCGTTGTTTGCATGTGTGCTAGATATCGAGGCCAAGCCTACCAAAAGCACCTTGAAGCGGTTAATGGGTCTTCGGTATCTCCAAGGTACCATCAATATGGGACTTTGGTACCGAGACACACGGTATGTCACTAACGACCTATGCAGAATGCTGATCATGCGGGATGTTAAGATACACGTCGAATGCGTGCGTGGAGGTGCTTTCGTTTTTGGGTGATAAGCTTGTGAGCTGGTCTTCAAAGAAGCAAATGAGTAATTCTATTTCCTCTACAGAGGATGAATACATAGCCATGTCATCTTGTTGTGCTCAAATCCTATGGATGAGATCCCAATTATCTGACTATGGCTTTGAATTCAACAAAATTCCTCTGTATTGTGATAATAAAAGTGCTATTGCTCTCTCATGCAACAATGTACAACACTCAAGAGCAAAGCACATCGACATTCGACATCATTTCATCAGGGGAGCAAGTTGAAAACGGTGTGGTGGAACTTTATTTTGTGAGGATGAATACCAGTTCAGATATCTTCACCAAAGCTCTTCCTAGAGAACGTTTTGAGTTTATCCTCCCACGACTTGGTTTAAAGAGTCTTCAATCGGAAACATTTATACGTCTTCAAGAGGAAGAAGAGGAGTAAAAGGTCTTTCTTCATCCATCTCTTTGTATATATTTATTCAAAAACCAAAATACAAAATTATAAAACCAACAAAAAGCAAAGAGAAAAATATAAAACTTTCAAAAATCCATAAAAATTAGAAAATCTTGAAAAATTCCAAAAATATGGTTATTTTGTCATGTTTTTCCTTATTCGATATCATCTACGGACTTTGTGTTGAAATTCAAAGAATGTCACGGGTCTTTAGATGTTCTTCGAATATACATAGTTTTGTTTAAAAAAAATAAAAATGAGGCGGAGAAAAATGGTGGTTTATTATCATTTCAGGCAGTAACCCGTTTTAAAAAGCAAAGGACAGAGCCATGCTTTATCTTTTTTTTCAAATCTCATGCTCTGATTTTTAAAACAAATGTTTGTCATCAAAAGACAAATGTTTCTCTTTCCAAATATTTTTTCGTCTAATGATTCTTACGAAAATATTTTCCATCTAATGAAAACTAAATTGGTTTGAAAATACCTCATACTCTATTATTCTTGTAAATCATTTGTGCTTATCATCTGTCAAAATCTCTATCTCTCAATCAACAACTTGTGTCATTGATTGAGGGGGAGAATGATTTTATTCGAATTAAAAAGGTTATTTTGAAAGGTCATCTTTCAAACAATTGGCACGTAAATGTGCAAGGCATTCTTGGAAAATCAAAGGAACAATGCTTTATCTGAGTTGATTCAAAACATTTGCTAATGTTATGTTTTCAAAAGATACTCTTACATGTTTAAACAAGCGGAGTTTAAAGTCCTGAAAATCGATCCTTATCAGTTAAAAAATGTGATTTAAATTGGATTTAAACTGATAATTTGATAAATGGCTTCGTAAGTGGTTAGCAAGCTTTCCTTCCCACATGTGCCAAAGCGATTTCAAATTTTCCATGCACATGTTGAGGGGGAGCATCTATTTTAAACCACTAAGAATTGAAACGTGATTGATTTGTATCTAAGTGCAGATTCCTTCTAATATGTGCAAAACTCCTTCAAACCTCGAGGCACATATTGAGGGGGAGCAAATTTATGAAAACCTCATCATTCCTTAATATGCTTTATCTACTTGATTTGATCAGGGAAGTGATGTTGATATTTTTTAGAAAATGGTAATCAAAGAAGTTAATTCTTCCTCTTGCCTCCGTGTGCCAAAATGATTTCAAATACATGAGGCACATTTTGAGGGGGAGCTCTGTTTCTAAAAATATCAAAAACCATTCAGGTACAAAATGCTTTGATGAACAATACCAAATAGACCGACCAAATTTACTTTATGAATGGTGATATAAGGATGATAAGGTTAGGTATTTGTTCCCATGATCCACCAGAACCGGAGGGATCTACCAAGGGACAATCCACTAGATAGTGTAGAAGTCCTTAGGTTTGATGAAAAAAGGAGAAAAGTGAGATATGGGAAGAGTGCGGACTGAGACTGAGCTAGTAATGGAATAAACCCAACAAGGTTCTAGTTATGAAGTCTTGGTAAGCACTGAAGGGGTTGAAGAATGAAAAGAAATGAAATGAGAAAAGGGTGAAAAGAATTAGCCCTCCTTTATTCAACCTTAGGGCGAGAAACCGGGTTCAATTCATATGCTCTTGGTGGTTACCAAGGTAACATCGGTATTGAAGACAAGCGTCATGGACCCAGTGACGTGTGTTGCACTACAACTTCCCAAGCTACTCAAGTTCCTCTTTAAAGGACTTGTTTCATTCTCACGGGAACCACATTATCTATCGACTTTCTCTTAGAGATTGTTGATATTGAAGAAGGAGACCCTCTCCTAGTCTCCGGCATAGGAACCAAATGTGCACTATTGAGTCTAGAGCCACGAGATCATCAAATAAATCTCCTTAGGACACTGTCAATGAAGACTCTGTTTCACACAATGTGGAAGAGAGATTATATCTTATGAGTCCTACGCATTATCCTTGTGGTATTGCCAGAAATCTGAGTGATATGCAAACATATTCACAATGAAGATGGAAAGCCTTATGGAGCCAACATCAAACAAGCTCCTTTTGGGTGGCATGTGAGACCTATCCAATAGATCTACCATGTGACAACTGAACAGAAACAATGGGGCGATTCAATCTTTTGAATCAATCCTGGTTCAGGTTATGGATTGGCGGATACCTTTGAAAAACCGGTCATTGTGCTTAAAAACTCTTTTCTTTAGCACATCGATTGTGTACTAATATTTCAAAATAAAAGGTGTTTATGATTGATAACTGATTTTTATTAAAACCTTCCGTTGTATTGCAAAACAATTTCTATTGAGCGGTACGATTGTTTTCAAATCTCTTTTCATCAATCAGTGAATTCAATTATTTGGTTCACTTCACTCCATGTTGTCTTCTTTGAGACGTTCGGTTTGAAACGGCTAGAGCAGTGCGAAACCCTGTCAAGAAATTCTTGAATTTACACGATCATAGCGGTACTTGTATGCTTGATCAGCGAGGAACCGTGGGCGTGTACCTCAATTCACGAAAGTGATCAAAGACACTTTCGTTCATTTTATTGCTAAGCTGTTGTTTGTATGCAGTACGCCCGGCGTTGCACTGATCAGAATGGCGGTCAATCCATAGCCGCATGCTCACACATCACATTCATTTCAAAAGAAATCATGATTAGTGCATCAATGACTCTAATATTCTTACTCCATGCCGCTTATCTTTGCTTTGCCAATATCATGAATCAACAAAAGCTTCCGCTACTCTGATGAGAATATATCATGATCCAGAATGTGAGCATGTCGGTCCAAATGTCACAACATCACATAATACCAACACCACAATGGATAAGTCAGAGATTTATGTTAGTTGATGATCTCAATGCTGGCTCAAAACTCATCATCACGTGGATCAGTTAAAGACCTCCACTTGAAATTATCCAAACATGCGTAACATGAAGAATCAAAGACTACGAGCTACTGAGCAAAAGAACTTAATCAAGAATCTAGTAACAATCTAATGTTATATCCGTTTATATTCATTGTAAATTGAGGTGACCTCCCTTATAGGGAGATTGTTAGGAATTAGAAAATTCAGTCGTTAAAGAGTAGGTCACCTCAAGTATATGTATTCGATAGAAAGCTCGTAGTCGTAGTCATGTTATGTTAGTAACTAGTTTGTTAAGTAACACCATGGAGGACGGACGGGTCTTTACCCACTGTATGCCTGATCCACAGCCCGTAGGTGGCGATTATTTGTAAGACACTATAAATACCCTCTACCTCCCAAGGTAGAGGGTTGGAGCTTCATACCATTTTTCTTTGTTTCACATGGATTCCCCTCTCTTCCCTTTCTCTCTCTAGAACTTTCTCTCTCTAAACCTTGTTAAACGCCTCATATGATTATGGTTTAATGTGTTTGTGAAATCCAATATGTTACATACAAGTACATTAACACAAAATGTATATTATACATAAACTTAAGATATAAATAAAAACCTTCTTTTTTAAAAATTAGAGATATAGATCTTTGTGTCTTCTCCCCTCACGACAAAACACCAAAGGAAGAAAAGAAAAGCAAAGCTAAAGAAGACACCTAGCCTTCATCTTCCTCTAGACCTATGTCTCATCTAGAGTCGAATATTTCAAAGAGGAAAAACACAATCCTTTCCTTTATGTCATGTGCCATCCTCACCAAATTCTGAATGTCTCACTCCTTTCTCTTGGGGCGTTGGTCATTAGAATGGGTACAAAGCTTCAAGACAAAACCACAAGGGAAAACACATCAACATCAATCCATCTAGAGTCAAAGCTCAAAACTCCCTAGGTTGTAGGAGTTTAGATCAATTCGGCTTCACACCAAGACTCCAAGAGAAGAAAAGGTTAAGGCTTTCTAAAACACTTCCTCTATTTCTAGTGGAGGTAAAGCATATCAAATCGGTTTCTCTTCACCATTTTTACCAAAATTAGGGTTTGTGAAACTTAGGTTTTATTGATTTGGGGTTTTGCAGTGGGGTCAATCGAACTAATTGAGCTTCAATTGGTTGGAATCTTGAAATTTGCCTTCATCCTCATCTTCATCTCTCTGGTAAAGTTTATTAAATTCCTCTTATTGTAAATGTTTTGTGTTAAGAACATTAATAAAGGAATACGAAATTAATACCTTGTATCGAATTTGTTAAACATTACATTATGATGTTCATTATCTATCCTTGTTATTTTTTTGGTTGAGTATGGTCTCGTGAGAACCCACTTGGATACCATTGGGACTCATCGGTCGGCATATGTTAATCATGTTGTGTTGATGAAAGTCACATATTAAAGAAACCATCACCTTGTATAATAAGTTGTTGCATAAGGAAAATTGTCGTTATAGCACGGTGGATTCTCGAAACATAAAATGTTCTTGTCATAATAAGTAGCTCTATATACATCACAAACTTAGTCTTAACATGAGAAAAAATTAAACTTTGTTATTTCGACATCCGATGTCTTGAATGGTTGCTATATGTTCATGATTTACTTGTTGTGTTCATCTAGGATAAGAGCCCAAGTCGAGAGTACCTATTGCTAAATAATTGTGATTAGCCTATATTTTGTCTATAATAGTAGTATAATAGGTTGTCGGAATGAACGGGTTGAGTAGTACTCAACTAACATATAGTTCGCCCTTTTACTCTTTTGGGTCAATGGGTTAGTCTCAAGTACCATGGGATGTTATAGACACGACCGGGTAGCAGTATGGGATGGAGCACACCGGTCGTGAAATCCTCGACGAGTTTAAGACCGAAATAGCATTGTCTCGCCAAAGCGTACCCTTTGTCATGTTATATTTCTCGTTTAATCTTTGCCACAAAATTACGATACAGTGTCTTGCCGAAATGTTATAGCGGTGTTACTATCAAATTATTTGGGCCACGGCCAGTTTAACTTCCTAGAAGACTTACTAGACCAACTATGGGCCTCATCCCACACACTTATTAAAAATAAATTCATTTTGGCTTTTGGGCTTAAGCCCGTGTCTTGTATTCATAAAGTGTGCGGCGTGACCAACGTGTAGGGTGTACTCGAACGGCGGTCAATCAACAAATCAAGACTCAAAACATATACCGGAAGTCCGAATATAAAGCAACCGGTTCCGTCTCATTCTTTTCCTTTGTCGTTGCATATTGATCATAATCTCAAGTCTATAAAGTCTTAACACAAGAAAACCATTGAGTAAAATATAATCTACTTGATAATCTTTAAATCAAATATTTAGCGTCAAGTATGTTTTGGTTTGACTTCTCTATGTCAAGCAAACTACTAATTTTGAATTATAAATGTTAAGAACAAATTTTTGATAAACAAATAGTGATCATTTTATCATATAATGAATTTGAAAATCTTTAAATTTTAAAATGGTATTTTCTAAAACAATTAGAAAATAAACCAACTTTAATTTGGACAATACCATTATAGTGTCAACATAAATAAGTATATACACATTTATATACTCACTGAAGTAGTATCGTAAACATTTTTCCAACTAAATATTGGATTTAAATACAATATACAAAAACAATAGTTGAACCGTTTTAAGTAAATTGATACAAAACAATGAACTAAAACATTCCTCCTTACTCTGGTTAACACGTGGTTGAAGCTTCAATATTCTTTGAATCCCACTTTTTGGATTGCACATTTGCTAAGGTGAGTTTCATAGCCTCTTTTTGCTGATGAATTGTTTTGTTCCATTTTGGGGTGAGAAAATATGCAAAAACTTTTTATGGACGAACTATTGCGATTACTATTACATGGTTTAGCCTAAGCCCTATGTCCCTAGAAATGCCCTTTTTTCATGAACCGTCGGTTCCACCCTGTAATGTTGAAGTTAAAATAGATCTATTGAGGGTGACTCCTCAATTTGGTTGGCCATGCTTAGGCCAAAGCGCCACCATGTGGGATGGTGTTGAGAGGATGGACAAAACACTTGATGGGCACACTTATATTGTATGATATCTTTTAGCATCTGAACTATCGTAGTCTCGATTGCATGAACTTAGTGCTAACGTAATAGACATTCATCCATATATCATTGTATTCGTTGTAATGATTATATGACTTTGATTATGGTTGATGAGTGTCTAAATACTCATCATTTTTATCTTTCGTTTAATGCCAAAAACCGTAAAACACTTCAAAGCAAATCAAAATGATGAAAATATCACAAACAAGTGTTTTATGTGTTTTAAATTGCAAAAATGAAAATCGGATGAAAAATGATTCAAGATTGCAAAATAAGCGGGTTTTAAATCCCCAAGTTTTAAAGTTGTCAAAATCTAGTCCACGAATTCAAAAATATATGGAATTTTATCATTCAAGGTCCACTAGAAGTATTTTAAAGTTGTTAAAATGATCCTTGAATGATTCTTTGGTCAATTGGCAAGAAAGGTCCCTAAACTTTGGAAAATGCAAATTAGTCCTAGGACCTTTTAAAATGAATTTTATGCAAAAGTGGTCCATGTACTATTCATTTATGTCATGTTTGGTCCGAAGACATTGGAAAAAGTTCAAGTTGATCCTGTGTTTAGCGAGTTTTGCACTTTTGGTGCTTTACAATAATAACTTACCCAAGCAACGAGGATCCTTTCAATCTGGAGTCCAATATCCATCCATTTCCCATTGGCCCAAATCCACCCTCGTTAATAATAAGGCCGGTCGGCGGAAGTCAATCGCTCGCTTTCGGCTCAAAACCGGGGTTAGCCCAGTAGCTCTCTCTCCGCCTCTGTACACCCGAAGGCGGTTGTTTGCAACTTTTCCACCGTACTATATTCACCAGCTCTCCTCTAAACAACAAAACTGGGTAGTTGAAACTGCCCATTACTAGTCGAACTGCTATCAAGACTTTTCCGCCCAAAATCCACTTTGGGCCCGGTTTTGATAGTTTTGGCGATCAATGGCTCAGGGTGGAAGCGCCTGAATGTCATAGGAAGGTTGAAAGGATTATAAAATCCCGAGGAGAGGCAAGAAACGCACTTTGGATTAGCCATTGTCACTAGTGTAACTTAAATTTTAAACTTGCTTTAAAACAGAGTAAATCTTTAATGTTTTCTTACAGTGTAATTGTTGTTTTTAAACTTCTGAAATTGTAATGGAACTCGTTCCGTTTAATACAAGTTATCTTTTAAATTTCATGTTCTTCATAAATTCCTTTAAATTTCATGTCATTTACTTTCATGTTGATTATTGTTGTTTATTGGACTCTTTCAGGGTATAAGCTCCCAAACAGAAGCTTTGGCTTTTAGATACCTTCAAATGGAGTCATGAGTCTTTAAAACCAAATCACTAAAATATAGAGAAAATGATGGAAAATCAAAAATCATGAGTTCTTGGAGTGAGGTCATGGGCATGGCAAATTATGGATGACCATGGTAGTAGAGTGCCTCTGTGGGAGGTTGCATAAGTTATGGTTTGGTCCTGTTTCCAAAGTCTCGGATTGATTCACCTTGTAAGTCCACTTTTACAATTTTGCTTTTATGCTTAAGTTATCTATCTGTTTTAATTATCATATTTACTTTTATATGTTATTAGTTAATTTATTATAGCTTAATATTAATAGGTTAGTATGTTTGGATTGCTTTGTGGTTTGATTTTGCTTTTTATTTGTCTATAAACTAATTTTTAGAGCACCTAGGCTTAGACTTTTGTGACTACTTGGTCAAGCTAAAAGGATCATTTTGACACTTTAGTACAGGATTGATGAAATTGGTTTACACAATCATTGCTTTGAAAACTTACGTAACGGTCAATTAGAGGTTTGTTGGATGTGGTAGATCAGTAGTGGGGCCGCCCCATTATTGTATTTTTCTTGTTTGATATATGCATGATGCTATGATAACCTTAATAACTTTCGAGAGCAATAACTAAGAATAGCATATAGAAAGTCAAAATGACTCTTGGCTAAACTATCTCATTATGGTAATCAAGTTGTCACACCCCAAAACCTTGCAAACTTGCTTATATGTTGATTTCATATTTGTTTGTTCATGTTCTTGTATCATATTATAGCATAATTAGATTGTTAAATTCATGTCGAGTTGATCAAAGTCAACTTTGATTATAATTAAAAAGAAGTCCAATTTTAGATTTTGTGTTTTTGAATTAAATAGATAATTTTGTGTAGCTTTTAATACTTAGTTTTAGAACACATGTTTATAGGTATGTTTTAATATTGTTCCTTATCTATTAAATGTTTGTTTGTTTTGTGTCGCTTATTTTCTTGCTTTTCTTTGTCTTATTTAGGCTGGTTTCTTTATCAAAACCATGAGCTAAACTCACTGACCCTGTAGATCATTTGGCCATGTGTTGCCTTTATTGGCTTGCTTGTTATGTGAATGCTTATCTTTCAATTCCTGTGGTTAAGTAGCAACTAGATCCACCTATTTTTGTTACATCACCCTTTGGTAACAGGCTATTGTTTGAAATTTTGGGTTCGGAAAAAGTTCCCATTGAACCTTAGCTTATGAAGATTGGATTTTGAACTTGATCCATCGAACTTTAAGGTTCAAATGTTGAGTTGAGCTCTTATCACTCATTTGGTTAGTTATATTTGAGCTTATGTTTTGCATGTTATGAGATGATTGTGTAAAGCAATTGACCCACTATTTCATAAGCTCTCCCACAAGCTCAATTATACAGTCTATAGTGGTGTGGCTTGGTTTTCTTGAAGCTAACACATTGTGCAAGATCCTATACTTAATTTTCATGCGATCCATTTTGGTAGAACACCTTGGCTATCAGACAGCCATGTTAAATTTGGCTGGTTTAGAAGTGCTTATTAGCTTGTTTCGAAACTGAAGCGTTCCGAGCACACTATCTTGTGCATACATTAATACATGTATCAACCTTATCTTCCCTTTTGTTTTAGAGTACAAACCAGTATTGACAGCTTATTAGAAACTCATTAGGGCTTTAAAGTCCAACAGTTAAGCCAAAGTAGCCAGCGTTTTAACTAATAAGGCTCCACAGCTGCTTATTTCTATATGTTTACCGCAGTTTCATTTTCATATTATGTATAATATAAGTATGTAGTTAATTGAGAAGAGGAAAAATAAAGAACCACTATAAACTCAATTGATGAACTTGTTTTAAGAAACATTGCTTATCCGACATTAAGTACATAAACTTATCATTTTAGATTTTCCTAGCTTCTTATATTTAATTTAGATTTTATAAATGTTTGGATTACGTTTGCTTATTTAGTGTTATAATAATTCGTCATTAGGTATTCGTGAATTAGTAAAAGGTAAATAAAAGTGTCGATGAATATGAATAAATAATCAGATTTTAGTTTCATTAATTATTTCATTACATTTGGATTTTAAGTTCTTTTAATTTGTTGGATTAATTTTAGATTTTCTTCAATATTTAGTTCATTAAGCAATACATTCGTCCTTTTAATTTTATTAAAGATGAATTTAATAATTTAATTTTCTAATAATTTTCTTATCTTTTAAATTCTAAAAATATAATTTTCACATTTGTGGAGTTGTGATAGCAAGTTTGCGATTCGGTTTATTTTATCGCGTTTAAGTAATTTTATTTAAACGTCGTTTTAAGTTACTAGCGTTCATCAATTTTAAAAATAATTATTAAGCGTTTATTTAATATATTTTAGCTTTTTTTTAATTTTCTTAATTTAATTTGCATTTAAATTAAGCTAACACATCTGATTCCTACTAATAGTTATAATCGTTTTGTTTTTATTAAGATTCGTTCGTTTATTTAAACTTAAGCGATATGTTTTGTAAATACTTTAATATTTTTAAGTTTCACGGTTATGCGTTTTTATTGACTAGGTGTGTGAGCTATTACTATTCACGTGGTGGTTGGTCAAATTGAGTTCCGCATTCTATACTAATATTATTTTCAGCGATTGCAAGAATCATTTAATACCCGAGCGTCGCCTCACAGGGGACATGCATGATCCAAGGATATTTGAATCCTTGGTAAACTCCGATCTTCCGGGTTATGCAGCCCTTTATCATCATTCTTGGTAGTTAACTAGCGGTTGATAAGTGTGTATTGAGATAAAAGAAAGGTAGTCCGGTGAGGAATCAAATTTTACAGCATTGCGAAATGGAGGGCTTTAAGTGTGTTTTAGCCTTTAAGGACATTCTTGCACATATTCCATATTTTGTAAAAGTTTTTTGTAAGTAGGTTTGAAAGTTCATTAATACTTTTCACGAGTGTTATCAACACCGAAATATTTTTCCTTTTTGTAGAATACAACTTGCCCGGTTGATTAGTCCCTAGGTTACAACATTTGGTTGTTTACTTTGTTTGAAAACAATTTGGTAGACATTACAACCTAGATTCCCTTTTAAGAGGAGGCTTAGCCTTGAGTTTGTTAACTCCTCTATTGAAACGTTTGATCGTTCGGTTGTGATTCGATTCTTGAGCTCTGTCAAGCCCGGATTCCTTCGAGGCGATTGTTAGGATTTCCTGCTTTCTTCTCTTGTTCTTTGTATATATATATATAAAAGATAAAAATACAAAAATATTTTCCATTTCTTTTTATAAAATCAAAAATCAAAAAGATTCTTCTCGTTTTCTAGGAGTTTCTTTCTAAGATTCTTAGACTCATCTTAAAGTGATGAATATTCATAATTCTGTGAGTGGCAATCCCTCCAATTTCTCACAATCTTTGGTGGCAATCCCACTCCACTTCCCCATGAACAATTTAATTGGGTCGAGTCAAGCTAGCGACTTCGGGAATCAAAACAAGCTTACACCATATGGGTTTCACCCATATTTCGTCTTCTTACCCGTTCTACCACCTAAGTGTGGGGGTGATGCCCCATATTTATATATATATATATATCTCTTTAAAAAAAAAAAAAAAAAATCATCTTTCTAAATAATGGCTAAATTATTTCCCTTTTACGTTCTTAGTTTCGGCATAACCGCCGGTACTTTGAATATGGGACAATATTCATTTTAAGTGTGGGGAATTCATAGGGTGATCACTTATATACCTTTGTATGCCCTTTTACCCAAAAATGACCAAAATTTTAAATTTTTTTTTTCATTTGGTATTAGTGTTTTGCACTAAATACAACAAATGGTATCATCCACCATGTCTAACACACAAAAGGATTGGCTAATCCAGGAGCAAACGTCTCTTTGGTAAAGATTTCTCAAATCCGTTTATATGGCTTGCAAGTTGCCCAAAATTGTATGGTTCTCAACTCACCATATCCTTAAAAGTGAAGAGTTGGCTAGCCACAAGGGTTATGGCTTGTGGTAAAGGTATGGAAAATCCATAATTGGTATTGACTCACCAAAGATAATTCGATAATTTATCTAAGAGTTGGCTAGTCCAGGAAGCAAGCGGCTGGTAAGAACAAAATCAAATCCGTTCTACGACTTATGATTTGCTCAAAATCATTTGGTTATCATTGTACCAAGGTTCTTACTTGAACTAAAACAATTGGCTACTCCAGAAGTAATGGCTTTTGGTAAAGAGATGAAATCCATTAATTTATCTCAAAACATTGCTAGGGACTAGCAATATCTTAGTGTGGGGGATTGATGAGTTTCTAAATACTCATCATTTTTATCTTGTTTAGAATGCCAAAAACATCCGAAAACACTCAGAAATGCATCAAAATGATGAAAATATCACAAACAAGTGTTTTATGTGTTTTAAATGCAAAAATTCCAAAATCAGATGAAAAATGATTCAAGATTGCAAAATTGGCAGTTTTAGTCCCCAAAGTTTTAAAAGTTGTCAAATCTAGTCCCTGGAATTCAAAAATATGGAATTTTATCATTCAAGGTCCCTGAAGTATTTTAAAGTTGTTAAAAATGATCCTTGAATGATTCTTTGGTCAATTGGCAAGAAAGGTCCCTAAACTTTGGAAAATTGCAAAATTAGTCCTTGGACCTTTTAAAATGAATTTTATGCAAAAGTGGTCCATGTACTATTCATTTATGTCATGTTTGGTCCTTGAGAGAGCATTGGAAAAAGTTCAAGTTCAGTCCCTCATGTTTAGCAGTTTTGCACTTTTGGTCCTTAATAATAACACTAAACCAAACGGATCCTTTTCAATATCTAGGTCCAATATCAATCCATTTCCACCTTGCCCAATCCAACCCACCCTCGTTAATAATAAGACCCGGTCAACAGAGTCAAATCCACTCCTGCCAAAAAGTGGCTCCTGTACCTCTCTCCCACTTACAAAAAACCAGGCGAGTTTGCATGACTTTTCTCAACCCCCATACTATGTCCCCTCCACCTCCTCTAAACAACAAAACCTTTAATTGATTGAAACTACCCCAATTTGATCAAACACGCTATCAAGACTTTTTTCCCGCCAAAATCCACTTGGACGGTTTTGATGGTTTTGGCCAATCCAATGGCTCAGAAGTGGTGGGAAACGCTCAGATGTCGACAAGGAGTTGAAAGGATTATAAAAAATGAGGAGAGGCAAGAGAAGAGGCACTTTTGGATTAGCCAATTGTCACTAGTGTAACTTAAATTTTAAACTTGCTTTCGTAGAGTAAATCTTTAATGTTTTCTTAGTGTAATTGTTATTTTAACTTTCATTAGTGTAATGGAACTCGTGTTGGTTTAATACAAGTTATCTTTTAAATTTCATGTTCTTCATAAATTCCTTTAAATTTCATGTCATTTACTTTCATGTTGATTATTGTTGTTTAATGGACTCTTTAGGTCACATAAGCTCCGACAAAGCTTTTTAAGCTTTTAGATACATTAAATCAGTCATAGTCTTTAAAACCAAAAATCACTAAAAATAGAGAAAATACAATGGAAAATCAAAAAAATCATGAGTTCTTGGGTGATTCTGCTTGGAGCATGGCAAATTATGGATGACCATGGTAGTAGTGCCTCATGGGAGGTTATAGGTTATGGTTTGGTCCTTGGTTTCCAAAGTCTCAGTTGATTCACCTTGTAAGTCCACTTTTTACAATTTTTGCTTTTTATGCTTAAGTTATCTATCTGTTTTAATTATCATGTTTCTGTGTTTATATGTTATTAGTTAATGTTATTATAGCTTAATAATAGGTTAGTATGTTTTGGATTGCTTTGTGGTTTGATTTTGCTTTTTGACTGTCTATAAACAAATTTTTGAGAAACCTAGGCTTAGACTTTTGTGACTACTTGTTCAAGCTAAAAAGGATCCATTTTGACACTTTGGTACCCCTGGGATTGATGAAATTGGTTTACACAATCATTTGCTTTGAAAAACTTCATAACAGTCCATTAGAGGTTTGTTTGGATGTGGTAGATAAACGTGTTCTGAGCCTTATGTGTGTTTTCTTGTTTGATATATGCATGATATGACCTTAATAACTCAGGGAAACCTTAACTTAAGAATATAGCATGGTAGAAAGTCAAAATGACTCTTGACTGTCTCATTATGAGTAATCTGAAGTTGTCACACCCTAAAACCTTGCAAACTTGCTTATATGTTGTTCATATTTGTTTATTTCATGTTCTTGTATCATATTATAGCATAATTAGTTGTTAAATTCATATCAAAGTTGATCAAAGTCAACTTTGATTATAACTTAAAAAGTCAAAATTTTAGATTTTGTGTTTTTGAATTAAATAGATAATTTTGTGTAGCTTTTAATACTTAGTTTTAGAACCTGTGTTTATAGTATGTTTTAATATTGTTCCTTATCTGTCTATTAGTATTTTTGTTTATTTTTAGTATGCTTATTTTCTTGCTTTTCTTTGTGCTTATTTCAACTGATTTTCCCCGCACCATGGTTTTTTGTGTCAAAACCATGAGCTTGCATAAGCTCATGGATTTGACCCTAGCCAGTGTATTTGGCTTTTATGTGTTGCCTTTGTGGCTTGCTTGTTATGTGAATGCTTATCTTTCAATTCCTAGCTTATTAAGTAGCTTAATCGATCCACCTATTTTTGTTACATCACCCTCACCCCACAGTAGCAAACTGTGTGGTTGAGCTGGGTTCCAAGGCTTGTAAAAAGTTCCCCATTGAACCTTAGCTTATGAAGATTGGATTTTTGAGGAGCCAATCCATCAAACTTTAAGGTTCAAATGTTGGTTGAGCTCTTATCAGCTCATTTGGCTAGTTATATTTGAGCTTATGTTTGCACCATGTTCTGAGATGATTGTGTAAACAGTCAACCCACCCCTATTTCATAAGCTCTCACAAGCTCAATTATGATCTATAGATGGTGTGGCTTGGTTTTTCTTGAAGCTAAGCCACCCATGTACAAGATCCTATACTTAATTTTCATGTTGCAGTCCATTTGGTAGGGCTGCAACAAGCTTGTAAGTTGTCCCATATTGAGTTACATTTAGTTTCGGAAGTGCTTATTAGCTTGTTTCAAGCTTATTGGCCATTTCGGCACACTATCTTGTGCATACCTGTTAATATTACATGTATAAACCTTTATCTTCCTTTTGTTTCAGCTGTGTGGCTTATTAGAAGCTCATTCAAGCTTTAAAGTCCAACAGTTAAGCAAATGCTTAACTGTTTTAAGCTAATAAGCTCCACATTGCTTATTTCTATGTTTGCACAGTTTCATTTTCATATTATATGTATAATATAAGTATGTAGTTAATTCAGAAAACAGAAAAACCAAAAAGAACCACTATAAGCTCAAGTGATAGCTTCTATTTAAGAAGCTTATTGCCCATCAGCTTATTTCTGTACATAAGCTATCATTTTTATAATTTTCCTAGCTTCTTATATTTATTTTAGAATTTTATAAAAAGTTTTAGATTTTTGTTTGCTTATTTAGTATTTATAATAATTAAATATTAGTATTAGTAATTAGATAAAAGTAAATAATTAATAATAAATAGAATACTTGAATAATAAATAGATTTTTAGTTTCTTAAATTATTTTATTACAATTTAGATTTTTCAGATTCTTTATTTTATTTATTTAAGTTAATTTTAGATTTTCTTATTATTTAATTCATTATTAAATACATTTAATTCATTTTTAATTTTTATTAATTAATTTAATAGTGTAAAAATTTATTTTAATTTTCTAATAATTTTCTTATCTTTTTAGAATTCTAAAAATATAATTTTCACATTTGTGGGATTTGTATTGGACTGAATTCCGCGTTTTATTTTGTGCGTTCGTAATTTTATTTAAACGTTCGTTTTAAGTTTTAAACGTTCATCAATTTTAAAAATAGTGATAGCGTTTATTTAATATATTTTAAATTTTTAATTTTCTTAATTTGCATTTAAGTCGCTAACACATGCAAATTCCTACTATAGTTATAATCGTTTTGTTTTTATTCGATTACGTTCGTTTATTTAAACTTAAACGTATGTTTGTAAACACTTTAATATTTTTAGGTTTCTGATTGTACGTTTTTATTGAACTAGCTGTGACAGAGCTATTACTATTCACATTAGGTGTTAGTCAATGATTCTGTTTTCCTATACTAATATTATTTTCAACAATTCACAAGTCATTGTGAGCGTCCACCTCACCAGGACATAAACGATCCAAGGATATTTGAATCCTTGGTAAACTTCCATTCTCTTCCGGGTTGTCGCCCTTTTATCATCTGTTACGGTTGACCGTTCACAAGCGGTTGATAAGTGTGACGGATAAAGAAGGTAGTTGGGAGGAATCAAATTTTGGCGCGCTGTGAGGAGCTTTAGCGTGTGTTTAGCCTTTTCGGACCATTCTTGCACATATTCCATATTTTGTAAAAGTTTTTTGTAAAGTTTCAAAAAAGTTCATTAATACTTTTCCGAAGTGTTATCAACACAAAAATATTTTCCTTTTTGTAGAATACAACTTGCCCGATTTGATTAGTCCCCGGTTACAACATTTGGTTGTTGGTCGTTTGAAAACAATTTGGTAGACATTACAAACCTAGATTCCCTTTTAAAGGGACAGTTTGTTAACTCCTCTATTAAGAACGTTTGATCGTTCGGTTGTCGGATTCCATTCTTGAGAGCTCTGTCAAGCCAGATTCCCTTTCGAGCGTTGTTAGGATTTCCACCTTTCTCTTGTTCTTTGTATATATATATATATATAAAAGATAAAAATACAAAAATATTTTCCATTTCTTTTTATAAAATCAAAAATCAAAAAGATTCTTCTCGCTTTTCGAGTTTCTTTCTAAGATTCTTAGACTTATCTTAGTAATGATTATTCATAATTCTGTGAGTGGCAATCCCACTCCAATTTCTCACCCAATCTTTGAGTGGCAATCCCACTCCACTTCCCCATGAACAATTTAATTCGGGGTCGAGTCAAGCTAGCGATTCGGGAATCAAAAACAGTAGCACACACCATATGGGTTTTCACCCATATTTCTGTCTTCTTACCCCGTTCTACCACCTAAGTGTGGGGGTGATGCCCCACATGTTATATATATATATCTCTTTAAAAAATCATCTTTCTAAATAATGGCCGTAATATTTCCCTTTTACGTTCTTAGTTTCGGCATAACCGCCGGTACTTTGAATATTAAGGACAATATTCATTTTTAAGTGTGTGGGGGAATTCGGTGATCACTTATATACCTTTGTATGCCTTCCCAAAAATGACCAAAATTTAAATTTTTTTTCATTTGGTATTAGTGTTTTGCACTAAATACAACAAATGGTAATCAGTCCACCATGTCTAACACACAAAAGGATTGGCTAATCCAGGAGCAAACGTCTCTTTGGTAAAGATTTCTCAAATCCGTTTATATGGCTTGCAATTTGCCCAAATTTGTATGGTTCTCAACTCACCATATCCTAAAAAGTGAAGAGTTGGCTAGCCCGCAAGTTATGGCTTGTGGTAAAGGCAGTGGAAAATCCATAATTGGTATTCAGCTCACCAGATAATTCGATAATTTATCTAAGAGTTGGCTAGTCCAGAAGCAAACGGATTCTGGTAAAGACAAATCAAATCCGTTTACAGCATGATTTGCTCAAAATCATTTGGTTATCATTGTACCAAGGTTCTTACTTGAACTAAAACAATTGGCTACTCCAGAAGTAATGGCTTTTGGTAAAGAGATGAAATCCATTAATTTATCTCAAAACATTGCTAGGGACTAGCAATATCTTAGTGTGGGGGATTGATGAGTGTCTAAATACTCATCATTTTTGTACCATTTAGAATGTCTAAAACATCTGAAAACACTTTCAATGCATCAAAATGATAAAATATCACAAACAAGTGTTTTATGTGTTTTAAATGCAAAAATATCAAAATCAGATGAAAAATGATTCAAGATTGCAAAATTGGCAGTTTTAGTCCCCAAAGTTTTAAAAGTTGTCAAATCTAGTCCCGGAATTCAAAAATGGAATTTTATCATTCAAGGTCCCTGAAGTATTTTAAAGTTGTTAAAAATGATCCTTGAATGATTCTTTGGTCAATTGGCAAGAAAGGTCCCTAAACTTTGGAAACTTGCAAAATTAGTCCTTGGACCTTCGAAAATGAATTTTATGCAAAAGTGGTCCATGTACTATTCATTTATGTCATGTTTGGTCCTTGAGAGAGCATTGGAAAAAGTTCAAGTTCAGTCCCTCATGTTTAGCAGTTTTGCACTTTTGGTCCTTAATAATAACACTAAACCAAACGGATCCTTTTCAATATCTAGGTCCAATATCCAATCCATTTCCCACCTTGGCCCAATCCAACCCACCCTCGTTAATAATAAGACCCGGTCAACAGAAGTCAAATCCACTCGGCTCCAAAACCGGGTCACTGTAGCTCTCTCTCCCCCTCTGTATACACCAAAACCAGAGAGTTTTGCATGACTTTTCTCAACCCCCATACTATGTCCCTCCACCTCCTCTAAACAACAAAACCTTTAATTGATTGAAACTACCCCAATTAATGATCAAACCTGCTATCAAGACTTTTTTCCCGCCAAAATCCACTTGGACGGTTTTGATGGTTTTGGCCAATCCAATGGCTCAGAAGTGGTGGGAAACGCTCAGATGTCGACAAGGAGTTGAAAGGATTATAAAAATCAAGGAGGCAAGAGAAGAGGCACTTTTGGATTAGCCAATTGTCACTAGTGTAACTTAAATTTTAAACTTGCTTTCGTAGAGTAAATCTTTAATGTTTTCCTAGTGTAATTGTTATTTTAAACTTTCATTAGTGTAATGGAACTCGTGTTCATTTAATACAAGTTATCTTTTAAATTTCATGTTCTTCATAAATTCCTTTAAATTTCATGTCATTTACTTTCATGTTGATTATTGTTGTTTAATGGACTCTTTAGGTCACATAAGCTCGACAAAGCTTTTAAGCTTTTAGATACATTAAATCAGTCATAGTCTTTAAAACCAAAAATCACTAAAAATAGAGAAAATACAATGGAAAATCAAAAATCATGAGTTCTTGGGTGATTCTGCTTGGAGCATGGCAAATTATGGATGACCATGGTAGTAGTGCCTCATGGGAGGTTATAGGTTATGGTTTGGTCCTTGGTTTCCAAAGTCTCAGTTGATTCACCTTGTAAGTCCACTTTTTACAATTTTTGCTTTTTATGCTTAAGTTATCTATCTGTTTTAATTATCATGTTTCGTGTTTTATATGTTATTAGTTAATGTTATTATAGCTTAATAATAGGTTAGTATGTTTTGGATTGCTTTGTGGTTTGATTTTGCTTTTTGACTGTCCATAAACTAATTTTTGAGAAACCTAGGCTTAGACTTTTGTGACTACTTGTTCAAGCTAAAAAGGATCCATTTTGACACTTTGGTACCCCTGGGATTGATGAAATTGGTTTACACAATCATTTGCTTTGAAAAACTTCATAACAGTCCATTAGAGGTTTGTTTGGATGTGGTAGATAAACTGTGTTACAGGCCTTATTGTGTGTTTTTCTTGTTTGATATATGCATGATATGACCTTAACCTCGAGAAAACTTAAGAATATAGCATGGTAGAAAGTCAAAATGACTCTTGACTGTCTCATTATGAGTAATCTGAAGTTGTCACACCCTAAAACCTTGTAAACTTGCTTATATGTTGTTCATATTTGTTTATTTCATGTTCTTGTATCATATTATAGCATAATTAGTTGTTAAATGGATCAAAGTTGATCAAAGTCAACTTTGATTATAACTTAAAAGTCAAAATTTCGATTTTGTGTTTTGAATTAAATAGATAATTTTGTGTAGCTTTTAATACTTAGTTTTAGAACCTGTGTTTATAGTATGTTTTAATATTGTTGCTTATCTGTCTATTAGTATTTTTGTTTATTTTTAGTATGCTTATTTTCTTGCTTTTCTTTGTGCTTATTTCAATTGATTTCCCCTGCACCATGGTTTCTTTGTAAAACCATGAGCTTCTATAAGCTCATGGATTTGACCCTAGCCAGTGTATTTGGCTTTTATGTGTTGCCTTTGTGGCTTGCTTGTTATGTGAATGCTTATCTTTCAATTCCTAGCTTATTAAGTAGCTTAATCGATCCACCTATTTTTGTTACATCACCCTACCCCAGTAGCAAAGTGTGGTTGAGCTGGGTTCCAAGGCTTGTAAAAAGTTCCCCATTGAACCTTAGCTTATGAAGATTGGATTTTGAGAGCCAATCCATCAAACTTTAAGGTTCAAATGTTGGTTGAGCTCTTATCAGCTCATTTGGCTAGTTATATTTGAGCTTATGTTTGCACCATGTTTTGAGATGATTGTGTAACAAATCAACCCACCCTATTTCATAAGCTCTCACAAGCTCAATTATGATCTATAGATGGTGTGGCTTGGTTTTTCTTGAAGCTAAGCCACCCATGTACAAGATCCTATACTTAATTTTCATGTTGTAGTCCATTTGGTAGGGCTGCAACAAGCTTGTAAGTTGTCCCATATTCTGAGTTACATTTAGTTTTGGAAGTGCTTATTAGCTTGTTTCAAGCTTATTGGCCATTTCCGACACACTATCTTGTGCATACTGTTAATATTACATGTATAAACCTTTATCTTCCTTTGTTTCAGCTGTGTGGCATTAGAAGCTCATTCAGGCTTTAAGTCCAACAGTTAAGCAAATGCTTAACTTTTTTAAGCTAATAAGCTCCACCTGCTTATTTCTATGTTTTACACAGTTTCATTTTCATATTATATGTATAATATAAGTATGTAGTTAATTCAGAGAAAAACCAAAAAGAACCACTATAAGCTCAAGTGATAGCTTCTATTTAAGAAGCTTATTGCCCATCAACTTATTTCTGTACATAAGCTATCATTTTTATAATTTTCCTAGCTTCTTATATTTATTTTAGAATTTTATAAAAAGTTTTAGATTTTTGTTTGCTTATTTAGTATTTATAATAATTAAATATTAGTATTAGTAATTAGATAAAAGTAAATAATTAATAATAAATAGAATACTTGAATAATAAATAGATTTTTAGTTTCTTAAATTATTTTATTACAATTTAGATTTTTCAGATTCTTTATTTTATTTATTTAAGTTAATTTTAGATTTTCTTATTATTTAATTCATTATTAAATACATTTAATTCATTTTTAATTTTTATTAATTAATTTAATAGTGTAAAATTTTATTTTAATTTTCTAATAATTTTCTTATCTTTTTAGAATTCTAAAAATATAATTTTCACATTTGTGGGAGTTGTATTGGAGTGAATTCACGTTTTATTTATGCGTTTACGTAATTTTATTTAAACGTTCGTTTTAAGTTTTAAACGTTCATCAATTTTAAAAATAGTGATAGCGTTTATTTAATATATTTTAGCTTTTTTTAATTTTCTTAATTTGCATTTAAGTCGCTAACACATGCAAATTCCTACTATAGTTATAATCGTTTTGTTTTATTAATTACGTTTACGTTTATTTAAACTTAAACGTATGTTTGTAAATACTTTAATATTTTTAGGTTTCGATTGTATGCGTTTTTATTGAACTAGGCGTGACAGGCTATTACTATTCACATTAGTGTTAGTCAATCGATTCCTTTTCCTATACTAATATTATTTTCAACAATTCACAAGTCATTGTACGAGCGTCACGCCTCACGGGACATAAACGATCCAAGGATATTTGAATCCTTGGTAAACTTCCATTCTCTTCCGGGTTGTCGCCCTTTTATCATCATTACGGTTGACCGTTCTAGCAGGTTGATAAGTGTGACGGAGAAATAAAGAAGGTAGTTCGGGAGGAATCAAATTTTGGCGCCCGGCTGCGGTGACTTTAAGCGTGTGTTTAGCCTTTTAGGACCCATTCTTGCACATATTCCATATTTTTGTAAAGTTTTTGTAAAGTTTCAAAAGTTCATTAATACTTTTCACGAAGTGTTATCAACACCCAAAAATATTTTCCTTTTGTAGAATACAACTTGCCCGTTGATTAGTCCCTCGGTTACAACATTTGGTTGTTGGTCGTTTTGAAAACAATTTGGTAGACATTACAAACTAGATTCCTTTTAGGCTTAGCGATTTGTTAACTTTCTATTAAGAACGTTGATCGTTAGGTTGCCGGATTCGATTCTTTGAGCTTCTGTCAAGCCAATTCCCTTTTCGAGGCGATTGTTAGGATTTCCTTTTCTTCTCTTGTTCTTTGTATATATATATATATATAAAAGATAAAAATACAAAAATATTTTCCATTTCTTTTTATAAAATCAAAAATCAAAAAGATTCTTCGCCTTTTAGGTTTCTTTCTAAGATTCTTAGACTTATCTTAGTAATGATTATTCATAATTCGTAGTGGCAATCCCACTCCAATTTCTCACCTAATCTTTGAGTGGCAATCCCACTCCACTTCCCATGAACAATTTAATTGGTCGAGGTCAAGCTAGCGACTCGGGAATCAAAAACATTAGCACACACCATATGGGTTTTCACCCATATTTCATCTTCTTACCTGTTCTACCACCTAAGTGTGGGGTGATGCACATGTTATATATATATATATCTCTTTAAAAAATCATCTTTCTAAATAATGGCCGTAATATTTCCTTTTCGTTCTTAGTTTAAACGCAACCGCGATACTTTGAATATTGGACAATATTCATTTTTAAGTGTGTGGGGGTTCGCGAATGATCACTTATATACCTTTGTATGCCCTTTTCCCCAAAAATGACCAAAATTTAAAATTTTTTTCATTTGGTATTAGTGTTTTGCACTAAATACAACAAATGGTAATCAGTCCACCATGTCTAACACACAAAAGGATTGGCTAATCCAGGAGCAAACGTCTCTTTGGTAAAGATTTCTCAAATCCGTTTATATGGCTTGCAATTTGCCCAAAATTGTATGGTTCTCAACTCACCATATCCTTAAAAGTGAAGAGTTGGCTAGCCCGCAAGGTTATGGCTTGTGGTAAAGGTAGTGGAAAATCCATAATTGGTATTCAGCTCACCAAAGATAATTATGATAATTTATCTAAGAGTTGGCTAGTCCGAAGTAAGCGGCCGGTAAAGACAAATCAAATCCGTTTGACTTATGATTTGCTCAAAATCATTTGGTTATCATTGTACCAAGGTTCTTACTTGAACTAAAACAATTGGCTACTCCAGAAGTAATGGCTTTTGGTAGAGATGAAATCCATTAATTTTTCTCAAAACATTGCTAGAGACTAGCAATATCTTAGTGTGGGGTTGATGAGGTGTAAAATACTCATCATTTTTATCTTGTTTAGAATGCAAAAAACATCAAAACACTCGAAAATGCATCAAAATGATGAAAATATCACAAATCAGTGTTTTATGTGTTTTAAATGCAAAAATTCAAAATCGAGATGAAAAATGATTCAAGATTGCAAAATTGGCAGTTTTAGTCCCCAAAGTTTTAAAAGTTGTCAAATCTAGTCCCTGGAATTCAAAAATATGGAATTTTATCATTCAAGGTCCCTGAAGTATTTTAAAGTTGTTAAAATGATCCTTGAATGATTCTTTGGTCAATTGGCAAGAAAGGTCCCTAAACTTTGGAAAATTGCAAAATTAGTCCTTGGACCTTTTAAAATGAATTTTATGCAAAAGTGGTCCATGTACTATTCATTTATGTCATGTTTGGTCCTTGAGAGAGCATTGGAAAAAGTTCAAGTTTAGTCCCTCATGTTTAGCAGTTTTGCACTTTTGGTCCTTAATAATAACACTAAACCAAACGGATCCTTTTCAATATCTAGGTCCAATATCCAATCCATTTCCCACCTTGGCCCAATCCAACCCACCCTCTTTAATAATAAGACCGGTCAACGAAGTCAAATCCACTCCTCGGCCAAAAACCAGTCCTTTGTAGCTCTCCTCTCCCACCTCTGTATACACACCAAAACCGAGCAGTTTTGCATGACTTTTTCTCAACCCCCCATACTATGTTCCCTCCACCTCCTCTAAACAACAAAACCTTTAATTGATTGAAACTACCCCAATTATGATCAAACACGCTATCAAGACTTTTTCGCCAATCCACTTGGACCGGTTTTGATGGTTTTGGCCAATCCAATGGCTCAGAAGTGGTGGGAAACGCTCAGATGTCGACAAGGAGTTGAAAGGATTATAAAAATCAAAGGAGAGGCAAGAGAAGAGGCACTTTTGGATTAGCCAATTGTCACTAGTGTAACTTAAATTTTAAACTTGCTTTCGTAGAGTAAATCTTTAATGTTTTCTTAGTGTAATTGTTACTTTAAACTTTCATTAGTGTAATGGAACTCTGTGTTCAGTTTAATACAAGTTATCTTTTAAATTTCATGTTCTTCATAAATTCCTTTAAATTTCATGTCATTTACTTTCATGTTGATTATTGTTGTTTAATGGACTCTTTAGGTCACATAAGCTCCTGACAAAGCTTTTTTAAGCTTTTAGATACATTAAATCAGTCATAGTCTTTAAAACCAAAAATCACTAAAAATAGAGAAAATACAATGGAAAATCAAAAATCATGAGTTCTTGGGTGATTCTGCTTGGAGCATGGCAAATTATGGATGACCATGGTAGTAGTGCCTCATGGGAGGTTATAGGTTATGGTTTGGTCCTTGGTTTCAAAGTCTCAGTTGATTCACCTTGTAAGTCCACTTTACAATTTTGCTTTTATGCTTAAGTTATCTATCTGTTTTAATTATCATGTTTCTGTGTTTATATGTTATTAGTTAATGTTATTATAGCTTAATAATAGGTTAGTATGTTTTGGATTGCTTTGTGGTTTGATTTTGCTTTTTGACTGTCCATAAACTAATTTTTGAGAAACCTAGGCTTAGACTTTTGTGACTACTTGTTCAAGCTAAAAAGGATCCATTTTGACACTTTGGTACCCCTGGGATTGATGAAATTGGTTTACACAATCATTTGCTTTGAAAAACTTCATAACAGTCCATTAGAGGTTTGTTTGGATGTGGTAGATAAACTGTGTTACAGGCCTTATTGTGTGTTTTTCTTGTTTGATATATGCATGATATGACCTTAATAACTCAGGGAAACCTTAACTTAAGAATATAGCATGGTAGAAAGTCAAAATGACTCTTGACTGTCTCATTATGAGTAATCTGAAGTTGTCACACCCTAAAACCTTGCAAACTTGCTTATATGTTGTTCATATTTGTTTATTTCATGTTCTTGTATCATATTATAGCATAATTAGTTGTTAAATTCAGATCAAAGTTGATCAAAGTCAACTTTGATTATAACTTAAAAAGTCAAAATTTCAGATTTTGTGTTTTTGAATTAAATAGATAATTTTGTGTAGCTTTTAATACTTAGTTTTAGAACCTGTGTTTATAGTATGTTTTAATATTGTTGCTTATCTGTCTATTAGTATTTTTGTTTATTTTTAGTATGCTTATTTTCTTGCTTTTCTTTGTGCTTATTTCTGTGATTTTCCCTGCACCATGGTTTTCTTGTCAAAACCATGAGCTTGCATAAGCTCATGGATTTGACCCTAGCCGAATATTTGGCTTTTATGTGTTGCCTTTGTGGCTTGCTTGTTATGTGAATGCTTATCTTTCAATTCCTAGCTTATTAAGTAGCTTAATCGATCCACCTATTTTTGTTACATCACCCTCACCCCAAAGTAGCAAACTGTGTGGTTGAGCTGGGTTCCAAGGCTTGTAAAAAGTTCCCCATTGAACCTTAGCTTATGAAGATTGGATTTTTGAGGAGCCAATCCATCAAACTTTAAGGTTCAAATGTTGGTTGAGCTCTTATCAGCTCATTTGGCTAGTTATATTTGAGCTTATGTTTGCACCATGTTATGAGATGATTGTGTAAACAGTCAACCCACCCCTATTTCATAAGCTCTCACAAGCTCAATTATGATCTATAGATGGTGTGGCTTGGTTTTTCTTGAAGCTAAGCCACCCATGTACAAGATCCTATACTTAATTTTCATGTTGCAGTCCATTTGGTAGGGCTGCAACAAGCTTGTAAGTTGTCCCATATTCTGAGTTACATTTAGTTTCTGGAAGTGCTTATTAGCTTGTTTCAAGCTTATTGGCCATTTCCAGTACACTATCTTGTGCATACTGTTAATACATGTATAAACCTTTATCTTCCTTTTGTTTTTGGTAGTGTTATTAGAAGCTCATTCAAGCTTTAAAGTCCAACAGTTAAGCAAATGCTTAACTGTTTTAAGCTAATAAGCTCCATACTGCTTATTTCTATGTTTTACACAGTTTCATTTTCATATTATATGTATAATATAAGTATGTAGTTAATTCAGAAAACAGAAAAACCAAAAAGAACCACTATAAGCTCAAGTAGCTTCTATTTTTAGAAGCTTATTGCCCATCACTTATTTCGTACATAAGCTATCATTTTTATAATTTTCCTAGCTTCTTATATTTATTTTAGAATTTTATAAAAAGTTTTAGATTTTTGTTTGCTTATTTAGTATTTATAATAATTAAATATTAGTATTAGTAATTAGATAAAAGTAAATAATTAATAATAAATAGAATACTTGAATAATAAATAGATTTTTAGTTTCTTAAATTATTTTATTATAATTTAGATTTTTCAGATTCTTTATTTTATTTATTTAAGTTAATTTTAGATTTTCTTATTATTTAATTCATTTTTAAATTTTATTAATTAATTTAATAGTGTAAAATTTTATTTTAATTTTCTAATAATTTTCTTATCTTTTTAGAATTCTAAAAATATAATTTTCACATTTGAGGGAGTTGTATTGGATGAATTCACGCTTTTATTTTGTACGTTACGTAATTTTATTTAAACGTACGTTTTAAGTTTTAAACGTTCATCAATTTTAAAATAGTGATAGCGTTTATTTAATATATTTTAGCTTTTTAATTTTCTTAATTTGCATTTAAGTCGCTAAGACATGCAAATCCCTACTATAGTTATAATCGTTTTGTTTTTATACGTTTACGTTTAAACTTAAACGTATGTTTGTAAATACTTTAATATTTTTAGGTTTCGATTGTACGTTTTTTTGAACTAGAGCGTATGAGCTATTACTATTCACATTAGTGTTAGTCAATCAGTTCTGTTCCTATAATAATATTATTTTCAACAATTCACAAGTCATTGTACCAGAACGTCACGCCTCACCAGGACATAAACGATCCAAGGATATTTGAATCCTTGGTAAACTTCCATTCTCTTCCGGGTTGTCGCCCTTTTATCATCATTACGGTTGACCGTTCTGGCGGTTGATAAGTGTGACGGAGAAATAAAAGAAGGTAGTTCGGGAGGAATCAATGGTCAAACTTCTGTTTTAATATAAACCTATGAACTCACCCGCCTTTTAGTGACCTTTTAGCATGTTTTCTCAGGTGTTTAAATCGTGATCATGGATGCAAGGCAAGAGGTGGTAAATGGTCGTAGTAATGTCTAAAGATGTGTTTTTACACATGATGATGTTTTTAAATTGGGACCACTAAACTTATGGGAAGTGCCCATTTTATTTTGAACAATGTTTGTAAGATAATGTTTTAAAACTATTTTATGAAATTAAACAGTATGTATTCGTTCTTTATTACTTGTGTTGTGATCTCGATTGGTAACATTCCCCATAACACGTATGCTTCCGCTAAACCAGATTTGGGGGTGTTACATATTGGCATCAGAGCTTAAGTTATAAAGAACTAGGTACATATAAACCCTAAACTATAACTATTTTTACAAAAACATCATACTACGACCGTCAGTTGCCGCTTGCCTTACTTGCCATTTTAATTAGAGTTCATTTAAGTAGGATTGCATGTTTTATTCCTATTTACTAGTTAACTATTTCATATTCATCATGAGTATTTTTCCACATACTTACACATATGCACCATCTTGTCACAGACCATGCCTTCACCTACCTTCCATCACGATCTTCAAGAGAACATCCTACTTGCTGCTCATTCACCTACCATTCACCAGCTTGCACACATGGCCCGATCCAGACGCGTTCGGTACTATCTCGGCAGGCCGCTGCCCTTGCGCTCCATCGATACCTACTCTCACTACCACTCCATTAGCTCTACTGACATGCGGTAGAAAGCCCGCATGATTGTGAGAGTGCCCGGATATCGTGGCGATATTCATTCATACCGCATCGACTTCCGGATGACACGCCTCCGCCTACATGGGTCCTTCTACTACTCGATGTCACTATCATCATCATCGGTCACCACCCCACCGAGGCTTAAGAGAGCCAGATTCCTACTCGAGGAGGAAGACGGGAAGAAGATCCGGAAGAGGATCGAGGAGGATGAGCTACCGAGTCTATGCCGATTGAGAGTGTTCTTGGACATGTTAGTACAATTTGTAGATATGGATACGGGTCTGGAGTTGTCAGTATTCGGGAGATAGAACGAGTTCCGGATGGCTCGAGAGGTTGGCGGGACATGGACATTGATGTACCGGTGGGTTAGGATAGAGAGCTGATTTTCTTCGCGAGCCGGGAGAGAGTGATGTGGTTGCATGAAGGGATATTTATTGTTTGATCGGTTCTATACCACATGTCGCGAGCGAGCTACAGTCCATCATCACCTTCATTCATACCATCGCATGGATACGGGCGCCTTGCTCACACCACTAGAACGACTTGAGACTATTGAGGTAGGCGCACAAGTGAGGCATAGCATGTGCCGACCTATCAGGATCTCCGGATAATGAGGAGTGACTCTCACGAGAGAATATTTATTAGTTGGATTCTCACGAGACCATACTAGGGGTCCATCTGATCGGTTGGAGAGTTGAGCCAACACGCTTGCGGGAGCTTACGAGTAGAGTGTTGAGGGTCTAGATCACGCCAAGATGGAGCTAGAGAGGCATGAGAGGATCCGTTGGGTTGATTTGAGGCTCAGTTGATGTAGTTAGAGATCTGGACAGCCAGATCCGCGAGCCGGGCGAGGACAGTCTCGGATGCATGGTAGACTTAAGGAGCTAGAGCATCCGTGGATTTCTAGGGATACTTCCGAGGCAGTGGCGAGAGAGGACCACAGGTTTAGAGTCCATGTTAGCCTCCCAAATGAGGCGCATCGCGAGTCTATAGGCTACGCAGCGAGAGTTGGTTGCTAGCATTGAGCGATTACGTGCGGCCGGAAATCCTTAGACCTTATTGTATGATGTATTACACTAAACTGGACTATGACAGTTAGTGTTAGTTATGACTCTTTTACTTCAGTTTGTATTTTCGTTGTATTTCAGTTGTATTGTCGTATTTCAGTTGTATTTCAGTTGTATTCCAACTAGTATCTCAGCATGTACTTTAGGAACCTTGTAACCAAAATTCTATATATGTCAAGCTTATTTTCCTATCCAATTGTCCTTTCTTTCATAGATTGCTCATATGATCTATCTGTGATATTTACATTATTACCTGGCACTTACCTTGTTTAAAAGGTTCTATATCTCAAGCCTTTCTTCTGCGAAATGCCACCAAAACGAAGATCGAACCGTACCAACCATGGTGGAGCTTCCAATGCTCCTATTCCAAAGAGAGTTACTGCAAACCGAAGCTACAAACACTACTATTCCAACAAGGGTCACACATGATCAAACTGCTGAACCACTACTCTGTTAGGGCTACTCCAATTCAACCTACCATGAATCAAGCTATGATAGACCAATTGGTCAATGAGCGAGTGAATGCGCTCTAGCGCAAAGAAAACCACTCGTCTCTGAAGTTTGGAACGAGACCGCCCACCCACAGCGCATTTGTACTTATCAGGATTTTCGTAAGATTATGACTGGAGGCTTTAGTGGAACCGAAGGAGCTGTCGGTTTGACCAGGTGGATCGAGAAACTCGAGAATGTGTTCAGATCTAGCTGTGAAGAAGAGGCCAAGGTTAAGTATGCATCGTTCACTTTCACGGATGCTGCTTTGACTTGGTGGAACAACTTCTTGAAATCTGCGAGTATCGATGTTGCCTATGCCATGCCATGGGAAAGATTCAACGAGATGGTACTTCGAAAATACTAACCTCGTAATGAGATAAAGAAGTTGGAGCACGAGTTTTGGAACCTCAAAGTTCAAGGCACAAACATGGCTGCTTATAATCGGCGCTTTCAAGAACTAGCCTTGCTGTGCCCTGAAATGGTCCAACGAGACCCGATTGTTGGAGAGGTACATCGGAGGACTGCCCCCATCCATCAAGGGAAATGTTACCACCTCTAAGGCTGATGATCTTCACGAAACCATCGAAGTAGCCAACAAACTCATGGACCAAGTTATCGAGGATGCCTTGGACAAGGTGGTTGACAATAAGAGGAAATGGGACGACCACTCTCGAAGCTACAACAACAATAGGTATCATGGCAACAACGATTGGAAACCACAACAACCATTAGAACAAAAGGCAAAATGTTGCTAGAGCATATGCAACTGGATTGGAGAAACCGTGACGAGGGGACTTCACCACGGTGTATGCGGTTACTGCGCATCACAAGGGACATTAATACGGTCAATTGCCGGAATGTCGAAGATAGAACATTTGACCGAAACTGTAGGTCCAAATCATTGGCGATGGTTCAAACAACCATTTCAGGACCAAAAGCTGCTATAACTTGCTTTGGTTGTGGTGAGATAGGGCATTATAAGAATGAATGCCGAAAGACCGTAAACCAAGGCAATGGGGAAATCAAGGTAACCGAGGAAATCAAGGAAGCCATGGAAATGGCAGAATTCAAGGAAATGCCGGACAGAGTAACTGTGGAAATGGCGAAGGAGCTCGTGGAAGAGTCTATGATGTGACCAAAGTGGAAGCTCGGAAGACCGAATTTCGTGGACGGTATGTTCCTTATAAATAACCGTTATGCATCCATATTGTTTGATACGGGAGCCCATAGGAGTTTTGTCTCTAATGCATTTAGTCCACTACTCGATATTGCCCCAACTGCATTAGGCAATGCAGACAATGTGGAACTAGCTAATTGATACGATAGAAAGGGTAGATACCATCATAAGAGGTTGCACCCTGAATCTGTTAAACCACCTATTCAATATCGACTTGATACTAGTAGAATTGGGTAGTTTCGATGTCATCATCGGGATGGATTGGTTATCAAAATACCATCGCCATCATTTGTGTTGAGAAGCTCGTCCGAATACCCTATGGAGATGAAGTCCTAACTGTAGAAGGAGACAGAAGTGATAGAAGAAGCGCGTCAAGACTGCATGTTATTTCCTGTACCAAGGTGTTGAGGTGTATCGAGGAAGGATGTCACATCTTCCTAGCACAAGTCACCGGAAAAGATGAAAAAGAAACGGAAGAAAAACGTCTGGAGGACGTGCCAATAGTGAGAGAATTTCTTGAGGTCTTTCCGAAGACTTGCCGGGACTTTCGCCGACCCGACGAGGTTAAATTTCAAATCGATTTAGTGCGGGTGCACACTGTGGCAAGATCACCTTATCAATTAGCTCCAATGGAACTTCAGCGTTATCAAACCGGTTGTCGGAACTTGCGGATAAAGGATTCATTAGGCCAAGCTCATCACCATGGGGAGCACCAGTCCTGTTCGTCAAGAAGAAGGACGGAACTTTCAGAATGTGCATCGACTATCGTGAGTTGAATAAACTAACCATTAAGAACCGTTACCCACTCCCAAGGATCTATGACTTATTCGATCAACTTCAAGGTTCGAGTGTTTATTCAAAAGTTGACTTAAGGTCCGGATACCATCAACTAAGAGTTAGGGAAGAAGATATTCCCAAAACCGCCTTTAGAACTCGTTATGGATATTACGAGTTCCAAGTCATGCCTTTTGGGTTAACCAATGCACCAGCTGTGTTCATGGACCTCATGAACCAGGTGTGTAAACCCTACTAGACAAATTTGTGATCGTTTTCATTGACGACATCCTAATTTATTCCAAGAGTGTGAAGGAACACGAGGAACATCTTAGACTAATCTTGGAATTGCTGAAGAAGGAGGAACTGTATGGTAAGTTCTCGAAGTGTGAGTTTTGGATATCGACATTGCAATTTCTGGTCATGTAATTGACAGCCAGGGTATTCATGTAGATCCCGCTAAGATCGAGTCAATAAAGGATTGGCGACACCCACACTCCTACTGAAATACGCCAATTCTTAGGACTCGCTAGATACTACAGAAGGTTTATTGAAGGTTTCTCAAAGATCGCCAAATCTTTAACCAAACTAACCCAGAAAAACGTCAAGTTTGACTGGGGAGAAAAAGTAGAAGAAGCTTTTCAACTCCTTAAGGAAAAGTTTTGTAGTGCACCTATCTTGGCCCTATCGGAGGTTAGTGAAGACTTTGTCGTTTATTGCTATGCTTCACACAAGGGGCTAGGAGCGGTGTTAATGCAAAGAGAGAAAGTGATAGCATACGCCTCGTCGGTTAAAACCCATGAGAAAAATTACACAACGCCGCGACACGGAATTAGGATCATTTGTGTTCGCACTCAGGATTTGGAGACATTATTTGTATGGCACGAAGTGTGTCGTGTACACCAATCACAAGAGCCTACAACACATTTTGGATAAAGAAGCGAACATGAGACAAGCGCGATGGTTGGAATTGCTTTCGGCGATTACATTATGAGATTACGTTACCATCAAGTAAAGCGAATGTATTCTTTGATGCTCGGTAGAAAAAGTGACAAAACCCCTTAGAGTCAGATCTTTGGGTATGACAATCAGTTCACCTCTTCCATCCAAGATTCTTGAGGCTCAATTAGAAGCACTCAAAGAAGAGAATCGTCCAAATGAGAACCTTTACGGAATGCCAGAAAGTGAAAATGGATTCGTAAAAAGGTCGGATGGAACCTTGTGTTTTAAGGATCGAAGTTGGATTCCACGTTACGGAGGAATTCACGATGTCATTATGCACGAATCTCACAAATCTAAATACTCCTTACACCCAGGATC
>OU343224.1:26353899-26409844 GCA_910596185.1 Chrysanthemum makinoi | reverse complement strand
TTGGTCAATTGGCAAGAAAGGTCCCTCAACTTTGGAAAATTGCAAAATTAGTCCTTTGGGACCTTTAAAATGAATTTTATGCAAAAGTGGTCCATGTATATCATTTTGTCTTTGGTCCTTGAGAGAGCATTGGAAAAAGTTCAAGTTTAGTCCCTCATGTTTAGCAGTTTTGCACTTTGGGTCCTTAATAAAACACTAAACAAACGGATCTTTTCAAATCTAGGTCCAATATTCCAATCCATTTCACACATTGGCCCAATCCAACCCACCCTCGTTGAATAATAAGACCAGCGGTTCAACAGAAGTCAAATCCACTCACTCGCGCTTCAAAAACAGGGTCACTGTAGCTTCCTCTCCCAACCTTGTATACACCAAAACCAGAGCAGTTTTGCATGACTTTTTCTCAACCCCCCCCCCCATACTATGTCCCCCCACCTCCTCTAAAACAACAAAACCTTTAATTGATTGAAACTACCCCAATTAATGATCAAACCTGCTATCAAGACTTTTTTCCCGCCAAAATCCACTTGGACGGTTTTGATGGTTTTGGCCAATCCAATGGCTCAGAAGTGGTGGGAAACGCTCAGATGTCGACAAGGAGTTGAAAGGATTATAAAAATCAAAGGAGAGGCAAAAGAAGAGGCACTTTGGATTAGCCAATTGTCACTAGTGTAACTTAAATTTTAAACTTGCTTTCGTAGAGTAAATATTTAATGTTTTCTTAGGTAATTGTTACTAAACTTTCATTAGTGTAATGGAACTCTGTGTTCAGTTTAATACAAGTTATCTTTTAAATTTCATGTTCTTCATAAATTCCTTTAAATTTCATGTCATTTACTTTCATGTTGATTATTGTTGTTTAATGGATTCTTTTAGGTCACATAAGCTCCGACAAAGCTTTTTAAGCTTTTAGATACATTAAATCAGTCATAGTCTTTAAAACCAAAAATCACTAAAAATAGAGAAAATACAATGGAAAATCAAAAATCATGAGTTCTTGGGTGATTCTGCTTGGAGCATGGCAAATTATGGATGACCATGGTAGTAGTGCTCATGGAGAGTTATTAGTTATGGTTTGGTCCTTGGTTTCCAAAGTCTCAGTTGATTCACCTTGTAAGTCCACTTTTTACAATTTTTGCTTTTTATGCTTAAGTTATCTATCTGTTTTAATTATCATGTTTCTGTGTTTATATGTTATTAGTTAATGTTATTATAGCTTAATAATAGGTTAGTATGTTTTGGATTGCTTTGTGGTTTGATTTTGCTTTTTGACTGTCCATAACTAATTTTTTGAGAAACCTAGGCTTAGACTTTTGTGACTACTTGTTCAAGCTAAAAAGGATCCATTTTGACACTTTGGTACCCTGGATTGATGAAATTGGTTTACACAATCATTTGCTTTGAAAAACTTCATAACAGTCCATTAGAGGTTTGTTTGGATGTGGTAGATAAACTGTGTTACAGGCCTTATTGTGTGTTTTTCTTGTTTGATATATGCATGATATGACCTTAATAACTCAGGGAAACCTTAACTTAAGAATATAGCATGGTAGAAAGTCAAAATGACTCTTGACTGTCTCATTATGAGTAATCTGAAGTTGTCACACCCTAAAACCTTGCAAACTTGCTTATATGTTGTTCATATTTGTTTATTTCATGTTCTTGTATCATATTATAGCATAATTAGTTGTTAAATTCAGATCAAAGTTGATCAAAGTCAACTTTGATTATAACTTAAAAAGTCAAAATTTCAGATTTTGTGTTTTTGAATTAAATAGATAATTTTGTGTAGCTTTTAATACTTAGTTTTAGAACCTGTGTTTATAGTATGTTTTAATATTGTTGCTTATCTGTCTATTAGTATTTTTGTTTATTTTTAGTATGCTTATTTTCTTGCTTTTCTTTGTGCTTATTTCTGACTGATTTTCCCCTGCACCATGGTTTTGCTGTCAAAACCATGAGCTTGTATAAGCTCATGGATTTGACCCTAGCCAGTGTATTTGGCTTTTATGTGTTGCCTTTGTGGCTTGCTTGTTATGTGAATGCTTATCTTTCAATTCCTAGCTTATTAAGTAGCTTAATCGATCCACCTATTTTTGTTACATCACCCTCACCCCAAAGTAGCAAACTGTGTGGTTGAGCTGGGTTCCAAGGCTTGTAAAAAGTTCCCCATTGAACCTTAGCTTATGAAGATTGGATTTTTGAGAAGCCAATCCATCAAACTTTAAGGTTCAAATGTTGGTTGAGCTCTTATCAGCTCATTTGGCTAGTTATATTTGAGCTTATGTTTGCACCATGTTCTGAGATGATTGTGTAAACAGTCAACCCACCCCTATTTCATAAGCTCTCACAAGCTCAATTATGATCTATAGATGGTGTGGCTTGGTTTTTCTTGAAGCTAAGCCACCCATGTACAAGATCCTATACTTAATTTTCATGTTGCAGTCCATTTGGTAGGGCTGCAACAAGCTTGTAAGTTGTCCCATATTCTGAGTTACATTTAGTTTCTGGAAGTGCTTATTAGCTTGTTTCAAGCTTATTGGCCATTTCCAGCACACTATCTTGTGCATACCTGTTAATATTACATGTATAAACCTTTATCTTCCTTTTGTTTCAGCTGTGTGGCTTATTAGAAGCTCATTCAAGCTTTAAAGTCCAACAGTTAAGCAAATGCTTAACTGTTTTAAGCTAATAAGCTCCACACTGCTTATTTCTATGTTTGCACAGTTTCATTTTCATATTATATGTATAATATAAGTATTGTAGTTAAGTCGAAAACAAGAAAAAACCAAAAGAACCACTATAAGCTCAAGTGATAGCTTCTATTTAAGAAGCTTATTGCCCATCAGCTTATTTCTGTACATAAGCTATCATTTTTATAATTTTCCTAGCTTCTTATATTTATTTTAGAATTTTATAAAAAGTTTTAGATTTTTGTTTGCTTATTTAGTATTTATAATAATTAAATATTAGTATTAGTAATTAGATAAAAGTAAATAATTAATAATAAATAGAATACTTGAATAATAAATAGATTTTTAGTTTCTTAAATTATTTTATTATAATTTAGATTTTTCAGATTCTTTATTTTATTTATTTAAGTTAATTTTAGATTTTCTTATTATTTAATTCATTATTAAATACATTTAATTCATTTTTAATTTTTATTAATTAATTTAATAGTGTAAAATTTTATTTTAATTTTCTAATAATTTTCTTATCTTTTTAGAATTCTAAAAATATAATTTTCACATTTGTGGGAGTTGTATTGGACTGAATTCACGTTTTATTTTGTACGTTTACGTAATTTTATTTAAACGTACGTTTTTAAGTTTTAAACGTTCATCAATTTTAAAAATAGTGATAGCGTTTATTTAATATATTTTAGCTTTTTTTAATTTTCTTAATTTGCATTTAAGTCGCTAACACATGCAAATTCCTACTATAGTTATAATCGTTTTGTTTTATTCGTTACGTTTACGTTTATTTAAACTTAAACGTATGTTTGTAAATACTTTAATATTTTTAGGTTTCTGATTGTACGTTTTTATTGAACTAGCTGTGACAGAGCTATTACTATTCACATTCAGTGTTAGTCAATCAGATTCCTGTTTTCCTATACTAATATTATTTTCAACAATTCACAAGTCATTGTACCAGAACGTCACGCCTCACCAGGATATAAACGATCCAAGGATAGGATATTGAATCCTTGGTAAACTTCCATTCTCTTCCGGGTTGTCGCCCTTTTATCATCTGTTACGGTTGACCGTTCACAAGCGGTTGATAAGTGTGACGGAGAAATAAAAGAAGGTAGTTCGGGAGGAATCAAATTTTGGCGCCGCTGCCGGGGAGGCTTTAGCGTGTGTTTAGCCTTTTTCAGACCCATTCTTGCACATATTCCATATTTTGTAAAAAGTTTTTTGTAAAGTTTCAAAAAAAAAAAAAAAAAAAAAAAAAAAAGTTCATTAATACTTTTCCTGAAGTGTTATCAACACCCAAAAATATTTTCCTTTTTGTAGAATACAACTTGCCCAGTTTGATTAGTCCCTCAGTTACAACATTTGGTTGTTGGCTGTTTGAAAACAATTTGGTAGACATTACAAACCTAGATTCCCTTTTAAGGGGCGGAAACGCGCAGTTTGTTAACTCCTCTATTAAGAACGTTTGATCGTTGGTTGCGGATTCCAGTTGCTGAGCTCTGTCAAGCCCAGATTCCCTTTCGAGGGGCAGTTGTTAGGATTTCCCTGCTTTCTTCTCTTGTTCTTTGTATATATATATATATAAAAGATAAAAATACAAAAATATTTTCCATTTCTTTTTATAAAATCAAAAATCAAAAAGATTCTTCTCGCCTTTTCTGAGTTTCTTTCTAAGATTCTTAGACTTATCTTAGTAATGATTATTCATAATTCTGTGAGTGGCAATCCCACTCCAATTTCTCACCCAATCTTTGAGTGGCAATCCCACTCCACTTCCCCATGAACAATTTAATTCGGGGTCGAGTCAAGCTAGCGACTCGGGAATCAAAAACAGTAGCACACACCATATGGGTTTTCACCCATATTTCTGTCTTCTTACCCTGTTCTACCACCTAAGTGTGGGGGTGATGCCCCACATGTTATATATATATATATCTCTTTAAAAAAAAAAATCATCTTTCTAAATAATGGCCGTAATATTTCCCTTTTACGTTCTTAGTTTCGGCATAACCGCCGGTACTTTGAATATTAAGGACAATATTCATTTTTAAGTGTGGGGGGGAATTCTGGCGAATTTGATCACTTATATACCTTTGTATGCCCTTTTACCCAAAAATGACCAAAATTTAAAATTTTTTTTTTCATTTGGTATTAGTGTTTTGCACTAAATACAACAAATGGTAATCAGTCCACCATGTCTAACACACAAAAGGATTGGCTAATCCAGGAGCAAACGTCTCTTTGGTAAAGATTTCTCAAATCCGTTTATATGGCTTGCAATTTGCCCAAAATTGTATGGTTCTCAACTCACCATATCCTTAAAAGTGAAGAGTTGGCTAGCCCGCAAGGTTATGGCTTGTGGTAAAGGTAGTGGAAAATCCATAATTGGTATTCAGCTCACCAAAGATAATTCTGATAATTTATCTAAGAGTTGGCTAGTCCAGAAGCAAACGGCTTCTGGTAAAGACAAATCAAATCCGTTTACAGCTTATGATTTGCTCAAAATCATTTGGTTATCATTGTACCAAGGTTCTTACTTGAACTAAAACAATTGGCTACTCCAGAAGTAATGGCTTTTGGTAAAGAGATGAAATCCATTAATTTATCTCAAAACATTGCTAGGGACTAGCAATATCTTAGTGTGGGGGATTGATGAGTGTCTAAATACTCATCATTTTTATACTGTTTAGAATGCCAAAAACATCTGAAAACACTCAGAAATGCATCAAAATGATGAAAATATCACAAACAAGTGTTTTATGTGTTTTAAATGCAAAAATTCCAAAATCAGATGAAAAATGATTCAAGATTGCAAAATTGGCAGTTTTAGTCCCCAAAGTTTTAAAAGTTGTCAAATCTAGTCCCTGGAATTCAAAAATATGGAATTTTATCATTCAAGGTCCCTGAAGTATTTTAAAGTTGTTAAAAATGATCCTTGAATGATTCTTTGGTCAATTGGCAAGAAAGGTCCCTAAACTTTGGAAAATTGCAAAATTAGTCCTTGGACCTTTTAAAATGAATTTTATGCAAAAGTGGTCCATGTACTATTCATTTATGTCATGTTTGGTCCTTGAGAGAGCATTGGAAAAAGTTCAAGTTTAGTCCCTCATGTTTAGCAGTTTTGCACTTTGGTCCTAATAATAACACTAAACCAAACGGATCCTTTTCAATATCTAGGTCCAATATCCAATCCATTTCCCACCTTGGCCCAATCCAACCCACCCTCGTTAATAATAAGACCCGGTCAACAGAAGTCAAATCCACTCACTCGCGCTCAAAAACCAGGGTCACTGTAGCTCTCCTCTCCCACCTCTGTATACACCAAAACCAGAGCAGTTTTGCATGACTTTTTCTCAACCCCCCCATACTATGTCCCCTCCACCTCCTCTAAACAACAAAACCTTTAATTGATTGAAACTACCCCAATTAATGATCAAACCTGCTATCAAGACTTTTTTCCCGCCAAAATCCACTTGGACGGTTTTGATGGTTTTGGCCAATCCAATGGCTCAGAAGTGGTGGGAAACGCTCAGATGTCGACAAGGAGTTGAAAGGATTATAAAAATCAGAGGAGAGGCAAGAGAAGAGGCACTTTTGGATTAGCCAATTGTCACTAGTGTAACTTAAATTTTAAACTTGCTTTCGTAGAGTAAATCTTTAATGTTTTCTTAGTGTAATTGTTATTTTAAACTTTCATTAGTGTAATGGAACTCTGTGTTCAGTTTAATACAAGTTATCTTTTAAATTTCATGTTCTTCATAAATTCCTTTAAATTTCATGTCATTTACTTTCATGTTGATTATTGTTGTTTAATGGACTCTTTAGGTCACATAAGCTCCTGACAAAGCTTTTTTAAGCTTTTAGATACATTAAATCAGTCATAGTCTTTAAAACCAAAAATCACTAAAAATAGAGAAAATACAATGGAAAATCAAAAATCATGAGTTCTTGGGTGATTCTGCTTGGAGCATGGCAAATTATGGATGACCATGGTAGTAGTGCCTCATGGGAGGTTATAGGTTATGGTTTGGTCCTTGGTTTCCAAAGTCTCAGTTGATTCACCTTGTAAGTCCACTTTTTACAATTTTTGCTTTTTATGCTTAAGTTATCTATCTGTTTTAATTATCATGTTTCTGTGTTTATATGTTATTAGTTAATGTTATTATAGCTTAATAATAGGTTAGTATGTTTTGGATTGCTTTGTGGTTTGATTTTGCTTTTTGACTGTCCATAAACTAATTTTTGAGAAACCTAGGCTTAGACTTTTGTGACTACTTGTTCAAGCTAAAAAGGATCCATTTTGACACTTTGGTACCCCTGGGATTGATGAAATTGGTTTACACAATCATTTGCTTTGAAAAACTTCATAACAGTCCATTAGAGGTTTGTTTGGATGTGGTAGATAAACTGTGTTACAGGCCTTATTGTGTGTTTTTCTTGTTTGATATATGCATGATATGACCTTAATAACTCAGGGAAACCTTAACTTAAGAATATAGCATGGTAGAAAGTCAAAATGACTCTTGACTGTCTCATTATGAGTAATCTGAAGTTGTCACACCCTAAAACCTTGCAAACTTGCTTATATGTTGTTCATATTTGTTTATTTCATGTTCTTGTATCATATTATAGCATAATTAGTTGTTAAATTCAGATCAAAGTTGATCAAAGTCAACTTTGATTATAACTTAAAAAGTCAAAATTTCAGATTTTGTGTTTTTGAATTAAATAGATAATTTTGTGTAGCTTTTAATACTTAGTTTTAGAACCTGTGTTTATAGTATGTTTTAATATTGTTGCTTATCTGTCTATTAGTATTTTTGTTTATTTTTAGTATGCTTATTTTCTTGCTTTTCTTTGTGCTTATTTCTGACTGATTTTCCCCTGCACCATGGTTTTGCTGTCAAAACCATGAGCTTGCATAAGCTCATGGATTTGACCCTAGCCAGTGTATTTGGCTTTTATGTGTTGCCTTTGTGGCTTGCTTGTTATGTGAATGCTTATCTTTCAATTCCTAGCTTATTAAGTAGCTTAATCGATCCACCTATTTTTGTTACATCACCCTCACCCCAAAGTAGCAAACTGTGTGGTTGAGCTGGGTTCCAAGGCTTGTAAAAAGTTCCCCATTGAACCTTAGCTTATGAAGATTGGATTTTTGAGGAGCCAATCCATCAAACTTTAAGGTTCAAATGTTGGTTGAGCTCTTATCAGCTCATTTGGCTAGTTATATTTGAGCTTATGTTTGCACCATGTTATGAGATGATTGTGTAAACAGTCAACCCACCCCTATTTCATAAGCTCTCACAAGCTCAATTATGATCTATAGATGGTGTGGCTTGGTTTTTCTTGAAGCTAAGCCACCCATGTACAAGATCCTATACTTAATTTTCATGTTGCAGTCCATTTGGTAGGGCTGCAACAAGCTTGTAAGTTGTCCCATATTCTGAGTTACATTTAGTTTCTGGAAGTGCTTATTAGCTTGTTTCAAGCTTATTGGCCATTTCCAGCACACTATCTTGTGCATACCTGTTAATATTACATGTATAAACCTTTATCTTCCTTTTGTTTCAGCTGTGTGGCTTATTAGAAGCTCATTCAGGCTTTAAAGTCCAACAGTTAAGCAAATGCTTAACTGTTTTAAGCTAATAAGCTCCACACTGCTTATTTCTATGTTTGCACAGTTTCATTTTCATATTATATGTATAATATAAGTATGTAGTTAATTCAGAAAACAGAAAAAACCAAAAAGAACCACTATAAGCTCAAGTGATAGCTTCTATTTAAGAAGCTTATTGCCCATCAGCTTATTTCTGTACATAAGCTATCATTTTTATAATTTTCCTAGCTTCTTATATTTATTTTAGAATTTTATAAAAAGTTTTAGATTTTTGTTTGCTTATTTAGTATTTATAATAATTAAATATTAGTATTAGTAATTAGATAAAAGTAAATAATTAATAATAAATAGAATACTTGAATAATAAATAGATTTTTAGTTTCTTAAATTATTTTATTACAATTTAGATTTTTCAGATTCTTTATTTTATTTATTTAAGTTAATTTTAGATTTTCTTATTATTTAATTCATTATTAAATACATTTAATTCATTTTTAATTTTTATTAATTAATTTAATAGTGTAAAATTTTATTTTAATTTTCTAATAATTTTCTTATCTTTTTAGAATTCTAAAAATATAATTTTCACATTTGTGGGAGTTGTATTGGACTGAAATCACGTTTTATTTTGTAGTGTACGTAATTTTATTTAAACGTACGTTTTTAAGTTTTAAACGTTCATCAATTTTAAAAATAGTGATAGCGTTTATTTAATATATTTTAGTTTTTTTTTTAATTTTCTTAATTTGCATTTAAGTCGCTAAGACATGCAAATCCCTACTATAGTTATAATCGTTTTGTTTTATTCGTTACGTTTACGTTTATTTAAACTTAAACGTATGTTTGTAAATACTTTAATATTTTTAGGTTTCTGATTGTACGTTTTTATTGAACTAGCTGTGACAGAGCTATTACTATTCACATTCAGTGTTAGTCAATCAGATTCCTGTTTTCCTATAATAATATTATTTTCAACAATTCACAAGTCATTGTACCAGAACGTCACGCCTCACCAGGACATAAACGATCCAAGGATATTTGAATCCTTGGTAAACTTCCATTCTCTTCCGGGTTGTCGCCCTTTTATCATCTGTTACGGTTGACCATTCACAAGCGGTTGATAAGTGTGACGGAGAAATAAAAGAAGGTAGTTCGGGAGGAATCAATGGTCAAAACTTACTGTTTTAATATAAACCTATGAACTCACCAGCTTTTAGCTGACCTTTTTAGCATGTTTTCTCAGGTGTTTAAATCGTGATCATGGATGCAAGGCAAGAGGTGGTAAATGGTCGTAGTAATGTCTAAAGATGTGTTTTTACACATGATGATGTTTTTAAATTGGGACCACTAAACTTATGGGAAGTGCCCATTTTATTTTGAACAATGTTTGTAAGATAATGTTTTAAAGCCATTTTATGAAATTAAAACAGAGTATGTATTCCGTTCTTTATTACTTGTGTTGTGATCTCCGATTTCGTAACATTCCCCATAACACGTATGCTTCCGCTAAACCAGATTTGGGGGTGTTACATATTGGCATCAGAGCTTAAGTTATAAAGAACTAGGTACATATAAACCCTAAACTATAACTATTTTTACAAAAACATCATACTACGACCGTCAGTTGCCGCTTGCCTTACTTGCCATTTTAATTAGAGTTCATTTAAGTAGGATTGCATGTTTTATTCCTATTTACTAGTTAACTATTTCATATTCATCATGAGTATTTTTCCACATACTTACACATATGCACCATCTTGTCACAGACCATGCCTTCACCTACCTTCCATCACGATCTTCAAGAGAACATCCTACTTGCTGCTCATTCACCTACCATTCACCAGCTTGCACACATGGCCACTGATCCGTACGTTCAGGCTGCACTATCAGCTCAGCCAGCCACTGCACCACTGCACCTGCTCCATCGATACCTACTCTCACTACCACTCCATTAGCTCTACTGACATGCAGGCGCAAAGCCCGCATGATTGTGAGAGTGCCTGGATATCGTGAGCGATATTCATTCATACCTGCATCAGCTTCTCAGATGACACGCACTGCCTACATGGGTCCTTCTACTACTCCAGTGTCACTATCATCATCATCCACTGAGTCACCACCCCACCAGAGGCTTAAGAGAGCCACTGATTCCTACTTAGAGGAAGACCCGGAAGAAGATCCGGAAGAGGATCAGGAGGATGAGCTACCAGAGTCTATGCCGATTGAGAGTGTTCTTGGACATGTTAGTACAGCTGTAGATATGGATACGCTGGGTCTGGAGATTGTCCAGAGTATTCGGGAGATAGAACAGAGTTCCAGGATGGCTCAGAGGTTGAGCGAGGACATGGACATTGATGTACCAGCTGGGTTAGGATAGAGAGCTGCTTTTCTTCGCAGCCAGGAGGAGAGTGATGTGGTTGCATGAAGGGATATTTATTGTTTGATCAGTTCTATACCACATGTCGCGAGCCCGAGCTACAGTCCATCATCACCTTCATTCATACCATCTGCATCAGATACGGAGCGCCTTGCTCACACCACTAGACCACTTGAGACTATTGAGGTAGCTGCACCAAGTGAGGCACAGCATGTGCCAGACCTATCAGGATCTCCAGATAATGAGGAGCTGACTCTCACGGAGAGAATATTTATTCAGTTGGATTCTCACGAGACCTTACTAGGGGTCCATACAGATCAGTTGGAGAGAGTTGAGCCAACACGCTTGCAGGCTTACGAGTAGAGTGTTGAGGGTCTAGATCACACCACAGATGGAGCTAGAGAGGCATGAGAGGATCCGGTTGGGTTACAGATTTGAGGCTCAGGTTGATGTAGTTAGAGATCTGGACAGCAGATCACGAGAGCTGGGCAGAGGACAGTCTCGGATGCATGTTAGACTTAAGGAGCTAGAGCGCATCCAGTGGATTGCTAGGGATACTTCCAGAGCAGAGTGGCAGAGGACCACAGGTTTAGAGTCCATGTTAGCCTCCCAAATGAGGCGCATCGCGAGTCTAGAGGCTACGCAGCGAGAGTTGGTTGCTAGCATTGAGCGATTACGTACCGAGCGCGGACATCCTTAGACCTTATTATATGATGTATTACACTAAACTGGACTATGAAAATTAGTGTTAGTTATGACTCTTTTACTTCAGTTTGTATTTCCGTTGTATTTCAGTTGTATTTCTGTCATATTTCAGTTGTATTTCAGTTGTATTCCAACTAGTATCTCAGCATGTACTTTAGGAACTTTGTAACCAAAATTCTATCTATGTCAAGCTTATTTTCCTATCCAATTGTCCTTTCTTTCATAGATTGCTCATATGATCTATCTGCGATATTTACATTATTACCTGGCACTTACCTTATTTAAAAGGTTCTATATCTAATCGCCTTTCTTACTGCAGAAATGCCGCCAAAACAAAGATCAAACAAAACCAACCATGGTGGAGCTTCCAATGCTCCTATTCCAGCGAGAGTTACTCGCAACCGAGCTACAAACACTACTATTCCAACAAGGGTCACACATAATCAAACTGCTGAAGCCACTACTCCTGCTAGGGCTACTCCAATTCAACCTACCATGAATCAAGCTATGATAGACCAACTGGTCAATGAGCGAGTGAATGCAGCTCTAGCTGCAGCAAACCACTCGTCTACTGAAGCTGGAACTTCGAGACCAGCCACCCACAGCCGCATTTGTACCTACCAGGACTTTTGAAAGACCATGACTGGAGGCTTTAGTGGAACCGAAGGAGCTGTCGGTTTGACCAGGTGGATCGAAAAACTTGAAATTGTGTTCCGGATCTGTAACTGTGAAGAAGAAGCTAAGGTTAAGTATGCATCGTTCACTTTCACGGATGCTGCCTTGACCTGGTGGAACAATTTCTTGAAATCTGCGAGTATCGATGTTGCCTATGCCATGCCATGGGAAAGATTCAACGAGATGGTACTTCGAAAATACTAACCTCGTAATGAGATAAAGAAGTTGGAGCACGAGTTTTGGAACCTCAAAGTTCAAGGCACAAACATGGCTGCTTATAATCAGCGCTTTCAAGAACTAGCCTTGTTGTGCCCTGAAATGGTCCAAACTGAGACCCGATTGTTGGAGAGGTACATCGGAGGACTGCCCCCATCCATCAAGGGAAATGTTACCACCTCTAAGGCTGATGATCTTCACGAAACCATCGAAGTAGCCAACAAACTCATGGACCAAGTTATCGAGGATGCCTTGGACAAGGTGGTTGACAATAAGAGGAAATGGGACGACCACTCTCGAAGCTACAACAACAATAGGTATCATGGCAACAACAGTGGAAACCACAACAACCATTAGAACAAAAGGCAAAATGTTGCTAGAGCATATGCAACTGGGATTGGAGAAAGGAAACCGTACGCAGGGACTTTACCACGGTGTAACTGGTGCACACTGCATCACAAGGGACAGTGTACAGTCAATTGCCGCAACTGTCAGAAGATCGAACATTTGACCAGAAACTGTAGGTCCAAATCATTGGCGATGGTTCAAACAGTACCAGCTCAGGACCCAAAAGCTGCTATAACTTGCTTTGGTTGTGGTGAGAAAGGGCATTATAAGAATGAATGCCGAAAGACCAGAAACCAAGGCAATGGGGGAAATCAAGGTAACTGAGGAAATCAAGGAAGCCATGGAAATGGCAGAATTCAAGGAAATGCTGGACAGCAGAGTAACCAGGGAAATGGCGAAGGAGCTCGTGGAAGAGTCTATGATGTGACCAAAGTGGAAGCTCAGGAAGACCCCGAATTTTGTGACGGGTATGTTCCTTATAAATAACCGTTATGCATCCATATTGTTTGATACGGGAGCCCATAGGAGTTTTGTCTCTAATGCATTTAGTCCACTACTCGATATTGCCCCAACTGCATTAGGCAATGCATACAATGTGGAACTAGCTAACGGTAACGTAGAAAGGGTAGATACCATCATAAGAGGTTGCACCCTGAATCTGTTAAACCACCTATTCAATATCGACTTGATACTAGTAGAATTGGGTAGTTTCGATGTCATCATCGGGATGGATTGGTTATCAAAATACCATGCTGCCATCATTTGTGTTGAGAAGCTCGTCCGAATACCCTATGGAGATGAAGTCCTAACTGTAGAAGGAGACATAAGTGATAGAAGAAGCGCGTCAAGACTACATGTCATTTCCTGTACCAAGGTGTTGAGGTGTATCGAGGAAGGATGTCACATCTTCCTAGCACAAGTCACCGGAAAAGATGAAAAAGAAACGGAAGAAAAACGTCTGGAGGACGTGCCAATAGTGAGAGAATTTCTTGAGGTCTTTCCTGAAGACTTGCCAGGACTTTCGCCGACCCGACAGGTTAAATTTCAAATCGATTTAGTGCCTGGTGCCGCACCTGTGGCAAGATCACCTTATCAATTAGCTCCAATGGAACTTCAGGCGTTATCAAACCAGTTGTCGGAACTTGCGGATAAAGGATTCATTAGGCCAAGCTCATCACCATGGGGAGCACCAGTCCTGTTCGTCAAGAAGAAGGACGGAACTTTCAGAATGTGCATCGACTATCGTGAGTTGAATAAACTAACCATTAAGAACCGTTACCCACTCCCAAGGATCTATGACTTATTCGATCAACTTCAAGGTTCGAGTGTTTATTCAAAAGTTGACTTAAGGTCCGGATACCATCAACTAAGAGTTAGGGAAGAAGATATTCCCAAAACCGCCTTTAGAACTCGTTATGGATATTACGAGTTCCAAGTCATGCCTTTTGGGTTAACCAATGCACCAGCTGTGTTCATGGACCTCATGAACCGAGTGTGTAAACCCTACCTAGACAAATTTGTGATCGTTTTCATTGACGACATCCTAATTTATTCCAAGAGTGTGAAGGAACACGAGGAACATCTTAGACTAATCTTGGAATTGCTGAAGAAGGAGGAACTGTATGGTAAGTTCTCGAAGTGTGAGTTTTGGATATCGACTGTGCAATTTCTCGGTCATGTAATTGACAGCCAGGGTATTCATGTAGATCCCGCTAAGATCGAGTCAATAAAGGATTGGGCGACACCCACAACTCCTACTGAAATACGCCAATTCTTAGGACTCACTAGATACTACAGAAGGTTTATTGAAGGTTTCTCAAAGATCGCCAAATCTTTAACCAAACTAACCCAGAAAAACGTCAAGTTTGACTGGGGAGAAAAAGTAGAAGAAGCTTTTCAACTCCTTAAGGAAAAGTTTTGTAGTGCACCTATCTTGGCCCTATCGGAGGTTTGTGAAGACTTTGTCGTTTATTGCGATGCTTCACACAAGGGGCTAGGAGCGGTGTTAATGCAAAGAGAGAAGGTGATAGCATACGCCTCTCGTCAGTTAAAAACCCATGAGAAAAATTACACAACGCACGACCTGGAATTAGGATCTGTTGTGTTCGCACTCAGGATTTGGAGACATTATTTGTATGGCACGAAGTGTGTCGTGTACACCAATCACAAGATCCTACAACACATTTTGGATAAAAAAGAACTGAACATGAGACAACGCCGATGGTTGGAATTGCTCAGCGATTACGACTGCGAGATTCGTTACCATCCGAGTAAAGCGAATGTAGTTGCTGATGCTCTCAGTAGAAAAGAGTGACCAAAACCCCTCAGAGTCAGATCTTTGGGTATGACAATCAGTTCTCCTCTTCCATCCAAAATTCTTGAGGCTCAATCAGAAGCACTCAAAGAAGAAAATCGTCCGAATGAGAACCTTTACGGAATGCCAGAAAGTGAAAATGGATTCGTAAAAAGGTCGGATGGAACCTTATGTTTTAAGGATCAAAGTTGGATTCCACGTTACAGAGGAATTCGCAATGTCATTATGCACGAATCCCATAAGTCTAAATACTCCATACACCCAGGATCCGACAAGATGTACCTAGATCTGAAGAAATTGTACTGGTGGCCAAACATGAAGGCCGACATTGCAACATATGTCAGCCAGTGTTTAACCTGTTGAAAAGTCAAAGCCGAACACCAGAGGCCCTCAGGTCTACTAGTACAACCCGAAATTCCCGAATGGAAATGGGAACATATAACAATGGACTTTATCCCCAAGCTACTTAAGACCTCAAATGGTTACGACACTATTTGGGTAATAGTTGATCGTCTCACCAAGTTAACACATTTTCTACCAATGAAAGAAAGCGACGGAATGGACAAACTTGCACGACTGTATCTGAAGGAAATCATCGCACGCCATGGTGTACCAATCTCCATTATCTCGGATAGGGATAGCCGTTTTACCTCAAATTTCTGGAAGTCACTTCAAGATGCTTTAGGATCCAACCTTGACATGAGTACCGCTTACCATCCTCAAACTGATGGACAAAGCGAAAGAACCATTCAAACTTTGGAGGATATGCTAAGAGCATGTGTGATAGATTTTGGAAATGGCTGGGATAAACATTTTCCATTAGCCGAGTTTTCCTACAACAACAGCTATCACACAAGCATCAAAGTTGCACCATATGAAGCACTCTATGGTCTAAAGTGTAGATCACCCGTGTGTTGGGCCGAAGTAGGAGAAAGTCAACTTACTGGTCTGGATCTAATTCAAGAAACTACTGAGAAGATTGTACAAATCAAAAATCGACTGCAAGTAGCTCGTGACCGTCAAAAGAGCTACGCGGATAGAAGAAGGAAACCACTTGAGTTCCAAGTGGGAGGTAAAGTCATGCTAAAAGTCTCGCCATGGAAAGGCGTGATCCGTTTCGAAAAACGTGGAAAGCTAAATCCTCGTTACATTAGACCTTTCAAAATTCTCGCAAGAATCGGGTCGGTAGCCTACCGACTCGAATTACCACAAGAACTCAACTCTGTGCACAATGTGTTTCACGTATGCAACTTGAAGAAATATCTTTCTGACGAAACTCTTGCTATTCCCTTGGAAGAAATTCAAGTTGACGAAAGATTGAATTTCGTCGAGGAACCCATTGAAATTATGGATCGAGAAATCAAACGACTTAAGCAAAGCCGTAATCCTATCGTTAAGGTCCGTTGGAACTCTCAAAGAGGTCCAGAATACACGTGGGAACGTGAAGATCAATTCAGGCGTAAATACCCACATCTTTTCTCAACTTCAGCAAGTAACTCTAACTGAAAACCGAGGAAGGTTTTCCTTCTAAGGCGGGTAGGATGTGACACACGGTAATTTTTCACTCATATTTAAATAATAAATAGTAATTTATTATTACTAAGCCTAGTCATTAAGCATGCATAAGCTTTGCCTAGTCATTTGAGTAGATAAGTCGCATGCGGTAGCCTATTGCATTTCTTTTGCATTCACTGCATAATTTTATATATTTTGAAATATTTGTCTTATGATAAAAAGTTTTAAAACAAGAGGGCATCTTGTTTTCCCCAGTGACCGACACCGCACGCGTACCGACACTGTGATAAGGGCAAATAAAACGAAACATAAATCCCCGGGATGGAAAAATATTACCAAGACAATAATAACTTAGAAAACGTGTTCACAAGATATTACATTGTAAAAATTATCGAACTTTAATACTTCAGTCACGGCTTTAATATCACGGGAAACAAAATACTTAATATACTTTCACTTAAATAATGACTCTTAAATATCTACAAGTACATTAACTCAAAATGTATATTATACATAAACTTAAGATATAAATAAAAACCTTCTTTTATAAAAATTAGAGATATAGATCTCTGTGTCTTCTCCCCTCACGACAAAACACCAAAGGAAGAAAAGAAAAGCAAAAAACGAAAGACACCTAGCCTTCATCTTCTTCCTCTAGACATATGTCTCATCTAGGTTGAATATTTCAAAGAGGAAATCAAACACAATCCTTTCCTTTATGTCATAACCTCCCTCATCTAACACCATGAATCTTTTTGTCTCACAAACCTTTCTCTTGGGGGCGTTGACTGTCATTAGAATGGGTACAAAAAGCTTCAAGACAAAAACCACAAAGGAGAAGCACACATCAACATCAATCCATCTAGAGTCAAACCTCATAACTCCCTGGGTTGTAGGAGTTTAGATCAATTCGGCTTCACACCAAGACTCCAAGAGGAGAAAGAAGGGTCAAGGATTTCTAAAACACTTCCTCTATTTCTAGTGGAGGTATGAAACGCCTCAAATCAGTTTCTCTTCACCATTTTTACCAAAAATTAGGGTTTGTGAAACTTAGGGTTTTCAACAATTGATTTGGGGGTTTTGCAATTGGGAGTGCAATCGAACTAATTTGAGCTTCAATTGGGTTGGAATCTTCGAAATTTGCCTTCATCCTCTACATCTTCATCTCTCGTGATAAGGTTATTAAATTCCTCTTATTGTAAATGTTTTGTGTTAAGAACATTAATAAAGGAATACGAAATTAATACCTTTTATCAAATTTGTTAAACATTCGGTTATGATGTTCATTATCTATCCTTGTTATTTTTTTTGGTTGAGTATGGTCTCGACTAAGAACCCACTTGGATACTCGTGGGACTCATCAGTCGACGCATATGTTAATCATGTTGTGTTGATCAAAGTCACATATTAAAGAAACCATCACCTTGTATAATAAGTTGTTGCATAAGGAAAATTTTTCGTTATGGCACGGTGGATTTACTCAAAACATAAAATGTTTACTGTCATAATAAGTAGCTCTATATACATCACAAACTTAGTCTTAACATGAGAAAAAATTAAACTTTGTTATTTCAACATCTGATGTCTTGAATGGTTGCTATATGTTCATGATGTACTTATTGTGTTCGTCTAGGATAAGAGCCCAAGTCGAGAGTACCTATTGCTAAATAATTGTGATTAGCCTATATTTTCTCACGGTCCGTAATAGTATAATAGGTTGTCGGAATGAAACCGGGTTGAGTAATACTCAACTAACATATAGTTTCGCCACACCTTTACTCTCACTTTTCGGTCAATGAGTTAGTCTCAAGTACCATACGGGATGTTATAGACACGACGGGTAGCCGAGTATGGGTTGGAGCACACCAGTCGTGACATCCTCGGCTTGAGTTTAAGACCCGAAATGATAGCATTGTGCTCACCTTGAACGTACCCTTTGTCATGTTATATTTCTACGTTTAATCTTTGCCACAAAATTCTGGTACAAGTGTCTTGACTTCGAAATGTTTATAGCAGTGTTACGATCAAATTATTTGGGCCACAACCCAGATTTAACTTCCAAGAAGACTTACTAGACCAACTATGGGCCTCAGCCCACACACTTATTAAAAATAAATTCATTTTGGCTTTTGTGCTTAAACACAGTCTTGTATTCATTCCGGCCACACGCGGCCCAACCGTGTCGGGTCTGTACTCAAACGGCAGCCGAATAAATCAACAAATCAAGACTCAATACGAATACCCGGAAGTCCGAATATAAGCTTAACCCATTCCCGTCTATTCTTTTCCTTTGTCTCGTTGCATATCGTCATAAAGTCAAGTCTATAAAAGTCTTAACACAAGAAAACAATTGAGTAAAAATATAATCTACTTGATAATCTTTACGTCAAGATTTAGCGTCAAGTATGTTTCGGTTAGATTTCTCTATGTCAAGCAAACTACTAATTTTGAATTATAAATGTTAAGAACAAATTTTTGATAAACAAATAGTGATCATTTTATCATATAATGAATTTGAAAATCTTCAAATTTTAAAATGAGTATTTTCTAAAAACAATTAAAAAATAAACCAACTTTAATTTTGACAATACCATTATAGTGTCAACATAAATAAGTATATACACATTTATATACTCACTAGTAGAATATCGTAAACATTTTTCCAACTAAATATTGGATTTAAATACCAATATACAAAAACAATAAATTGAACCGTTTTAAGTAAGTGATACTTAAAACAATGAACTAAAACATTACCCTCCTTATCTAGGTCGCGTGTCAGTGTCGCTTCACAATATTCACTGAATCCCACTTTTGGATTGCACATTTGCTAAGGTGAGTTTCATAGCCCCTCTTTTACTTGATAAATTGTTTTATACATTTTGGGGTGAGAAAATATGCAAAACCTTTTTATGGACTTGAACTATTGCATGATTACTATTACGTGGTTTAGCCTAAGCCCTTATGTCCCTAGAAATGCCCTTTTTTTCATGAACCGTCAGTTCCCTGCTGGGAAGCGCGAATGTTATAAATAGATCTATTGAGGGTGACTCCTCCGTTCGGTTGACCATGCTTAGGCCAAGGCGAAATGTATACCATATCGGGATCGAGTGTTGAGGGACAAAACACTCGCAATGGGCCTATATATTGTATGATATCTTTTAGCATATAGAAACTGTCGTAGTCTCGGTTGCATGAACTTAGTGCTAACGTAATAAACATTCATCCATATATCATTATATTCGTTGTAATGATTATATGACTTTGATTATGGTCCAAACTTACTGTTTTAATATAAACCTATGAACTCACCAGCTTTTAGCTGACCTTTTTAGCATGTTTTCTCACGTGTTTAAATCGTGATCATGGATGCAAGGCAAGAGGTGGTAAATAGTAGTAGTAATGTCTAAAGAAGTGTTTTTACTCATAATGATGTTTTTAAATTGTGACCACTAAACTTATGGGAAGTGCCCATTTTATTTTGAACAATGTTTGTAAGATAATGTTTTAAAACCATTTTATGAAATTAAAACGGAGTACGTAGTCCGTTCTTTATTACTTGTGTTGTGATCTCCGATTTCGTAACATTCCCCATAACACGTATGCTTCTGCTAAACCAGATTTGGGGGTGTTACAAAGTATAACTCATAACAAATATTACTCGTATAACAACGTTATCCCAAAATTATAAACCGTAGTTACACCATATAAGGCATACTTAATATCCGTTGTTAATTGTAATTCACGTATCTAGTTCTAATGTTTACCACTCCGTTTTACAAATAACTTGTTCATCGTTAACTCATGTTCAATATCGTTTATCTGATAGTTTTATTCCGGTTTAGTTGCATATAATTGATCCGTTACATAGTTATCTCGTTACTTATTTGGGTCGTCACACATATATATTTTACAAGTTTGTCATCTTAGGTAGAGTTTACTTGCTTTTAACATTCTTGATTAAAAGAGTATTAATCACACGTTAAAAATTGATACCAAATAGAAGTAATAACAACTCGATATCCCCCACTCGATAACCATTTATCATAAAAAAAAATCAACTAGTAGGCTCTTAAAAGAATTAACCTTATATCAACCTTGATATTCACTTATTATCTTCCCGTCATGATTGGTATTGATCGATATTAATTGTTAAATTACGGGTAAGTGACGGATTGGCTTCTATGTGTGTCCATTTTACTACAAACCGAGGCCGGTTCAACAACCGCGAATATGTTACACGTTTATATACATATACACACAACTTATGTAGCAAGTTAAAACACTTTCAAGCCCTTAACAACACACCCTAATCTGTGACCATTTTGGGTCCTTGACCCGACTCGTTCCTGAGTTTTTGACCAATGACCATGGCGACGCAAACCAACCCAACCTTGTATTATAGGAACACCATGACAGAATACCAAACAACAACGAGTACCCAACATAGGTCTGCTAGCAACATGAATACACAACCAATCAAGGATCTCGACTGAAAACCAACAAAAAATCACTCACATTGCTAATGAAATACAAAATCAAGACCGAGACCCACGTAATCACGACACCACTTTTGTTGTACCCATTTTCACCACACGAATTTGAGACCAAAAGCACATTAACCTACTGTTTTTGAGACTCCCATCCACACGATCATATCCAAGATAAATCAAAACCCAAATCGTTTATCCCATTTCCCACTTGATTTATTTACCAAAAACCTTTTAAAATCCGTTTGTTATCATCTTGTATTCACGAAACATTTTTAAAAACTGTTGTCATACATTTATAACCCACAAAATATAAACACAAACATCTTAGAGCCGAATCAAAAACTGAAAATAAAAGAAAAGAGGTGGGTGCGTTTATCGTGAGAAGAAAACGAAAGAAACGAGAGTTGTGGTGGCGTCTTTATACGAGTAGAACTCGTATCAACCAAGCACGGACCAAATCAATCATTTTACTTGAAAACCCTAGGCATCCGAATCTTGAAACCAAGATTTGGAGCGCGTGTGGGAGTTTCATGACGAGTGTTTTATAAAAATAGAACCACGGCATCCCGATCTACAAGATGGGATGGGTGGTGTAGTTGGAAGAGGTCGCCGGAATTTTTGACGGTGCCGGAACCCTAGGGGAAGGGTGGCCGGATTTTTGCTTTAGAGAGAGAGAGAGGAGAGGAGTGTGTGTTTTATAGAGAGAGAGTGAAAATGAATAAAATGAGAGAAGGGTGAGTTGTGTGGGTATTTATATACCCAAGAGGGAGTAGACATGTTCTATTGAAACTTCAAGGGTGGCTACGTACATTATCCCAAGGACCCTAAGTGAAACTTTATAAAAATTTCGATATATGCGATTCGGGGCTCGTTTTAATTAGCAAACAAGGGATTCATGACTCGAGAGTTACGCCAATGTTTTTAAAATATTATTTCCAATAAAAATGATATAAAATACGACTCGTAACTCGAATTAGTTAAACCGATCGCTCTAATCGACGTTTTTCCAATAACGACGCATCGAGGAATTTTCGAGTTGTCACAACCCATTACAACTTTCTTAGTTTGAAAACCTTAAGTCTAACCTTTCTCAAACTCCTTATTCCCATATTTTTCCCAAAAGTCTTCAAGTATCACATCAGCAATTTCATCTCCTATATCCCACTTATTCTCATAAGTAGCCATGACATATTCAATCATATCGTCAGATTCCTTTAGTTTGCTATAATCTCTGTTTTTGGTAGATTCTGACACTGCTCGGATTTTTTGCAAATAAAATAGGGTTATTTATGCTCATTCCTGACTGGTAACCTTAAAATGCCAATAAAAAAAATACAAAAAACGAACTAACCTTTCATCACTTCAGCATCTTTCAAAAATCTGCATAAATCTTCAAACATTTCATCAGACATTTCATCTTCTTGTAACCAAGTATCCCTATATTTGGCCTTCACATATTTTACCATCTCATCAGTTACTGCTGTAAAAGTAAGGTCATTGTCTGCCATTGTTAAAGTGTATGTGAGGGTTGTGTGCCGATGGAGGGAAACAATCAAGATGGTATACGAATAGCTTTTCTCTGGTTGAGTTAAGGTGTGGTATAAATGTGTGTGGACTATAATACCCTCGACTAACTAACATAAATCAGACGTGGACCTGGCGTTAATGGTCAAGGGATGAGTTTAGCCTATAAAAAACTTGTTTTGGACTCCCGACGATGAAAAAGGCAAGTTTTGTCTCAGCGTGATGTTTTGGTACAAGATTAGGGACCAACCGTGTACTTTAGTCTATTTTTTATATAAGAATTTGCATTACATAACACATTTTATTTTGTACATGAATTATTTATAAGCGTTAAATCATTTGATATGATATTCATTTTCTTTAACTTTTAAAATATTTGAATATAGTAGGGTGTTTTCCTTTGTTTTGTTGATGGATTTTAGTGTGACTTAACATTAATACCGATACCCACGGAGAAACCTGAAAAACCGACGAATAATATTAAATGAGTATCTGGCGGGTAATGAGTCGGGTACGAGTTTAAATATTATAAACGGGCACAGGGTACATTAAAACCCGCCCGAACCCGACCCGTTACCATCCTTACGACCACATATTTATAAGCCAATTAATAAAGTAAACATGCCCTAAGATAGACATAGATTACTTGTTAGTCAAAGTAATGTTTTGGAAGCCTGACCGACGACGTTCGACATTCCGGTTTTAAAAACATTGGTCGAAAGTAATTTATTCGTGAAGTATCTAAACAATTAAAAAACAGAGGTAATTTAGCGAAAAATACTGTAGTACCCTTTTTTATTATGGTGTGTCCGCACTTGCCCACACTTTTACTCCATTTGCAAATCTACCCATCAATGTCGGGTATATCTTTACCCTACATTCACGACATTAACGTGTATGGTTCAGATTGCGTTTCAAAATAAATTCCAAAACAATGTTGCGTACATAATTTAACTATATACATGACATATTATTTTATTCCAATCGTTGTACTAGACTTGAACAATGTCGGGTAAACTTTTTAACTATATACACGACATGAATTTTATATTGATTCCTAGTACTAGCTTGAACAATGTCGGGTAAATATATTAACTATATATATACACGACATTAATATTATATTCATGGTTCTGTATTTTTGTCTGATAATTCCTTGTAACCTTTGTGAAGCTTTTGACGTTGCATGACTATGCTTTGTTATTATATATCTCAGTACATTTTGTGAGTCTCATGCTAATATGATTGGGGCCGTGAGGGTTCAGTCTACTTTATTAGAGTATCGAAACCAAAAAATGGATATTGAGGTTATCGATAGTTTATGGTCGAAAATGGTACAATAAATTCTATTTATCGATTATTGTATTTTGTGTTATGGATATAATGTCTCATTTGGCTGTTATACTTACACATTTGTACCATTGGAAGTTTTAAAAGGTCCAAAGTGATCACGACATTAATGGGTAGATTTACAAATGGAGTAAAAGTGTAGGCATGTGCGGACACACCCTAATAAAAAAAGGGTAGTACAGTATTTTTCGCAGTAATTTATGCAGTGTTGTATTATATCAACCCTAATTTAAAAAGGGTCAACTCCTATTGGACTAGAACATTGAGCCACATAACATATCTAACACTTGCAAGTTGCAACTAGTTACTGTAAGTGTAAGATCACATCATATCCATCAGAGCACTGGGTGTGGGAGTTTCGTTGCTCGCCGTCGGCTGAGGTGGCACCTCGCCGTGGCTCGCCACCACACCGCCTATCCATTTCGTGGCTCGCCGTGAGACATTTCGCCGTGGTCACGATGAGAGAAACCATCTGACACAAACGGATATATTTCAAAATTATATCCGTTATTAAACGGATATTTTCCTTTTTAAAAAAAAAACTAACCACCCCTATATAAACATATCATAACCACCATTTTTATCATCTTCATCTCCTCCATCTTCAATCAAAATACTAAACCATTTCAATCAAAATAAACACACTTCTACGTATATAAACATGAGTTACATGAGTGAATCATCTTTTTCCGGTGAAAGTAACCTTGAAGAGTTAGCGGACCTAGAAATGTTTATTCAAGAGTTTGAGGCAGAGCAAACGTTGCAAGAACAAGAAGCCGGTCCATCAAACCATCGTCGATACGTCCCCCGTGAACGTGAAGTTGCTGAAGTACGTCTACTTGCTGACTATTTTGGTGACAACCCAAAATATACGGATGATAATTTTAAGCGTCGCTTTCTGTCAAAAATTGATATAGTAGAAATATACCAAATACGAATACGCGCGAGAATCGCAAGTCAACCTTTTTTAGGAAAAAGATCGACACGCAAAACCCGCGAATACTCGATAAGTGATACCGGGCAAGTGATTACCCGGGTCGTTTCCCAACGAGGTGTGAATTGAGAATCTCGTTTGAGGTTTGTTATTAAAATGCTTGAATGGATCGGGAATTTTTGTTTTGGTTAAGATTATCTACAAATTAAAGAACGGGAATGAAAATAAAGTACGTAAATCATTATAAACACTGATTATACTACTACTAAGCCTAAGGTACAATAAAACGAAGCTACACTACGTCCTAGGGCATTAAAACTCAAAAACGCGAAAACCGGGAGCACACCGAGCCTAAAACGTGAAAATTTTGAAATTTAAGGCCTACGGATGCGAAACCAATTTTCCTACATTCTAAACGACTAAAAATAATTTTAGGAAAAAGCGGAATATTTTTTTGAGTTTTATTTTATTTATTATGAATTAAAAACGAATTTTAACTAATTAATTAATTAAAAATATTAAACTTTTTAGAAAATTCTAAGAAAAATACAAAAAAATACTTTTAATTAAACTAAGTATAAGAAAAATAAAAAAACGTGTTACTGCTTAATGAAATCAGCAGTTAATAAGCTTAGAAAGGAAATAATCTAAAACTGCTATGCGTATTTAAATAACTAGGAAAGCAAATGCTAACATGAAACAAGTGGTAGTGTAGATGGTTATCAGGTGGGAGTGTGGGGCGTGGTTATGGGCAGCAGGTCACAGGTTCGAAACCTGTGACAACCACTTTTTTTGCTACTTATTTTTTTTCAACTTTTTCTTTTGCAAACTAACTTATTAGATCAAAATAAGGTTTTTAATAAAATCAAGACTTTAGAAAAGCTAGGTATAAGCTGTAAAACAGCTTACTTAACAAAGCGCAGCTCTATAAGGGTGTGTTTGGGACAGTGGCTGTTAAGGACAGGACCAAACCAAACACCCCCTTTGACAGTTTAATAAGCACAAGATTATGTCCAAAAGCCATAAAATGAGCACTCCATTGACAAAAACAGCAAACATGCATACTAAGCAATGATCATGAGCATGAAAAGAATCACAAAACGCTTAGAAGAGGAGGGAAAACAAGTTGGCTAAGGTTCTAAACTAGGGGTTCCTAAAACTAGTACATGGAAAATAAGCACTAAAAAGGGTAACAATAAGCACTAATGAACTAGAAAAAACTATCAATCCTAATGCAACTAATCTAAAAAGCACTAAAACACTTGAATTAAGCTACTAAGAATCGTCAATAAGCAAAAAAACTTATGTCAACTGCTGTTAGTACTTGTGCAGCAAAACAGCCCAACATGTGTCATTTTCTAGCTTATCTAAAAACTTATAGGAACTAAGCTAATGCATAAAAATCCTTGAACAGCAAACTATGGATGCTACGGTACCTAGAAAACCAAATGGACTCCAATTTTGAGCTTATAACAAGCTCTTAAAGAGCTTGTCGAAGAGCTGCTGATGTGGGCAGAACCAAACGAGCCTAAAGGGCAGTTTTAAGTGGCCCATTTAAGCCATTAAGTAAACACCTAAATCCAAAATAAGCATAAACATATATTACCCATACTATGACCTAATTGTAAAGCAAAAATTCAAACTCTAATTCTAATGATAACCTACCTAAAATGGGGCTACAAACTGACAGTTTGGGACAAAAACAAAGAAAATAGACAGGTTTGCAAATAAATCTTTATCACACAAAAAGGCTTGACACCTTAAAACTTGAGAACAAAATGAGCATATAACTTAATTTATCACTGGTTTGAGACCCAAAATGGGTCAAAAATAGATTTTGACCCAATGTTCAAACTAATCCAAACACCCCTGTACAGGCAGAGAAATTGATTTTTAGAAACTGAGAAGGTTTTAAAAACTGGTTTTAATCACTAACAAGGACTTCAAAATGAGTTTCGCACAATGAACAACAAATCTCAACTGCATAAACTGAAATGGGAAAAAAAACTGAAAGGTAATTTGCATTAAAATTAAAAATTACAAGGAAACTTAAATGACAATTAAAGTAAATGACAAATAAATTAAATTGGTACTAGAACTCAACAATTCTAGACAGTTTGTACAATTCTCCCTACATTCCTATTTATACTAAGATATGAAAGAGTCTTCTGTGTGCTTCTGCTGTGAGTGGGAATGAGACTTGTACAACTTTGTGCTTCTTTGGAGTTCTCACAGCCATTGATTTCATCTTGGGCACCAAGGGTACAATCTGAGCCATCCATTCTTGAAAACCAATGGGTGTTTGTGGGATTGCCAAGGTGGCATCTCACCCATGTGGGTGTGGGGTTTGCTGAGCTGGGGACCAGGTGAGAGTGAAAGGGGAAGAAGAAGACAAGGATGGTGTGGATGAGAGGGAATAAGTTTGGGCGCCAATTTGGTTAAGCAGGGTTTTGTGTTTCTGTTTTGGGTAACCAGGGAAGAAGGGGAATGGGTTTTGGGATGGGTTAAGTTTTATTAAAAAGGTTTTAGGGGTTTAAAAAGGGTTTAAGTGTTTTAATTAAAACTTTTGTATTTTTAAAACTTTGTATTTTTTTTTTTTTTTTTTTTTTTTTTTTTTGGGAAAAAAAATAATTTTAATGAAATTGGTTTTAAAAAAAAATAATTGTTGTAAAATAAAAATGAGGATTTAGAAAGAAGTGATACTTTAAGATTTGCGAAAAAGGGTAAAATGGTAATTTTGGGATCGGGAAGAGGGTAAATTGGTAATTTGGATTTAGGGATAGGTTTTTGAGTCTGATTCCCCAAGCTCACTCCCAAATATGTATCCCGGGCTCTGAAAATGTAGAAAACCATATTCCGGTTCCGTCTGCAAAGCACGTTATCCAATCCGAGCTCATTTCTGTCCATTTTTGCCCTGTTTTCGATCCTTTGTACCTGAAATACATCAAAACACATTCCAAGGATATCTGTAGCATAATTGGTTATATTTCCGTGTTTTTAGACGTTTTTGCGGGCTTAGATGGGTAAAAAGGATGAGTGAATAAGCACTCATCAAATCCCCCACACTATCAATTGCTAGTCCCTAGCAATCCGATCATATGAAGTAATGAAAGGATCAAAAATACAAAGAATACCCCGTCTCGATTATAAATAAAATGCTTGATTATCAAAACATGGCATCATAGAACGGGATTCACACAAAATGGGTGTCTCCGGGGAATTATAATCGTCATCCTCTTTTTTATACTCTCAAACTAAGCTTAAACTTATTGTGCAAACATTTTTGTAAAATGCTAACACTACTTATACAAATAATCTATGTAAGTCGAGACTTAACTTTTTACTCCCGCAATTCATAAAATTTAAGTAAGTGTGCTCATTTTCAAAAGTTTGACCATTAAAATCGACATTTGTTATGGTTGTAATCCACTTAACTAAAGTACTAACTCACCGGAAACGACGAAAGTCTAAGGATCGAAAGGGCCTCTTCCATGTAGCGGCTTTCTTCTCGGCACATCCCAAAACATAAGTTTTAAGTGACCGGGCTTTTGACACCTCACAGAGAATAGTACCGGAATTAGCGGGAATTCAATTCCAAATATTTACGAAGCTACCGTTAAGTTAAAACAAAACCTAAATGGATCACAACCGACGACATTTTAGAAATTCGAGATTCAAAGGTGAGATCACTCCATGTTGCGACTTTCTTCTCAGCTTGTCCTTTTAAGGAGGCTAGGTTTGCACCCTCGAGAATAGTATCGGAGCTTTCGGGATCTTTGAAATCAAGGATTTCCAAATTACCGTCAAACTTTTAGACAACTTTGACGAATACGAGTTCAACTTCCGATTTAAATTTAAGAAAAAGCAAGTTTCGCACATTTATTCATAAGCAACATAGTGCTTTTATTCACGCAACTCATATTTTTTTCATTTTTCATTTTTTTTTTTTTTTTTTTTTTTTTTTTTTTTTTTTTTTTTTTGACTTCGCTTTCGACTTCGAACTTTAAACTTGCAACTTTTGCATCATTCAAGCACTTTTACGATACTTTCATTTTGCAACATTATTCAGATTTGAAGAAAGTATGCTTTCTCGGAAATTTAAATAAAAAGTTGAACTCGGACTCTAAATCAATTTTGCTTAAAACTTTTTATTGTAACAAGACGATTTTGAATGTTTAAAAGTTTGACAACGAGCACGTATTTAGGTTCAATTAAGAGCTACTGGGAGAAAAAGCCATAGATTACTTATATAAGCTCTAAAGAGAACCAACTACTCCACGCTTAGCATTTTCATTTGCACAACGCATAAAACCTTAGCCTAAATGTTAAGAGAGCAGCTAGATCAACACTCTAGCAGAGTCGGGATTCCCCTTGTTCTAGCCGAATCAAGACTAAACTACCATTAATACCGAAGCATCAATGCTTTATTTTTGTGCAAAGCACTTCTTGTAAATGTAAATACTTGACTTAAAGCGATAAAATTTTAAAATTTTTGGTCAAAACGGGGGTGCTAGGGTACTAGAAGGTACATAATGTGATCAAATTCGCTAGAATTCCCCCCCACACTTAGAATTGAATATTGCCCTCAATATTCAAAGTACCGGCCGTAGCCGAAACTATAGAACGGAAAGAGGTAATACTATTAGCCAAGTGTGGAAGCGAAATCTTTTTTCACAAAAAGGATTAATAAAGATATCCCTAGATAATCGTTAGAAAAAAGATCGGATATCAGGCGAATCGAAAACAGGCGCATCAATCATCACGATCTACGGGAATCCTGAAAACAGAGAGCAAACATACAACAAGCAAACATCAGTGGGGGTTTCCCCCCACACTTAGTGTCAGAAAATAGAAAGAAGTCAGAAACATGGGTGGACACCCATGAAATGCTACTGTTTTTGTTAACCGAGTCGCTAGCTTGACTCGACCCCGAATTCATTGGTCCATGGGGGAGCAAGTGGAAGAGAGAATCTCCATCGGACTTTCATTCAAATGGTTTGGATAAACATTGAATGTGCTGAAAGTTCCACTCCGATGAGATATAACCGGCTTAAAAGAATGAGAAATGCCGGGGTCAAAGATGGTATCTTCACTCCCGTAAGAGTTAAGATATGGAGAAGTAATGGGATAAGAAAGGAGAGTGTCAATGAGTTGACAACGGGAGGGACGGGTGGGCAAAAGATTAGATTGAGGAACATTAAGCGAATGTTCAACAATCTTATCCACCACTGAAGCAGTGAAAATATCCGTATCGGGCTTAGAAGAGGTTCCATCATCCGGCGGTTTAGCAGGCGGACGAGTGGATGATGGACCTAAGCCATAATCGTCACTCTGAAAACCCGGAGGTATCGAGTCATCCGAAGCAAGAAAGTCGACCTCTTCTATAAGAGTGTCACTTGACGAATTATCAGAAGACCTATTGTATAGGAGATTTTCCAATTCAGCGAGGTCGGCTTCAAAGTCGAAGTGCACATCATCATCTCCCGGTGGAGAATGATCAATGAGAGCGAGTTCATCGGCGAACTCCTCGAGAAGGTCTAAAGTCGAAGTGGGATTGCCACTATTCTTTTCTTCCGAAGTAGAATCACCGAGCTCGGGTAAAGAGGTAATGAGGTTTTCAAAGTAAGAGTCACTATCCTCATTCTGAATGTCAAACATTGGGTTATCTGAAACTAGAGTAAATTCAGAATCGAAGTCAAAAAGAGGATTAGTGAATGCCATAGTGAAAGGTTCCTCGGACACAACAAGAATATCTTCATCTGAATCAAAATCAGTGTCGATTTCTCTTTCTTCAGGTTCAAAATCTCTCACTTCTTCTAAGCTGACGAGCTCAGAAGGATCTTCCTCAACATACTCGATGTCTCCACACGATAAGGAATCGTCAAACGACGTATAGTCATTTTCAGACTCGGAGATCATCTCAACAGAATCATTAGGGGTGGGAGGAGAAGAATCATCATCAACAGGCTCATCACACATCATATCGGAGATACCCTCGCACTCACTTGGGGTTGGGACAAGGTTCTCAGCACAAGACGGTTCCGTTTCCGGAATAGTGCTAAGATGCTCATCCCCCATACTTAAAGAGTTAACGGGCTCTCTCGGTGTGATTTCGGCTGACAAACTTTCATCATCATCGTCACTATCATCATCATCGTCAATGTAAGTCGCGAGCCATCGGGCACGTCTTGCAAGTGCTCGTTCCTCGATTTGTATTTCTTCAAGACATCTTTGAATCTTAGCGGCTCGTTCCTCTTCTTCAAGTAATTCTCGCATAGATTTTTCGTTCGAGGACGTTTGGTCTTCGGCAAGTTCTTCTAGCATACTTTTCTCACGAGGATGTTGATCAATGACGGGAAATTGTTCAATGACGGAAAATTGTGGGGGTTGGAAATTGTCAAAACAAGGAGTGTTATAACAAGGATCAGGTCCATGGTAATTTTGATTCCATGATTGACATTGGTAATCATAATGAGGACCCCCACAATTTGCACAATAAGGAATTTGAGGAGAGAAATTATGAAATGATGTATCATTGAAATCTTGATAGTACGGTTGTGGTTCATATGAATTCTGTGGAGGGTAGTTGAAATCGTTTTGAGGAAAATTGAAGGAATTTGGATTAGAATCATAAGCGAATGAATTCTCGGCACAAATCGAACAAAATCCATTAGTAAGATAGTTTCCACACCTCTCGCACATACATTTGAAACAAAGAAAACCTTTTGGTAACACGTCTCCACAACCGTAGCAATAATCTTGATCGAAAGAAGATATCTCGGGCTCGGGAATAGGGATCGAGGGCTCAACAACATCACAAGTCGTATTTGTATTTCCCGAAGTTGAATCTTGACGAAGTTCATTTAAGAAGTTTTCAATCATGTTCACGATTTCGTTCGAAGATTCCGGAGGTGGGACAAGTGGTGTGCTCTCAGAGCTAGCAATTTCCACCACTTCCGTTTTGGTCTCCGGTTCTTGTTCTTTTCTCTTAACCGTAAATCGTGAAAGATTTTGATCAAATCTAGACGTTTTAGGCTTAGAAACAAGAGAACAAATCTCGGGTTGAGGTGGGAGGTCGGAAAAACTTGGAGAATTATCGAGAGAGTTTTTATCGGCTAATTCGCACCAATAGCAATATTTGCTTGCTCCAACCCTTCCACACCGCTTACATAAACAATCGGGATTGAGACAATAAAGCTGATCCTCTTCCATACGGCCTTTACAATGAAAACAACGACGATAATCGATCATCGCCATGAGAATTAAACTTGTAGAGGGTTAAAGAAATAGAATTAAGTGGTCGAGAGGATACGAAGAATAGAATCAAACGGCAACAGAGGGTAAGAGAAATAGAATTATACGGATAAGAGGAATAAAGAAGAATGTTTTTGGGTTTTGATAAATAAAAAACATAAAAGGGAAAATAAATTTTGAAAAGGAAAATATTTTTGGGTTTTAGGGATTTTATATATATACAAAAGAAAGCAAATAACTTTACGAGGAAGGATCTTCAAGTCACTAATCGTCAAACCGAAACGATATTGTCGCAACACAACCTCCCCGGCAGCGGCGCCAAAAATTGATATAGTAGAAATATACCAAATACGAATACGCGCGAGAATCGCAAGTCAACCTTTTTTAGGAAAAAGATCGACACGCAAAACCCGCGAATACTCGATAAGTGATACCGGGCAAGTGATTACCCGGGTCGTTTCCCAACGAGGTGTGAATTGAGAATCTCGTTTGAGGTTTGTTATTAAAATGCTTGAATGGATCGGGAATTTTTGTTTTGGTTAAGATTATCTACAAATTAAAGAACGGGAATGAAAATAAAGTACGTAAATCATTATAAACACTGATTATACTACTACTAAGCCTAAGGTACAATAAAACGAAGCTACACTACGTCCTAGGGCATTAAAACTCAAAAACGCGAAAACCGGGAGCACACCGAGCCTAAAACGTGAAAATTTTGAAATTTAAGGCCTACGGATGCGAAACCAATTTTCCTACATTCTAAATGACTAAAAATAATTTTAGGAAAAAGCCGGGTATTTTTTCGACTTTTATTTTATTTATTATGAATTAAAAACGAATTTTAACTAATTAATTAATTAAAAATATTAAACTTTTTAGAAAATTCTAAGAAAAATACAAAAAAATACTTTTAATTAAACTAAGTATAAGAAAAATAAAAAAACGTGTTACTGCTTAATGAAATCAGCAGTTAATAAGCTTAGAAAGGAAATAATCTAAAACTGCTATGCGTATTTAAATAACTAGGAAAGCAAATGCTAACATGAAACAAGTGGTAGTGTAGATGGTTATCAGGTGGGAGTGTGGGGCGTGGTTATGGGCAGCAGGTCACAGGTTCGAAACCTGTGACAACCACTTTTTTTGCTACTTATTTTTTTTCAACTTTTTCTTTTGCACACTAACTTATTAGATCAAAATAAGGTTTTTAAAAAAGTCAAGACTTTAGAAAAGCTCGGTATAAGCTGTAAAACAGCTTACTTAACAGCAGCAGCTCTTTAAGGGTGTGTTTGGGACAGTGGCAGTTAAGGACAGGACCAAACCAAACACCCCCTTTGACAGTTTAATAAGCACAAGACTATGTCCAAAAGCTATAAAATGAGCAATCCATTGACAAAAACAGCAAACATGCATACTAAGCAATGATCATGAGCATGAAAAGAATCACAAAACGCTAAAAAGAGGAGGGAAAACAGTTGGCTAAAGTTCTAAACTAGGGGAGTCCTAAAACTAGTACATGGAAAATAAGCACTAAAATGGGTAACAATAAGCACTAATGAACTAGAAAAAACTATCAATCCTAATGCAACTAATCTAAAAAGCACTAAAACACTTGAATTAAGCTACTAAGAATCGTCAATAAGCAAAAAAAACTTATGTCAACTGCTGTTAGTACTTGTGCAGCAAAACAGCCCAACATGTGTCATTTTCTAGCTTATCTAAAAACTTATAGGAACTAAGCTAATGCATAAAAATCCTTGAACAGCAAACTATGGATGCTACGGTACCTAGAAAACCAAATGGACTCCAATTTTGAGCTTATAACAAGCTCTTAAAGAGCTTGTCGAAGAGCTGATGTGGGCAGTCAAACCAAACGAGCCTAAAGGGCAGTTTTAAGTGGCCCATTTAAGCCATTAAGCAAACACCTAAATCCAAAATAAGCATAAACATATATTACCCATACTATGACCTAATTGTAAAGCAAAAATTCAAACTCTAATTCTAATGATAACCTACCTAAAATGGGGCTACAAACTGACAGTTTGGGACAAAAACAAAGAAAATAGACAGGTTTGCAAATAAATCTTTATCACACAAAAAGGCTTGACACCTTAAAACTTGAGAACAAAATGAGCATATAACTTAATTTATCACTGGTTTGAGACCCAAAATGGGTCAAAAATAGATTTTGACCCAATGTTCAAACTAATCCAAACTCCCCTGTACAGGGCAGAAATTGATTTTTAGAAACTGAGAAGGTTTTAAAAACTGGTTTTAATCACTAACAAGGACTTCAAAATGAGTTTCGCACAATGAACAACAAATCTCAACTGCATAAACTGAAATGGGAAAAAAACTGAAAGGTAATTTGCATTAAAATTAAAAATTACAAGGAAACTTAAATGACAATTAAAGTAAATGACAAATAAATTAAATTGGTACTAGAACTCAACAATTCTAGACAGTTTGTACAATTCTCCCTACATTCCTATTTATACTAAGATATGAAAGAGTCTTCTGTGTGCTTCTGCTGTGAGTGGGAATGAGACTTGTACAACTTTGTGCTTCTTTGGAGTTCTCACAGCCATTGATTTCATCTTGGGCACCAAGGGTACAATCTGAGCCATCCATTCTTGAAAACCAATGGGTGTTTGTGGGATTGCCAAGGTGGCATCTCACCCATGTGGGTGTGGGGTTTGCTGAGCTGGGGACCAGGTGAGAGTGAAAGGGGAAGAAGAAGACAAGGATGGTGTGGATGAGAGGGAATAAGTTTGGGCGCCAATTTGGTTAAGCAGGGTTTTGTGTTTCTGTTTTGGGTAACCAGGGAAGAAGGGGAATGGGTTTTGGGATGGGTTAAGTTTTATTAAAAAGGTTTTAGGGGTTTAAAAAGGGTTTAAGTGTTTTAATTAAAACTTTTGTATTTTTAAAACTTTGTATTTTTTTTTGGGAAAAAAATAATTTTAATGAAATTGGTTTTAAAAAAAAATAATTGTTGTAAAATAAAAATGAGGATTTAGAAAGAAGTGATACTTTAAGATTTGCGAAAAAGGGTAAAATGGTAATTTTGGGATCGGGAAGAGGGTAAATTGGTAATTTGGATTTAGGGATAGGTTTATAGTCTGATTCCCCAAGCTCACTCCCAAATATGTATCCCGGGCTCTGAAAATGTAGAAAACCATATTCCGGTTCCGTCTGCAAAGCACGTTATCCAATCCGAGCTCATTTCTGTCCATTTTTGCCCTGTTTTCGATCCTTTGTACCTGAAATACATCAAAACACATTCCAAGGATATCTGTAGCATAATTGGTTATATTTCCGTGTTTTTAGACGTTTTTGCGGGCTTAGATGGGTAAAAAGGATGAGTGAATAAGCACTCATCATTAGCCTCGCTTTTTTATAAAGATAAAATCACTTAAGTGAATTGGACTAGATGCGTAGTATACTTTGCCCATAGGGACTAGTATTGTTTAAGTGGCAAAGTTATAGTTTGTTGAGCCTATAAATACCCCTCATGACTCTTAGGTTAGTGTATTGTGTGTTTTATCAATAAACTCATCTTGTGTTTTCTCCTCCCTCTCTCTACTTTCTCTCACTAGAAGAGATGAAGATATTCATCTTCTTCCACCAACCACGACCTCCAAAACCACATAAATCATAAGAAAATCGATCCTAACAAGTGGTATAGAGCCAGGTTATGCTTTGATGATTTATGTTGGTTTTAATACTTGTTTTAAACTGTTTTGGGTGCTATATTTGTGGGTTGGAAAATTTTTTACCGAGTAATGTGGTAGAACAGTTTTTTAACAAAGTATTAGTCTTTTTTTTTGTCATAAAAGTCTTGTGCTATCAAAGTTTACAATTTCTGCTTTTGTCATTGTCCAAACAGAATTTGTTTATCATCTTTACATGACTATTTGTTACCAATATCCATGAAGTGGTCAACTGGTGAGTTTATTCTTGGTCAAACTGGGCAAACAAGAATATTCATAGCAGTTTTTCTGGGTTATTATGAAGATGATCGAAAAATATGGTCGGAATACTCGCCGGAAAAATGGTCAAAGGGTCAAAACCCTAGTTTTACGCCTAAGGAGCCATCTTCAAAGATATGTATGCATAACTGTGAAGTTATGCGTAAGAAAAGTTACGCGTAAGGTTTTTACGCATAAGATTATGCTTAAGCGTAAGAATTTTCTACGCATAATAAATCTTACGCATAAGCATGGCCTATGCTTAAGACTCTGCTTACGCATAAGGAAAAAGAAGAAGGATTACGAGTAAACCTGTTTACGCTTAAGGTTATGAAATCTTACGCGTAAGAAAAAAAATTTACGTGCAAGAATGGAACAAGCAGCTATGCGTAAACTCAAAGACTTCGACCAACAAATACCATATACCAAATACTCCGGACCTCCGTTCTAAAACAACATCATTAGTCCTTGGTTTTACAAATACAGAATTCGAGAAGAACAAAACCCATTAGATCCGACACACTCAAATCCAACTCCAACAACATCCAATAAAATCTATCCTAACTCATCCTCCATCTCCTTTAGCACTTTCAAGAATCAAAAACAAATATCAAGCAAGATCTCAGATTCAAATTCAATTTTTTTGCAATCTTTCAAAGATTGTTTCAATTGAATCATGCTCATCACAGATCCACATTTGAAGAAAAAGCTTCAATTAATATTCGAATCAAAAGAAAGATTATAACAAGGATGTTATATCTCCTCTTTGTTTCGTTCAACACTGAAAACCAAAAACGAATTACAAAAACAAGAATAAACACCTACCCGAGACCTTTTTATAAGATCTTTAAGTCTCTTCCGTTGATTTCTTGGTTCGGATTAAAGAGCACATGATGACAAGGTTTGGATTAGGATATATTTTTGTGATTCGTGTATATGATTCTCTCACTCAGAGTGTTCGGTTAAACTGAGATTGATATGGAGATTCGTTTTCGAGTATTATGTGATGAGAGCAGATTTGAGATTGGGAGGTGAATGAGTTGGGTGAGTGAAACGTTTTAGGTGGTAGGCGTTATATTTGATGTGATGTTTTAGGGTTGTGTGATTTTTTAGGTTTAAGGTATTGTGAGTTTAAATTTGTTTTATATCCGGTTGTGAGGTTTATGGATCAGATTTTTGGATGCGTGATTGGGCCTCATCTGCTGGATAACTCGTGGACTGATATGGGCTTGATGTTACTTGGAACGTGACCTGGAATGCACGGGGTTACACACAAAATAGTGTTTATCCGAATGTTTTATCAAAATCTTTGGATGCAAACAATTTTGTTATAAAGTTGGTAATCTTGGTATGGTATATTATTCACGGAGGATACAAATTCATGGCTTGAGCGAAATTTGAAAAAATGATTACGGCGTTTTTGTACGGTATTATTGATGCGAAACTGAAGTGACATTTCACGGGTGAACTTCTTTATCTTTGAGACTTTTTTGGTGGATTGCAAGTCTCAAGATAACTTGTTGGGGGCATTACTGTCACTTTAAGTGATTATGAATTGACAATCTGGTTATAACTGATGTAAGGAGTTAGTTGTAGTGCTCACAGTGTATAACTATCACTTTAAGGAGTTACGTTGTAGTGCTCAGTGTCACACGCCGTTGTGGATTGATCAAGAATATAGAACAAGCAGCAAGTCACAAAGTTGGGATGTGTACTTCCTTTTCAAGTTAGTCGTATCGGGTTTTCTCCATATGTGGTCATTACTATTAGCTGGTGAATTCAAAGGAGGTTCGATTAAAGGTTGGTTTGAGAGAATTATTGAGAGTATTTTTTGCGACATATTCTCACGGAATTTTGATCAAGCTAAGGATTTTAATATTGCATCAAGAAAAGGTAATACGGCATGTACTCAACATTATGATGATTCCGATAGCTCGCAACCATCAGGAGATAGAAATTGGTGTTTCATCTTCTATAATTGGATTGACGAAGGGATTTGTACTTAAGACAGAAGAAGGAGAAGTAGTGTGTGTACATCGGGGCTTTTTACCAACTTGGATGCAATACTAAGTGAGTTATGTTGTTATGATGTTCCCAGAATGACAACCATTGTGCTATAATCAAGAGTTTACTTTCTCCGCTGCGTGTTGGAAAAAGGTTGTCGGTTCAGGAGGGAGCATAAGAAAGAAAAAGGCTCACTAGTTAGGAGGAAGTAATAACCTAACTAGACCGTTACAGTTGAAGTTCAGAGCTACAAGGATTTGTGCCGTCAGCGCCAAAGATCAAATGCCGAGATCGTCGGAAGATAGAACTTCAAGTTTGCCTCAGTATATAGACTATAGAGACTCTGCGCTTCAACAAAGTCAACATTGTTCATTACTTCTGTAATTTACTTTGTTTTTTATTTATAGGTCTTGTGACAACTGGCAAATTTAGGGACTTTATTTTAGGTAAGCGCATTACGTTAAACTGAACCGAGCTTTGCCTTTAACACTATGTTTATAAACCATGACTTGATTTTATATCGTCTATTGGTTTTTATGATTTATTTCATTATTAAATGAGTTATCGTATGCGTTTTAACTCTATTTGGTAGGCATTATTCGATTTGGCACTAGAAAAGCCTAAAACGAGAGTTATTGTAACTTTTAGACCGTAACTCGAAAATTGACAAATAAATAGTCAAAACTCGTGGAAAACCGTAAATAACGATGTTAGAAAGTTGAATAAATTTTGTGGGACACTCGGGGGACAATATGTGAGCTCGGGAATGGGTAAACGGGATAGTTACAAAAAATTACAACCGACCCCTCCCCTTTTCTCTTGAAGTCGGCGCCCCCTCCTCCCAAAATTATTATTTTGAGGTCCCTAGTGGCCTAGTATAAATACCTACCCAAATCCTCATTTCACCTCATTTGTTTCTCTCTCTAAAACACACATACTAGTGCTTTCTCTCTCTAACATCTCTCTAAAAACCCTAAAACCACCACCACCTTGTGGCCGCCGCCACTGTTCCGGCCACCACCACCGACTACCGGCACGTCACCCCCCACCTCCACAACCATCTTGAAGCTCTCTTTCTCCTCTTTCCAACCATATATCATACGCACCATTTGGACTTCAATAATACCTTCAAATCTTTGAATCAAGATTAGTACTTTTAGGGTTTCAAAAAGTTTTTGCAATTGGTGATTAGATAAAGTAAATGGAACATGTTTTGAGCTTTATTGGGCAATAAAAACCCACAAATTGATAATTATGGTTTCGACCTAATTATAATTTTTGGGGCTTTTGGGTGGAACATGAAATTAAGTCTAATTAGAGTCTAAATAAACAAGTAATTAGTGTTTGGTAAATGTGTGGTGTATCAATTTGATGGATTTGTGCATTTAGGGTTTAGTTGCATGTTTTTTATTAAGAATAGTTTATGGGTTTTGTGTTTGGTTAGTGTTTGGAGCTTGAATGATTGGATTTGAGTGTTGTAGAATTGATTTGGTAGTGTTTGGATTGGTTTGGTGAGGTGTACGAGCCACAAGAGGCACGTATGAGGCCTTTGGCTTGCGTACGTGGCCTACTTGGGTCATGGGTCCGAGTCGAGTCGATTTGGTAGCTTGTTGATTGGTATTTTTGAGGTTTGGATGAGACGCGTGGAGCCGAAAAGCTTCTACAGCTTTTTTGGTTCACGTGGTCTAGACCGCGACCGTGTCATGACCATTAGGGTCATAACATTGGTTTCGAGTACTTTTGGTTGATTTATTGGTTGGCGAGATTGTTTTGAGTTGGTTTGGGATTGAATTACGATATTATGACCTTTAATTTGGACTTGATATATATAATTGTCAACTTTGAGCTACGTCGGCGTTACTATAACTTTTTAGTCAATAGTTGATTTTGAGGAATGTTTATATTAAGTTTGGTCTACATTAATAGGTTGTGCCGAGTCGATAGTTGCTGTGCCGTGATTTCCATTATCTTCTGCTAGTGTTTATTTGTGCGTTGAATGTGCATTGATTGCTTGAGGTGAGTTTCTTAGCCCCACTTTTATCTACGTTTTAATTACGTTTTGAACTATTTTGGGGTGAGAATCATGCTACTGTTTTTGGACCGTGAAAACTATTTGGATTTGCTTATGTGCTTGACTGTATAGATAGATGTGCGGTAGTTGTTGCCTTAGTATAGGTTTAACCGTGCCTAGCTAAGAATCGACTTCTACATCGACCTAGTTCGGGGTTGGAAATTGTTCTAGATTTTGCCACAACAGTGTTGGACTAGAGTCGCAGGGGCCCGAGTAATCCCTGGATGTGGGATTTGATTGGAGATCCGGGTAGGATCATGTGTGAATGGTATTTATCTATCTTAGGTCTTTCATAGCAATTCAACTCTTACAGGTCCACTATGATTTTGTTGAACTTAAACCTATGAACTCACCAGCGTAAGCTGACCTTTTAGCATGATTTCTCAGGTAATTGAGAGATGTTTGGATTACTTGATCGTGGATGCTTGGCAAGAAGGCGGGGTTCAAGGATCATTTTCCGACTATGATAAACTATGGGGACCTATCTTAATAAATCATGTTTTGGGCCTAATATTTATATTTTGGATTAAATGTTTTGAATACTTAAATTTGGGATTGGTTTTGAATATTAAATGACTATCTTTTTGCTATACTTGTGTGCGATACCAATCCAATAGTAACGCCCCGAAAACTTGATTAAGTCTTCCGTTGTACCGAGATTTGGGGGTGTTACAGATTGGTATGAGAGCCAGGTTATAGAGAATTAGGTATTTTATAAACCCTAAACTATAACCACTTTTGAGAAAAATTGATCCTCGACCGATGCACGCCCGCTTGCCAAGCCGAAGCTTCTTATTTGATTATGGTATGAACTGCGAATTAAATTATGAGATGATGTGTTAAGGGATATTGTGTACCGATTATGGAAACATTATGATAATGAGATATGATTATTGGTTTTGGAGAATGAGATATGATTATTGGTTTTGGAGAATGAGATATTGTTAATACAAATAAGCCGTAAAAACGTTTATTTATATTTTACGATCTTCTAATGTTTTGTGGATAACAAAAGTAAAATCATTTTAACAAAACAAATAGAGTACGTAAATAGTTTGAGTTAATAGTTTTCTAACACAATTAAGTTGTCACATAAAACACTAAAACAAGTATAAGTGATTTTATGATTTAGATACATATGTACAACAACTAGTGTTTACATATTGGGTTAAACATATACTTAAACTAAGTATACTAAAATGGGTAAAAACTAAGTGTATACTAAAATAGGTAAAAACTAAGTGTATGCTAAAATGGGTAAATACAAGTATATACTAAATGGGTAAAATACTAGCAAATGGTTTTGACCCATAACCCATGGTTTTATATATACCACTTAACCAAGTTCATTGTATCTAGAAAGAAAACCATGGATCAACCCATAACCCATGACCCATGACCCATAACCAAAAATACCCATGGACAAAGAGGAGCGGACCACGGATCCCTAGCTTTGTGCTAGCCGGATCCCTTGTGGTAGGGATCCGTGGGATCCGGGGAACAGTAAGATTTTTCCTCTATAAATAGTGAGCCATTTCTTCATTGTTTCTCACCCCCTTTCAATATACTTTCTCCCCTGAGTTAAATTTCACTAACCTTAGATCCAAGAGATCTATGTTTGTAGTTTTGTTTTTGTGTTATCTTTTAGGTTCCTCTTAAAGGCAAGATCACCACCTTTGAAGTCGAGCAAGCTCAAGTCCATGAGTTGCCATGCTTCCTCATCATCAAGGCTACTGAAGTCTTCTTGTTGATGATTCCCTTCTTTCTTCAAAGAAGTGTAGTGTTGAAGACATTAGTGAAAGATGTCTTAAGAGTCAAGACGAAGATATTAGTGAAGGGTATCTATCGTCTATAGGATAAAGCACTTGTGGTAGGTGCTTGGAAGTCAAGACTAAGAAGCATTAGTGAAAGGTGCTTAGAAGTCAGGACAAAGAAGCATTAGTGAAAGGTGCTTAGAAGTGAAGACACAAGACATTAGTAGAAGGTGTCTTGTAGATCTAGTCAAAGGCATTAGTGAAAGGTGCCTTAGATGTACATTCGATATGGTGTGTTTCGATGTACAAGATAGAGTAGTTTTAGATCCAAGGATATTGATATCCTTGATGATGTTGTAAAGGAGTAGATCTCCTTTGGGATTAGTCGTTGGTGTAGTGTGGTAGTAGTTCCTCCATTGCAATGGAACTAGGTGCTTAGCCTAGTACCTAATAAAGGGTAGGCGACGTTGTGAAGGTGTAGTTCACCTAAGGTGTGAAAGAACTCGGTGGTTAGCCTAGCACCGTATAAAGGGTAGGCGACGTTGTGAAGGTGTAGTTCACCTAAGGTGTGAAAGAACTCGGTGGTTAGCCTAGCACCGTATAAAGGGTAGGCGACGTTGTGTTAGGTGTGGTTCGCCTTGGTGTGAAAGAACTCGGTATTTAGCTTTGTACCGGAAAAAGGTTAAGCGACGTTGTGAAGGCTTCTCCGCCATAAGGAGATTGGTGTAGTGATTACGAACTCTCGAGTAGGTGACTCGGGGAGTGGAGTAGGGCAAGGAAGGTGACCTTGTAGCCGAACCACTATAAATACTTGCATTGTGGTTTTGTGCTTCTTAGTCTTATCTTTTCATTACTTACCTTTACATGCTTGTTTATCAACATCCAACACACACATCCAAATAGATTGACATAAGTCGATCTAAATATATTAAAAGGAAGTTTTAATTGGTAAAAGTATTCAACCCCCCCTTCTAGTTTTCCACAATTGGTATCAGAGCTTCGTTACCAAGTTTGTTGAAGTATATTGTACTTTAAAACTTGATACGATCCACGGTTAATTGAAAACTACAAAGAAGGTCTTTCATTAAAACAAACACCATGTCTTTTAAAACTATATGTTTGGATGTTGATTTGATAACAACATTTTTCTTATTTATTTTTAATTGCACTAATCTTCTTTGTCATGTTGATTAGTCAAAGCTCATACCCACCAAGCTTTAGGAGTCGCTTGGTAACAAGAATACCTTCCTTAAGAAGGTATCTTAAAGGAGCGGGAATCGTCTAAGTGACATTTGTTGTGTCATTTGTAAAGACATTCCTAAGTACGCTAGAGGTATGATTTTCTTTTTACTTTGCTTGATAATTAAGTATACCTATTTAGGTATTTATATGATTATCTTTTGTGCTTATACATGTTTTACATGAAGCTTCATTAGGAAGCCTTTTTCTCACATACGTGTTTTATTTCTCGTCTAAAAATCGTGGTATATAAAACTTATGTTTTGTTTCTTTCAAATCCAATAATAAAACATAACACGAATTTCAAAAATTCCTCCTTCCCTATAAAAACTCTCACCGTCGACCTATCTATCAAATCCTCACCTTTTTCAAATCATCCAATTTCAAAAATTCCCCTCTCACTTAAAAACCTCATCTTCCTCCTCATTCCATCTCAACCGAAACCAAGAAGATCCGTCATCTACATGGTTTACATCGCTTTTCGTGCTCATCGTCATAACACTCATCGCACTTGTGTTCCCTATGATGAAGTTCACATACGGAGACATTTACTTTGTGTTGTTAATCTATATTGGGGACATTTACCCAATCCTTTGTATCATCCTTAGCATTGAAATGCAATATTATTAATGATCCAGATTATCTAGGTTGTTTTTGTTATAAGTGTGTTTATCATTTATTTTGATTTATATGTTTCATTTCTTTCGTGATACATTAGAAGTCATGTATGCATGCTAAAGGAAAATGTAGGATAAAACATATTTTCGTGGTATAAAAACTATAAAATCTGTTTCTGTTACTACAGATCCACGGATCCCGGAAGTTATACTAGCCGGATCCTTTTTGAAAAGGAACCGTGGGATCCGTCCTACTGGAAAACAATTTTTCATGCAAATCAAAAACCTCTTTTCTTCTAAGAGTAATACTCTACCTGTATGGCAAAACCATAAGTAAGTTAAGTGTATTTCTTGTTAAAAACCATTGTTAATAAAAATCTAGTAAAAACATTAGATTATCATAAGTTGACCACAAACATCTCCTTTTATTAACTTGTCATTTCTATAGGTTCAACTATGACGCATGAATATGAGTTTGATTTTCACTCACTAGCGTCTACACTCCGAACATCTCTCTCGAACCCAACACACCTGGCAATCATGTCCGTGGGTTCAATAATCTCGAAACCGTCACTTCCATGAAGGACGTATTGTAGACACCTCTCTACAATTCGAAGAAGGTATCAATACCTCCTTCCGAGCCATAGGACTAGAATGTCTTCTTGAAATCCACGAGAAGATATGTCCAAGGTTCATAATGGAATTCTTCCGTCAAGTCGAACTCGTTCGTAACGAGGATCGCTCTCTATCTCTTTGGTTTTATATCAAAGACCAAAATTTCACTCTAACCCTTGGGCATTTTGCTCACATCCTCCGGATTCCAAATCATAGACAATGTGCCTTCACCGAAGATTGGTCTCTTGATTCTCTCTTCAACTTTCGTGAATAAAATAGTCCATATTGTTCACACATACCCTCCCGGAAGATTTAAATCGCATAATATGCAAACCTCGACCATATTACTCCGATCCAAACATTATCTTTACAAGGGATATCCGAGAAGAGTACAAGCCTCTTGCACTCATCCTACGTGAAAATGTTTGGAGTCTTAGGGGAAATCGAGAAATCCTTCCCGCTTGTTATGCTCACATGTTGTATTGTTTGCTAACACAACAACCATACAATCTCGCCTACTTCTTCGCAAGGCGAATTGCAAATCTTCAAGGCTCCAAGAATAAACTCATCCCTTATGGAATGTTCTTGACACGCCTCTATCATAATGTTATGCACTTCCATCCTCAATTTCAAAGTCCGTTGTACGTACTTGTGAACAAGATAGATGGAACCGCTAAACATATCTCTCATGAAGACTTTCTTCATTCTTGATTCCACCAACACTCATCAATCACATAATGATCCTCCTAGTGAAAACACCCAAGGAAACCAATAGTATTCCAAAATAGGATCAAATCTCTTGTACTCGTGCTTTATCAATGTAATTCAATTTTCTTCATGAAATAAAACATTTTACATTTGATATCTTAGTTTTTAGAACTCCTTTAAACTAATCGTGGAATATAATGCATTGTCAAGATCATTGCAAACCTTTAGTAAAGCTCCTGCTAAGCAGATGGGCGGATCCCAAAAGTTACACTAGACGGATCCCTACTCTTAGGGAACCATGGGATCCGTCGAACAGAAAATGCAATTACAAGCATTGTATTTCAAAAACATTCTTAGAACACCTCACACTAAGCTAAACATAGTGCCTTAAGGCAAATTAAGTCCTTATCAAGATAGGTTAATCTTTTCCATTCATACATAACTCACCGAGGTTACACTCTAAAAACGCTTGTAGATCTACCATTTCGTTTTAATCCATTACTCTTCCGCTCTTAAACTCACACCTGATTTTCTACTTGATCCCTCACATCTAGTCTTAGAAATCTTTCAATTATGGCAAAATTGATCATAAATCATCCTCACCTCCAAATTGATCAAATTTGATCAAAATATAGTTTTCTCATCTTAAAGCTTCTAGGATATTTTCCAAAACACTATCCTAAGACACAACCTGATCTCTAGGATCATCTAGCTTCAATTGACATTCTAAATCTTTAGTGTCATCATTATTCATCCATTGGTACTCTTGAAAGTTCCAAATCCTTCCACAAAAGACAATCATTAGCTACATCATTCATTACCTTCAAGTACTCAAGCATCCCTTCATTTAAAACACTTAGAAGAACTGAAACAATCAAGATGATATAGGTCTTAGATCTTAGAAACATCATTTCCAATCTTTCATAGGCTGGCGAGACGGATCCCTAGGATTAGCCTAGACGGATCCCTCGAGGAGGAACCAGTGGGATCCGTATGATGACGGATAGGTCAAATCTTGCTAAAGCAATCATTTCAACTCATCTTCCTAACTCAAACACTCCATCTCATCTTAAATGAGTTCCTAGATCAGTACAACCTCTGAAGTTGACTCTTGTGAATGTCAATCATCACATTCCAATGAATCCTAGTGGCTTGAAGCTTAAATGCACTTGCCAAATCTCTTAGTTTATAAACCACCTTTATTAGGACCTCCATAGTCATCACTTTCATCCCAACTTTCAGCTCTTGCAAACTCTTGAAATCATCTCATCATGAGGAAAACCCCAAGTAGTAACTTATCAACCAAAGAACCACCCATAAAAAGAGCTCGTGTTATACACGAAATTTCCTCAACCGAATCATCTCCGGTCAAGCCGACAAATGATAAAATCCTTCATCATCCAATCAAACCAATTTCTAAAAGGTTGGTACCCACAAAACTACCTTTGCCAAACACCACCATACCTCCTAGGCCAAACAATATCATCTCCACCAAACCATCACCGTTGGTTCCTAGAGCTATTTCATTTACATCCCCACTATCATCACTACACCTCTACAATTTAGAGGACTTGCCTCCTAGGCGTCCTCATCCGCTTCACACAACATACTCCTCATTAGGAGGAATAATGGTTCAAAATCAAGGTGTTGAGTCAACACTTGCTCCGGCTTCTTACTCGGCGTTTTCATCATATAATCCCATTTGGATTATGACAAATGATCAAAATCAACCACCCGACCATATGGAAGTTGACACCTCTCTACCACCACCATCATTCTTGGTTAAGTCATTCTTAAATGCACCTCCACCAATCCCTCCATCGTTTGAAGCTCCACAAGCCGCTTCACTTGATCCTTCGAATCAAGCCATTTCATTTCATCCACCACCACTACCTGGCCATGGCAAAGATTGCTATCATTGTCAACATGTTGAAAGTTTGATACATGAAGTACGAGAAGACCAACGTTTCATGTTCTATCATCTCCTCGAACGTTTTGACGAGATTAAACCTAAACAAAACTTGAGCTAGAAGATTATAGTGGTGTCTTAGCTTCAAGCGTTAAGGGATCTAGAAATTCCTAGTCATGTATTGTCTATTGTCTTGTTTTTCGAGTCATGTATATCATAACTCTTGTTTATTAAATGGAATTACATGCTACTTGCTATATTTCTGAGTATGGAGTGTACTATATAATCCATATCTCTTTTTAGTATTAACATTTCTTGTTATACCAATCTTTGCTTTGACTTTATTCATCGCACCAGACGGATCCATCAGATTGCCTAGAGCGGATCCCTACTAGGAGGGAACCGCTGGATCCGTGAGACAGAAAGCTTTCTTTCTACTAACTTGAATCACATTTGCAGGAAATTGGGAATTATACTTGATTTCTAACCTTTGTTTTGTAGTTATTCAATTTAGATATGAAGACTTTGACATCATAAAGCTAGGGGAAGCTTTATGTCAAAGCAATACATTGCAAATTACTTGCAATACTAGGTTTACATTTCGTGTCATCCCTTTGCAACAATTGCAATCATCAAGGGGGAGCACATTCTCGCGGCACTTAGACGAACCATTTGCAAACTTAGTTGCAAACACAATTAGTTTTTTTACGTTATGTCCTTGACGCCCTTACATAGGGATGGACTTCGTTAAGAGGGGGAGTTAAGACGAGTACCATTCCGCTCATTTGCTCTCTTTACATTTTTACATCTTTTTTTCTTATAAAAATTGTGTTAGTTTCTTTTTAACACTTTTGTTTCGACAAAAAGGGGAGAAGAAAGTAAAAACTACAAATTCAAATTTTTACGAATTTTAGCTTTTTTCCTTAAAATAATTTTATGTTTTTTCATCAACAAAAAGGGGAGATTGTTAATACAAATAAGCCGTAAAAACGTTTATTTATATTTTACGATCTTCTAATGTTCTGTCGATAAGAAAAGTAAAATCATTTTAACGAAACAAATAGAGTACGTAAATAGTTTGAGTTAATAGTTTTCTAACACAATTAAGTTGTCACATAAAACACTAAAAAGTGATTTTATGATTTAGATAAACATGTACAACAACTAGTGTTTACATATTGGGTTAAACATATACTTAAACTAAGTATACTAAAATGGGTAAAAACTAAGTGTATACTAAAATAGGTAAAAACTAAACAATGCTAAATGGGTAAATAAAGTATATACTAAATGGGTAAAATACTAGCAAATGGTTTTGACCCATAACCCATGGTTTTATATATACCAATTAACCAAGTTCATTGTATCTAGAAAGAAAACCATGGATCAACCCATAACCCATGACCCATGACCCATAACCAAAAATACCCATGGGCAAAGAGAAGCGTTCCACGGATCCCTAGCTTTATGCTAGCGGATCCTCTTGTGGTAGGGATCCGTGGGATCCGGGGAACAGTAAGATTTTTCCTCTATAAATAGTGAGCCATTTCTTCATTGTTTCTCAACCCTTTAATATATTTTCCCTCGAGTTAAATTTCACTAACCTTAGATCCAAGAGATCTATGTTTGTAGTTTTGTTTTGTGTGATCTTTTAGGTTCCTCTAAAAGGCAAGATCACCACCTTTGAAGTCGAGCAAGCTCAAGTCCATGAGTTGCATGCTTCCTCATCATCAAGGCTACTGAAGTCTTCTTGTTGATGATCCCCTTCTTTCTTCAAAAAGTAGTGTTGAAGACATTAGTGAAAGATGTCTTTAAGTCAAGACGAAGATATAGTGGGGTATCATCGTCTATAGATAAAGCACTGGTGGTGGTGCTTAAAGTCAAGACTAAGAAGCATTAGTGAAAGGTTCTTAGAAGTCAAGACAAAGAAGCATTAGTGAAAGGTGTTTAGAAGTGAAGACACAACAACATTAGTGAAAGGTGTCTTGTAGATCTAGTCAAAGGCATTAGTGAAAGGTGCCTTAGATGTACATTCGATATGGTGTGTTTCGATGTACAAGATAGAGTAGTTTTAGATCCAAGGATATTGATATCCTGATGATGTTGTAAAGGAGTAGATCTCCTTTGGGATTAGTCGTTGGTGTAGGTATAGTAGTTCCTCCATTGCAATGGAACTAGGTGCTTAGCCTAGTACCTAATAAAGTGGCATTGTGAAGGTGTAGTTCACCTAGGTGTCAAAGAACTGGTGGTTAGCCTAGCACCGTATAAAGGGTAGGCGACGTTGTGAAGGTGTAGTTCACCTAAGGTGTGAAAGAACTCTGGTTAGCCTAGCACCGTATAAAGGGTAGGCGACGTTGTGTTAGGTGTGGTTCACTTTGGTGTGAAAGAACTCGGTATTTAGCTTTGTACCGGAAAAAGGTTGCTTAACGCCTTGTGAAGGCTTCTCCGCCATAAGGATATTGGTGTAGTGATTACTGAACTCGAGTAGGTGACTCGGGAGTGGAGTAGGGCAAGGAAGGTGACCTTGTAGCCGAACCACTATAAATACTTGCGTTGTGGTTTTGTGCTTCTTACTCTTATCTTTTCATTACTTACCTTTACATGCTTGTTTATCAACATCCAACACACACATCCAAATAGATTGACATAAGTTGATCTAAATATATTAAAAGGAAGTTTTAATTGGTAAAACTATTCAACCCCCCCTTCTAGTTTTCCACAGATATGATTATTGGTTTTGGAAAATGAGATATGATTATTGGTTTTGGAAAATGAGATATGATTATTGGTTTTAAAAAATGAGATGTGATTATCGAAATATTATTTAATTTGAGTAAACTATATATGATTCTGGAGTGTTTAACTCAATTGATTTGATATGGGATTATGTGATGGAACGAAACTTATGATTTTGAACTCGATTGATTTGATATGTGATTATGTGACGGAACTGAACTTATGTGTTTTATTTAAAGGCATATTTTGAGTAATGCGGTACCTACACTTTTAAAGCTTTCATTATGTGATATATGTTTTGGTTGAGTTAATGCGCTTGTTAGAACTGGTTGTTTTCGAACACTTATACCTACCCTATGCCATTGTTACGCATATGCCTTCATTAGCTTTTGATGTGTCCGAGGAGGTCCTTCGTGTAGCTAGTTCACAAAGATTGACTCTCATGATGGTCATGCAGGTGATCCTTATGAGAGATTTCCATCACACTAGTTCATCATCGATCGTCCTAGTTCATCTAGGCAGCCACTCTACATCAGGTTTAAGCGGAGCACGACTCCTAGGCTTGCTTGTAGCACGCAAGCATGTCTGTGAGACCACCATCATCACCTATCCGTTTAGCAGCCCCACTCTCCTCTCCTGTTATCACCACTAGTATCATCATGTCTTAGGAGTCCTAGATCTCCTAGTGAACCACCTCAAGATTTACTGCAAAGAGACTGACTCATGGACTCTCCCCATGGATGAGAGCGCAGATGCATGGAGTTGGTGAGGGAGTGAGATTGAGGAGCCAGTATGATGAGGATGAGGATCCTCGTGAGGAGGATGATGAGGATATCCCGAAGGTACTCTCCACAGTGAGTCCCACATTCTCAGGACCAGGTTCTCCTCTTCACCAGCCCCACTCGGGACAAGTAGACATTGACTCGCCACCTTACTCACCTTACATAGGTAGCCTGTTAGGATCTGAGATACCATCAGAGATTGTTTCTGAGCCCGAGGAGTATGATGAGACGGGTCTAATGTGGGAGAGGATTACCTCTCAAGGTACTAGACTTAGTCAGTTGACGGAGCGTATGGTTGGAGTATCTAGGGCTAGTATTGTGGATCTGAGTGTTGATATGGGTACTGTAGAAGGAGGACTAGGTTTTGCATGATGGTATGTTAGCTCCATGAGCGTGTGGGGACTCTGGAGAGGTTCATGCACACCGGATCTTGATAGAGTTTGCTAGGATTGGTGAGTTGGAGAGAGAGGTCAGAGCTTAAGAGTGATCGCGACTCGACGTGTTGAGCTAGCATCATCGGAGAGAGGTTGACGATGTAAGGAGGTCGTGAGTGATATTCATAGACGCTGTTGATATATTATTAGATTCATGGTTTTGTACTATCCCTAAAACTAAGTAGTACTTGGTTCTAGAGGACTAGAAAAGCTTGCCTCTAGAGTGCCAGACTAAAGCCTAAGAGCAATGCAAGGAACAAGAGTCTCGCATGTTCTAGGAGTAGTAGCTTGAATTAGAAAGAAAGTAGAAGAACACCCTGTGAATTTACCGCTTTGAATAAGAAAGACATTTCATCCGAATGTAATGAACCTATGAACGCTAAGTTTAATGAATCGTTGAATCGCTTGTTTAACTTGCAAGAAATCTTTAACTAATGTTCATGATGATTGTGTTTCTAAGAATGAGATTGTTAAACTGCTAAGAAGAACGCCCCAAAAAAGATGTTACGCTAAACGGTAGAAGACTAGTTGCAAAACTTAGACTTTACACTGCTGACATGAACTATAGTGTATACTTTAGGGATGATTTGGAAAACCTACAGAGAACTTTCACACTGTAATGGTACAATGAGTGTATAAACCAGACCAGAAACCTCTCGTGGATAAGGATTTTACCTCTAACCCAACGGAACCAAAATCAAAACGGTTTCCACAATATTCTTTTTTGTTACCGCGTGTTATTGAAATTTGTCTTGATCGTCGACTCGGGTTGCTCCAAGCACATGACCAGGATCTGAAGCTGCTGATCAATTTCGTCTGGAAATTCATGGGAACCGTACGGTTCGGAAATGATCATGTAGCAGCTATCATGGGTTATGGAGATCTACCTTTTGGAAATTATTTGATCACTTAGGTTTACTATGTCGAAGGGTTGGGACACAATTTGTTTTCAGTCGGCAGTTCTGTGATGCAGATTTAGAGGTTGCTTTTAGGAAAAATGCCTGCTTCGTTAGAAACTTGGATGGCACTGATCTCTTAACTGGGAATCGTGATACAAACTTGTATGCTATCGACATCAACAAAATGGCCTCTTCATCACCAATATGTCTTATGACACGAGCATCTGGAACACAGTCCTGGCTGTGGCACAAACGGTTATCCTATCTCAATTTCGACACCATCAACAAAATTGCCAAAGACAACATCGTCAACGGACTTCCAAAGTTCAAATACACCAAGGATCACTTATGTCCATCATGCGAACAAGGAAAAAGCAAAAGAGCATTATATAAACCCAAAACCGTACTTAGTTCAGAAGCAAAGTTGCGTATGTTGCACATGGACTTATGTGGCCCAATGAGAGTTGAAAGCATTAACGGGAAAAAGTATATTCTTGTTATCGTCGATGATTATTCGAGATATACATGGGTTAAGTTCCTGAGATCAAAAGACGAAGCACCAGGCATCATCATCACCTTTCTGAAATGAATTCAAGTACTTCTTCAAACTCCATAAGGGTTGTAAACTGACAACGGCACAGAATTCACTAATCAGGAGTTAAGAACTTATTTTGAAGATATTGGAATCACACATCAACATCATTGTTAGAACTCCACAGCAGAATGAGGTAGTTGAAAGAAGAAATAGAACTCTTGTGGAAGCTGCTCGCACAATGCTAATCTATTCTAGTGCACCGTTATTTCTATGGGCTGATGCAGTTGCCACTGCTTGTTTCCTTTCACTCAACCGATCCCTTATCCATCCAAGATTCAATAAAACCCCATATGAGCTTGTGAATAACAGAAAACCGGATATCTCTTACTTTCACGTTATTGGCGCTTTGTGCTATCCACGAACGCAGAGAAGATCTTGGAAAACTGAAAGCCAAAGGTGATATTGGAATCTTCATTGGATATTCAGATAACTCGAAGGCATTCAGGGTGTATACAAGAGAACTGGAGGATCATGGAGACGATGAATGTGAAGTTTGACGAACTTTCACATATGGCTTCTGAGAGACTCGCTCTAGAACCCGCACTAAACCTACAGACTTCTGGACACATCGTTCAGGACTCGCCTCAAAGAGCTCAATCAACTCGATTGACAATCCTAAAGAACAAGAATGGAGAATTTCTTTGAGTTAATGTTCGATGAATACTATGGTGGAACTTCGGCAAATGCATCAAACCATCATTCCGCTGCACCCGCTCAACATCATCCTCCACCACCAAAAGAAGATGCATCTACAACGGTCGAAACCAATGCACCAATTCCATCTACATCATCTACATCTACTACAGTTATTGCACCCATTCTACCAGCAATTGATGAGCAAAACCAAAACCATAACGATGCAACGTTAGATGAAGACTTATTTGAAAATCCTTTTGCTACGGAATCAGTGAATCTTCTTCAGCTTACGAGAACCATCTAACTCGCATACGTTTAACAAACGGTATCCTTCTACTCTGAAGTGGACTAAAGACCATCCGATTGAACAAGTTATTGGTGAACCTTCAAGACCAATTCAAGACGGACTCAACTTGCCACCGATTGCGACTTATGCATTTACCTTTGCTCAATTAGCAATATAGAGCCAAAGAACATTCGCGAGGCAATGGCAGAACCCGCATGGATAGAAGCGATGCAGGAGGAACTTCTCCAATACCGTCTACATGAATCTTAGGATATGGTTCCAAGACCAATTGACATTCGCGTCATTGATCTCAAATGGTTATGGAAGAACAAAAGGGATGAAGAAATACTGTATTCGCAACAAAGCTCGCCTTGTGGCCAAAGGATACAGACAAAAGGAAGGGATAGACTTTGAAGAGTCATTCGCGCCGGTAGCTAGACTAGAAGCGGTCGAGATTTTTCTAGCCTATGCAGCTCACAAAAACATCACGATTTATCAGATGGACATTAAGACCGCGTTCTTGAATGGAACTCTGAAAGAAGAATTATACGTGAGTCAGCCAATGCCTTCGAGACATGGAACATCCGACTCGTCTACAAACTCAAAAAGGCAATCTATGGATTGAAACAAGCTCCGAGAGCGTGGTATGGCAAACTGTCCTCTTTCCCTTATCCTAAACAATTTCACCAAAGGAACAGTTGATCCTACCTTGTTTACACAAAAATTCAAAAACGACATTTTGATTGTTCAGATTTATGTGATCGCATCATCTTTGGGTCCACTAATCCGAATCTTTCAAAACATTTTGAAAATCTCATGAAAAGCAAATTTGAAATGTCCATGATGGGGGAACTAAAATTCTTTCTTGGTTTACAAATACATCAATCCCCTCGTAGAATTTTTATAAATCAAGCTAAATATACGACTGAGATTTTGAAAAATCATGGTATGGATAATTGTAATTCTGTCGGAACCCCAATGGTAACTTCACCAAAAATTGGAGCCGATTTGTTTGGGAAACCTATTGATCCGAAGAAATTCGAGCATGATTGGTTCTCTCATGTATCTTACTGCTAGTTCGACAAATATTCATTTTGCCTGTTTGCTTTGCACGGTTTCGAGGCAAAGCCTACCGAACTGCACCTCAAAGAGGTTAAAAGGATCTTTCGGTACCTGAAGACATCCATTCACATGGGACTTTGGTATCCGAAGGAATCCGACTTTGATCTAATTGCCTTTTCAGTCATAACCACGCAGTGATCAAGTTACGCAAAAAAGTACATCCGGAGGAGCACAATTTTGGGTGAAAGTTAGTAAAATTGGTCTTCAAGAAAAACAAGATTGCACTGCACTATCAACCGCTGAAGCTGAGTATGTTTCTCTATCTGCGTGTTGTGCTCAAGTTCTATGGATGAGAACACAACTCACAGATTATGGCTTTACTTTCGATAAAATACCTATGTATTGTTACTCGAAAAGTGCCATAGCCATATCATGCAATCCTGTTCATCACTCAAAGACTAAGCACATCCGTTTCCGCTATCACTTCATCAGAGAGTACGTCGAAAATGGTACTGTTGAATTATTCTTCGTGAAGACAGATACCAACGCCGATCTATTAACTAAAGCCCTTCCAAAAGAAAGGTTTGAGTATTTAGTTCGACGAATTGGAATGCGAAGCCTAACCCCTGAGGAGTTAGAACATCTTCTCGAATCTTCTTGAAAATGATTTTTTTCCAAAAGCTTCGCTGTAAATATTTTTGAAAAACAAAATACAAAATTTGAAAAACCAACAAAAAGCAAAATATAAAAATATAAAACTTTCAAAAATACAAAAACAATATAAAATCAAAATCCAAAAATATTCTTCTCACGACATGTCTCCCGTATAATCGATATTCTGTACGTTTCTAGAAATGTCATTCAACAATGATACTGGTATGTACAGATGCTTGAGCGAGAGTTATTTATTTGTTTTCTAAAACATGTCGTCTCTCAAAATTTCTTCAAATAATGGCTTTCGTATACTTGAGTACGAAACCCGGACTAAAATGATGACTTTTGATTATTTTTCAAATCAAAACTCGTGCTTTATAGAAAAATCAAGTGTACGCTTCAGTGCACTGCATTTAAAAATGGTGAGAAATCATCATCATCTTGAGCACTTTTTCAAGATTGTTCAAAAAGATTTTTCAAAATCTTTCAAAATACTTTGTGCTCAAGATAACTCCCTCTAAAACCCTTTAATTGATTATGCTTTATTAAAGGGGGAGTATAAATCTAAAATGTTACAAATTCATGCTTAAATCAAATCCGTTTGTCTCCCCAAATGATTCTAAAATGTTTTTAATCCGTTGATATCAAAAATATCACAAATATGCTATTTTTGAGGGGGAGGAGACGTGATTAAAATGTGATCAAAATGTTTAATGATCGTTGTTTGACTCTCAAAATGAGCTCGACTCGAGCGAAAACAATGAATTGACGGGAATCAAAGTCAGTAAATGTACCATCTCGAGAAACTTGTGATAGATATGCACTTTCATGGGTCTAACCTCCTTTTCAAGTTAGTTATTAGAGCCAGTTGTCACCTAAAACCTGACAATGGAACTCTTTAACTAGGCAACGTAACCGTGTCTCGTGGGGAATTGTCTATCATAAGCCGATC
>OU343224.1:26231517-26352063 GCA_910596185.1 Chrysanthemum makinoi | reverse complement strand
CTTTCCCTCCATTTTTTATTCACTAAAAACACTAGTAACATTTATATTTTATCCCCAAAAAAAGCTCAGATAACATATATATTGGCCGTCTTATATTTGATTTACTAACATCCCATGATTGAAGAACTTATATTTTTGTATAGATATAGATTTATAGCCAAGTTATCTACTCCGTTCAATAATGTGTCATATCAATAAAAAAGTATGTTAATTATCATATTCAAATGTTTTGCTAGGCTAAGAATCTCAGTCCTATTAAAAACACTCTCAAATAATGGTCCAAAGCATCATGGGCCTGACCCTGTTATACTATTAGATAAATGAGATGTTACTCTCACTTAAATATTGCTCACAAAATATTAAACTTTATTTAGGAGACAAATTGGTAGTATTGAGATTAATATTCCAAAAACATAAAAACTTGAACACTCTTTCTTTATGAAATATTTGGGGAGGCTGGTACATTTTGAACTACACCTTTAGTATTCCTTTTATACACCAACTTTGCATGGTATGAATACTTGACACGCAGCTATTCAAATATAAACATTTCCTACCGATATATCATGTAAACATTTATCACATGTGTTGACCAAATAATGTAGAAAACAAATTTCCTTTTTTCTTGCACAATAGGACATGCTATAGTTTCAACCAAACTGTTCTTTTATCAAGCATGCATTGTATGGCTTATTATTTTCTCATGCTTGAATAGTTGGGCTTGTCTCCAAAATTATTTTCATTCTCTTTTGTGGTCGGCAAAACATATTAGTTCACATTCCCCGGTAATGTGTTTGGGCTGAACTCCCAACTTTCGTCTGAGCTCCTGAAACTTTTCTCGTGGAAGTGATTTTGTGAAAATATCTGCTAGCTGATCATTTGTTCCACAAAATTCAAGTTGCACCTCTCCGTCTTCAATTGCTTCTCTGATAAAATGATGTTTCAAAGCGATATGCTTTGTGCGGCTATGATGAACCGGGTTCTTTGCGATTCCTATTGCTGACATGCTATCGCAGAAAATTGTTGTAGGCTTCAATTGCTTTTCTCCAATGTTTTCAAAAATTCTTCGTAGCCAAATTGCTTGTGATGTGGTTAGATTTGCTGCTACTTACTCTGCCTCCGCTGATGATTGTGCGACTGTTTGTTGCTTCTTGGAGCACCAACAAAACACACCTGAACCAAGTGAAAAAATATATCCAGTTGTACTTTTCATGTCATCTGTTCATCCTCCCCAATCACTGTCACAAAAAACATGCAGATTTATATTTGCATTTTTTTCGAACTTGATTCCCAAATCTTTCGTGCCCTGCAAATATCTTAAAATTCTTTTACCAACTCCCATATGGATCTGACTAGGATTATGCATGAACCTTGAGAGTAAACTTGCGGCAAACATGATGTCGAGCCTTGTTGCTGTTAGGTATAACAATTTCCCCACCAAACTTCGTTAAAGTGTAGCGTCCACTTTACTTGATTCGTCTTCCTTCATGAGCTTTTCATTGACAAACAAAGGAGTGTCCTTCGGTTTGCATTCTGACATATCAAAAATCTTCAAAATCTTCTCGACATACTTTTCTTGAGAAATAAAAACGCCGCCATCGTCTTGATATATTTCCATTCCGAGAAAATGATTTAGAAGACCTAAATCACTCATCTCGTATTTTTGCATCATTTCATTCTTGAAATCTTCAATCATTTTCTTGTTATTCTCTGTGAACACAAGATCATCGACATAGAGCGCTACAATTAAAATGTCATTTTTACCTTGATTTTTAACATACAAGGTCGGCTCGCTCTTGCTTTGATTAAAACCTTTTTCTGTAAAATAACCATTGATCTGGCTATACCACGCTCGCGGTGCTTGCTTGAGTCCGTAAAGCGCTTTCTTCAACTTGTCAACTTTTTCTTCTTTTCCTTCAACCTCGAATCCTTGAGGCTGATTCACATAAACTTCTTCTTTAAGTTCTCCATTGAGAAATGCTGACTTGATATCGAGTTGGTATAGTAACCAACCTTTATGTCCTGCTAGTGAGATGATTGCTTGGACTGTGTCCATTCGAGTAACTGGAGCAAATGTCTCGTTGTAGTCAATTCCGGGTTGTTGTGAGTAACCTTTTGCGACTAGTCTTGCCTTGTTTCTTTGAATGGAATCATCTGCATTGTACTTGACTTTGTACACCCATTTGACACCAATAACGTCTTTGTCTAATGGTGTGTCTGTGAGCTCCCACGTGTTATTCTTTTCAATAACTTGTATTTCGTCCTCCATCGCTTTCCTCCATGATTCTTCTCTAATCGCTTCTTCAAAACTTTCTGGTTCTACATGACAAAAATTAGCATTGTATAATTCTGTCAACGAACGAAATTTTCTTGGTGGTGGACTTTGAGATTCTTCATCAGGTTCTTCGGTAGGTACTTCATCATGTGATGGTTGATTTTCATCACTTTCCACATGTGCTTCATCCTGCATTTTGTTAGTGGGAAAACTTGGTCCTTCCTTTTTTTCTTCTTCCCAATTCCAGGAAGAATTTTCATCAAAAATTACATCTCGACTAACTATTACATTTTTTGTTTTTGGATAAAAAAAAGTGTAGATTGGCAGGGACACCTCAACCTTGTGTACCATAATAGTACCCATCAACCCTACCCAGAAAAGGTTTGATGCCTAAGAAATACCTCCACCCAATACCCAACCATGTTGCGGAACGGATTCGAACTCGCGTCCTTTGTTGGATCAAGACATCACATGGTTAGGCCCAGGCTTCTAAGGTAGTTGGTGGCCAACTGCGCTAGGCAGCTGGTTTACATTTTTTGTTTTTAGGCTATACAATCTATAAGCTTTTGACTTGCTACTATAGTCTACAAAAATACACTTTTCACTTGTCTCGTATAATTTATATCTTTTTTGCTTTGGTATTTGAGAATAACAAACACACCCAAAAACTTTAAGATGTCTTACTGAAGGTTTTCGTCCATTCCACGCTTCAAGTGGAGTCTTGTTATCGAGGGATTTTGTTGGACTTCTATTCAACAAATATATTGTTGTGTAAACTGCTTCTGCTTCAATTGGAGTCTTTCTCGTGCATCATTCACTTCGCCATTTCTACAACGGTCTGATTCTTTCTTTCGACAACACCATTTTGTTGAGGTGTGTATCGAGTTGTGAGCTGTCTATGCATGCCTTCATCCTCACAAAACTTGTCAAACTCTTTTGAGTTGTATTCTTTTCCTTGATCACTTCTCAAAATTTTGATAAAACTCCCCATTTGTTTTTCGACAAAAATTTTAAACTTTTTGAAAATTCCAAAAACTTGAGATTTTTCTTTCATGAAATAAACCCATGTCATTCTACTAAAATCATCAATAAATAGAATGAAATAGTGATTCTTACCATAAGATGGATTCCTCATCGGACCACAAAGATCGGTGTGTACTAGCTCGAGAATTTCCTTGGCTCTCCAAGCGACTCCTTTTGGAAATGGTTTTCGATGATGCTTTCCGAGCGCACACCCTTCACAAACTCCTTTAATCTCATGAATTTGTGGCAAACCTCCAACCATATTTTTCTGGTGGAGTAAATTTAGACTTTGGAAATTTAGATTTCCAAGCCTCTTGTGCCATAACAAAGCTTCATCTGTTGTTGTGGCCTTTAACGCAGAGTGTTCTTCATACCAGAATGTAATCAGAAAACTTTTGTTCCGACCCATTTTTATCTTCTGCATTAACTCTCTATTTCTTCCTTTGTTATATATACTGCAGCCTTTACCTACAAAAACAACAATGTATTCGTGCTCTACAAGTTGTCCGACACTTAGCAAATTTTGCGTAAGGTCAGGAACAAGTAAAACATCATTAATATACTTGATACCTGTTTTTGTCTTGACCGGAATCTTGCCTTTTCCTTTCACTTGTACTACTGCTACATTTCCCATTTTTACTTGAGAATTTCCTGCAGTGCCAATGCCGACCAAAATACTTTCATCACCAGTCATATGATTACTACAACCGCTATCAAGAAACCATGTGTCACTTCTTTCAATGTTAGCTGAGTGACAAAAGAAAATGATGACGTATAGTCCGCATTCGGGTCATGAACCCAAATGCCGAAGGTTGTGAAACACGAAACCAACAAGGATTTCGTGTGTATATAAAGGGCATCTCGGCCCTCATTAAAGGTACGATCACAAAACCCAACTCTCCACTAAACCCTAAAAACCGATTACTTACTCTCACGCCGGAGGATAATCGTGGGAGACAATCCCACGATAAGCCTAACGGTGTTTTCTGTTTTCTTAGTGCGCAGGTCTCAAGCATCAAGGTCTAATTGATACGAGAACCGGAGTCCAAATAAGGAACGCCCAACTTTTGTATCAACAAGTGGCGCCATCCGTGGGACCAATCACTAAGAACTAGAATGACAAAGCACGAAAACCTAAGCCAGCGATCGCATAGTGACCTACAAGGGAAGAAGCAGCAAAGCGAATCAGCCTCTAAGCAGGCCTCTGGAACAACCAGTGCGACCAGAAACCAAGGGTCAGGCCCAGATCTGGTCTTCACGAAGGTGGGACCACGCACGGGGATAACCCATGACACTACAACAACCACCAGCGCAGAAGATCCATAGCGCGCCCTTTTACCACTCCCCACCAATCGGTGCCAGAAACGGACCTCACAAACCCGCCAGGCGCGCCTGGACGAAACAGGGGTCCAGAGGTGGAAATAAACACCCTCGCGCTAGAAGGAGTCGTGCCTGCACTAGCGCGAAGTGACTTCGTGTCTCAAAACTACGAAACCTTGGCTGCCCCCATACAAGAGGAAGAGAAAAAGAGGTCGAGTCAGAGCCTACAAGCCCGACTCAACTTCGACCCAGAGTATGAGACATCCCCATCGCGTCACCAGAGGGAGAGGCGCGAGAGGGACAGCCGCTGGCCCCCAGTGTTTACCAGGACCGGGAGGAGAGTTGTGAATGATGAAGCAGCTGACCTACAGTATCTGGGAGAACACGAAGATGATGGACGGTGTACCAATGCCCATGCTAGGCTTGGTAGCCGCAGGGTCCATGACAGACTTGGACGACAGCACTCCCCAAGTGAAAGCTCTTTGAGCTCGGATTTTGAGGACAGTTGGCGCAAGCGGCGAAAGAGGGGAAGCTCATCTTCCAGTGACTCCTCGGACAACGAGGATAGAGAAACAAGACACTGGAAGTCCAAGAGAAGATATCGCGACCAGGAGGACGAAGATATGTCTCTTCCCTGGCGCCGCCAAAAGGTGGATGCGTTCACTCAGCGCATCAGCAATTTTTCAGAAGATAAGAGAAGGCGCATGCCCGCCAATGTGAAAACCTACGATGGAACAGGTGATCCGGACGATCACCTAAAATTTTTTGAGTCAGCTGCTACCATCGAAAATTGGCCACAACCTGTGTGGTGCCACATGTTCAATTCCACATTAGTGGGAAATGCGCGAAACTGGTTCAGTAAGTTCCCACGCAGAAGCATTGGTGGTTTTCAAGAGTTGCGGAAGGCGTTTCACCTGAACTTTACTCAAAGGAAGAAGTGCGCCAAAAACCCTGTCGAACTTGCCAGGGTAAAACAGCGCCAGGTGGAATCTACAAGCGCTTATGTGGAACGCTACAAAGACGAATGCATACATGTCAAGGCATGTCCCCGAAATACTAAAGATCTCAGGGTTCATGAACGGAATCAATAACCCAGAACTCATCAAAAGGTTGAATGACAAGGTCCCCCAAACCTTTGATGAACTTATGAAACGCACGAGGTCCTTTATCCAAGGAGAAGCTGCTGCGGCAGACAGTAAGAAAGGTTACTCAAACTATAGGTCACAAGAACAGCCTAGGAGACAATCCATTGACCAGAGTAGCAACCGCAACAAGAACTACCGCAGTCAGGGGAGCAGACGAGAGAATGACAAGTATACCCCGCTAACCAAGACTCAAAAGGAGATATTCGCAACGGAAGGCGCGAACTTCCCGAGACCCCCACCAATGCGCACCCCAGAAGAGCGGCGCGTGGGGAACGGATACGGCGACTATCATGGATAGAAGGGCCACACCACCAATGAGTGTGTCCAATTGCGCCAACTAATTGATAAGCTAGTAAAAGAAGGCAGATTGGACCATTTAGTTAAGAACATCAAGGATGGGAAAGATAAGCAAAAGACTGGGAACAAGAAAGAAGCACCCAAAGATAAGGCTGACACAATTTACATGATACAATCATGGAAGCGAAAGAATAGGCAGAAGGTCAGCCAAAAGTTTTCCTGTGGAAGCGAAATTTCTTTCCCCGCCTTGGCTGCGGACAACGCAGGGGTAGAACCTCTTACCATCGAAATTAATGCAGGGGGTCACGATATCCACCGCATGTATGTTGATGGAGGAGCATCCGTAGATATAATGTATGAACATTGTTTCAAGCGACTGCAACCTGAGATACGAAGTCAGTTAAGCCCGGCCATGACGTCGTTGACTGGTTTTACGGGAGAAAAGATATGGCCCATGGGGCAAATACGCCTACTCATAAGGAACACTCCACGACAACCTGGATGAAATTTATGGTGATCAGATCCCCTTCGTCATACAATGGCATTATTGGAAGGCCAGGGATATCAGCCATACGCGCGGTACCGTCTACAGCACATGGGATGCTTAAGTTCCCGGTGGAGGGAGGCATTGTTACTCTCTACAATACCACCGTACCACCTGGAGAATGTAACACGATTACATATAAGATGGCACACATCCCAAAATAGCGCGCAACTAAAGTATCAAACCTGAGGGTCGCAATTCACCCTGATTACCCAGAGCAAGAAGTATCGATCGGGGGATCGCTGTCTGATAAAGGCAGGGCGGCCGTGTGCGCACTCTTGCAAAAGAATCTGGATATCTTTGCATGGGAACCAAAGCACATGACTGGTGTGCCACGCTCGATTACAGAACACAAGTTGAGAATCCGACAAGGATACTCCCCAGTACGACAGAAGAAGCGCGGCCAGGCTCCAGAGCGCGCAAAAGCCATTCTGGAGGAAGTACACAAACTTGTGGATGCAGGTATCATGCGAGAAGTCTACTACCATGACTGGCTTTCCAACCCAGTGATGGTCAAGAAGAGCGATGGTAGTTGGCGGATGTGCGTGGACTTCACGGATCTCAACAAAGCATGTCCACAAGACTGCTACCCACTACCAGAGATAGATTGGAAGCTAGAATCATTGTGCGGATACCCACTTAAATGTTTCTTAGACGCATACAAAGGGTACCACCAAATCCAAATGGCTAAAGAAGATGCGGAAAAAACGGCCTTCCATACAAGCCAAGGCGTCTATTGTTATACAAAGATGCCCTTTGGCTTGAAGAATGCAGGCGCCACCTACCAGCGATTGGTAGATAATGCATTTGAAAAATAGGTGGGCCGCAACCTAGAGGTTTATGTTGATGACCTTGTCATAAAAATCCATACTGAGGACGAATTGGTGCGCGACATTGAGGAAACATTTAAGACACTACGAGAGATCAACATGAAGTTAAATCCTAAGAAATGCACCTTTGGCGCTACAGAAGGCATGTTCCTTGGATATTTGATAGAGCCCGATGGCATTAAACCGTGTCCAGAAAAAACGAAGGCTGTCATCCAACTTCCTTCACCGCGCACGTTGAAGGAAGTCCAGTCTCTGAATGGAAAACTAGCCGGTTTGAACAGATTCTTGTCCAAATCAGCAGATAAGTCACTCCCCCTCTTCAAAACGCTCAAGAAGTGTACAAAAAAGGGAGACTTTCGCTGGACTACGGAAGCAGAAGAAGCTTTTATACAGCTTAAACAACACATAGCAGCGCTCCCCACGCTAGTCGCGCCCCGCCCAGGGGAAGAATTAATTATGTACTTATCTGCGACTCATGGAGCAGTCAGCGCGGTGCTACTGACGGATAGGAATTCAGTACAAACACTGGTATATTTTGTAAGAAAAGCACTCAAGAAAATGGAGGTTAACTATAGCGCAATGGAGAAGTTGGTCTTGACATTAGTATTCGCCGCCAAAAGGTTGCGCAGGTACTTCCAGGCCCACCCTATAGCGGTGATCACAGACCAACCTATCAAGCAAGTCATCTCCAAACCCGACGCATCAGGACGACTACAGAAGTGGAGTGTGTTGCTAGGTGAGCATAACATCTCCTACAGACCACGTACTGCGGTTAAGGGGCAGATACTAGCAGACTTCATCATCGAAAAACCAGGTACTGATGATGCACCTTCACAAAGCGAGGTGGAACTACAAGAACCATGGATCCTATTCACGGATGGATCTTCATGCGTGGACGGGTCAGGCGCAGGCCTTATCCTCACGAGTCCAGAAGGAATGGAATTCACTTACGCACTGCGTTTTGAATTCACAACCACAAACAACGAGGCAGAGTATGAAGCCCTGATTGCTGGATTACGCATTGCAGCTCGAATGGGCATACGCAACCTAGAAGCAAATGTGGATTCCCGGTTAGTAGCCAACCATGTGTTGGGCGAATATGTGGCTAAAGAGGAAAACATGGTTCAATACCTCGACAAGACCAAGTCACTAATCCAGGGTTTCGACAGGTTTACCATCAACCAAGTTCCTAGAGGAGAAAACAGAAAGGCGGATGCACTGAGCAAGATTGCATCCACAAGCTTTGTGCACCTGTCAAAACAAGTATTGGTGGAGACTCTTAAGAGCAAGTCCATCTCAGAGATGGAGATATCCACGGTGATAGAGGAGCAAGGTCCTACATGGATGACTCCAATCGTCGAGTTTATAAGCAAGGGCATATTGCCCCAGGAGAAGAAGGACGCCCTACGAATACGTCACACATCACAGAGGTTTGAACTTCGAGATGGTATATTATATCGGCGTTCATTTCTACAACCATGGCTTCGATGTGTCAGACCCCTTCAAGCAGATTACGTACTCTAAGAGATCCACGCTGGTTCATGTAGTATGCACTCAGGACCACGGTCCATTGTAGCACGTGCCTTACGGTCAGGATACTATTGGCCTACGATGCACCGTGACGCGCGGGATTTGATAAAAAAGTGTGGCGACTGCCAAGTTCATAGACCCATCCCACGCCGACCACAACAGGAGCTAACACCTATTACGTCACCATGGCCATTCTATAAATGGGGTATCGACATTGCAGGCCCCTTCCCTGTTGCAGCAGGGGGACTGAAATTCCTTATTGTGGCTATAGACTATTTCACTAAGTGGATTGAGGCAAAGGCGGTCGCGACAAGCACAGGTAATTAGGTAAAACGATTTGTTTGGGAGAATATCGTGTGCCATTTCGGATTACCTGGGGAAATCATTTCGGACAACGAAAAACAATTATGTGACAACCCTTTCAAGGAATGGTGCGAGAAACTAAATATTGCATAGCACTTCGCGTCAGTTAAACACCCACAAACCAATGGTTTGGTCGAGCGTGCAAATCATAGTCTGGGTGAAGGAATTAAAGCACGCTTAGACAAACACAAAGGGAGGTGGGTGGAGGAATTATCGCATGTTTTGTGGGTGCACCGCACGACAATCAAAATTAGCACGGGAGACCAATGATGATGAACGGCGTATAGACTTGAACCTGTTGAAAGAAAGGCACGAACGCACATCTATATGTGAGGCGAGAGCTAAGTCAAAAATGAAAGGATACTACGATGCTAAAGTTCGAAGCACCTCATTCAGACCAGGTTACTTTGTATATCGTGCCAATGATGCGAGCCATGCAGAAGATACAGGAAAACTTGGACCGAAGTGGGAGGGACCTTATGAGGTCATTGAAGCATTAGGAAAGGGCGCGTACAAGCTGCGTGACATGGATGGTCATGAGCTACAACGCACATGGAACATTTGCAATCTCAAACGATGTTATCTTTAGGAAAGGCTACGGCCCAGCGCACGGACACCCCCACACTTTAGTAAAGTGCTCAATAAGTATCCGTGTATTTACATTCTGTTTTACTTAGGCAAATGTCTTTTTTCTTTTTACAAAAACTTGCAAGTATTAATAAAACGTCGCGGTTTCTAGCTAACTCCGCGACACATTTCACTTTGTTATTTACATATTATTTATGTCTCAACATTGTTATTATATTATCTTTTGCCTACATGGCGTGCATGCACTTACTAAAACCCACGATGGTAAAAGGATGAGTAAACCTACTAAATAACTCGTTGAGTAAGAGGGTTGCAAACCCATCAACATCGGATCATGCATCCTTGTTAAACACCTTATTCTCAAGACGTTGGAATAAGTTCAATGTGCATCCCACGATGGATGCGCAACAATGCACACTGTGCGCGTTTAACAAACTAGGAATCAAGACTCTTGACTCCTTGATATGATATTTACAGTACGCTGCATATCACACCATACACGATTATGATACAAGTACTTAGAAATTATGTTTCAAGTACATTAAATCATGATTTTCATACACGATTATGGACTTCATATACTATTCGCGTTTATATAACCGTTTGATTCTTAGACAACGTGGACGTTTTTTATGCAAAGACAGATAACTAAGTACAAACATTATAATCGCAACCATATTTGATAAAACATATGAATCAACACACCTTCAACAAAAAAGGGAAATTTCATTATGGACCACAAGTTCATACAGAAGGATATCTACAAAGATGCTATAGCCTATATACTATTACAACGCCTAAGATGTGAGCTCTCAACACGGTACGCAGCGTCCCCAGCCTCTTTAAGTCTCTTCAACAGATCAGAATCCTGGCTTGATACCGTTGCTACACTAACAGGTACCCCGTCGGATCTCGGGAGAATGCTGCACCAAGACCACAAAGAATGGCCTTTCCCTTCAAGCCCTTATTCTTTTCAAGCCTCATGGCATGGGTTTCTAAGGATGCTTTCAAAGGGATTTCCTTCTCAAGTGCAAAGGGGTTCAGGATATCGCGTGGGCGAGCAAAGATAGGCACTTGCAGCTGTGACACGTCAGGCTTCAAAAAGTAGTCAGGATGCGCCTCTGCATCATTAGCAAGGTGTCTGGCCAAGGTTAACCCCTCCATAATCAAACCTATGGGATAATCCTGGTCGCGCTCCAACTGGGCAATCTGAGGAAGCTCCAACAGCTTCATCTTCTCCATCGCAGCGACCAGATCATCATAGGCACGCTCATTATACCCGGGCACCTGTGCGGCAGGCACTGTCAACAGGCCGCTCTCATGAATCTCTTGTATGGCTTCCGCCTTGCCACGCGCCAACGAGCACTGAAAAACACCCCCGAAGGTGTCTGTCACCTCTCGAGATTCCAAAGTATTGAGGGCAGCAAGGCGCAAACCATGGCTGATGAGCCACCTGCGCTCAGCAATTGTGGAAACCAGCTGAGGATATAGCTCTTCATCGTATTCGATGCTGAGCTTGCGTAGCTTCATCTCCTGCTTCTCCAGCGAGCCTTCCACGGTTGCACGAAACTCCTCCAACCGAGAGAAGTGCTCGTTCTTCCCATTCTCCAAATATTTAAGAGCCCAGAAGCAAGTAGCCTTATAATCCTCTAATGCGGCACGCTCCTGGCTCACTTGGGTAAGCAACGACATCTTTTCTCCAGCAAGTTTTTTGGCATAGGAGCTCGCCGCCTCTGCTTCAGCCTGAGCACTGGCCAGCCGCGCCTCCAGCAGCGCAATTTGCTTATCCTTCTGCGCGCTCTGGCTACTCTCCCCAGAATACCTTGACCTTAGCTGCGCAACCAATGTAGCCTGGTGCGCAGCAGCCAACACAAGTTCCCCAACAAGACGGTCCATTGGCACATCCCCATACGCCAATGGCTCGGCGCCTTGATTCTTTGGCTCAGAAGAGTCAGCGCGAAAGGGACTCGCCTCGGGTGGCGACTCCCCAGAATGCTCAGCAGGGAATGTGATAAGTGCTTCGGCGACAATACTTACTTGGGGGGAGCAGTCTCAGTTGCACGGGGAGGCGATGCATCGTCTGATGGCGACTCCACGTCACGAATGACATGACGTTTTCTCCTGGATGGGCCTGCGCCATCACCACCAGGCGCCCTCTTGCGCTTTACCCCTTGGTCTGCCTCCTCTGGCTCTATCCTGAGGACCCCTATGCTCTCCGATACGTCTGTGTGTAAAAGCTCCACTTAAGGGGAGTGTACCCTGGGGCTGGGCACGCTGCGCACAGGGGTCGCCTCCAGCACAACAGGGGAAACACTCATCAATTCCTCCAGATCCATCTCCATGGTGCGCCCTGCGGTAGCATCCAAAATGGGGACTTCTTCTTCTCTCATAGGGCGCACCCCCACGGTGACCTGGCGGGGTCTTGCCAGGCGAACAACGCTGAACAAGTCCATCTCTGCGCAGCAAGAAACAAACAAAAATAAGAGTTATATAAAATACAAAGGCGAAAAGAAATGCTCACACTAATAAAGCAAAGGAGAAGGAAGGACGAGCACCCACCCTGGTCATTCGCGTCTAGGAAGGTTGGCACCTCGTCAGGACTATCAAAATAGTTGCGACTGATGCCCATGTGCACCAAAAATTCCTCTGGATAGGAATTGATGGGAATACGATTGGCGTTTATCATTTCCGCATCATCCGCGCTGTACGTTCCAGGGAGTGGGCGCTCATCCTTCGGTAGCGAACTTTGGGTATAGAAGCCGAAGCCCTAGGGGAACAACGCCTCATCAACCCAGAAAAATTTCTCTCTCCAGTTCCTAAACGCGTCTAATTTCTCTGTATAACACTGCAGTCGTCCTGCGTGCTTAGCAAAAGAAACCCACCCATTTGACTACGACGTATGGTAAAATGCGCGGAAGAGATAGATGGTGGGGTTAATCGCCAACAAACGGCAATTCACCTCGAAGTTTGTTATTTTTGCTGCGCCTATACAGTGCAGTTGGGATATGTGTAGGCGATAGTAATTTAGAACGTCGCACAAGAATAAGGAGATAGGCACACGTTGATTTGCAAATTCGAAAAAACGTGTGTATACCCCCACTTTCCCTTCAGGGAAATCCGCTATCGACGCGTGCGCAGCCGGAACTACTGGATGCAGCGCGAGCGGGATATAATACTCCGAAGTGAACACACGAAGTTCGTCCTCGGTTATATCGGATGAGAAGTCAGTTAACCCAAGAACCATGATAAGATTTCGAATGCGCACGCACTGTTACCTTTAAAAGTTTGTGGGTTTCTTGGTTGATATTTCGAGCTTTTTTAACAATGGTGGAAATGTTTTTTTTTACTGTGATAACCATAGTGAAATGGAGGCGGAAGTTTATATAGGGTTCCACATCCATGCGATGATCGACATGTGGACCCCACTATCTCTAAACGTGTGGATAGGAGATGCTGACGTGGCACACCCCCCACCCACTTTTTCACGTTTTACGAAGGATATATTTGACCTAATTAGACTGGATCCACCGTATCTTCTCTTAGGCGGGAAAACTTTGAAGCTTCCCCGCTACGCCTCGAGGAATATATTTGCTACAGTTATTAGTCTAGCATCCGCGGGTTCCACCCTGCGCATACTAGACTGGGGGGACATGATGACGTATAGTCCGCATTCGGGTCATGAACCCGACCAATGGACGCTACTAACACTCGAGCCTAGTACGAGTGGGCTAACACGGTAACGGTTTGGGCTCACGAAGGCCCAAACCCGAAGTTATTTATGGTCTTGATATCGGATATCTCTTATTTATGGGATATGCATCAACCAACCGACTTAGGAGGGATACGCCAAAGGTTGTGGAACACGAAACCAACAAGGATTTTGTGTGTATATAAAGGGCATCTCGGCCCTCATTAAAGGTACGATCACAAAACCAAACTCTCCACTAAACCCTAAAAACCGCTTACTTACTCTCACGTCGGAGGATAATCGTGGGAGACAATCCCACGATAAGCCTAACGGTGTTTTCTGTTTTCTTAGTGCGCAGGTCTCAAGCATCAAGGTCTAATTGATACGAGAACCAAAGTCCAAATAAGGAACGCCCAACTTTTGTATCAACAAAAAACATTTTAATTTTCTTGTTTTTCTTCTAAAAAATTTGCTTGTTGTTGGTTTTTCTTTCGACAAAATTTTTCTAGATGACCAAATTGAGCACAGTAAGTACATTTGTACTTTTCTTTGTACCAACAATCTTTATCCTCGTGATTGTATTTCTTGCAAATGGAACAATTGTGAGAGTTTCAATCGCCAAACGATCTTTTGTCAAAGTTGCCTTGACCTCTAAAACTTCCGTAGCTTTGTCCACGTCTACGGCCTCTAAAATTTCTGCCTCCTCGACCACCTCGGGATGAACTCCCTCTTCCATAATTTTGTGGTGGCTTCTTATCGCCTTGCAACCTGGATTGGAATGCACTTTCGATCGCCTTGCCAGAGTAGCGAGTCATACGTTGCTCATATGACTTGAGAGAACTTAGCAATTCTTGAATACCCAAAGTTTTGAGATCTTTGGTGTTTTCAATAACTGCTATAATTGGATCAAATTTTTCGGGAATCTGATGAGAATTTTCTCAACAATACGTTGGTCTTCAATTTCATCACCATAACTTTTCATCTGATTAATCAAATCGGTTAATCTATATGAATAGTCATTTAGTGACTCATTTTCCTTCATCTTCGTGTTCTCGTAATCTCGTCTGAGAGTTTGTAGCTTTATAGCTCTCACTTTGACGTCTCCTTGAAATTCTTGCTTGAGCACCTCCCAAGCTTCTTTTGCTTTTTTTAGACGCATGATTTTCGGGAAGATTGACGGTGTGACTCCCTGCTGAATCATACTTAAAACGGTTGCATTTCGGCTTCTCTTTTGCTTCAAATCTTTCATTTGATCATCGGTTAATTTTTCCGTATCAATGGGCTCTTCAAATGTGTTTTTGACATCGTCAAACACATCTAAAGAATCAAATAGTGTCCATTTTGACACACCAATAATGTTAGGAATTAGAAAATTCAGTCGTTAAAGAGTCGGTCACCTCAAGTATATGTATTCGTTAGAATGCTCGTAGTCGTAGTCATGTTATGTTAGTAAGTAGTTTGTTTTGTAACACCGTGGAGGACGGACGGGTCTTTACCCACTGTATGCCTGATCCACAGCCCGTAGGTGGCGTTTATTTGTAAGACGCTATAAATACCCTCTACCTCCCAAGGTAGAGGGTTGGAGCTTCAATACCATTTTTCTTTGTTTCACATAGTTCCCAACTCTCTTCCCTTTCTCTCTCTAGAACTTTCTCTCTCTAAACATACTTGAACGCCTCATATGATTATGGTTTAGTGTGATTGAGAAATCCTATATCTTACAATTGGTATCAAGAGCCCAGGCTTTATCACTCATCTTTCATGCTCTTTGTTTTGGTGGATTTCATAAGGTTTTTGGGGTATTAAGTGTTTAGGAGAGTTTGAATCATTTGGACAAATTCTAGTGTTAAAGTTTGAATTTTGCTTGTACTTTTGTGTTTAGGATCATCATATGTGTTTATGTTTTGAATTGGAAGGCTTAAATCATTGTGGTTTGGTTGTTTTTTATTGATAAAGTGGTTATTTGTGAACTTGGTACAAAGCGAGTTGAGTCTCGGACTTTTGTTTCTTCGAAGCGAGTTGCTTTGTTACTGGATGCGAGTTGGTATATGCGACTTGGCTATTTAGCGAGTTGACTTTTTATGCGACTTGGGTTCTAAGCGAGTTGTTTCTTTAAGCGACTTGAGTTCTAAAGCGACTTGGCTATTAAGCGAGTTGTATAGCTAGCGAGTTAGTTTAAGCGACTTGATGGTTAAGCGAGTTGTGTCTGTTTGCGACTTGCTATTAAGCGAGTTGTCTCTATATGCGACTTGGCTATTAAACGAGTTGATTTCTTAAGCGACTTGTTTCTTTAAGCGAGTTGGTTGTTTAGCAAGTTGATAACTAAGCGAGTTGAGTGTTTAGCTATTTGTCTATTGAGACTTGTTACTTCTTCATGCTACATTCTTACGGTTGTTCTTTTGGTTTAGTAAAATCCCGTGAAAGAATCAATTTCCCGGTTGAATCAAAGAATAGTAAAATCCCGTAGAACTTGTAATCATGGCAAACATCGTTCCAACTATTGTTTCTTCTGTAGCTGAGGACGTTCAAGCAGCGGGATCAGATACTCGTCCACCTATTCTTGACAGAACTGATTATGACTCATGGGCTCAACGAATCCGATTGTACTATTTAGGAAAAGAAAACGGAGTCAACATTCTCAAGTCTATTGATGAAGGACCTTATCAGATTGAGACTACAAGAGACTTAATTGATACAGCTGCAGATGGAACAATGATCTATGGAATAGATAGACCAAAGACATATGATGAGCTCAATGATAAGGAGAAAAAGAGGTTCGATGCTGATATCAGGGCTTCTAACATTATACTTCAGGGTCTTCCAAAAGATATCTACAAGCTTATCAATCACAACACTGAAGCCAAGGCAGTTTGGGACAATGTCAAGATGCTTCTCTCAGGTTCTGAATTAACCAAAGAAGACAGAGAATCACAACTGTATGATGAGTTTGAGCACTTCAAGATGAAACCAGATGAGAGTATTGATCGGGCCCAAACAGTCAAGAAATATTGACCAAAGATTTTAGTCAACAAAAGCCTACTATTATGGACTCAATACAATTTCCCTTGGAATTTAGTGGATTCCCGGGTCGTTAAGTCCCACGGAGGTTGAATGGTGTGTGAAAACGTTCAGAAGTAGAATGATCATTAAGGATAATGATCTGTAAGGATTTTGGTTGATAATTACACTACTGATTGTTTGGAGTTGTATTTGGATACAGAGCTATAAAGCACAACAATCAGATTAAACAAACGTGTATAGCAAGTAAATAAAAATGTAAATTTAAAAACTACATGGACTTAAAATGACAAGTTTAAAACTAAAGGGTATAAAATGAAAATTTAAAACTTTTTAAACTTAAAGAAAATTAAAATCTAAAAAGAAAATATTTTACTAATATTATATTAATTTAATATTAATTAATTAATCAAAACTATTTTAAACTTATTTAAAATTTAGTTTAATTAATCTAAAAAGGATTTATAATACAAAACTAACTAAGAAAATCACAAATTTATTTTCTAAAAATCTAGAACAACTTAAAAGATTTATAAAAATTAAAAACAAATATTTTTGTCTTTTAGCTAAGGTTTTATAAATTAAAAACTTAATTAATAATTCAAATCTAATTAAACTAATTAAAGGATTAAAATTAGAAAATAAAAAGGAAAAATTATAAGATTAATTTTTATAGGTTCTAATTAAGTTAACAAAGCTAGGAAAAATATAAAAACATGGTTTTACTTAATAAAAATTAATTTTACTATTTAATACTTTAATATTAATTAATTATTAATTAAACTATTATTAATTATTAAAAATACTAGATGACAAAGGAAAAATATGAGAAAATTCTTAAAAATACTTTAATATGACAGAAACTTAAGAAAAATATAAAAACAGATAAGTGCTTAATAATAAGCTAAAAAGAAAATTAAAAAGCTAAATTATATTAAATAAACGCTATCACTATTTTTAAAATTGATGTTTTTGTGTTTTTCTTTTTGAAATTTATCTAACTACTTAAAATAATAAACTTTTAAAAAGACAAAATGAACAGAGCTTAAAAATAAGCAGTTTAGAAGCTTATGAGCTTATCAGTTGAGCTTTTGAGCTTTCAAAAGAATTTTTAGCTCAAATGAGCTCACAACAAGCTTACAAGCTGGAACCAAAGGTAAAATAAGATGCAAACAAGCTAAAGGTACTTAAATGAAGCTAAAAGGCACAAAGAACCACACTGATAAGCTTTAATAAGCAAATAAGCAATTCCAAAATACCCTGTGAACCAAACAGGCCTGCAGTCAATTCTACAAGCAATTTAAGCTTATGAAATAAGCTGATAAGCTCAATATAAGGACTGAGGTAGCAAGATGGGTTGATGGGCTTTCCAAAAAGTCCAAGCTCACACTGTGGGAACCACTAATGAGCTTATGAAGAGCTTATGAAAAGGCTTGAAATACACTGAGTATTCAGTGTTCACAGGAAATGGGACAAACAAAAAGCTACAAGCAGCCCTACCAAATAAGCTAGAAATGGAAAAATAAGCACTGGACTAAAGAGACAACTATGTGGGCTTTCCAAAAAGCTAAGGGTCAAGCCCTGGGTCCCACTAATAAGCTCTGTGTGAGCTTGTGAAATCAAGCAGATAACACCAACTCCTCTGGCACAGGGGAGTTTTTTGGAAAATAGCTTAGAAGAAGCCAATAAATAAGCAGTTTAACAAGCTAACTAAAAATTATGAAAAATACTATGATGAAGATGAGCAGCTAAATATTATAAACCTAAAAGCACAAATCTTGAAAGCCAATATTAAGAGCACACTAAAATTCTCAAGTTAATTCAAAAACGGGTTTCTATGAAATTTTGACTTTTTGAAGTTTTTTGAAAATTTGACTTATGTGAACTTTGATTGATCTAAATTGACTTAAACTGTTATTATAAGCTATTATAAGGCTAGAATAAGCTAGGTTATCTACTTATAAGCTAAGGAGCATGATCATGGGTTCTTAAATTCATGACAGTGCAATAAAATGAAGAATCAAAGAGATTTTGACTTTTGGAGCTGTAAGAACTGATTTTGTGATTGAACTAAGCTTTAATGACCTGAGTTGAGTTATTGAAACAGTCAACAACAACCAAGACCACACTGAGTCCCTTGAACAGCTTATGCCAAACACCCTTATACTTAACTGATTTGAAGATTTGAACAGGCAAATGAGACATTGAGATCATAAAACTGAATCATAAGAGCTTATAATTCTATGACAAGCCAATTTAAGTGCAAAATCATTAACTATAACAATAATTATCTAAGAATCAAGCTTATGCTAAAAATGTAATGAAATATGGAAATTTGAGCATAAAGGATTAAGATGAACCAACAGAGAATTTAAATCAATAACTATACTCTAATATACTAAATAAGCACAAAGACACATAAGAATCAGCTATTCAGCTAAGCTACAGTAAAAATGCAAATTTTTGAGAATAAGCTTACAAATTTGTTACTCAGCTGAAAATAAAGAACCAAGAACAAAGGACCACTCCTATAGGCTTACCACTAAGCCTCTAACCCAGGGCAATCCACAATCAACCCTGCTCCAGCTTCTTGTTTCTTTTTCCTTGATTTTTGATTTTTTAACTATTTTCTTTGGTATTTTTTTTATTTTTGAATTTTAACTCTATACTGGATTTTAAAGTTTCTAAAAGCTTTTAAAAGCTTTATAAGGAGCTTATATGAGCTTTTTAGTCCATAATAACAACTAATAACAACATTCAAACATATTGAGAATTTAACAAGGAAATTTGCATAAACTGAAAAGATGACTTAATACTGAAATTGAGGTTTACAAAAGTTTTATTATACACTGAGAACATGAAATACAAAGCTTGAAAGCTAATTGATACACTGGAAATTTAAAATTAACTAAGTCGACATAAGCTTAAAAAATTACACTAGATATCTATCCACATTGCTCCTTTCTTTCTTTATAAAGATCTTTTAGAGTTCTTTGTCGACCTCTGAATGTATCCCACCTCTTTTCAACCCTTGGATCCTTCTAATTCATCAAAACCGTGCACTTAAAGAATTTTGGGAGGATGTGGAGGTGGAAGGGAGTGGTTATACAGCTGGGGTTGAGGTGGAAAGGTGGTGGTGAGGTGGTAGGAACAGGTGGTGGAAACCATGGTGGTTTCGGTTTTGGCTGGTTGTGAGAGAGATGAACAGTGGAGGCGGTTTTTATTTTTAAAACGTGGGTTGGGTTTGTGTGATGGGCCAGCAGTGTTGTGTTTGGGCTTGGGGAAATAATACAAAGGGTCTGTTTGGCTTAGTAGTTATCACAAGGACCATTGTTGTAATTTTCTGATTCTTGAAGGGTTAAACCTGCAATTTTTCCAAAGTTAACACAAGGACCGATTATGCCATTTATGAATAGTACAAGGGTTATATTTATTAATTTTCCATTTTAAATAACCCAGGGACCATTTTTGACACTTTTCAAAGTTGAGGGACCAAAGTTGTAAATATGCAATTTTAACTTCAAAGGACTATTTCTAACAACTTGTGAATCCCCAAGGACCTTTAATGATATTTTACAAGTTTTGAATTTCCAGGGACAAGCTTTGCCAATTTATGAAAGTTTAGGGACTGAAACTATAAATTATGTAAACTTTGTTGTTTTTCATCAGTTTTCAATCCTTTTGCATTTGTAACACATAAAAGCACATTTCAATGATATTTATAGTATTCTTGTGGCATTTCTGAGTGTTTTCAGATGTTTTAGCAGTCTAGATGGGTATAAAATGATGTGTATTTAGACACACATCAATCTCCCACACTAAACTATTGCTAGTCCCTAGCAATCTTTTATGAAAATTTAATGGATTTAAGTCTCTTTACCAAAAGCCATTACTTCTGGAGTAGCCAATTGTTTCAGTTCAAGTAAGAACCTTGGTATAATGATAACCAAATGATTTTGAGCAAATCACCAGCTGTCAACGGTTTTGATTTGTCTTTACCAGAAGACGTTTGCTTCTGGACTAGCCAACTCTTAGATAAAATATCTTTGGTGAGTCAATTACCAATTATGGTTTTCCAACTGCCTTTACCACAAGCCATAAACTTGCGGGCTAGCCAACTCTTCACTAATTAAAGATATGGTGAGCTGAGCACCATATAATTTTAGGCAAATTGCAAGCCGTCAACGGATTTGAAATATCTTTACCAAGAGCCATTTGCTCCTGGATTAGCCAATCCTTTTGTTTGTTAGACATGGTGGACTGATAACCGTAAGCTGAGTAAGTGCAAAACACTTACTCCAAAAAAAAAAATTTGGCCAAAAATAGGGGAATTGGGTGGTATAATTACATGATAAAATTCGTGAGAATTCCCCCCCACACTAGAAATGAATATTGCCCTCAATATTCAAAGTACTGGCTGTTATGCCGAAACTTAAAACGTAAAAGGGAAATAATACGGCCATTATTTGAATTTTTTTTTTTTTTTTTTTTTTTTTTTAATGAAAACTTATATACAACAGCGGGGGGCAACTCCCCCACACTAGGGTGGTAGAAAGTAGAAAGAAATCAGAAATATGGGTGAAAACCCATATGGTGTGCTACTGTTTTTGTTTGCCGAGTCGCTAGCTTGACTCGATCCCCGCATTCATTGGTTCATGGGGAAAGTTTGTAAATCCGGGACAACCATGGGTGGAATGTCCTCTCCAAAATAGTGCTTCAATCGATGACCATTCACTTTAAAATTTGGACCATCGGGTTGAGATAACTCAATGGTTCCATAAGGAAATATTTTAGTGATGGTGAATGGTCCAGACCAGCGGGATTTTAATTTTCCTGAGAAAATCTTCAATCTTGAATTGAAAAGAAGGACTCGATCACCGACGTTGAAAACGCGGTTCTTGATTTTGGAGTCATGAATCTTCTTTGTCTTTTCTTTGTAGATCAAAGAGTTCTCGTATGCTTGATCACGGAGTTCATTTAATTCATTCATTTGAATTTTTCTGTGATCACCCGCAGTTTGGATATCGAAGTTGGCATGTTTTAAGGCCCAGTATGCTTTGTGCTCTAGCTCAATCGGCAGATGACACGCCTTTCCGTACACTAGCTTGTATGGAGTACACCCGATGGGTGTTTTATAAGCTGTACGGAAGGCCCAGAGTGCGTCATCTAGCTTATCCGACCAAGAGGCACGGTTTTCGCCTACTGTCCTCTCCAGAATTCTTTTAATCCCTCGGTTGGAAACTTCCACTTGCCCACTTGTTTGGGGGTGATATGCAGTAGAGAGACGGTGGGTTACACCATACTTTTGCATGATTCGATCAAATTGGTCATTGCAGAAATGCGTACCACGATCACTGATTATAGCTCGTGGAGTTCCAAACCTAGCAAAAAGAGATTTTAAGAATTTCACAACAACTCGGGCATCATTGGTAGGTAAAGCTTTCGCTTCAACCCATTTTGACAAATAGTCAACGGCCACGAGTATGTATATGTTTCCTCGAGATGATGGAAATGGCCCCATAAAGTCAATGCCCCATATGTCAAAGATCTCAAACACTTGAATGGCGTTTTGTGGCATTTCATTTCTTTGAGAGATATTTCCGTGACGTTGACAAGCGTCACATGCTTTGACAAAATCGAGGGCATCCTTATAAATAGTTGGCCAATAAAACCCGGAATCAAACACCTTTTTGGCGGTGTAATTTGGACTATGATGGCCCCCGGTGGGTCCAGCATGGCAAGCTTTGAGAATGTCCATAGCTTCCTGTCCATAAACACACCGCCAGATGACTTGATCCGCCGCATGATTTTGAATAAGTAGGGGTCGTCCCAGAAGTAATGTTTAACATCCTTGAAGAATTTGTTCTTTTGTTGGGTTGACATTCCTTTCACTATGAAGTTACCCGCATGGTAATTTGCGAAGTCGAGAAACCATGGGGTAGTAGAGTTTCCACGAAAAGTAACCGCATTGAGTGTTTCGAGAGGAAATGTTTCATTTATTTCCTTTTTCTCGAAAACATCTTGGTGTGGGTTTTCTGATCGGGACAGATGATCGCAGCCTAGGTTCTCAGCTCCATTTTTATCACGTATAATGATATCAAATTCTTGCAGGAGGAGAACCCAACGAAGCAATCTCGGCTTTGCATCTTGTTTTGCAAAGAGATATTTGAGAGCCGAGTGATCCGTATACACCACGCATTTGGTCAAGATTAAGTACGGCCGAAACTTCTCAAACGCATACACCACGGCTAGTAGCTCTTTTTCTGTGGTGGTGTAATGGGTTTGAGCCTCGGTCATAGTTTTACTTGCGTAATGGATAGGCTGAAAATGCTTGGTTAAACGTTGCCCAGGACTGCACCGATAGCAAAATCACTTGCATCGCACATGAGTTCAAAGGGTAAATCCCAGTCGGGGGCAACGAGAATGGGTGCTTCCGTAAGCTTTTTCTTTAATGTTTCAAAAGCTTCGATGCACTCAGGTGAGAAGATAAAAGGAGCATCCTTCTCAAGGAGATGAGTCATAGGCCGAGCGATTTTAGAAAAATCTTGTATGAATCTGCGATAAAAACCGGCATGACCTAAAAAACTCCTAATACCTTTGACGATAGTAGGATGAGGCAATTTAGCAATAACATCGACTTTTGCTCTATCGACCTCAATCCCGTTTTTTGAAATCTTATGGCCTAGGACAATCCCTTCCTTGACCATAAAATGGCTCTTCTCCCAATTTAGACAAAGATTGGTGTCTTCACACCGTTTTAGCATTTCATCTAAATGGGAGAGACATGTTTGAAACGAGTCCCCAATGAACGAGAAGTCATCCATAAACACCTCCATTGTTTCCCCGATCATGTCGTGGAAAATTGCCATCATACATCGTTGGAACGTGCCAGGAGCGTTACATAGGCCAAAAGGCATACGTCTGTAGGCAAAAGTTCCGTATGGGCAGGTGAATGTGGTCTTTTCTTGATCCTGTGGATCAATGGGGATCTGAAAATAACCCGAGAAACCATCTAAGAAACAATAGTATTCGTTCCCTGCTAATCTCTCAAGCATTTGGTCCATGAAGGGTAGGGGAAAATGGTCTTTTCGGGTGGCGTCATTCAACTTACGATAGTCAATGCAAACACGCCATCCCGTAACCAATCGAGTTGGAATTAACTCGTTTTCTTCATTTGTGACAACAGTAATGCCACCCTTTTTAGGAACACAGTGAATTGGGCTAACCCAAGGACTATCTGAGATCGGGTAAATTAATCCGCATCAAGAAGTTGGAGAACCTCCTGTTTGATAACCTCATGAATCTTAGGATTCACCCTTCTCTGATGTTGGACTGCTGGCTTGAAATCATCCTCCATCAAGATTTTGTGAGTACAAAACTCAGGGTTGATACCCTTAATGTCGGAGAGTTTCCAAGCAATTGCTTGCTTGTGTGACTTCAAAACCTTTATCAGAGCAGTCTTTTCATTTTTACTCAAATCTCGAGCAATAATGACGGGTAATTTATCATCACTCTCAAGAAATGCATATTCGAGATGAGGTGGTAAGTCCTTAAGTTCGACTTCGGGAGGATCATTAGATTTTTCAATGGTTTTGATTTCCTCTTTATGAAGTTCTTGAGGAGGGATTGATGAAGGATCATCATTGAGCATCTTCTCGATGAGAAGAATATCTCCCTCGATGTCAATTGGAGCGTGATCAATTTCCCATGAAACCGAATCACTAGACAAGTATGCTTCAATCTCTTCCAAGATGAAGTCACTTTCCTCAAACGGAGTGAGAGAAGGAGTAGAATTGGCAATGATGGGTTGAGATGAATGAGTGAGATTATCACTCGAAGAATTATGAACATAACCGAGAACTTCTTGAGAGTACTCTTCAGAAGCAACATCAATGATATCTATTTGGTTAACCGACTCAGAATCATAGTTTGCGGAGTACCTCGAAGTTTGATCAAGGTTAAAGGTGACAACTTCATTACCCACACGTAATGTGATTTCTTGCTCAAATACATCAATGAGAGCACGGCCCGTTCTCTGGAATCCTCGTCCAACAATGAGAGGAACCCGATGATCGCATCGAAGTCAACAACCACAAAGTCAACTGGAAAATGGAACTTTCCTACTTTCACGAATACATCCTCGGCGATGCCAAGAGGACGAGATATTGAACGATCTGCAAGCTCAAGAGTCATGCAGGTAGGAGTAAGGTCCGGAAGAGAAAGTTTCTTCTATACTGAATGAGGCATCAGGTTAATGCTTGCACCATTAGCATTCAACCATTCCCTGGAAATACACAAGGTAAGAGAAATTTTCCAGGATCTCCAAGCTTCTCGGGAAGCTTCTTTAACCGAACTGCTGAGCGTTCTCGTTCAGAGGAGTTTTAGCCATTTCAAACAGCTTTTCCTTGTTGCTTAACATGTGTTTGAGAGTTGATGCAAACTTGGGCATCAGCATGATAGCATCCGCAAAGCTTATGTCAAAATGTAGTTCTTGGAAATTTTGAAAAAATTTGTCCATTTGATGACTAGCTTTTTCGCGGAGCTTTTGCTCATTCAAACGTGATGGGTAAGGAATAGAAGATTTGGATTTGGGGTTTTCAACGGGAGCTACTGGAGGTTCAAAAACAACTCCTGGATTGGATTTGGGTTTCGGGACAACTTGAGGATGGACATCGTTGGTACCTCCGTTATTAGTAGGAAGTTCCTTGTCCTTTGTCGCCTCATGTTCACGTTCCACTACCTTAGGAGAAGAAGAAGAAGAGGAAGTAGGAGGAACAATGGGTCCTTCGTATGATACACCACTTCTGGTTGTGATCGCCTTTGCATCGCCCCTCGGGTTAGCGATCGTGTTGCTCAAAAGTTTTCCTGATCCCGAGGGTTGATCATTTAAAGACTTCTTAATGTCAGAAATATGGCTAACCAACAACCTGTTCATTTCATCTTGGGATTTCATGAATTTCTTCAATAGCTCATCAGATGATGGTCCAGTTGGAACAATGGCGTGAGTTTGATTAGGAAAATTCTGGCCTCTATTGTTCGGATTAGGGCCTTGATTTTGAAAATTTCCTTGGTTAGGATTCATATTCCCATGAAATTGATTCCCTCGATTGAAATTGTTTTGATTAAAATTTCCTTGATGTTGGAAACCTTGATTTGGTCCGGGATAGAAATTACCTTGGTTTTGATAACCTTGGTTCATTCTAGGTTGGTTCTGATTCCGGTTTTGCATGTTATGATTCTGGTTAAAACCGGGTGGTCCCTGATAAGTATTAGCACGGTAGTTTGGTTCATTTTGAGGACGGTATTGATTACCTCCCTGATGTGAAGTACCGGCTATAGCATTGGCTTCAAACGGACTACCATCTGTGGCAGTACAGTTGTAGTATGCATGAGGGCCACCACAAGTGACACAGACCTCGACTTTCTTCACTTCACCATGTGATGGTGTCTGTGTGAAAGTGACTTTCTTTTGGTTCGCAAGAACCAAAGCCTAAATAGCATCCGTGAGTTTGTCAATCTTATCATCGGTGCTAGATGTACTCACGTGAGATGAAGTAGAAGGTCCTGCATTAGAATGAGACTGATATGTCTTTGTTCGTACAGGGCAGACCTGGGACTTGTTTTCTATGATTTTCAAGGCTTCTTTTGTGGTCTTGCTCAGGAAATTACCTCCCGCGGAGGCATTTAAAGAGTCTTGGTCAGCTTGGCTCAGACCATTGTAGAAAGTATCCATTTGCATTAATTCGGAAAAACCATGATGCGGACACTTTCCGAGCAACTCTTTGTAACGATCCCATGCCTCACCGAATGATTCATCAAATCTTTGAGTGAATTTCAGTATCTCATTCTTAAGACTTGTAGTTCGGGATGGAGGATAGAATTCGTTAACAAACTTAGTGACTAAATCTTCCCATGTCTCAATGGAACGAGGGGGTTGTTTCTCAAGCCAAATCCGGGCTTGTCCCTCTAAAGAGAATGGGAACAGAAGAAGCTTAATTGCTTCATGTGGGACATTCTTGTATTTGATGGTCGATGCAATTTTGTTGAACCATCGAATATGTGCATGAGGGTCGTCCCGCTCAAAACCATAAAATTTGCTTTGGGTTACAAGATTAAGCAACCCGGTTTTGAGCTCGAAGGTATCAGCCACGATGGCTGGGATAACAATGGCATCTCCGTAACCCTCGATGGGTGCTTGGAGAAGCTCATTCATCGGTTTATCTTCTGCCATTATGACAGGGGGTGGTGGTGCTAGACGTTCCTCAGTCACGGCTGAAGGAGCAGAACGTCCTCTACGTCTACGCGGAATACGTACAAGCTCTGAAAGTGGACTTGTGGAGCTAGAAGAATGAGTGCGCATGCACTAAGTATAAAAATCAGTTTTCAAAAACAAATGCGAGGCAAAACGACAAGTGAACTTAAACCAATAATCACAAATGAAATGGCTTCTTTAAAAAAGTACACCAAATCACAAGGACACAAAGGCAAGTTTTGATCTTTAAGATTGGGAACTTATTAATGTTCACACCCCCAGTTGGTAGGTGTTCTCCTTGGTTTGCGGTGGTTGATTTTTATGTATTTATTAAGTACCACTAAAAAGACGTAGGTATGGATTTGTGCTAAGGGTTTAAATACTTTTGGACAATATTTTTGGTATCGTCTCGTTTAACCAAATCGTACCTCTTTAAGAATCACCTTAAAGAAAATACAGGATAGAAAACGTTACGATTGTTTTGTTGTTTTATATTTTTTTGGTGTGTTAACACTTCAGGAAAAGTGTTAATGAACTTTTTGATTTTGATTACTTTACAAAACACTGTTTACAAAAGGTGGTATATGTGCAAGTATGGGTCTGAAAATGTTTAAAACACACTACAGCCTCCCCGGCAGCGGCGCCAAAATTTGATCGGGCCCAAACAGTCAAGAAATATTGACCAAAGGTTTTAGTCAACAAAAGTCTACTATTATGGACTCAATACAATTTCCCTTGGAATTTAGTGGATTCCCGGGTCGTTAAGTCCCACGGAGGTTGAATGGTGTGTGAAAACGTTCAGAAGTAGAATGATCATTAAGGATAATGATCTGTAAGGATTTTGGTTGATAATTACACTACTGATTGTTTGGAGTTGTATTTGGATACAGAGCTATAAAGCACAACAATCAGATTAAACAAACGTGTGTAGCAAGTAAATAAAAATGTAAATTTAAAAACTACAAGGACTTAAAATGACAAGTTTAAAACTAAAGGGTATAAAATGAAAATTTAAAACTTTTTAAACTTAAAGAAAATTAAAATCTAAAAAGAAAATATTTTACTAATATTATATTAATTTAATATTAATTAATTAATCAAAACTATTTTAAACTTATTTAAAATTTAGTTTAATTAATCTAAAAAGGATTTATAATACAAAACAAACTAAGAAAATCACAAATTTATTTTCTAAAAATCTAGAACAACTTAAAAGATTTATAAAAATTAAAAACAAATATTTTTGTCTTTTAGCTAAGGTTTTATAAATTAAAAACTTAATTAATAATTCAAATCTAATTAAACTAATTAAAGGATTAAAATTAGAAAATAAAAAGGAAAAATTATAAGATTAATTTTTATAGGTTCTAATTAAGTTAACAAAGCTAGGAAAAATATAAAAACATGGTTTTACTTAATAAAAATTAATTTTACTATTTAATACTTTAATATTAATTAATTATTAATTAAACTATTATTAATTATTAAAAATACTAGATGACAAAGGAAAAATCTGAGAAAATTCTTAAAAATACTTTAATATGACAGAAACTTAAGAAAAATATAAAAACAGATAAGTGCTTAATAATAAGCTAAAAAGAAAATTAAAAAGCTAAATTATATTAAATAAACGCTATCACTATTTTTAAAATTGATGTTTTTGTGTTTTTCTTTTTGAAATTTATCTAACTACTTAAAATAATAAACTTTTAAAAAGACAAAATGAACAGAGCTTAAAAATAAGCAGTTTAGAAGTTTATGAGCTTATCAGTTGAGCTTTTGAGCTTTCAAAAGAATTTTTAGCTCAAATGAGCTCACAACAAGCTTACAAGCTGGAACCAAAGGTAAAATAAGATGCAAACAAGCTAAAGGTACTTAAACGAAGCTAAAAGGCACAAAGAACCACACTGATAAGCTTTAATAAGCAAATAAGCAATTCCAAAATACCTTGTGAACCAAACAGGCCTGCAGTCAATTCTACAAGCAATTTAAGCTTATGAAATAAGCTGATAAGCTCAATATAAGGACTGAGGTAGCAAGATGGGTTGATGGGCTTTCCAAAAAGTCCAAGCTCACACTATGGGAACCACTAATGAGCTTATGAAGAGCTTATGAAAAGGCTTGAAATACACTGAGTATTCAGTGTTCACAGGAAATGGGACAAACAAAAAGCTACAAGCAGCCCTACCAAATAAGCTAGAAATGGAAAAATAAGCACTGGACTAAAGAGACAGCTATGTGGGCTTTCCAAAAAGCTAAGGGTCAAGCCCTGGGTTCCACTAATAAGCTCTGTGTGAGCTTGTGAAATCAAGCAGATAACACCAACTCCTCTGGCACAGGGGAGTTTTTTGGAAAATAGCTTAAAAGAAGCCAATAAATAAGCAGTTTAACAAGCTAACTAAAAATTATGAAAAATACTATGATGAAGATGAGCAGCTAAATATTATAAACCTAAAAGCACAAATCTTGAAAGCCAATATTAAGAGCACACTAAAATTCTCAAGTTAATTCAAAAACGGGTTTCTATGAAATTTTGACTTTTTGAAGTTTTTTGAAAATTTGACTTATGTGAACTTTGATTGATCTAAATTGACTTAAACTCTTATTATAAGCTATTATAAGGCTAGAATAAGCTTGGTTATCTACTTATAAGCTAAGGAGCATGATCATGGGTTCTTAAATTCATGACAGTGCACTAAAATGAAGAATCAAAGAGATTTTGACTTTTGGAGCTGTAAGAACTGATTTTGTGATTGAACTAAGCTTTAATGACCTGAGTTGAGTTATTGAAACAGTCAACAACAACCAAGACCACACTGAGTCCCTTGAACAGCTTATGCCAAACACCCCTATACTTAACTGATTTGAAGATTTGAACAGGCAAATGAGACATTGAGATCATAAAACTGAATCATAAGAGCTTATAATTCTATGACAAGCCAATTTAAGTGCAAAATCATTAACTATAACAATAATTATCTAAGAATCAAGCTTATGCTAAAAATGTAATGAAATATGGAAATTTGAGCATAAAGGATTAAGATGAACCAACAGAGAATTTAAATCAATAACTATACTCTAATATACTAAATAAGCACAAAGACACATAAGAATCAGCTATTCAGCTAAGCTACAGTAAAAATGCAAATTTTTGAGAATAAGCTTACAAATTTGTTACTCAGCTGAAAATAAAGAACCAAGAACAAAGGACCACTCCTATAGGCTTACCACTAAGCCTCTAACCCAGGGCAATCCACAATCAACCCTGCTCCAGCTTCTTGTTTCTTTTTCCTTGATTTTTGATTTTTTAACTATTTTCTTTGGTATTTTTTTTATTTTTAAATTTTAACTCTATACTGGATTTTAAAGTTTCTAAAAGCTTTTAAAAGCTTTATAAGGAGCTTATATGAGCTTTTTAGTCCATAATAACAACTAATAACAACATTCAAACATATTGAGAATTTAACAAGGAAATTTGCATAAACTGAAAAGATGACTTAATACTGAAATTGAGGTTTACAAAAGTTTTATTATACACTGAGAACATGAAATACAAAGCTTGAAAGCTAATTGATACACTGGAAATTTAAAATTAACTAAGTCGACATAAGCTTAAAAAAATTACACTAGATATCTATCCACATTGCTCCTTTCTTTCTTTATAAAGATCTTTTAGAGTTCTTTGTCGACCTCTGAATGTATCCCACCTCTTTTCAACCCTTGGATCCTTCTAATTCATCAAAACCGTGCAATTAAAGAATTTTGGGAGGATGTGGAGGTGGAAGGGAGTGGTTATACAGCTGGGGTTGAGGTGGAAAGGTGGTGGTGAGGTGGTAGGAACAGGTGGTGGAAACCATGGTGGTTTCTGGTTTTGGCGGGGTTGTGAGAGAGATGAACAGTGGAGGCGGTTTTTATTTTTAAAACGTGGGTTGGGTTTGTGTGATGGGCCAGCAGTGTTGTGTTTGGGCTTGGGGAAATAATACAAAGGGTCCGTTTGGCTTAGTAGTTATCACAAGGACCATTGTTGTAATTTTCTGATTCTTGAAGGGTTAAACCTGCAATTTTTCCAAAGTTAACACAAGGACCGATTATGCCATTTATGAATAGTACAAGGGTTATATTTATTAATTTTCCATTTTAAATAACCAAGGGACCATTTTTGACACTTTTCAAAGTTGAGGGAACAAAGTTGTAAATATGCAATTTTAACTTCAAAGGACTATTTCTAACAACTTGTGAATCCCCAAAGACCTTTAATGATATTTTACAAGTTTTGAATTTCCAGGGACTAGCTTTGCCAATTTATGAAAGTTTAGGGACTAAAACTGTAAATTATGTAAACTTTGTTGTTTTTCATCAGTTTTCAATCCTTTTGCACTTGTAACACATAAAAACACATTTCAATGATATTTATAGTATTCTTGTGGCATTTCTGAGTGTTTTCATATGTTTTAGCAGTCTAGATGGGTATAAAATGATGTGTATTTAGACACACATCAAGTATCTATGAATACTACGTGAGATTCCACAAGCTTGTAAATGATATGAGGAATATCAGAATGACTATGCCAAACATTCAGCCGAACTCAAAGTTTGTGAAGAACATGAATCCCGAATGGCACAAGTTTGTCACCTCTGTGAAGCTAACCAAAGGATTGAAGAACACCAACTATGAGCAACTGTATGCATTTCTTCTCCCGAATGAGAGACATGCTATGTTTGAGAAAAGGATTCTAGAACAGTTCAAAACCAACCAGGGAAAAACAAGTTCATCAATTGACTCAACAGCCTTTTACACAAATGTTGGTATCACTACCAAAGCTTCTCAAGTCATACCCATGGGTAATGGTAATCACAAACTCATTCCCGATCCAAGGTTTAAACAAGTTGATGCTGATGCAGCCGTGGGACACTTCATTAATCAACTGGCCCTTATGGTTAAACAAAATTTGACTCTCAGTCCACATACCAACAGTCTTCACACTAACAATGAGATCAGAACTGCATCCAACCTTCACAATCATGCGGCTGTCAGAGATGGAAAAATTATGGTGCAACCAGCTCAAGGAAGGCAATATGAACAGGGAAGAGGTGGAGTAGGTGTAGGTTATGTAGCAATTCAGAATCGTGGAAGGAATCCAAATCAAGGTCAAGAAAAGCCAGTCAAATGCTACAACTGTGGTGGTGAGGGACACATTGCTAGGAACTGCACATCTCCAAAACGTCCACAGAATGCAGAATACTTCAGAGACAAGATGTTGCTCGTACAAGCTCAGGATAATGGTGCAGCTTTGGATGAAGAGGAGTTGTTGTTTCTTGCTGAGGGTAATGCCAAGACATATGATGCAGATGTGGATGAGCAGCCGATTCAGGAGATAGGTCAAAATCATCAGAATGCCTTTCAAGTAGCTGACTGTGATGCATTTGACTCTGATGTCGATGATGAACCTACTGCCCAAAAAATCTTCATGGCTAGCATCTCACCTATGGTCTCTCCAAAGGTCTCTCCACCACAACAAGCTAGTCCATCCAAAGACAAGATCATTTATGAGGTATTAAAACTATATGATAATGTTGATGGGCAAAAGATGCATAATAAGGTACAAAATCTTGAAACTTATGAATCAGATATTGATGATGAGGGTAATAGCAATATTGTCCCACATGATCAATATGTGAAGCAAAGTGAAAGTGAGGTTGTACCAAGTAATGCATCTTCCGCAGTCAATGAGGACTATGTCTTTGATGAATACACTGCTTGTGCCCCTAATGATTCTGTTATCTCTGAACTGAATGCCTCTAAAGAACAAGTTGTTATTTATGAACAACATGCTAAGTTTGAGTTGACCACCCGTGAGCAGGAAATGGATGACCAAATGCGTACAATTATTAGAAAAAGTAATTTTAGAGAAGAAGTGTTAAAACAAGAGTTAAACTCCTTACAAGAAAAGCTTTCTAAAACTGCTAAGCAAAAACAAGAACTTCAAGAAAATGTTAAAATGCTTAAGCAAGAATTCAATGCTAAGGAATCAAAACTTTTGAATGATTTTTCCAATCTAAAAACTTTGAAAAACAAGCTTGAAAATAAGTTGTACGTACAAGGGAATACCATTCAGACTGCTCACTTGATCACTAAGCATAGAGTTTTAAGCAATAAGCACAGTATTCCCCTTGTTGTGGAACCAAATCCATAGGTCATTAAAAAGCCTAGAGCTGCTAATAATGTGATCTATGATGGAAATGAGATTCTTAAACCTAGACAGAAACCTAGTTGCATTGAGTGCACTGAGGAAGATAGAAAATTAGATGATGCATCCAGGGAGAAAATGAATAAGAAGCTAGAAGATCCTAAATGTAAAGAGAATAACATAACGATCAAACCCCATGATTACAAAAAGGAAAATTGGATCTCCTTTAACAAGTTTAAGCTTCAAACGTTGTTAACACCCGAACAAGTGTTCTGGAAAAAGGATTTAGATAAGCAAAAAGCCGAGAATCTTGTTGTAACAAACCCTCCCCTTAGGAAAATGCCTTCAGCGACTGTGTATCCTCCAAATACACCAATGCATTTAGTTCCTAGAACTATTGCCACTAAAAGCAAGACCTTAATCAGTCAATATGTTATCTTTCAATTATTTGTTGATTTTGAGAAAACTTGTAAGAAAAGGATCACACCCACTGGGATAACTGAAGGGGAAAGGGGTTTTGAGCAAACTAAAGAATGTTATTTAACTGAGGTTATACCTTTCTTTAAACAACTAAAAGATCAATCTGAGAGTCTTAAAAGGGGATGGATTCAGATATTAAAGAAATGGAAAAGAAATTTGATGCAATGATAGTTGAGGTTAGTGACTATGAGCGAGAATTAAAAATATAATGAGATTGAGAGGAAGAACTTGCATACCTTGAATGAGAATCTTATTTCTGAATGTATTGCTCAAGATGTGTTTTACACTGCTACAAATTGTTCCATTAATGCTTCTCAATTTCATGAATTATCTGTTGCTCTGAAAGTCTCCCATGATCGTGTCATTGAGCTTGAAAAAACTAACTCTAAACTGCATGATAAAGTTGAACAGGATGATCATGATAACCTGGTAAAACAGTTTTCTAAATTGGAAGTTGAGCATCTTGCTTTGCAATTAAAATATCAACATCTGAAAGAAAATGTTAAAACCTCAAATATCAAGACATCCTTGGATGTTCCTGAATTTGATGCAGTTTTTGAAATTAGCAAACGTGATAAACAGGTTCGAGCTCATTGTAACACGATCAGAAAGTTAAAAGCCCAAATATCTCAATTAAAGGGTGAAAAGAACAATGTGACTAGATCCCAAATGCCTCCTCCTTTAGATTCTCAGTATTCTCAAATTTTTCATCTTCAAAACTTAGTTAATGCCTTACAAAAGGAAAACGAGAGTTTTCTAGAAGAAAATGAAAAACTTAAACGACACTTTAAAGAGTTATATGATTCAATGAAAGTCACTCGTGACCAAAACAATGAAAAAATAATGTCTTTACAAAAAGAAATTGAGAATCTGAGGAGTCAGGAAAACAGGAAACTGCCACTTGTTTTTAATGAGAATGTTGCATCAAAGTCATCCTCAGACTACAAATATACTGTGACTGTTAAATATATTCCTCCTCATCTTAGGAATAATGAACCTATGTTTCATAACTATTGTGCTCACCTTAAGGATAGCCTAGAATGTCTCAGTGAGATTGTGGAAGAGGATTTCATTAATAAACCTCTTGATAGAGAAATTAGGTTGCTTGCATTCAGGCCAAACGATCTCAAGAGCTGCTAGAATGTTTAATTGCAACATGTCCTAAATCCTTAGGTGCGAAAGGTAAAGCTATGATGCCTTGTTCTATGCCTAGTGCCAAGCATTCAAATCATTCTATGCCCAGTTTTAAGAAAGTGAACACTAATGTGCCTTCAAGTAGTTCAGATCCCTGCACAACTAGTTCAGGAATGCAAAAAGTAGATCAATCAACTAATGTTCCCATAATTCCCTCTACAGGAGTAATCAGTGACATTAAAGCAAGCGGGTCAAAGCCTCCAGGCAATACCAAGCATGATAGGACCTCGCAAGCTAAGAATGTGCATTGGGAGAGAGTAGAAGATCACCCTAGGAATATTAAGTTTGAGTTGAATAAAACGAATTGTGTTGATTCTAGTGTTAGCTTTAAGCGTACTGTAATTAATGCGAATTCTGCTACTTTTGGCAAAACATGTAATGATGATTGCGTGGTTTCTGTTACTAATCTTGAATGTGGTATGAAAGATTTGTCTAATGTTAAACTCGATAAAACTGTTAATGTTAAAATTCAAGCTAAGAAGGCTAAAAGGCAAAGGCGAAAGAAAGTTAGAAAACAGTGGAAACCCACAGGAAGGAAATTTAGTAATATATGTTATCAATGGATACCTACTGGCCGTAAGATTAATGAGTTTTGCCCTAAAGTTGCTAAATCAATGCCCACTAGAAAATGGATGCCCACTGGTAGAACTATTCCCTTAAGAAGTGAACATACTTTGAATAGGTCAAATATGGACACTAGCACTGCATCTATTTCTAATGATACCATTGTTTCTACTTCTGATGTGGGTATTCCAATCACTGTTACTAACCAAGTGGAACCCATTCTTGCATGGGGATCCCAATTATCCAGTTATCCATTCTTGTTTGTGTTCAACTGCAGATCATTCAAATCGTTCTGTGGTACTTGGACTCAGGCTGTTCCAAGCATATGACTGGAGACCGGTCGCGCTCATGAACTTCGTGAGTAAATTCATCAGGACTGTTAGATTCGGGAATGACCATTTTGGAGCAATTATGGGTTATGGTGATTATGTAGTTGGCAAAAGTGTAATCTCCAGGGTATATTATGTGGAAGGTCTTGGTCATAATTTGTTCTTTGTTGGTCAATTCTGTGATTCTGATCTAGAAGTGGCCTTTAGAAAACATACTTGCTTCATTAGAGAACTTGATGGTGTGGAATTATTAAGAGGTACTCGTGGTTCTAACCTATACACCATCTCTATCGAAGACATGATGAAGTCTTCTCCAATCTGCTTGCTGTCAAAGGCTTCAAAAACAAAGTCATGGTTATGGCATCGTCGTCTCAATCATTTGAACTTCGAAACCATTAATAACCTTTCCAGAAAGGATCTTGTCAGAGGCTTACCCAAATTAAAATATGAAAAAGATCATCTTTGTTCAGCTTGCCAATTGAGTAAAAGCACGAAATATGCCGACAAACCAAAACCCACAAACTCATTAATGGAAGTTCTTCATACCCTTCATATGGATCTGTGCGGACCAATGAGAGTACAAACGATAAATGGTAAGAAATACATTTTAGTTGTTGTGGATGACTACTCTTGATTTACTTGGGTAAAGTTTTTGAGGACAAAGGATGAAACTCCAGATGTCATCATCAAACTTATCAAACAGCTACAAGTTCGACTCAACAATACTGTTAGAATAGTTCGAACAGACAATGGCACAGAGTTTGTTAACAAAGACTTAATTCAGTTTTATGAAAGTGTTGGAATCAGTCATCAAAGAAGTTTTCCACGAACTCCTCAACAGAACGGTGTAGTTGAAAGACGAAATCGAACTCTTGTGGAAGCCGCAAGAACAATTCTAATTTATTCAAAGGTTACAATGTTTCTATGGGCTGAAGCCATTGCCACTGCTTGCTACACCCAAAATCGTTCCCTTATTCATACCTCTCATGGAAAAACTCCATGTGAACTTGTTCATAAATGAAAACCTGATCTCTCCTACCTTCGTGTGTTTGGTGCTTTGTGTTATCCAACGAATGACGGTCAAGACTTAGGTAAATTAAGAGCGAAGGCAGATATTGGAGTTTTTGTTGGTTATGCACCAAACAAGAAGGGTTACCGAATCTACAACAAGAGAACCCGAAATATCATGGAAACAATTCACGTTACGTTCGATGAGCTGACCGGTCAAATGGCTCCAGGACAACCCAGTTCTGGACCCGCATCATCATGTAGTCCCATCAGTTCTACTCTTGTTTTCGACTCCTCGCCAGAAACTCCTTATGTACCTCCTTCAGAAGATGACTTGAAGAAACTGTTCGATCCAATGTTTGATGAACATTATGAGCCAACTGCAAATGATATGTCAATTCCTTCATCAGAGGCTGCTTCTATCCCTGTCAATGAAGTTAACCCTTCAGTTTCTATGACGCTAAGTCAAGAAGCACCTGCTGCTGATCACTCTGTCTCATCAACAAATCATCAATCATCGAGTGTACATCATGGAAATGTTTCTAGCACCATTGATGGAGAAAATCCCTTTGCTACTCCTGAAGATGCTCCGTTTGAAAACATATTTGCTCCTGAATCATCATCAGAACCATCTTCATCAAGAGAAATCGATTCTGCTACTTCAGTTCCTCAACAACAACCACATGAACACCTTAGGAAATGGACACATGATCATCCATTGGACAACATCATTGGAAACCCCTCTCGTCCAGTATCAACACGGAAACAACTTGCAACCGATGCCTTATAGTGCTTCTTCAACTCCGTACTCTCTAAGGTCGAACCAAAAGATGTTATAACTACCATGAATGAAGACAGCTGGTTCAATGCCATGCAAGAAGAAATTCATGAGTTTGATCGACTTGATGTATGGGAATTAGTACCTGCTCCAGATTGTGCTATGATCATTGCTCTAAAGTGATCTTCAAAGTGAAGCTTGATGAGCATGGCGATGTATTAAAGAACAAGGCTAGATTGGTTGCAAAAGGATACCGTCAAGAGGAGGGTATTGCCTTTGAAGAATCATTTGCTCCTGTTGCTCGTATCGAAGCGATCAGAATCTTCTTGGCCAATGCTGCAAGTAAGAACATGGTGGTTTATCAGATGGATGTAAAGACAGCGTTTCTTAACGGAGATCTTAAAGAAGTCGTATACGTCAGCCAACCTGAAGGCTTTGTGAATCCAGAACATCCTACTCACGTCTATCTCCTGAAGAAGGCTCTTTACGGCTTGAAGCAAGCTCCAAGGGCATGGTATGATACGCTATCAAAGTTTCTTCTATCTTCTGGATTCAGCAATGGAGCAGTTGATCCGAAATTGTTCACCAGGAAGTCAGGCAAACATTTAATTCACGTTCAAATATATGTTGATGATATCATCTTTGCCTCGACTGACCCCAATGAATGTGATCGTTTTTCAAATGAAATGGGTTCCAAATTTCAAATGTCAATGATGGGACAAATGTCATTTTTCTTGGGATTATAAATTTCACAAAGTCCCGGAGGCATTTTTATAAATCAATCTAAATATGCAAATGAGATTTTAAAGAAATTTAGATTTGATTCTAGTGACCCTGTTGACACTCCCATGATTGAGCATACTAAACTGGATGAGGACCACTCAGGGATCATGGTAGAACAAACGAAATATCGTAGTATGATTGGATCCCTGATGTACCTCACAGCCAGTAGACCAGACATCTTGTTCGCTGTTTGCATGTGTGCTAGATATCAGGCTAAGCCTACCAAAAAGCACCTTGAAGCGGTTAAACGGGTCTTTCGGTATCTCCAAGGAACCATCAACATGAGACTTTGGTACCCGAAGGACACTGGTATGTCACTAACAGCATATGCAGATGCATATCATGCAGGGTGTCAAGATACTCGTCGAAGTACATCTGGAGGTGCTCAGTTTTTGGGTGATAAGCTTGTGAGCTGGTCTTCAAAGAAGCAAATGAGTACTTCTATTTCCTCTACAGAGGCTGAATACATAGCCATGTCATCCTGTTGTGCTCAAATCCTATGGATGAGATCTCAATTAACTGACTATGGCTTTGAATTCAACAAAATCCCTCTGTACTGTGATAATAAAAGTGCTATTGCTCTCTCATGCAACAACGTACAACACTCAAGAGCAAAGCATATCGACATTCGATATCATTTCATCAGGGAACAAGTGGAAAAAGGTGTGGTGGAACTCTATTTTGTAAGGACTGAATACCAATTAGCAGACATCTTCACCAAAGCTCTTCCTAGGGAACGTTTTTAGTTTATCCTTCCACGTCTTGGTCAAAAGAGTCTACAACCGGAAACACTCAAGCGTCTTCAAGAGGAAGACGAGGAGTAAAGGTCTTTATCCATCTATCTCTTGTATATATTTATTCAAAAAGCAAAATACAAAACTTAAAAACCCACAAAAGAAAATATAAAAATATAAAATTCTCAAAATTCCATAAAAATTAGAAAATCTTGAAAAACTCTAAAAATATTGTTATTTTGTCATGTGTTTCCTTATTCTATATCATCTACGGACTTTGTGTTGATGTTCAAAGAATATCACGGGTCTTTAGATGCTCTTCGAATGTTCATAATTTTTCTTTAAAAAAAATGAGGCGGAGAAAAATGGTGGTTTATTGTCATTGCAGGCAGTAACCCGTTTTAAAAGTAAAGAACAGAGCCATACTTTATCTTATTTTTCAAATCTCATGCTCTGATTCTTAAAAACAAATGTTTGTCATCAAAAAGACAAATGTTTCTCTTTTCAAATATTTTTCCGTCTAATGAAAACTAAATTTCTTTGAAAATACCTCGTACTCTATTATTTGTGTAAATCATTTGTGCTTATCATTCTGTCAAAATCTCTATCTCTCAATCAACAACTTGTGTCATTGATTGAGGGGGAGAATGATTTTATTCGAATTAAAATGGTTATTTTGAAAGGTCATTTTTCAAACAATTGGCACGTAAATGAGCAAGGTTTATTGTTAAAAATTCAAAAAGAATAATGTTTTATACAGTTGATTCAAAACCTTTGCTAATGTTATGTTTTCAAAAGACAGTCTTGCATGTTTAATCAATGGAGTTTAAAGTCTGAAAATCTGATCCTTATCAGTTAAAAAGTTATTTTTCAAAAGCAAGTCACTATTCTCCTTAAAAAAAAGCTTCCAAAATTGAATTTAAATCAATAGAGATCACAACTCTCAAAGGAGTTGAAAAATGTGATAGGGGGAGAATTTGTGATTTAAATTGGATTTAAACTGATAATTCGATACATGGTTTTATAAGGATGTACAAGTTCTCCTTCCCACATGTGCCAAACGATTTCAAACGTGATCAATTTATTTCAATGTGCATGTTGAGGGGGAGCATCTATCTTAAACCACAAAGATTTGAAACGTGATCAATTTATTTCAATGTGGAGTCTTTTCCTAATATGTGCAAAACATTTTCAAATTTCTATGCACATATTGAGGGGGAGCAACTATTTTGAAAACCACATTCTTTAAATAACTACTCTTAGATGCAAGCAAACCCCTTAAAGATGAAACTTATTTCTATTATAAAATAATGCTTGATGCACATGTTGAGGGGGAGCTCTTGTTCTAAAAATATCAAAAACAATTCAGGTACAAAATGCTTTGATAATATATCACAAGTATCTGGATTGATTTTAAAATGGTTTTCAATTGGTTCCAATGGCAGATGAACAATACCAAATAGACCGACCAACTTTACTTTATGTATGGTGATATAAGGATGATAAAGTTAGGTATTTGTTCCCATGATCCGCCAGAACCGGAGGGATCTACCCAGGGACAATCCACTAGATAGAGTAGAAGTCCTTAGGTATGATGAAAAAAGGAGAAATGTGAGATATGGGAAGAGTGCGGACTGAGACTGAGCTAGTACTGGAATAAACCCAACAAGGTTCTAGTTATGAAGTCTCGGTAAGCACTGAAGGGGTTGAAGAATTGAATGTGAAAAGGGGTGAAAATAAATAGTCCTCCATTTATTCAACCTTATGGAAGAAACCGGGTTCAAATCATATGCTACTGATGGTTACCAAGGTAACATTGGTATTGAAGACAAGACGTCATGGACCCAGTGACGCACTGCACTACAATTTCCCAAGCTACTCAAGTTCCTCTTAAAAGGGCTTGTTTCATTCTCACGGGGAACCTACATAATCTATCGACTTTCTCTTAGAGTTTGTTGATATTGAAGAAGGAGACCCTCTCCCTAGTCTCCGGCTTAGGAACCAAATATGCACAATTGAGTCTAGAGCCACGAGATCATCAAATAAATCTCCTTAGGACACTGTCAATGAAGACTCTCTGTTTCACACAATGTGGAAAGAGAGTTTATATCTTATGAGTCCTACACATTATCCTTGTGGTATTGCCAGAACATCTGAGTAATATGCAAACATATTCACAATGAAGATGGAAAGCCTTCTGGAACCAACATCAAACAAGCTCCTGGTGGGTGGCATGTGAGATCTATCCAATAGATCAACCATGTGACAACTGAACAGAAACAATGGGGCGATTCAATCTTTTGAATCAATCCTGGTTCAGGTTATGGATTGACGGATTCCTTTGAAAAACCGGTCGTTGTGCTTAAAAACTCTTTTCTTTAGCACATCGACTGTGTAATAATATTTCCAAAATAAAAGGTATTTATGATTGATAATTGATTTTCATTAAAACCTTCGTTGTAATGCAAAAACAATTTCTATTGAGCGATACACGATTGTTTTTCAAATCTCTTTTCATCAATCAGGGAATCTCTATTCGCTGGTTCACTCACTCCGTGTTGTCTTCTTTGAGACGTTCTGGTTTGAGAACAGCTAGAGCAGCTGCGAAACCCTGTCAAGGAAATTCTTCGGAATTATACCTGATCTCAGGCAATACTTGTACTGATCAACGGGGAACCGTGGGCCGTGTACCTCAATTCAACGAAAGTGATCAAAGACACTTTCGTGCACTTTATTGCTAACTGTTGTATGCAGGTCGCCCGACGTTTTCAGCTGATCAGAATAAAGCGGTCAATCCATAGCCGCATGCTCACACTACTCATTCATCTCAAAAGAATTCATGATAGGTGCTTCAACGACTCTGATACTTTCACTCCATGCTTCTGCTATGCTGCTGCAAATGTCATGAACCAGTAAAAGCTTCCGCTACTCTGATGAGAATACATCATGATCCAGAATGTGAGCATGTCGGTCCAAATGTCACAACATCACATAATACCAACACTACAATGGAAGAGACATAGATTATTGTTAGCTAATGATCTTAATGTTGGCTCAAAACTCATTATCACGTGGATCAGTTAAAAACCTCCACTTGAATTATCCAATACATGCGGAACATGAAGAATCAAAGACTACGTGCTACTGAGCAAAGAACTTAATCAAGAATCCTAGAACAATCTAATGTAATATCTGTTTGTATTCATTATAAATTGAGGTGACCCCCCTTAGGGGTAGATTGTTAGGAACTAGAAAATTCAGTCGTTAAAGAGTCGGTCACCTCAAGTATATGTATTCGTTAGAATGCTCGTAGTCGTAGTCATGTTATGTTAGTAAGTAGTTTGTTTTGTAACACCGTGGAGGACGGACGGGTCTTTACCCACTGTATGCCTGATCCACAGCCCGTAGGTGGCGTTTATTTGTAAGACACTATAAAGGCCCTCTACCTCCCAAGGTAGAGGGTTGGAGCTTCAATACCATTTTTTTTTTGTTTCACATAGTTCCCAACTCTCTTCCCTTTTTCTCTCTAGAACTTTCTCTCTCTAAACATACTTGAACGCCTCATATGATTATGGTTTAGTGTGATTGAGAAATCCTATATCTTACAAATAATCATAATTTTCACCATCAAAAATTGGAACGACAACATGACTTAAATCAAAACCTTGTCGTCTTGCCATGACACCTTTATAAAAATGATAAGAACTCGTTTAACCCAAATGGATTCGAACAAGCTCTGGTACCAATTTATGTTGGATATATGAGATGTTACTCTCACTTAAATATTGCTCACAAAATATTAAACTTTATTTAGGAGACAAATTGGTAGTATTGAGATTAATACTGCAAAAACATAAAAACTTGAACACTCTTTCTTTATGAAATATTTGGGAAGGCTGGTACATTTTGAACTACACCTTTAGTATTCCTTTTATACACCAACTTTGCATGGTGTGAATACTTGACACGCAACTATTCAAATATAAACATTTCCTACCGATCAATCATGTAAACATTTATCACATGTGTTGACCAAATAATTTTGAAAACAAATTTCCTTTTTTCTTGCACAATAGGACATGCTATAGTTTCAACCAAACTGTTCTTTTATCAAGCATGCATAGTATGGCTTATTATTTTTTCATGCTTGAATAGTTGGGCTTGTCTCCAAAATTATTTTCATTCTCTTTTATGGTCGGCAAAACATATTAGTTCGCATATACCAAAGAAAGCACAAAATGAATAGTTAGTTGGGTTTGCTAGGCGTTTAGCACGGCTCCAAAGTGTAATCAAACATGTCTGGAATCAACAATCTGAAGAAATTAATCTTGTAGACTCTGAAGGTGAAGAAGCTAATGCTGATGTTGAACGTCCGTTACCATTTACTGATACTATTCTAAAAGTAGTTGACGAATTGACACCCAAGGCAAGATATATGATTCACAACATTAAACAAGTTTATGAGATTGCGAACTTTTGCAGTTCCTACAAAAAATTGTATATGTGCTTGTCCAAAGTAACGTTTTAAAATGTGCACTTTGGGTTAATTTTTATCACAGTATCAAGTAAATCATAAGTTTATGCTAATATATTCATATATGCTTCTTTAACAATCCAGTATCCTAACATTGTCAAATAAATAACAGGGGGCACCTGAGGAGGGAGCAGGTAAGAGCACCTTGGTTAGCCTCTACAAGGGTTTATACATGCACTATCAAAAGAAGGTTACGGCTTTTCCCATTACGCTATGTTTTTGTTAGTTTAGAGAGAAAATTAAGAAAGTGAAATAGCTTTCTATAAGTTTCTCAACTTAGGAAGAAATAAAATTGTTGTTCTTTTATAAGAAATGTTAGTTGTTACGCTCATATCACAATAAGGTTGACGCTACTTATAGCCTTTATCATGATCACGGGCTTTGTTTTTCAGGTTGAATCATTAACTTTGGAAAATCACCGGCTTACAAGAAAGTTGGAGATCGCTCTTGGGAAACTTGAAGTGGTATGATTAGACTTACCTTAAACCATCTTTTGTCTTTACATTTAGATTTGGTTTTGGATTACTTAGTATATTTAGCCTTTATCATGGACTACCTTAAGTATGCCTCAATCTCACTATAAGCTACGTCTGATAAAAGGGATAAGAAGAGTAAATTTAGTTAGGCTAGTCAAAAGAGGGTTGCGTCGACCAGTTAACAGTATTTCTTCGCTTTTTTTTCTAATGTACATATTTAGTTATATAGATAATGTGATATCTTAAATATGATTGGCTAAAGTGATTATAGACATAACTATCAACCTCTTATACTATCTGTTTCATTGGAAGTGTCCTTCTAATATTTAGCCTGAACGACAAAATGATACCCAAGTCAACCTATTTTTATAAAGTGGCTAAAAATGCTCTAGTTCTAGTTTAATTTCTTTTCTTCACATTTCGCTAATTTTTGTGATCACAGTATGAGGATGTGAACCATACTGCCCAAACGGATTAGATGTCAAATCTGAAAAAAGCCATTCAAGCTTTGGTTAGGCCTACACCAGATGTTGGGCAGGTTTCCTCCTTAGGTTGTAGAGGTGCAGGTGATGGAGGTGCAGTGGCAAAAGTGTTAGGTTTATGGATATATTTAATACGTGTATGACCAGATTCTAACTCGAGACCACGGGATTTCACACTTTACGTATGAGAATCGATGTTTAAATAGTTAATATAAAATATTATGTTTAATTATTAAATTCACAATAAACGACTTAACTAGCGATAAGTAATTATCAGAAGTGACTATCGGTTGTTAAATGTCAACGGGATATGAAGAAAAGTTAACAAGCCAAGAGAAGGTTTTAGGAATCCTCTTTTGGGCTTGTTTTTTGCCGAAACTATGGAATCCCACATCAGAAACCATAGTCTTGACATCTACCATAAGGCTATAAATACATCCCCATGTATTCATTCTTTGGTACACTAGATTTCAATAGAAGGCCAAACTTCTTCTTTCTTCCCTCTTGTTCTTAGGTCAACGAGTAAAACCCCATGTAAGGGATTTGCGAGTGACCTTGAGCATAACAAAGGTGTTTGGTTAATCTATTGTCATCAAGAACTAGCATTCGCATCGAATCGCTAATAGTACGTGTGTACAAGAACGTGGTGTAACACACTATTGTTACATCAATTGGTTTGAATCGAAAAACGGTAAGGGTCAATTCGTTAAACCACATAAACCCTAATTAGGGTTCAAGATTGAAGAAGTTCTTGCAATTTGGAAAAGGTATGTTTACACTTTATTTTTCGGTTAATTAATTTACAATTATACGAAGTTTTCCGCTGTGTACTCTGTGATGTCTACATGTTATTTATTTGTATATCATGTATCATAACCTCAATAGTGGCATCACGAGCGATTATAATGAGTAATTAATTACTGAAATGCATAAAAACAAATAATGTGTATTGTGTTATTAATTGTATGCTTAGATCTAGGGTTTGCAAAACCTAAACCCTAATTTTTTATTTGGGGTTTCCCTAATTAGTGTTTTGAAAACATTGTTTTTAATTGGATTAAAAAACCCTAGGTTGCATGCAATTTTATGTGTATTAAATTGCGTAACTCTTGTTTAATTGCATTAATTGTTAAGTGTAATTTATGTCAATGATAAAAACATGCATGTTTTTGTCATGGATATGCTTTTATTGTATGCCTTAATTGGTTAAGTGTTATACACTAATTTTTGATAAATCTAAAATTGGGGAAGACCTCAATTATAATTATTAATAAATCAATTATGTGCTATGTGCTATGTGTTTAATTTTGACTTACGCAATCGAAATCAAAAGGTTTGCATTGATGAAAATGGGTGAAATTCTTAATTAGACATATACATATTGACAGATTTAGAATTGATTATTAATGAGATTTATCAAAAGGTTTGCATGTGGCTATTTGATATGCATGATTAATTGTTAAGTTATGTATTCATTGTTTGTATGTTTATGTTTAAATACTTGCTTGTTTGTTTTGTGTAACAAGGGTATTTTTATAAGAAAAATAAACTGATCTAAACAATGGTGAAACATGTGTTTTTAAGCATAGTAATCGTAATCATTTAATTGATTGATGTTTATGCACAAAATAGTTAGAACGGCTCACCCATTATTGACAAACTAAAAGATGGGTACAAGGTTGGTACACATTAAATTGTGACCTTAAAGATGTGGGTATGTAATATGCTTCGCGCTGACCTAATTCTCCGCTCGTTTGTGCGTCTTAATAGAGCTACCAAGTATTCCTATGTGCATAAAATCTTAAGGGTGAATTGACCTTAAATTCTACGCGCCACTTTTGTGGTAATTATCCGAATAACCTGGGTCTTATGACTCATGCAGCAGTAGGACATAGTGGTAATTTAAGGTAATTCTTTAATTGGTGTAACCAATACCTCGATTAAAGTTTGATGATGAAAAGCTTAAAAATTAAAATAAGGATGTGATTGTTTTAATAAAACCTTATGCTACGAAGATGAATGCATGACATCTTTGTACATATTTGATTTGACACCAAAAATCAAATTTATTACCCTTAATTTAAGTTATATGCCATCCAATGAAAAGGAAACACCTGAGATTACTTTTTATTTGCGTGAGAAAGTGATTTAGATTGTAATCAAAGGGTAAAATATCCACGTGTTGTGCGAACGAGCATGGATGATTTTGCAGTTTCTTAAGTTGGACAACTTAATTGAGTTTTGTAGAGAGAACTGGCAACTCAAGGCATAAGATGGAGATAAAACATTCTTACATTGCAACTGTTGTTGGCAATATGTAAATCCCATAAATCTAGGAGTTGCAATTTGAAAATTGGCAATTGAGGTTCGACTCATACCATTTTGAATAATTTCATTACTAGTAGATCAACTGATGTGATGAAACTATGTCAATTTGGATCCTAGTTTTCAGTTAAAATTAAATGGTTATATGTTTATGAACCATGGGTATTTAATTTTCTTGAAAATGTTAATTATCGAAAATACTAAAATTGAATTTTGTAATTCTTTTGAATGTATTAATGCACATTTAACCGTAAACGTGGTTTAGTCTTTTATTAGTAAATTGATCCATTCTGCTTTCAAACAAATGTTTGATCAAGAATAATTTACTGAAAAGACAAACAAAGTCTCTTTTCCATGAGAGAATAATGAGACTCAATCCTATTCCTTTTCATGAATGAGAAAGATATAATAGAAACATTTGAATTGTCTAAATTGTAATGTAACTCATAGCAAAGAATTGCACATCTTATTTTCCATAAAGATTTCATTACCCTCATTTGGTGAATGAATCCTTTTGAAACAAACATGACTTTTGGTTAACTGGAAAACATGTATATGAGTTACTAGGTTAAAAGCTAGACTAATTACTGCGAAAATTGGTAAAAGGCAAAATAGCATATTTTATCTATTTGTTTTACTTTAACCTTTAAAGGTGCTACATACCAGTATGGGGATGGTAGACCTGTTAAGGAAGAAATTGCATACACAATTTTTCAAGTTAATAACATTGGTGGATAACCCATCATTCACAGAGTAGAATACACCTTTTAGTACCTAAGTAATGATTATGTATGGTTCTTCAAAGGTGTAGGAAAGTAAAAAAGCAAGCAATTTGCTTCACTGGTTATGAAACACTTACAATGTTGTCAGATTCAATGGGAGCATTGTGTTGCATTACTGAATAAGAAGGCGTTGAAATGATTTCTAATTCAGTGGGAGCTACAAGCCTTATTTGGTGTGTAGTAATCCAAATTATCTCTTGAATATCATGTAGATAATTACTTTCCAATTGTAGGAACTTATGTTTTAAGGATAGTCATGTGCGTTTCCTTACTAATCCATATAGTCTTACATCTACTTATTATATCTATGACACAAATCATATTAATCAAATAAACAAATGTTTGTCGTGTTGTTTATCTGCTACATGATGTTGTTACATGCACAAGTGGGATAAATCTTTATTGTGTGCAAGGTACAACACATATAAATATGATTTAAATGGATTCTTTTGATCGCAAGGTAAGAGAGTAACGTTCTAATAGGAATTATACATTTAAATGTGTAAGATTTCCCTATTAAGAACATGTGTCAAGATGATAACAAAGAATACTTTAATTTAAATACTCATGTCATTCAATATTTAAGAAAACTTGTAGTTACAATTTATGTTACGTGAGAACGGGAACTAGATTGTAACCCAAGGTAAAATATCCACGTGTCGTGAGAACGAGCATGGATGATATTGCAGTTTCTTACGTTGAACATTTCATGGAATGACAAAATTAAATGAAGTAATCTCATACTACTTTGATTTGAAGTATTTATGTATTCATTGAATGACTTAAATATATGTAGTGAATATTAACTTGAAATTATTAATTGAAACCCGAGGTGGTGTTCATAATTACTTTAATTATACATGTTTATAATTTCTTTGTAAAGTCACAAACATCAAGTTTTTAATACAAGACTTACAAATATAAAGTAAGATGTTAACTTGTTATGTTTTAAGACATATGCATAAAGTCAATGAGTTGATCAATGACTTATAACGTATAGTGGGATTATAACTATTATGTCTTCTGACTTGGTCAAGAATACTTGTGTTATAATGCATGCAATTGACTTGGTAATTCTATTGTACCATTAAGTTTTACTTTGTTGGTAAATAGGTAAGCCAAAGAGTAGATGGTTATCTTAAATATTGTTAGATCATCTTACAATATTAATTATAATGAAATACCATAGTTTTATGGTATGTTCAGTTAGAAAAATCAAAATATATTGGCATTGTTTGATTCAAGATAACTATAGTTTCTTCCAAATGTTATCAAGGTTAGTAGATTGAGTATAGATTGAATATACTCAACAAGACTCCAACCTAGAAGATTAATAAGACACCATTTTTTTATGGAATGTGATGAATCACATTAAGTCTTATAATGAAGTTCTGAATTTGTTAAACTACTTTGTAAAGTGGGTTGTAACAAACTAATGTCAGGAACTGTCAATGTGTTTTGTAATATCCCAAAAGAGAACAATGTATTGTTGCTCTACTTGCTAAACTATTTAAAGGTAATCTTTAAATTATTAAAGGCAAGTGGGAGTTTTGTTTAGATCTTGAAAGATTAAATTACAAAATACATAATCTTCTAAAATGCACTAGCAAATATCATGATGAGGCTAAACATGTAAATGATAGACCTCAATATGATGGAATTTTCATTCATAGATCCGTAAGGATATCTCAGATATTTAATATGCTGAGGAATATGAGTTACATGATCATGGTAAGCCTGTTAATCATAATGATGAATTTATCAAATGTTGAATTGTGGTAAATCAATCATACTATGAATGTAGAGATGTTGTCCATAAAGATAATCAACTTTAGAAACTTGGTTTATCTTAATGAAGATGAGTGTCTTCAAAGGATGGAAACCCTAGTGGTTTAAATCTATGTGTAGAAATCATATGGACAATATTATACACATATTTAATGCATATCTAGTGACAATAATATTAAGAGAAAATTCCCAAAATAAGCCAAAAAGTCATGTATGGTCCTTTATATGGTCATTTTTTTGTGCCTTTTCCCATTTTGGTCATGCTCGACTGCTCAACTGCTCGACTCCACCCAAATTTTGACACGTGTCATTCTTTTGTACTTTTTTTCTTCAGAAAAGTACATAAGAATGACACGTGTCAAATTTTGGGTGGAGTCGAGCAGTTGACCAGTCAAAGTCGAGCAGTTGAGCAGCTAAAGGAATGACACGTGTCAAAAATTTGATTGAAGTCGAGCAGTTGAGCAGTCGAGCATGACCAAAATGGGAAAAGGCACAAAAAATGACCATTTAATGGACCATGCATGACTTTTTGGCTTATTTTGGGAATTTTCTCTAATATTAATCATACTTAAGCAATTGACTATGATTGAATATTCTTCTCAAGATAAATTAAATAGAAGTATAAAGATTATAATTGTCATATTTAGTTTCATTGATATGAAATTTTGACAATGAATATAAAAAACTCTTTGTTGTGGAATTGCTTTTGCGAGGACGATCAGTAATACAAAGGAGTTTTATGAATTCAAATAATCTTTGAATATTTACAAACTGCAAGAATCCATGAATGGATATATGTAGGCATGATGAGTGTCTAAATACTCATCATTTTTGTACTATCTAGACTGCAAAAACATCTGAAAACACTCAGAAATGCATCAAAATGATGAAAATATCACAAATCAGTGTTTTATGTGTTTTAAATGCAAAAATATCAAAATCAGATGAAAAACGTACCAAGTTTGCATAATTGGCAGTTTTAGTCCCCAAGTTTCAAAAATTGTCAAAACTAGTCCCTGGTAATTCAAAAACTTGTAAAATGTCATTTAAGGTCCATGGGATTCAAAAGTTGTCAAAATAAACCCTTTAAAGTTTAAAAATCACAATTTACAATTTTAGTCCCTGAAGTTTGAAAATTGTCAAAAATAGTCCTTGGTTAATTTAAAAAATGAAAATTATCAAAAATAAACCTTGTACTATTAATAAATGACAAGAATGGTCCTTATGTTAACTTTGGAAGATTGGAAAATTCAGTCCTCATGATTGGCAGAATTACATGATTGGTCCTTGTGGTTTATAAACTATAACAAATGGACCCTTGGTTATTAATAATCCCAAATCCAATCCATGTACCCAGCTGGCCCAAATCTTACCCAAGCCCAACACCACTTAAATATTAAAACCGGGTCAAAAAGTCAAAACCGCTTCAAACCAGTGTTACTATTCATCATCCCTCACAAACAAGCCAAAACCGTAAACTGCCATGGTTTCACCTCCACATACCGTTTCTCACCTTTCCAATGCCTACCTCTCACTATCACCCCCCTCCACCTTGCAAACCAACCCAAAGTGCATTAAATGCAAATACCCACTCAAATGACTTTTCCCGCCAAATGACAAGTGTACGATTCTAATGAATTCAAGAGCTGGATTGAAGTGGGATATTTTCAGAGGTCGACAAGGAACTCTAAGAAGTGAATAAATAAGAAAGAGGTGCAATGGAGAAGGCCAAGTAGTGTAGTTTAGTTTTAGATTAAGTCGTTTTAATAATTTCAAGTTTTCTAGTGTACATTTAAGCTTAAAAGTTCTTGTTTAAGTGTTTTTGAATATATTTGAACCTTTATCAACAATAAATTTCAAGTCTTCTTTTCATTTACAGTTTATGAAAAATTTCAAGTTCAAGAAAATATCAAGTTCATGTCAAATGATGTTTGTAGTTGTTACTTTGGACTCTCAAGCTAAAATAAGCTCTTATATAGCTTATGTAAGCCATCAGATATCTTTAAGTTCAGTTTAAAGCTTTAATTCAAAAATACCAAAAATTACCTATAAATTAGTGAAAATTCAAAAAGCAGTGAAAATGAAGATTAAAGACTGAAGCAAGGTTGATTATGGATTGCTTGGGTTTAGAAGCTTATTGGTATGCTTATAGGAGTGGTTATTAGCCATCAGTTCTCGCTTTGAGCATTAAAGCAATTTGTAAGCTCAATCCTTTAATTTGGTATTTTATCGTTCAACCGCTTATCAGTGCTTATTTCTGTGATTTTTATGCTTATTTAGTGTATGATAGTAATATTATTGCTTAATATTGCTAGCTTGTTCATCAATTTTCCTAGTTGCTTAGTTTTTATGTTACCACTGTTAAGTTAGCATAATAAGCAATCTTTAGTTTTTGTTGTTATTGTTGGTATTTAGGAGCTCAAATAAGTCTTTTATGTCAATGGATGTGTGTATGAATTAGTTTCTTAGCTCAAAACAGTGTTAAGCTTTGATAAGCTTCATTACAGTTAAGTTAAAGGAGTGTTTGGAAGTGCTTTGAAAACTGTATTGGAGTTTGTTCAAGCTATTGTTCTTACTTGTTCCATGTCACTTAAGTTCATATTAGTTCAATCAAGTCATTAAAACTAGTCCTTATGAGTTAAAAAGTCAAACTTCAGTTTAATCTCAATGGCCATATAACCTGTTAAGATATTAGATTGCTAATCTCATCAAAGTTGCTTGTAATTTAGTACTTTAGCTTAAAATCATCTTAATATAGCTTAATACAACTTAATAAGTCAATAGAATCAGTTATAAGTTCATTAAAGTCAACTTATTAGTTTTCATTAAAAAGTCAAAATATCATTTAAGCAGTTTTTGAATAAAATGAATAATTTTGTGTAGGATTCAATATTAAGATTTAGGTTAAATCCTTTTGGGATAGTAAAGTTTAGCTGCTAAACTAAATTAGAAAAATACTAGCTTATACTCACTTAGCTTATAAAGTGCTTATTCTTAGCTTTCTTTTGACCCCTTCTCTGAAATGATGCCCTGTGCAACCTTGCACCTCCACAACAGTGGACATAACCACCACTTTGGTGGGTCCCACAGGCCACACCAGTGGACCCCACTGGTGGTTCTTGGTTCCATATCACTCACCACCCAGCTGACTATCATTTGCAGCCAAGCTTTTGAGCTTAAGCTCTGTGGACCCCACTCTTAGATCAGCCAACATGTTGTCCCATTTCTGAAATTGAACTAGTTTTTGCTTTGCTTAATTCTTAGCTTAAACTGCTTTTCAGAGGTTTAGGATGGTTGGAATAGGTTAGTATTTAGTTAATATAGCATAACCTAGCTTATGTGTTAATTTGGTGTCCAATTGTGGATTTTAGCTTATTTTGAATTGCTTATTTATAAGCAGTTGCTCTACAGTTTCATATTCTCAAAAATAAGTATATGTTTTTATATTTTTTATAAACTTAGAATAATATTTTAGTATTTTCCTGAATTTTTCATATTTTTCTTGCACTGTTTGCTATTTTTTCTTTATTTTAAATAGTTTTTAAGTCTTTTTAAATAATTTTTAATACAAATAAATCAGAAAAAGTTTAAAAAAATATGTTTTCAATTTTCCTAGATTAAGATAAATATAAAAAGCCTAAAAAATATTTTTCCATAATTTTCTTGGTTTAAATAGTATTTTCTAGCATTTTAATTAGTTTTAAATAGTTTTAAATTAATAATAAATACATAAAAACTATAAAAAATATATTTCCAGTTTTAAAATAAGTTTTATCATATTTTAGATTTTTCTAAGTTATAATTTTATTTTTCTAGGTTAATTTTGTATTTTCTTATATTTTAGTGCAATTTAAATACTTAATAAATAGTTTTTAATTAATAATAATTAAATAAATAGTTTTAAAAATAATTTTCTTTTTCTAATAATTTTATTTTATTATTAGGATTGTAAAAATATCATTTTTATATTTGTAGGCCTTTATTTCTTAAAACTCACGTTTTATTTTTTACGTTTACGTAATTTTATTTAAACGTACGTTTTAGGTTTTAAACGTTCATCATTTTAAAAATAGTGATAGCGTTTATTTAATATATTTTAACTTTTTAATTTCTTTTAATTTGCATTTAAGTCGCTGTAATTTATAAATCTTTTCTTTAGGTATAAATATCTCAAAATCCTTTCTGATCACTATCCTTAGTGATCATTCTATCATCTGAAGTTGTTTAACACCAATTCATCCTCCGTGGGACTTAACGACCCAGGAATACACTATATTCCTCTGATCTAAATTGCATTTGGTTTCTGAGTTGTTTTGAGTTTCTTACGGTTGGTCATTCACAAGTGGCTGGCTTGCGTGAGATAACTTGACGGTTCGGGACCAATCAAGGCATCTAGGAGATGATTCTTATGTTTAATATTAAATCCATGTTTGGTTTAATAATTGAAATAAGATGCCTCATAAGTATTCCTGAAAGCTAGTGGGAGTATTATATGTTTATTTTCTTAAATATTATATATTGTATGGGCAACTACATTCCACCTAAATTAAGTTTTAGTTGGGAATGAAACTTCATTTGTAAGATTTGGAAATAAGACATACAACCTTGGAATATATGTTTATTATTATAAACATATGCGGTAAATAAATGAGTCTAATAGAACATGATGAATACATATCTTTGACAAGATATGAAAGAGATCTTAAATTCTAACTTGAAGATTCATCATGTACATCATGTTGTGTATAAGGTTGTTGTATCGTGCTTGATTACAAGATGATTTAACAACATTGTAATATTTATGTTTGGATTTAGAATTGCATTCCTCAGCCTGGAGTTGCTAACAGATTCTATATAACAATTGTTGTGTAACTGTCATAGTCAACAAACTTGAAGTTTGAATGGAACCAAACAAATAATATTCAAAGTTTATGGATGTTCAAAGAGCATATTGTTGTATACAATGATGCTAGTATAATTGATATGACACTCAATTCTAGTCACGGTATCCTTGATGATGACCATGTTGACTAGTTATGCTCAACTAAGAGCATAGTTGCATTATACACTAAAGAATAAAGAATACTTTAAACTTTAAAGTTTTGAAAGATGATTGTCATAAAAGGTTGTTCAGGTTGTCACGCACCTTATGGAATGATATGACAATATCAAGATATGTGTAAACACATACAAGAAATTCACTTATTGAATTCTTGAAATAAGTATTCTCAAAATTCCTATAGATCAAAGTTAGTTGAAATTATGCCCTGTCAAAAAGTATGGTTATCATGACTTGAGGAAAAAATTCATTAACTAAGAATTATCATGCGTTGATCTATTTAGTATTTGGATAAAGGATGTTAAACAATTATTATTTATAATGAATTAAAGTACTTTATAAGTTTAATGTCATTTATAATATTGTGTTCTATATTTGCATGTTTAAATCCTTGAATAACTTAAGTTATTCTAAATAGTCCGTTGTCGATCAATAACATGGGAATGGTATTGAATTAAGACAAATCTGAGTATTAGTTAGAATACACTTGAAAGTATATTGATGCGTAGCATGACTAATTTCAGATGATATTCGATGGATTGAGTATAGGACTTATCCCAACCACATGATGGTACTTTATGGATCTTAGTCATTAAGTATATCATGAATATTTATCCTCTGACTTGAGATACCAGAGAAATGTCATGGATGTAGTGCATTTCTATGAAGCAATCTAACGCTATACGCAACTGGTAGTTATAAGGGTTGTTTTCAGAAGTGTTGCGAAATTTATGAATTCTGTTGGTAGTCAAAAAGGGATTTGTTTCCTTCAAATTTATTTTGAAGTATAATATTGTTGGGCCCCTTGTAGGGTTGTCAAGATGTTTGCATGACCATGCCCAAGGTCTTCTGGAATATGTTCAGAAGAATAGGTAATCTTGATCAATCGTATAAAGCGAGAAACAGAATAGTTAATTAAGAAATGAGTGAGATCAATATTCTTATTAACATGGTATTAGAAACAAACGGATAAGTATGATGATGAATCATCAAAAGGTTTTTCCAGAAAACCATACTCGAGTTGTTCTCGGGTCATTGGCGTGTTGTTAGATGCTAACCAATGTAATTACGCATACTAAGATATCTCCAAGTGGGAGTTGTTGGTTTATTGATATATTTAATATGTGTATGACCGGATTCGAACTCGAGACCACGGGATTGAACACTTTACGTATGAGACTCGATGTTTAATAGTTAATATAAAATATTATGTTTAATTATTAAATTCACAATAAACGACTTAACGAGCGATAAGTACTTATCGGAAGTGACTATCGGTTGTTAAATGTCAACAGGATATGAAGAAAAGTTAACAAGCCAAGAGAAGGTTTTAGGAATCCTATTTTAGGCTTGTTTTTGGCTGAAACTATGGAATCCCACATCGAAAACCATAGTAATCTTGACATCTACCATAAGGCTATAAATACATCCCCATGTATTCATCCTTTGGTACACTAGATTTCAATAGAAGGCCAAACTTCTTCTTTCTTCCCTCTTGTTCTTAGGTCGACGAGTAAAACCCAATGTATGGGATTTGCGAGTGACCTTGAGCATAAGTGCATAACAAAGGTGTTTGGTTAATCTATTGTGATCAAGAACTAGCATTCGCATCGAATCGCTAATAGTACGTGTGTACAAGAACGTGGTGTTACACACTATTGTTATATCAATTGGTTTGAATTAAAAAACGGTAAGGGTCAATTCGTTAAACCACATAAACCCTAATTAGGGTTCATGATTGAAGAAGTTCTTGCAATTTGGAAAATGTATGTTTACGCTTTATTTTTCGGTTAATTAAATTACAATTATATTAAGTCTTTCATTGTGTACTCTGTGATGTCTACATGTTATTTATTTGTATATCCTGTATCATAACCTCAACAAAAAAGCCATCACCCAAGAAACGTAGACTACAAACTATCAAGCGTGTGAGGTTTGTCACACCGTAATCGGCTAGCTATGATGTTGTACTTGGTTAGTATATTTTGGGATATAATATACTACCTCCGTCCCAAAATTATAGTCCCCGTTTGACTTTTTTGGTCTTTCTCTTCCAACTTTGACCATAAATATTTTCGTTTATGTTATACAATATTTGATGAAAATTATACCAAATGAAAATACATTAAAAACTCAATCCATTCATATATTTTGCATCAAATATTATATAACACAAAAAAAAATACTTAAGGTCAAAGTGGTAAAAGAAAGACCGAAAAAATAGAAAGGGGACTATAATTTTGGGACGGAGGGAGTAATGCTATATGCATGTAATGAAGCTCACGTTAATTTAAACATTATGTTCTGGTGTTTGAAAACAAGTCACCTTATTGTATGTCTTTTGGGAATATTCTAATAATAACTTGTGTTAATCTGTAAGAATTCTAATGATAACGGTCGCTCATTTTTTCATCTTTTGCTACTTTTTCCGTTTTTCTTCTCCCTTTTTTTCTTGTAAGGTTTGATATTTTAAATAAAATTCGGTATGACTTATTTGTATTATACTAGACGAGTACCCGCGCCTAGCGGCAGCGATGTCTAGTTTTTTGCAAAGTTCCGATGACCCATAAGTTTCTTTCAACAAGCTGTATTTGTAGCATTAGAGAATCGATTTCGAATAACTACAATTCTGATGCGTGGTTGCATAGCAAAGATAAATATATAGTTTTTAAAAAATTATGTGGAGTTGATCTAAGTGTGTGAGTATATTTTCTAATAGGATTGTTTTAAGTTATTAAGATTTTTAGTAATAATAGATTCAAGCATTACAAAAAGCAACGGTATTATGTAGTTGGCAATATTATATTGTAGTTTAGAGGTATAGGCAACATGTGTGACCGCCTTTTCTTGTTTTGTCAGTAATTTAGGCAGTGATAACTATTTTTTTTACATGTGTAACATTTATCATTTGGTGTGTGGCTTTAAAATTGTAACTTTGCAAATTGGATATCACCATATAAGATTATTTTGTACTATCAATTTGTATAGATATTTATGCATTGTTCAAAGCTATTTGTTTGAGGTACAAATAATTATCGCTAAAGATAACAATACTATTTACTTTTTGTGATTTTAATAAACTTACATAACATTATTGATACACTGGACAAAGGGCTATACAATATATATTAACTTTTAAACGATGATTCATATATGTTAGTCCCTTAAATGGTGCAAGAGCAACATTTTTTAAAATAACATTATACAAATGACAAATTACATGTGTCAAAGCAAAATAAACCAAAAACTACAATTACTTGGTCTCTCCTTTCAAAAAAATTGTCACAGGTTCCACAACTACTTCATCATTTCTCATATAATTTTGTCAAATTTGAAACCCGATTTCACCCGGTGGTTCAACTGGTTGAACCGTTCGATAAAAAAACAGGTCGATTTAAACCGAGTCAAACCGATAGGTTGGGTCGAAAAAATGCAAATTAAACCGGTCACCGCCCGGTTTGAAGCGTCCCGGTCAACCCAGTATCGGTTTCAACAGTCAACCCGGTATCGGTTTCAACGGGTCAACCCGGTATCGGTTTCAATTGGTTGTTTTTAATTTGGTAGATGTGCTTTTAATTGGGTGTACAATGTGAATAAATTATTGTACTTTTAAATAATGGGGTGTTTTAATAAGAGTATTAATTATATTATTTATTTCTCTCTCCTTTGACCATGTTTTCAACATTCAACTTTCAACATTTTTCACTTTTCCACTTTGATCATTTTTCCATTTTATATAGTATAGATTTGGATCTATCTATAAAATATAATGTAAAATCGCCTTTTTTCTTTTAACAACCCACATCGACGGATTGAAAGGCATATTTATACAACACCTTCATTAATCTTATACAGTTCTGTAAAATGATCATGTTCTGAAAGTTTATGAAATCATATTGTTAGGGTGTGTTTGTTTTTAAAAAAAAAAATCTTACTAGCCCTCTTACTCTTACCAGTAAAAGGAGGGCAGACGTTTTGCTTGTTTGTTTTTTTCTTTTGAGTAAGACCCGGTTAGACATATAACATCTTACTCAGTAAGAGGTGGGGGACTTGTCTTACTGCCTCTTACTCGTTTTGTAAACTTTATATAATATATTTGATTGTTTATTAACTATGTTATATCTATACTATATAAAATGGAAAAATGGTCAAAGTGGAAAAAGTGAAAAATGTTGAAAGTTGAATGTTGAAAACATGGTCAATGGAGAGAGAAATAAATAATATAATTAATACTCTTATTAAAACACTCCATTACTTAAAAGTACAATAATTTATTCACATTGTACACCCAATTAAAAGCACATCTAACAAATTAAAAACAACCAATTGAAACCGATACCGGGTTGACCCTTTGAAACCGATACCGGGTTGACCCGGGACGCTTCAAACCCGGCGGGCTGACCCGGTTTAATTTGACATTTTTTCGACACAACCTATCGGTTTGACTCGGTTTAAATCGACTTGTTTTTTTATCGGAACGGTTCAACCAGTTGAACCACCCGGGTGAAATCGGGTTTCAAATTTGACAAAATTATATGAGAAATGATGAAGTAGTTGTGGAACCCGTGACAATTTTTTTGAAAGGAGAGACCAAGTAATTGTAGTTTTTGGTTTATTTTGCTTTGACACATGTAATTTGTCATTTGTATAATGTTATTTTAAAAAATGTTGCTCTTGCACCATTTAAGGGACTAGCATATATGAATCGTCGTTTAAAAGTTAATATATATTGTATAGCCCTTTGTCCAGTGTATCAATAATGTTATGTAAGTTTATTAAAATCACAAAAAATAAATAGTATTGTTATCTTTAGCGATAATTATTTGTACCTCAAACAAATAGCTTTGAACAATGCATAAATATCTATACAAATTGATAGTACAAAATAATCTTATATGGTGATATCCAATTTGCAAAGTTACAATTTTAAAAGCCACACACCAAATGATAAACGTTACACATGTAAAAAAAATAGTTATCACTGCCTAAATTACTGACAAAACAAGAAAAAGCGGTCACACATGTTGGCTATACCTCTAAACTACAATATAATATTGCCAACTACATAATACCGTTGCTTTTTGTAATGCTTGAATCTATTATTACTAAAAATCTTAATAACTTAAAACAATCCTATTAGAAAATATACTCACACACTTAGATCGACTCCACATAATTTTTTAAAAAACTATATATTTATGCTGCTATGCAACCACGCATCAGAATTGTATTTATTCGAAAACGATTCTCTAATGCTACAAATACAGTTTGTTGAAAGAAACTTATGGGTCATCGGAACTTTGCAGAAAACTAGACATCGCTGCCGCTAGGCGCGGGTACTCGTCTAGTTTATGATAAAAAGTCTTGTTTCAAATTTACATAAGTTACTTATTATCATATTGCGTTGGTTTAATAAACAAATTACAAAAACGAGCACTTAAAATCATTCGGACAATTATACAAAAACAAACAACATTATTTCGTTCAGATTTAGACTTTCTAGCCACCTCTTACCAGTAAGATGTGGTAGTCAGATTCATACCCAAAACATCTTAATGAAACAAACACACCCTTACTTATTTTTCTTATTTGAAAAACATATTACATTTTAGTTATATTTTACGTTTCGTTGACTTGAATTGAATTTGAAAGGCATCAAATTTCAGCTCTTTAACGTTTGGGCTTTTACCACATGGTGTTGAGTTTGAGAGAAGCATATAACATGACCTTTAATAAAAGAAAATCACTGTCAATGATGATATATTATTATGTTAGATCGCCATAGATGCATGAGTGCTATAAAAACCCAAGGTAACCACATACTTAAGAAACCACTTTCTCACCTATATTTCACTATCAAAAAACCATTAAAACATCAAATTCTGAGTCAATTACGGGTCAATTTTCAGTCTAATTAACACCATTAGATTCAGAATTTCATTGTGATATGTTTGATGGTGTTTGATTTCATTTTGCCCAAATTTCACGGTAAACCCTAATTTTGCTTTTTGTTCAATTGAGCTGAGTAGACTACGTATTGTTAGTATTGAGTAGTATTACAGTTTTTTGTGTAAACTTGTATTGAATCCTGTTTGAATATGTCATCTAATTGACCAAAAAGAAAAATTAAAAAACCTGCAAAATTTGGGGATTCTGCTAGTGTTACTTATACTAGTAGGATTAATAGGATTAGCAAAAATGTTAGTGGTAATGGTAGTGGTGGGGAAACAGAGGTGGTTAATGGTGTTGAAAAGAATAATAAGGAGAGTGAATGTTTAGATATGGAGAATAATGGTTGTGTGAGAACTGAAGTTAGTGATCAGATGGTGAATGTGGGTCAATCTCAATACCGTGATGCAATAGTGTTACGAGAGTCAGATTCGGGATAGTGTAAGTGTGAAAATGAATGAAATAGTAGATGAGGTTGGGAAAGGTGGGTTGATTGGTGCAAATGCTAATGGAACAGGGGATATTGAGGTTGAGGTTCAAAACTGTGGGAATAAACAAGCTAATAAGGAATCTGTGGAAGAAGGTAAGTCTGATACTAATAAAGTGGAGAGCAATGGGAAGAAGACATATGCTGCTGCTACTGTCAAAAATAGGATTGTATATGATGCTAAGCTTGAGAGTATTCCTACTGAGGTTGATAGTGATGGTATAGAAGTGGTTGTGTTTGATGAAGTATTGGTGGCTGAGGGAAGTAAGAGATGGGATAAGACATTGTGTGGTTATTTTTTTGGTCAAGGAATGTCAATTAATGAATTGAAATACAATTTAAGGAGGATGTGGGGGAAGCATGGTTTTAGAGATATAGTGAATGTAAGCAATGGAATTTTCTTTATGAAATTCCATAATGTGGAAGGGTTGGAGTACATTGTGAGTAATGGGCCATGGATGGTTAGTAATAAGCCTCTGTTTGTGCAAAAATAGGATATCAATATGAGTATGGATAGATTTGAACCAGAGGTTATTCATTTATGGGTAAAAATTTGTAATGTGCCTCTTGAAGCTTGGTCAGTCAAAGGTATTAGTGCACTAGCAAGTAGGATTGGAAAGCCATTGATTATGGATAATATCACAGCTGCTATGTGTAAGATGGGTAATGGAAGAGCTGCATATGCTAGAGTGTTAGTTGAGGTGTCTGCTAAAAAGTGTTTTCCGGATAGTATTGATGTTGTCTATAAGAATGGGGAAAATAAGATTGTGCATAGGAAAGCTCTCAAAGTTGAGTATGATTGGACTCCACCTAGATGCTCAGAATGTTGTGTGTTTGGGCATACTAGTCAGAGTTGTGGTAAAAAGAAGGAGGGGGATAAGACTGAAGGAAGTTCAAATAGTGTAAAGAGTATGGAAAAGATGGAAAATGGAAACAATAAAACTGCTAAAGATGAAGGTTTTATAGAGGTGAGAAATAGAAGAAAGGGTGGAATGAATGAGAAAGTGATAAACCAAAAACCAAACAATCACGTTCATCCACAAGGAATTAACAAACAGATTCACTCTAAAACTAAACAATATTCATCAACCAGTTTATCAACAAAGAAAACCAGATATGTCAAAGAAATCAGAAGATCAGAAGTTGCATGAGGGTGGTGGTAATGGCATTTTGGATTTGAAGAATAATGCTGGTAATCAAAATAAGTCTCCAAAAAGTCCATCTGGTAAGAAGCCTTGGAGTGTTAATGGGGAAATCCTGTCAGCCTTGAAGAGGTCTGCAAACAAATACTCTGTTCTTGAAAATGAAGAGAGTGATGAGCAAAATGTGTTGAATGAAATGAGGAATAAAGAAATTGTGGATGATTTCATTGGTCAGAGTTTGTGTATATCTGATAATGAAATGGATAAATGGAACTTGGATATGTTAGCTTACTATCATCAGAGAAAGAAACAGTTAGCTGATAAAGGAAAAGATTATGATCAAGGAGGAATGGCTAGCAATAGTAAGGTGAATGATGTTTTTGAAGATGAATCAGGAATAGCAAAATGTATGGAGGGAGATGTTCTGAAGGGACTAGATGGAGGGGTATTGAATGATAATTAATCTCTATGGATCAAAAAGAACTTAAAGTTGGGTGTTGGAATATTAGAGGTCTGAGTACCTCTGATAAACAAAGAGAAGTTAGGAATTTTATTGAGGAAGAAAATTTAAGTGTTTGTGCTATTTTAGAAACTCACCTAAGATCCAAAAATTTGAGCAAAGTGGGGGATAGTATTTTTGGAATTTGGGAATGGGAGTCTAATATGCAATTCTATGATAAAGGGTGTAGAATTGTTTTGGGGTGGAATAATTTGAATATTAATTTGAGTATGGTTCATTGTGATAAGCAGTCTATGCTGTGTAGTATTGAAACAGTGGATGGCAGAACTAGACTATATTGCACTTTTGTGTATGTTGCTAATAGTGGAGGTGAAAGGAGGGGCTTGTGGAAAGATTTGGAGTTGTATAGAAGGATAGTGGGAAAAGAAGCATGGGTTTTACTCGGAGATTTGAATGTTACTTTAAGTCCTAATGAACATTCTCAAGGGTGTTCTTGCATGACTAGTGATATGAATGATTTCAAGGATTGTGTTAACAAAGTGGAATAGGAGGATATTGCTAGTTCAGGCCTGTTCTACACATGGACAAATAATTTGCACAAGGTTAAAGCTGGTAATAGTAGTGGTATTTTGAAGAAGCTTGACAGAATAATGGGAAGTGAAGATTTCATTGATAAGTTCAATCAAGCTCATGTCGTTTTTACCTTACCTTATATCTGATCATTGCCCTAACATTCTTGTTATTCCTAAAGTAATTCAGCCTAAAAAGAAGACCTTCAAGTTTGCTAATTTTGTTGCTGATAAAAAGGAATTCATTTCTTTAGTCACTGATAATTGGAATGAAGATATTCAGGGAAGTGCTATGTTTAAAGCTGTGAAGAAATTGAAAGGTCTTAAGAGACATTTAAGGAAGCTAGCATGGAAGGATGGTAATGTATATGAGAAAGTTAACAAGCATAGAGAAAGGATAAAGGTTATTCAAATGAAGATTGATAAAGAGCCTGATCAGAAGCAGTTCAGGGTTGAGGAAAGTGAGTTGTTGAAAGAGTATACTGATGCAGTCAAAGAGGAAGAGAAATTACTTTTTCAAAAAGCTAAGATAAAGTGGTTAAGTGTTGGGGACAGAAATAATGCATTCTTTCATAAGATCTTTATAACAACTCGTAAATTTCCCTACCGATTTTTCGCGGCAATATTTTTTTTTCTCTTTTCGATCTGTAATGACGACAAGTTAAGAATTCTTATATGAATTATACAATCACGAGCAACGTTGATGATCGAATAATGCGAATAAATCGTTCCTGATATTTATCGATGAACAAAACACGTCAACGAGAGATTATCTCGATTAACGAACCGACGCGTATCGACACTCGTAATCATGACTAAAGTCAAATAAATATTTTCCGAGTTAGAAATAATATTTTAAAATTTTACTTTTATAGAAACATGTTCAAAATTATATATTACACGCTTTTGTCAAAAGGTCAAACCGAGACACCGCGACACACATTTAAGCTCAATCGGGACACGAAATACAAAACGTAATATCAAAATAACTTTCCCCCCTTCCTAATCTCAGTTTTGTCGCCTAATACACCTCACCAAATCACATGTATACCTTGCAACAATAAACAAAGTGGCTTTACTTCTTAATATATGGATATTAGCACTAATTGGGCTCACTATCTATTACCCATTAGTTTTTTTAACAAAAAGGATTTTCCTCCCTTTTGTGCTTGCATACCAACGCCCCCACACAATTCCCTAGCTACATATTCTCTTCAAAATGAAAAAGGAAGCATGCTTTGGTAAGTGAAATGGGTATTAAGAGGCATTACTTTATGCACATTCTTCCTATTATCCAAGAACTAGTTTTACCTATTAGTAATTTGGCCTAAACAAGATTCCATCCTTGCTCCTTAAATTCGAACAAACACATCTATTTGCTTCACATTTCCTTTCTAAATTCTCACAAGAAATTACAAGTAATCAAGAGGTTGGAGCTTTGGGAAAATCTTGGGTTAATTAGCATATTGGAAGCAACTTGGGGTTGTGATAACTTTGGGTTAATAAAATTAGTCCTTGGTCACTTCTCTTGCTCTCGATCCATCCTCGCCCACTGTAAGGATCAAAAACTCTTAATATTGTGCTTCTTATAGTACATACATATTACACTATATATTGCATATTACTTTTGTTATTTGTACAAACTTTGGAAACTTGAAAGAGTGCTTTAAAATGTATATCACTCGCCATACATATATACATGAATAATAGTTTTGTGTTTGAACTTGTGTGGTAACAACTAACTTTGTTTAACACCTAAAAACACCTTAAAAATAAGCTAGTGTTTAATTGTTTAAAAACTCGACCTCCACACACACACACACCTTTACGGTTTTATTTGGACTAAAAACAAATGACCTAAGTAAATATAAACTAAAGCTAACTTGAGTATTAATTCATCTTTGGAAAAATATTTAATGGCTCACTTTTGAACTTGTGTTTTCATCCGACAAACGTAAAACGAAAACAAAAACGAATTACAAACGCATGCATGCATACTGCTATGTATTTGTACTAGAAGCCCAGCCTAATCCAACTTAATAGGCCTACCGTGTGAGAAGCTAACACCAAAGTTGACTTAGTCCACTGGTCAGCGGCGTTGGGTAGGCGGAGGTCCGGGGGTTCACTCTTGCTATGACCCTTTGTCATTTAATTACTTTTAGACCTTTCTAATTTTTCGTACTTGAACTTTTAAAGATTTACAGTATTAACATGTTTTTATAATAGGATTTATGCTAAGCCCCTTTATTTAGTTATACTATTTTGCAAATTATATTTTGACAAAGAATATTTTGCGGCACTAAATTTTAGTTGGAAAACTAATAATTACGGATGGGTCATGCCCGGTTTTTGTTAAAAATTCTATACTTAGTTTATTTTCATAAACTAAAGTACGGAAACTAAATAATATAATATTAATTACAAAAGGTATAACATAAACTTTTTTCTAAAGTATCACCCACTAATTTAATATAGTATACCTACACATATTAATACTTATCGTAGAACATAAACACTTATATTATAAATACTTGACGTAAGTATTTATTATTTACCAACGACATATAAACATCACAAACACTTTACTTGTGAATATTTTTCCGTACTTAGTCATTCGGTCGCTTTCAAACCGAGGACTTATTCATCGCGAATACTTTTATATACTTAAATACTTTTACACTTTTCAAGAGCCAATACTTACAAAATATTTTGAAACGATCTAAACATAAACTCTGCCACACAAGCAACATTAAACACAACCACTTGTAAACACTTAAAGTTATTCACACACTTCGAGTCGTGAGTACTCAAACTGCAAACAGTCTTGCCATCTCATTCTTAGGTTCCGGGTAGGAGCCACCGCTATATCACACTCGATCTCTTTGTGCTTATTCATCGAGCTGCTAAGGTGAGTTTATAGCCCTTTTACTCTTATTTACTTGCTTTATAAAACTATGGGGTGAGAAACATGCAAAACTCTTTTCGGACCTAAAACTGAAAACACTATTACGTGAAACAACCTTGAATCCCAACTATGCTACCGTTAGTTCCCTTGGGGAGCGATTGTTATGAATAGATCTATTGGGTGACACCCCGTTTGAGTTTGACCGATAGGCAAACGTCGAACGTATACCATATCAGATTGAGTGTATGGAAATACACTTGCTGGGCTTTTATATATCATGCTTCTAGATGCATGCACACTGTCGTAGTTTTAGTTGCATGAACTTGGTACTAGCGTAATAGCCTTTTTGCATATAGCGTCATTCACGGAGATGCTATATGTGCAACTGTGGTCCAACTTGAATGTTTTAACTTAAACCTATGAACTCACCAACCTTTGTGTTGACATTTTAGCATGTTTTTCTCTGGTTTACTTATTGGCGTGGGCAATGGCAAAGGCATTCGTTGAAGACTGGCATCCAAAGTGTTTCAAATCATATTTAATACAACTTTTAATGGAACAACATATATTCTTATGGGCTTTACTTCCGCACTTTGAAACAATGATGTAAAACTATTTCTTAAATAAATCTATATTTTGAAAATGGAATAGAATTTCGATTCTTTATTACCTTGTGTTGTGATTATTGATTTAGTAGCACCCCATGACCCGAACGCTTCCGCTGTGAAATTTTGGGGGGTGTTACAGATTGGTATCAGAGCCAAGGTTATAGAGAATTAGGTATTTTCCAAAACCTAAACTATAACCACATTTCCTTAAAAACACTTCAACGCCGCCACAATGCCAATGTCCTATGCCTTGCTCTGTTACACGATGTAGTCGTGTTATGTGTTACTGAATTTTAGGTTCGTATATGCTCTCATTTGAATTAAATTAATTATTTCTCAAAGTCATTAAGTTTCTTAATTAACTCACATTTAAATTTTAAGGCCGTTTGTTTGATTGGTCGCGAAGTTTAAATTAGAATAATGTTGATGTAACAAGCTGAATGAAATTAAGAAATAATTAATTTAAGGAGAGTGTAGAGTAGACTCATTTAATGCTTATACTTGTTACATCTCTATGTTAAACTACATAACATGCCTACTATTACAATATCGCACTATGCTATGCTTCTATAACTGCCTCTACGTTATTTCTTTATGTAACATACAACTACTTGATTATATTACTTTCACCCACGTATTTAAAACCACCTCTGTCACTGGTCACATTCTCTTATTTCACTCATAGATTCTATCCTTCCTAACCTCATACGACATTACTCCGTCTATTCTAAACTCAATTATCGTCTTTTCTTGTATCATAGAAGATGGCTAGGAGAAAGTCAACAAGAATCACCCGTGGCCGACCCGCCGCTACTCCCACTCCCACTCCTGCTCCTGCCGGGGCTGCTGCAAACCCACCTGCTATGGATCAAGCCATGATTGACCAATTGGTCAATGAACGCGTGGCAGCAGCGCTAGCTGCGATCAATTCGAACAACTCAACCACTGATGCTGGAACTTCTAGGCCTACTGGTAATAAACGTGGTTGCACGTACAAAGAGTTCCGTAACTGTATGATTGGCGGTTATAATGGAACGGAGGGAGCTGTTGTTTTGACCCGATGGCTTGAAAAACTGGAAACTGTGTTTAGGATCTGCAACTGTGAAGATGAAGATAGGGTGAAGTTTGCTTCGTTCACTTTTCAAGAGGTTGCCTTAACTTGGTGGAATAATTACCTGAAGTCTGCAGGCATTGATGCTGCTTATGCCATGCCTTGGGAAGAATTCAAGGATATGGTGCTCAAGAAATATTGCCCTCGCAATGAGGTTAAGAAGCTGGAGAATGAGTTCTGGAATCTCAAGGTGAAGGGCACTGATATGGCATTCTACAACCAACGTTTCCAAGAGTTGGCCTTGCTATGTCCGGAGATGGTACCAACTGAAACTCGCTTGATAGAGCGGTACATCGGAGGGCTACCTCCATCTATTAAAGGAAATGTGACTACCTCCAAGGCTGCTGACCTTCACGAGACTATTGAAGTGTCAAACAAGTTAATGGATCAAGTGATTGAGGATACCGCTGAAGCAACAGATAACAACAAGCGGAAGTGGAGTGATAACTCCAAGGACAACAACAACAATCAAAATAAGAGGCAAGAAGTAGCTAAGGTCCGCTCTGCTGGAACAGAAGAAAAGAAGGGCTATGAAGGGAAGCACCCTTTGTGCAACCGTTGTAAACTCCACCACAGTGGTTAGTGTAATGTGAAATGTCGCAACTGCCAGAAGATTGGGCACGTGGCCAAAGACTGCAAGTCAAAGGATCTTGCTAACATAACTTGCTTCGGGTGTGGAGAACGAGGACATTACAAGAATGAGTGTCCCAGTCCAAGGGATCAGAATGGGAACACCCAGATTGAACCAGCCAGAGGAAGAGCTTATTTCCTTGGAGAAAAAGAAGAGCGTCAAGATCAACTTCAACACTATCTAAACTGACGACAACAAAGAAATTCTCCGCCCTCTTAGATTGCATCCCTTTTAGTTTCCTATCTGTTGTACTCTTTTGTGTAACCGTGATGTATTATGAATATTCTGCTTAATGACCTTTATCTTTTGTTTACTTATCGCCTCATGTCATTAAATCTTCCTTAAACGTCTAGCCTCTCTTCCACGTCACGTTTTAAGTATATATTCTCGCATCTCGTCACCATATCGACCTCGACAATTCTCGCATCGTAAACCACGAGGACGTGGTTTCCTTTTAAGGGGTAGGTACTATAACAACTCGTAAATTTCCCTACCGATTTTTCGCGGCTATATTTTTTTTTTCTCTTTTCGATCTGTAATGACGACAAGTTAAGAATTCTTATATGAATTATACAATCACGAGCAACATTGATGATCGAATAATGCGAATAAATCGTTCCTGATATTTATCGATGAACAAAACACGTCAACGAGAGATTATCTCGATTAACGAACCGCACGCGTACCGACACTCAGTTAATCATGACTAAAGTCAAATAAATATTTTCCGAGTTAGAAATAATATTATAAAATTTTACTTTTATAGAAACATGTTCAAAATTATATATTACACGTTTTTGTCAAAAAGGTCAAACCGAGACACCGCGACACACATTTAAGCTCAATCGGGACACGAAATACAAAACGTAATATCAAAATAACTTTCCCCCCTTCCTAATCTCAGTTTTGTCGCCTAATACACCTCACCAAATCACATGTATACCTTGCAACAATAAACAAAGTGGCTTTACTTCTTAATATATGGATATTAGCACTAATTGGGCTCACTATCTATTACCCATTAGTTTTTTTAACAAAAAGGATTTTCCTCCCTTTTGTGCTTGCATACCAACGCCCCCACACAATTCCCTAGCTATATATTCTCTTCAAAATGAAAAAGGAAGCATGCTTTGGTAAGTGAAATGGGTATTAAGAGGCATTACTTTATGCACATTCTTCCTATTATCCAAGAACTAGTTTTACCTATTAGTAATTTGGCCTAAACAAGATTCCATCCTTGCTCCTTAAATTCGAACAAACACATCTATTTGCTTCACATTTCCTTTCTAAATTCTCACAAGAAATTACAAGTAATCAAGAGGTTGGAGCTTTGGGAAAATCTTGGGTTAATTAGCATATTGGAAGCAACTTGGGGTTGTGATAACTTTGGGTTAAGAAAATTAGTCCTTGGTCACTTCTCTTGCTCGATCCATCCTCGTCCACTGTAAGGATCAAAAACTCTTAATATTGTGCTTCTTATAGTACATACATATTACACTATATATTGCATATTACTTTTGTTATTTGTACAAACTTTGGAAACTTGAAAGAGTGCTTCTTAAAAATGTATATCACTCGCCATACATATATACATGAATAATAGTTTTGTGTTTGAACTTGTGTGGTAACAACTAACTTTGTTTAACACCTAAAAACACCTTAAAAATAAGCTAGTGTTTAATTGTTTAAAAACTCGACCTCCACACACACACACACCTTTACGGTTTTATTTGGACTAAAAACAAATGACCTAAGTAAATATAAACTAAAGCTAACTTGAGTATTAATTCATCTTTGGAAAAATATTTAATGGCTCACTTTTGAACTTGTGTTTTCATCCGACAAACGTAAAACGAAAACAAAAACGAATTACAAACGCATGCATGCATACTGCTATGTATTTGTACTAGAAGCCCAGCCTAATCCAACTTAATAGGCCTACTGTGAGGAGAAGCTAACACCAAAGTTGACTTAGTCCACTGGTCAGTGCGTTGGCGGGTAGGCTGGAGGTCTGGGGTTCGACTCTTGCTGCTGACCCTTTGTCATTTAATTACTTTTAGACCTTTCTAATTTTTCGTACTTGAACTTTTAAAGATTTACAGTATTAACATGTTTTTATAATAGGATTTATGCTAAGCCCCTTTATTTAGTTATACTATTTTGCAAATTATATTTTGACAAAGAATATTTTGCGGCACTAAATTTTAGTTGGAAAACTAATAATTACGGATGGGTCATGCCCGGTTTTTGTTAAAAATTCTATACTTAGTTTATTTTCATAAACTAAAGTACGGAAACTAAATAATATAATATTAATTACAAAAGGTATAACATAAACTTTTTTCTAAAGTATCACCCACTAATTTAATATAGTATACCTACACATATTAATACTTATCGTAGAACATAAACACTTATATTATAAATACTTGACGTAAGTATTTATTATTTACCAACGACATATAAACATCACAAACACTTTACTTGTGAATATTTTTCCGTACTTAGTCATTCGTTCGCTTTCAAACCGAGGACTTATTCATCGCGAATACTTTTATATACTTAAATACTTTTACACTTTTCAAGAGCCAATACTTACAAAATATTTTGAAACGATTTAAACGTAAACTCTGCCACACAAGCAACATTAAACACAACCACTTGTAAACACTTAAAGTTATTCACACACTTCGAGTCGTGAGTACTCAAAACTGCAAACTGAGTCTTGCCATCTCATTCTTAGGTTCCGGGTAGGAGCCACTGCTATATCACACTCGATCTCTTTGTGCTTTATTCACCGAACTGCTAAGGTGAGTTTATAGCCCCACTTTTACTCTTATTTACTTGCTTTATAAAACTATGGGGTGAGAAACATGCAAAACTCTTTTCGGACCTGAAACTGAAAACACTATTACGTGAAACAACCTTGAATCCCAACTATGCTACCATTAGTTCCCTTTGGGGAGGCGCGATTGTTATGAATAGATCTATTGGGTATGACACCCCCGTTTGAGTTTGACCGGATAGGCAAACGTCGAACGTATACCATATCGTATTGATTGAGTGTACTGGAAATACACTTGCTGGGCTTTTATTTATCATGCTTCTAGATGCATGCACACTGTCGTAGTTTCGGTCGCATGAACTTGGTACTAGCGTAATAGCCTTTTTGCATATAGTGTCATTCACGGAGATGCTATATGTGCAACTGTGGTCCAACTTGAATGTTTTAACTTAAACCTATGAACTCACCAACCTTTGTGTTGACATTTTAGCATGTTTTTCTCAGGTTTACTTATTGGCGTGGGCAATGGCAAAGGCATTCATTGAAGACTGGCATCCGAAGTGTTTCAAATCATATTTAATACAACTTTTAATGGAACAACATATATTCTTATGGGCTTTACTTCCGCACTTTGAAACAATGATGTAAAACTATTTCTTAAATAAATCTATATTTTGAAAATGGAATAGAATTTCGATTCTTTATTACCTTGTGTTGTGATTATTGATTTAGTAACACCCCATGACCCGAACGCTTCCGCTGTGAAATTTTAGGGGGTGTTACAATCTTAAAAAGTAGGAATCATAAGAGTAAAATTCACACAATTTATGATGATATGGGTAATTGCTATTCTGGGAAGAATGTTGCGGGTCAGTTTGTGAATCATTTCCAGAAGTTTTTAGGAGATGAAGTGCCTATAAATGATCTCAGTCATCTCGATTAGATGATTTGTAATAAGTTGTCTGATGAAGAGGCTTTGTTCATGATCAGGGAAGTAAGTGATGAGGAAATCAGAAAGGCTATGTTCCAAATTGATGGTAATAAAGCTCCTGGTCCAGATGGTTATTCTGCTACTTTTTTCAAAAAAGCATGGAATGTAGTGGGAAGTGATGTGTGTAAAGCTGTTAAAGAATTTTTTGTTTCTGGGAAGCTGTTAAAGGAAGTCAATTCTACTCTAATTTCCTTAATCCCAAAAGTTCAAACTCCAAGTAAAGTTACTGATTTTCGTCCTATTTCATGCTGCAATGTTCTTTACAAATGTATTAGCAAGGTGATATCTGAGAGAATGAAAAGGGTGCTGGGAAAGCTTGTTGGTCAGAATCAAAGTGCTTTTGTTCCTAATAGGCACATTCAGGATAATATCCTTCTTTCCCAAGAATTACTGAAAGGTTATGCTAGAAAAGAATGTCCTAATAGAGTTGCTATGAAAATTGACATTCAGAAAGCTTATGATACAGTTAACTGGAAGTTCTTGGAAGCTATTCTTAAAGGTTTTGGTTTTCATAGGACTATGGTTAATTGGATAATTCAGTGTGTCACTACAACTTCCTTTTTAATATGTGTTAATGGAGAGAGTTGTGGGCATTTCAGAGGTGGTAGAGGGCTAAGGCAGGGAGACCCAATGTCTCCATACTTGTTCACATTAGTCATTGAAATTTTGTCTATTTTGGTGCAGAACAAGGTGGAGGGAAGTAGTGAGTTCAAATATAACTTTGGGTGTAAGAGGTTGAAATTGACCCATGTCTGTTTTGCTGATGACTTGTTGATGTTTTGTTATGGTAATCTTGGGTCAGTTAAGGTGCTTATGGAGGCTTTGGCTGATTTTGGTGGGATTTCAGGTTTACTTCCTAACTATTCTAAAAGTACTATTATTTTTGGAAGCATGAAGGATGAGGATAAACAAAAGATCTTGGATGCAATCCAATTTAAAGTTGAAAAACTCCCAGTGAAATATCTTGGTGTTCCTTTATCTTCTAAGAGACTTGGTGTAAAGGAATGCAAGGTTCTTATTGATAAAATCAAGAATAGAGTTTTCAATTGGAAGAATAGAAGCTTGTCATATGCAGGTAGATTACAATTGGTTGCTTCTATTTTGGAATCAATTCATGTCTACTGGGCTTCAGTGTACTTACTGCCTCAAACTGTTATTCATGATATTAATAAAGTTCTAAAGGGATTTTTGTGGATCCAAGGTGAGTTATCAAAAGGTAAAGCAAAGGTGGCTTGGACATCAGTTTGTAAGCCTAAATGTCAGGGAGGTTTGGGTTTGAAAGACTTGGGAATTTGGAATAAAGCCATGATCATCAAGCATTTGTGGCATGTGGCTATTGATAAAGAGTCCCTATGGGTAAAGTGGATCAATACTGAAAAGCTAAAGGGAAGAAATATTTGGGCTGTGAATGAGGAAGATACAGACAGTTGGGGATGGAAGAACATTTTAAGGCTAAGAGATGTGGCTAGGAAGTTTATGATTAAAAAAGTGGGTGATGGTGCAAGTACTTCTGTGATTTATGATAATTGGTGTCCATCTGGTATATTACAATCCTTTATTTCTAATAGGGATTTGTATAATGCTAGATTGGATGCTAATATTGTTGTTAAAGACATTATAGTTGATGGTGTGTGTATGTGGCCAAATGAGTGGATTCATAAAGCTCCTATGCTGTCACAAATTCAGTATATGGTTCTTGATGAAAGTAAAAAAGATCAGTTAGTTTGGAGAAATGGTAATGGAATGGAAGGTAAATTTAGTGTTAGGCAGGCATATATGGATTTGAGTGAGCCAAATGAAGATGTTTGTTGGAATAAGCTTGTGTGGTTTTCTCAAAATATTCCAAAGCATGCTTTTGTTCTTTGGTTAGCTATTCAAAATAAGCTGACTACTCAAGACAAGATTAGGAAATGGGGGTCTTATGATATGATGATTTGTTCTTTATGTTGCTCTGATAGTGATTCTCATCATCATTTGTTCTTTGAATGCAAATATGCTATGCATTTTTGGTTGAAAGTAAAGCAAAAGTTGAACTTGCAGTGTAATCAAATGGAATGGAATGATCTGGTGGTTTGGATGAATGGAATGTACATGGGAAATTATATAGGAAGTGTTGTTAGAAGGCTTGGTATTGCTGCTAGTGTGTATCTGATATGGCAAGAGAGAAATTGGAGATTGTTTAGAGGCCAACAAAGAAGCCCTGATGAGCTTTTTAATCAGTTCATGGATACAATCAGAATGAGATTGTTAAGTCTAAAATTTAAACATTCAAAGGCTGTTATTAAAACTCAAAAAGAGTGGAATATCAGATTGGATATTGTTGGCAATGGCAAGGTTATTAACAGTTGATTGAAGGATTTGGGTATAGAGTATAAGTACAGATGGCTAATATTTTGGTGGTTTTCTATCATTAGGGTCTTTTTGCCTGTTTTGTGGATCCAGCTGGGGTATCTAAATGGGTGGATTGATTTTCAATGGTTAGCATTACTACCATAAGGTAGTTTCATGTACAAGGGGTTTGTGATTTTGAGTTAGCTCAGAATTACAAGTATAGCTAATGGATTTATTCATTAGGTGTGATATATTTTTCCAAGTTGCTACATATAGCTTGGATTGGATAAGCTGAGGTTATTGGATTCAGCTGATATTAAGGTTTTATCCTACCATTCAATTTTATACATTTTATAAAATTGAATGTGATTATGTTCACTTCAGTTTGATGGCTCAGTTCCTTGGGATACATATTTGGTTATTTCTATTCTATCCTATACAGCTCTTTGCAGGCCTTTGTTAGGTAGCATAGGGGTGTATGGGACTGAATAGTTTATGACCATTTTGTGTAAACCATAATGTGAGTTTCCAAGCTGAGAAGGGTATAAGTGGACTGGTGTGACAATGTATGGTACTAGGAATTGTGAGGAGTGAAAGATGAACCTACATGGTCCTAGTGTACATTGTCAAAAGGAGGAATGGTTGGTACTCACTGCAAGGTGTGTGTTCCCATGTGTGAAGCCATTGTAGTAAATGGAAATGTAGCATTCATGGTATAGCCCTTGCAGTGGAGAGGTTATGGTTCCTAGTGAAGCCACTAATCTATTTTATCATGGTCATTGTGGTGGAAGGTTGAATGGTCATGATAAGTAGATAAGGTGGAAATGTAGCTAGATGGTTATTGGTGCCTTAGGTGATCTTGGTTGATGCAGTCTTTATCAATGAAGTATGTTGACTGCAGAAGTTTAAATGGTTCTGATGCAGCAAGGCTGCATTGTTTTCTGCTCTTGTTTGCTGTTGTTTCAATAATTTTCAGTATTTGTTGGTTATGTTTGTGTTAAAGAGGTATAAGGCATGTCTTTTACCTCTCATAGTTGTATGAGAATCTTTTGTGTTTTAATAAGATATTTTCACCTTTTGCACCAAAAAAAAAACCACATACTTAAGAGATGTTTTTTAGAGGTTTACCAGTTTTATAGTTCAATCGGCCTCAGAACCAGAGGTGGTTATAACCAATGCTGGAGTGATGGATGCATTTGGGTTTGGTTTGGTTCTCGATGATTCGATTTCGGTTTCTACAGAGAAACATGAGATATCTCTATTCTTTGCCAAAACTATAAGGATAAAAGATGATATTGGGATTGGAAAGATGCTTTGTGTTTATTAATCTGACCTCGTATCATCATCTCTAGACTCTAGTATTCTTGTAGAACTGTTTCTGAAGTTTGTTAAAATGATTTAAGCCACTAGAGTTATTACAATTCTCAGATGTTTTACGGAGATATTAATATAAAAAATCACACAAACGTTAATTGATACCCGTTTTGATTGCTGATGCGTTGTAAAAAGATTACTTACAATGTAAGGTTTTTTTTTTTTTTTTTTTTTTTAACTGAGAAATTAAATCTTTTTGACATCCCCCATCGACTGTTGTGGATTGTTTGCCACTTCAGTTTCTACTGTCTTATCAACTAACCATCACATTTGCAAAAATTAGCAGAGAATCTATCCTTTCAATCTTGAATTGGCTGCCTAGCATACATGTTCCATATGCACTAGCTAGCTCAAAATATACACTAGTTGATCAAAAACCTGTTGCTGCACTTGTTTTGCAGTTAAGCTACGAGCAACTAGACTACGAGCAACGGGTTTGAGAAAGTCGTCTTAACCATATAAAATTGCAAAGTTTAGTTCAAAATTTAGAGAGCAAAGTTTGGTTTCTTAACCACTGAAAATTTATTTTGAAAAGATTCATTATGTTAGTTTAACTTATCAACTATTATCTGTTTTATGTTTTGTAGACTTCAATTGAAACATGAAACATGAAAATTAATAGAAACAGACAATGATATACTTTTATGTTCTTGTATGGAGAACTATTTTACGTTAGTGATTTTAGTTAGATTATCACAAGTTCCGACACAACATATTAAAGGGCAGATACAAAATTATATGAATGCAAAATATAATTTGTTGTTACTTGTTAGTATGTTACCATTGCTAGATATTCTTCAGGGGGAAGCACTCCTCTCATAATCATATTTTATGAGATAAAACTGTAGGAAAATGAAACGGTATACAGAACGATCGGATTGTTTCATTTTTGCCTTATTCCATTAAAATTTAATATATTTTGATAAGTTTAGGATCAAATCAAACATTACTTATAATATCGGGTCAACAATGGTACCAATGCGGAAAGGTACAATGGTTTGCTACGTGTTTAACATGGTAGTGGTTCAAACACGATGCAGTCCAAACTCGTAGCATATGATGCTAAACTAGTATTACATGGTCCTGTATTGCGCAGTCATATTCTTAAGTTTTGGGTACCAATGCATCATGGATTCATATAGCTACACATCCCTAAATAACACCCTAACATAGTAATAATGCTTGCCAATTTATCTTTCACACATATAAGACTAGTTCTATCTTCTATGACCTGTGAAATTCACGGGATAAAGTTTAAAACAATTATATCAATCGATAAAACATACAGAGTAGTTGTTAAGGAAACATGTCGTGTTATATTGTATACATACTTATCAACCGAATTAAAATTGTGGGTCATTCAGCATTCTCATATAGATGTGATCAAACATGCAAATAAATTGTTATCCGAGTCGGTATACATGTATATATAATAAGCTTTTTCACTTTAGCAGCTAAGAGGGGTTGTGTGTGGTGTGTTTATTAATTTTTAGATTTCATGATTCTTTCAAGCATTTGGGACCAATTCGTCCTTATTGTCCATCTCCAACGCGTCCTATAAGAGGGTGTGTAATAGTGGCCGACGTGTAGGTCAAGGCGACCGGCTGACTTGTCGACCGACAATTACACCAGTTGTTTTAATATAGCTATGCTTTTTTAAAAAGTAAAGAAAAAAGTGAATGTTAATATAACACAATAAGATCTTTTTTTTTTGTTCCATCCCTCATCGGCTGGTGTGGGAATGCTTCCCATAGTAAATGTCTATATAAAGTGGCCCATGTTTAAAAGAACATCATTGTTTTAAGTTGGTCTCGTGCGTTTGAATCGATGTTTTGCTAAAGATTTACTTTGACCATTTTAATTTTACATGGTTGAACTCACATCAAGGACTGGTGGCTTTGTAGTTGTTTTGAACCGTATAAGCCATAAGTCTTTTATGTGGGATTAACCGTTTAAAATTGCAATATTTTAGTCAAAATTTCATTAAATGTTATGAAAGAATTCAAAAAACAAAAACATTTCTGAACAATTGTAAATAGTTTAAAAAAAGTAAAACATTTCAAAAGTGTTCAGCCACTAAAAGTCTTGGTAGTTCAAAAGCTTAGAAAATGCTTTGTAGAAGACATTGTTCACAATTTAAGATTAAAGTTGCTTACTTTTCGATTTAAGAAGACGAATTCAGTGGTTCTGCTCTTGGACACTTGGAACATTAGTGGTGTGTTTGCGGAAGATCTTAACATCACAACGTAGAATGGTTCATTTAGGCGTAGGTTCAGGCTTTTTGTTTCTATTTATTTCGTGTCTTCGGCTTGTTTAGTTTCATAATTTCGGTATGCCGTTTCATGTAGTTACTTTACACATATGAGTGTGTTGTCTTTGTAAATCAATGTGGTACTCCGCCGCATTCATGTACTGATCAGTTTTTTGAGTAATATATTTACTAGGGTAAGAAGCCCTTTTAACCAAAAAAGAAGTAGGCTGATTTCTGTTGCTGCTTCAATTAGGAAGAAAACTGTATGGTGATTGGAAAGCTTAGAATGATTTTGGTTAACTTCTTAGATCGTCAATGATACATGAATGTTAGAAAAAAGTCAAAAACCACCCAATGTAAACTTGAATATTGTAAAAACCCAGGGTGCTGACTTACTTAAAAGATGTTTGATAAGTAGTTACAAATGTAATAACACATTATAGGTTGCAATGTATATAATTAACTAATAATAAGTAGTTAATTATTAGTTTTGAATGCATCGACTATGATGCTTTTGTTCCAATTACTTAGCACATTTTGGTTGTTTTTCGTTCTAACATTTATAGTTTGGGTGGTATTTATATAAGATATAACTCGTATATTGCCTCATCTCCACTCTATTATAGAAGACAAATACGTTTAAGTTTACATATAAAACAGATGATTTCTGACTTACAAGCCTTAGTTACCTGGTCCATTGATCATAAAAATGATTGAATAAGTCGTATCCACCTATGGCAAAAGTTCAATATAAAACCAAAATTTACCATAGATTCAATCAACCAATAATAACAATTTATTTTTTTATTATGATAAACTTTCACCCTTTTTTGAAAAATTAAATATCTCGCAAACCGTTAATCGTTACGCGATAAAAATTATACCATCGCTACGAGAATTAAATTATCTTTCTATAGATATGCACTACTATATATTTTTAACAACTTTTTTTCAAAATTTCGGTCAACAAAAATCATATATGATTTGTGAAAATCATATATGATTCGATTTTTACGAATCACATATGATTTTTGAGAATCATATATGATTGTAAAATCATATATGATTCGTAAAAATCGAATCATACATGATTTTTTAAATCATATATGATTCGTAAAAATCATATATGATTTTTTCGGACGGAATTTTTGAAAAAAAAAATGTTTGTCGAAAATATGTAAAAATGCATATATATATAAAGATAATTTAATTCTCGTCACGATGGTGTATTTTTTATATTTTGAAAATTTACCGTTTGTAAGATATGTTGTTTTAAAAAAAAATGTGGAAAATGATTTTGTATTAATTTAGATAAAAAATGGAGGGTTATGATTGGTTCATTTGTTCTATGACAAATATGAGTTCTATATTGATCTCAACTCATCCACGGTTTTATCAGTGTTCTATGAGTCCATGTTTGTCCATTTGGAGATACTCCACTAGTGTATGATTTCGCCAAACACATGATATAAATTAAGGCTACACTAATTTCATTTTTTGTGTCTCAAAGCATCATGAAACCATGACCTTCGTAATAGAACTTCAATTGGTTAGGGTCCCATGGTGGTGTGATCTCAGTCGTCCACGCCTTTGATCCACCTGACCACCTCCGGATATTTTTTGGAGGCAAAAGCTAATCCAAAGGCTCTTAGGTGTTTCCATGATGGCCAATCACAATGTTCCACTTGACACTATAATCATCCAGAGTCATATCAAGCTCATATATATACAGCAAAATGCTGTAATTTAGCAATTTTAAAATTAACTACACGAGCATCATACTTTACTTCTATGTGAAAAAGACAAGCTTATAAAGTGAAGTAAATTAAGTTCAAGAGGAACTTTTTATTTGGCATCCCACATCGGCTGTATCTTTCAAAATTTCTGCAAGTTTAGTTTTATGTGGTTGAAAGGGTATTAATAACATACGGCTACTTTGTCTTTTTAAAACGTAGGCAGGCAGCTGGTGTGTTTTTTACCCGTTTAACCTCATAAAAATTCCAAGTTGAGTCTAAATTGTAAAGATTTGTGTGAAATATGTTGTATACGGTTCTACATCTTTTTCTTTTTTACCTTATTTTGATTCATATTATGTAGTTTATGTACTCTTAAATAAACAAGTTTACTATATTTTTAAATGATTTTCCTTTTAAAAATCCTACTCACAACTAGAAAAAGGGATAAGTTTTATTTATAAAATGTTGGAACCCCTTATAAGTGATAACGAGGTAATAGCTGGAGTTAGGGGGCTATAAAAATAGACAAGTTTACTATATTTTTTAGATGATTTTCCCTTTGAAAATCCTACTCAAAAAATCCATTAACCTTGTTCAATTCTTCTTACATTTTGCTATGATCTTGTTTTGTCATTTTCTTGTTTTTTCATGATTGATTTCTACGTGATACTCTTGTTTTCTCTATTACATGAAACTCAATCACCTGACTTCAAAAAATTCATACTCACAAACAACCACGTTGGTATGAGTTTGCCAATAAAAATGAACAAAACTACAAGCAGGTCGAATATTCAACTATAATAGCAAAAATTTATAGCTTAGTTGTCAATTTGGTTATACCACACAACTTATTAGTTATAACTATGATTTTTACTCTTATTGAACAATAAAAATAAAAGTTTTCACCTTTCTACATAATCAAGTCACTATTCAACTTTCTAAATGAGATACCAGCGGCAATGCACGAGATTAAGCTATCTCGTCTATTACAAAAAGAAAAATAATGTGTCAAGCTTTGTTAGTTCTTGTAAGCATTGTGTTTTGTTGGCTGGTTTAACCATATGAAATTGCAAAGTTTAGTGCAAATTTAAAGAAACGTCTTCAAAGGCTCTGTAAAGGAAGCTATCTCCAATATGTAAATATCGCAGAATAAAAAGGCCCAACTAAAAGTAGTGTAGTATATATTTTTATATAATTTCATAATCATATAAAATTTTACTCCAAAACAATTCTACTATAAAAGTTAGATTTAAGATCATTTGAACACAAAAGATTATTTACATACTAAGGGATCAATCCCTATTATTCATTTTTATTTGATCTAATGGATGAAATTAATCCCAACAATTTAAAAAACTCACTTTTATCATCTTTTTTCAAATATTAATACCTTTCAAACCGTTAATCGTTAAGCGAAAACAAATACATCATTACGAAGAGCATTTAATTATCTTTCTATATATAGGCACTTTGACATACTTTCGACAAAAAAAATTTTTTTCGTATTTTTCACTTTTTTTTTTAAGTTTTTCGTTTTTTTACGTTACTGAAATTTGCATTAAAAATCATATATGATTAAACATTAATTTGAATATCACATATGATATTAGTGTTATATCATATATGATATGTAATATCACATGTGGTATTAGTGTAATATCACATATGATATACATATCATATCACATGTGATATCACATATCATATATGATTTTTTTATGCAAATTTCAAGTAACGTAAAAATAGACGAAAAAACGTGAAAAAAATGATTTTTTTTTTCGAAAGTATATCAAAGTGCCCGTCTATAGAAAGATAATTAAATGCTCGTCGCGACAGTGTAAATATTTTCGCTTAACGATAAACGGTTTAAGAGATATTTGAATTATAAAAAATGGGTGAAATAATTAAATGTTTTTAATCTCAGCCATTATTTTTTTTAGATAGATGGTGGAGATGAGTCCCTTAGTATGTGAGAAAACTTTTTGTATGTAAAATAACTCTCCTCTAAAAGTTATGGCTTTGAGAAATTTTTTTATCAACCTTGCGTTTTATGTTTTAAGAGAACACATTTTAGTTATGTTTTAAATTTTTTACTTTGTTGAAGGGCCACAAATGTTGAGGTAATTGATTTTTTGGGTTTTGGAGTACCGGATTAAATAACGGTCTTTTGATATTTTTTTAGAGTTAATTGCATTTTTGGTTCTTGTGGTATGGCCAAATTGCAGGTTTGGTCCTTAAAACTTTAAAATTGTAATGATAGTTCTCATTTTGAAGTTTGGATTGCATTTTTGGTCCATAATTGATGTGAAATGACCAAACTACCCTTTTTTCTCTTAATAAGACAAAATGTATTTTAGTCATTTCACTTTATCCAGAGGACCAGAGACCAAGATTGCAATTCAAAATTCAAAATGAGGACTATCATTACACTTTCAAAGTTTTAAAGATCAAACCCAATTTGGCCATATCACAGGGACCAAAAATGCAATTAACTCTTTTTTTTTACTAAAGTTGATCCACGAGCTCTTGGGTGTATGCGGCCAATCGCTAGTTTCCACTTGGCACTTGATTTTGCCATAGCCATATCTAGCTTCTATATATACAGTAAAAGCTCATACTTTAGAAATTAGAGAATTAACAAACTGAAGCATTGGACTTCACCAATATTTTGGTCGATCTTCAACCACCAAACTTGTGTGTAAAATATAACATAACTTGGAGTATCTTGTTATAATATAACAAACAATAATCAGTCGTGGTACATATCTGATGTGATTAGACAGGTCTAATGGATGCCGAACTAATCGCCTTTACCGGCCTTCTTGTTCACGTCTCAAAATTGACGGAATTCATAACTAATTTATAAGTGATGAAAATACTACTCTCATTTGAATTTATACAAATACCTAGCAAACAGAATATTACAACAAAAATTGATATTAATGTGTTATAAAAACGTTACTTCTTGTAATAATAGTAGATAGTCGAGAAATAGACTATGCAAATTAAGGTTTCAAGCCCCTAATAAAATTATCTCTCTCGTCTAACAAAATTTGTAACCGTTTTTTCAGCTTTTTCCTTCTCACAAAAAAACACCATAATCAGTCAATTTCTTCTTCATTTCTTAATGAATTTCAATACTGATTTCACCATCCGATGCATCTAATCGTTGCGAACGCTATGATGTGGTTTGATTTGATTTTCATTAGTTTTTGAAGAAACACCCAAATTGGTTGATTTTGGCGCCAAAGTTCAAAATTCAATTCTGAGTAGTAATCAAGTTTAGTTGTAGAAGTTAACTTTGATTAGTAGGTTTAGTTCTGTTTAAGCCCTAATTCTGTTGATTGTTTACATGAATTGATTGTTTTCAATGTCGTATAAAACGAGATCATTTAAGAGACAAATTAGACATCCTGTGCGGTTTAAGGATTCAGGTAGTAGTACTGTAGGTAAGAAGACTGAGAAGGATAATAAAGGTAAAGGAATTGTTGATAAGAGGCATGAATCTGAGGTTCTAAGTGAAGGGAAAGGAGAGCATGATAGGGAGGAAGGAATGGAAAGTAATAGTGAGGGGAATAAGAGCTGTTATGAGGAGATGGTTGTTGGTAATGGAGTAAGGATTGAGAATGAAAAGAATGAGACTGATAGTACAGATCATATTGTGGAGGTGATGAATGAAACTGTTGGGAAAGAGAAGATAGATGACAATCAAAAGGAGAACAACAGTGTTAAGGAAGGTGTTGATAATGGTGATAAGAGTAGTTTGGAGGTAGGCAAGAGTAGCTCCTATGCAAATATGGTCACAATGGATTTAAGAAATGTATATAATAAGTTGAGTTTTGTCCTAACTGAAGTGAGTGAAGATGGTTGTGATTTTGTTGATGAAGACCTAGTTCAAAAGGGAAGTGCTCAGTGGAAGTAGACTGTATGTGGCCACTTTGTTGAATACAGGATGAATATTCATAAATTAAGGTACCATATAAGAAGAATGTTGAGTAGATGGGGAATTGATGATATTAGTTTGAATGGTGATGAAATGTGTCTGTTTAAGTTTAAAAATCTAGAATGTATGAATAAGGTGCTAGAATCAGGGACATGGTTGGTCAATAATAAACCTTTGGTAATTAGGAAATGGGATCTGATGAGTGCTTATTCACTCATCATTTTTGGTCAAATCTGAACTGCAAAACATCTAAAAACACTCCGAAATGCATCAAAATACTGAAAATATCTCAAAATTGTGTTTTATATGTTTCAGATGCAAAATTATCAAAATCAGATGAAAAACGAACTAAGTTTGCATAATTGGCGCATTTCAGCCCCCGACTTTCAAAAATTGACAGAAATAGTCCCTGAGCACGTATTTTAAAAAGAAAAGTCACCAAAGGTCCTTTTGAAATCATAAGTTGTCATAATTAGTCCTTTGGTGAAAAATTTCTAAAGTTTGAGAAATTACAGTTTTGATCCCTGGATTTTTAAAATTGTCAAGTTTAGTCCTTGGAATTTCACAAATGGTCCTCAACTTATTTGAGATTCACAAGTTTGACCCTTGGATCACTTTTCAGAAGTTACTTGATTGGTCCCTGGATTTTTGGATTTTACACCTTTGGTCCCTAAAATACACTTTGGATCAACATCTATATCCTAAGTCCAATATGCTACTTAAACCCTTTATCCAGTGGCCCAATTCTTAACCAAACCTAACCCGACCCAACCCCTTTTATTTTTTCCCAACCCAGATAACAAACCAAACGCCTCTCTCTTTTTTTTCCCTCCCTTCTTCCTCTTTACCCAAAACCCAGGAACCCTAACCACCCTTTTTCCCAGCTCCCCAGGAACCCTAAAACCCAGTCAATCCCAAATCCCCAACCCACTCACTCCCCTCCCCAAGAATAAGTCACATGATACTCATGCCACCTTGGCAATCCACAAGCTACAAGAAGTGCATCCAATGGCTGAGGTTCCAAGGTTTAGGGCTCCAAGGTTAATCCAATGGCTGAGATGGGATTGAGAAAGCACAAAAAGTGTGTTTTTGCTTGTTTGCACTCACAAAGAAAACACAAGACTGAAGAAAAATCCATGACCAGAAGTTTTTTTTTATTTACTTGTATAAATAAGCTTCTAGAGCTAGTGTAAAACTGGTCTAGAAATCTTGTTCTAGTCCCACTTTTAATACCCTTTGTCATTTTAAATTTGTACTCTTTAATTTCTAGTTAATGCAATTTTCAGTTATTTCTTTTTTTTAATTTCATGTTTGTATGCTAATTTATTTGGGTTCAAGTCATTATTCTGCCATTTCAATTTAGGATGTGTTTTAAGTGTTTTGGATTCAGATTAAAGTCAGTTTACAGTTGCATACGTGAGTTTTCTTGAATCTCATAAAAAACCAGTTCAGTGTTTCTGCCAGAGAGGGTGTTTGAATAAGTTTGCTTGGTGGGTCAAAAATTCATTTGACCCACTTTGACACTGGAGGTCTAGTCCGTTTAGTATGTTTAAATAAATTTTGGGTGGTGTTATTTGATGCAAAAAGGTTTTGAGAGTTTGGTCAAAGAATTTAGAAACCATCTCTGTAGCGATTCTGACTCGAATAGCAGCCTGTGCTGCTAAAGTTAGGATAGTCTTTTAGCTTATTTTTGCGTTCAAAGTTCTTGGAAATTGGATCTTTTGATTCCTAGGATATCTACCTTCAAGTGTTTTCTAGATGTGTCAATTGGTTCAAGCCTTAGTTTAGCTTATTTACACTCAAAAGATGTTGAATCTGTTTTTTTTTTTACTGATATAGCAGCCCAACAGCAAGGTTGTTGCTTTGAGCTAAGTGACCCCTTTTATTGTGCTTTTTAAGTTTCCTTTTCAGCTTATTGAGTTCTATTTTTGCCATTAGTCTATTTAGTTTGGTTTTGGTTTGCCTGTAGCTTATTCGTGCTTATTTCCAAGCTTAAACGTGCCCCCTTTAGCTGTTTGGAGATTGTAACAGTAGGCTGCTTCAGCAGCCTATGTTCAGTTTTTTTTTTTTGCTTACTAATGTTTAGTTATTACTAGTTAGGTTCCCGTTAATGCTTTTAACTAATTAGATTAGGATCTTGTTAGTTTAGCTTAATTGTTGGCTCATTTTAGCTTAAATGTATCCTCCATTGTTTTTCCTTTATTTTAGCTTTAGGATCTCCCCTAGATTAGATTATTGAGCCAATTGCTTATTCCCCATATTTCTTTGTTTTCTGCTCATTTGAGTCTAGTTTGGTGCATGTTTTTGCTTTTCTAGTGCCTTCCAACTGCTTTTCACATCTTGTTTCAGCATCTTTACCCTTGGTAACCACTGTCCCAAACAAGTCTTTAAACAAGTTCCTTAGTTTTTTTCTTATTCTTTTTTGCTTCTGTTCTTAGTCTCATCTGCTAATTGCTTATTTTCAGTCGAGTATGTTTTGGTTTTTGTTAAAAGTTGTGATTTGATCTCTTGTTCAGTTGCCAAAAGAAATATCCAAAAAAAAGAATAAAGGCCAAAAAGGGGTCTCCTGAGATTCGAACTCAGGACCTCCTGCACACCCCTCCCACGCCACACACACAACTCACAAATCCATCTTTGCCCTTGGGTCTTTCTTGTCATTCTTTGCACACTTAATTCCTTTATAGACGTTTTAACTTTTAATACTTAATAAGGCCTTTAGCTTATTTTCTGCTTATTGGTTGCTGAATTCTCAAGTTTCTAATTTTTCTTAGATTTAGTTTACCAAAAAGTATTTTCCTGAAAAGTTTCGTATTTTTCCAATTATTTTTGATATTTTTAAACATTTAATTTCTATTTTTTAGTTTTTAATTCATAATAAATAAAATAAAAGTCGAAAAAATACCCGGCTTTTTCCTAAAATTATTTTTAGTCATTTAGAATGTAGGAAAATTGATTTTGCACTCGTAGGACTTAAATTGCATCTTTTTCACTCTCGGGGCTCGGGATTAGCTCGGGGTTTCGCGTTTTCGCATTTTAGCACCCTAGGATGTAGTTTAGCATCGTTTTATTGTTTCTTAGGCTTAGTTATAGTTTATTTAGATTTTACTTAGTTTTACATGCTTTATTTTCATTCCCGTTATTTAATTTGTAGGATAACGAAATCAAAATCCAAATTTCTTAAACCAATTCAAGTCCTAATCACGAAACTCAACGACACCGTCAATTTCACACATCGTTGGGACACGACTTCGGAAATCACTTTCCGGTATCACTTTATCACACCCGTAAGATTTGGCTCGTTAACCTTTTTCCTAAAGGGTTGATTTGTCGAATTTTACGGTTATTTTGATACACGTTGATATTGTGTTTTTCACCACTCACTTCACAACGAATCAAATTTTTGGCTGGAGGTGTGTTGCGACAATATCGTGAAGTTTTTGCGATTAGTGACTTGAAGATCCTTCCTCGTGAAGTTACCGTTTTTCATAAAAACCAAAAATACTCTTCTCATTCCTCTTATCCGTATGATTCTATTTCTCTTACCCTCTCGTACCGTTTGATTCTACTCTTCTTTAACCTCAAAACCATTTGATTCTAATTCTTTAACCCTCTATATGTTTAATTCTCATGGCGACGATCGATTATCGTCGTTGTTTTCATTGCAAAGGACGATGGAAGAGGATCGGTTTATTGTCTCAATCCGATTGTTTATGGCGATGTGGTAGGGTCGGTGCAAGCAAATATTGCTATTGGTGCGAATTATCCGATAAAAACTCTCTCGATGATTCTCCAAGTTTTTCTGACCACCCGCCACAACCCGAGATTCGTTCTATTGTTCTGAGAGCCTAACCGTCTAGAGTTGATCAAAATCTTTCGCGATTTACGGTTAAGGTTAAGAGAATAGAGCAAGAACCGGAGACCAAAACGGAAGTGGTGGAAATTGCTAGCTCACGAGAGCACACCATTTGTCCCACCTCCGGAATCTTCAAAACCTTTTTCGGACGATTTCATGAACATTGTTCAAAATTGCTTAAATGAATTTCGTCAAATTTCAACTTCGGAAATACCGCTTTACCTAACAATTGTGATGTTGTTGAGCCCTCGATTCCTACTCCGTACCGATAGATCTTCGTTCGATCAAGAGTATTGCTACGGTTATGGAGACTTGTTACCACAAGGTTTTCGTTGTTACAAATGTATGTGCGAGTGGTGTGGAAACTATCTTGTCAATGGATGTTGTTCGATTTGCGCTGAGAATTCATTCACTTATGATTCTAACCCGAACTCTTTCAATTATCCTCAAAACAATTTCAACTTCCCTCCACGTAATTCATTCGAGCCACAGCCGTCACTATCATCATTTCGGTGATTCATCGTTTCAAAGTTTCTCTCCCCAATACCCTCATTGTGATAAGTGTGGGGGTCCTCATGATGATTATCAATGTCAATCGTGGAATCAAAATTACTATGGACCTGATCCTTGTTATAACAATTCGGATTTGACCACATCCAACCCCCACAACTTCCGTCATTGATCAATTTCCTCGTTATAATCCTTGAAGAACTTTCAGGAACAAACACTTAAACGAAAGATATCTAGCCGATGAACAAGCGACTCAAAAGCTTCTCCTATTTAACTTGAAATTGCTCAACAACGTCTCCTATTTAATGAAGCTTGCCGTCTCGATGACGAGGATGAGGAAGATTGGGAAATGACAAAGGACAAGGTGCATATCTCAAGCTCACAAAGTACCGCACATGTCCACTCTCCGCCCTCATATTGCCTATCTACCATAGAACTTTCGGATACCCTTTTAATGGGGGACGAGCATCTTAACACTATTCCAGAAATGGAACCGTCTTGTGTTGAGAGCCTTGTCCCAACTCCAAGTGAATCCGAGGTTATCTCTGGTGATATGTGTGATGAGCCTCTCGATGATGATTCTTCTCCCACCCCGAAAGAACCTGTTGAGATAACCTCCGAGTGTGAAAATGATTATACGTCGTTTGATGATTCTTTATCGTGTGGAGACATCGAGTGTGTTGAGGAGATACCTTCGAGCTCGCACTGGAAGAAGTGAGAGATGTTGATCCCGATGATCTTGATATGGACACTGATTTTGAAACGGATGATGAAGATATTCTCGTTGTGTCCGAAAAGCCTTTTGCTACGACATTCACTAATCCTCTGTTTGACTTTGATTCTGAATTCACTCTAATTTCTGATAACCCCATCTTTGATATTCAAAATGAGGATAGTGACGTTTTTACATCTCCTTCTTTACCCGAAGATAAGAATAGTGGCAATCCCACTTCGACGTTAGACCTTCTCGAGGAGTTCTCCGATGAACTCGCTCTTATTGATCATTCCCCATCGGGAGATGGTGATGTGCACTTCGACTTTGAAGCCGACCTTACCGAATTGGAAAATCTTCTTTACAATTGGTCTTCTGATAATTCGTCGAGTGATACTCGTATTGAGGAGGTCGACTTTCTTTCTCCGGATGACTCGATACCTTCGGGTTTTCAGAGTGACGATTATGGCTTAGGTCAATCATCCACTCGTCCTTTGCTAAACCGCAGGATGATGGAACCTCTTCTAAGCCCGATACAGATGTCTTCATTGCTACAGTGGTGGATAGGATTTCTGAACATTCCGTAAATGTTCCTCAATCTAATCTTTTGTCCACCCATCCCAACCGTTGTCAACTCATTGTCACTTTGCCTTCTCCCCCTATTTCTTCTCCGTGTCTTAACTCTTACTGGAGTGAAGATACCATCTTTGACCCCGGCATTTCTCATTCTTTTGAGCCGGTTTTATCTCATCGGAGTGGAACTTTCATCACATTCAATGTTTATCCAAACTATTTGAATGAAAGTCCGATGGAGATTTTCTCTTCCACTTGCTTCCCCATGGACCAATGAATTCGGGGTCGCGTCAAGCTAGCGACTTCGGAATCAAAAACAGAGCACACCATATGGGTTTTGCCCATATTTCGACTTCTTTTCTACTTTCTACCACCCTAGTGTGGGGGAGTTGCCCCCCGCTATTGTATATAAGTTTTCTAAAAAAAAAAAAAATCAAATAATGGTCGTAGTATTTCCCTTTTCGTTCTATGTTTCGGCACATAACCGCCGGTACTTTGAATATTGAGGGCAATATTCATTTCTAAGTGTTGGGGGGAATTCTCACAAAATTTTATCATATGTTTTACCATCTTATTCCCCATTTTTGGCCAAAAATTTTTTGGAAGTAAGTGTTTTGCACTTACTCGGATACGGTTATCAATCCGCCATGTCAAAAACAAAAGGATTGGCTAATTCAGGAGCAAACGGCTCTTGGTAAAGATTTATCAAATCCGTTGACGGCTTGCAATTTGCCCAAAATTGTATGGTGTTCAACTCACCATATCTTTAATTAGTGAAGAGTTGGCTAGCCCGCAAGTTTATGGCTTGTGGTAAAGGCGGTTGGAAAACCATAATTGGTAATCAGCTCACCAAAGATAATATTGATAATTTATCTTAGAGTTGGCTAGTCCGTAAGTAAACGGCTTCGTAAAGACAAATCAAAACCGTTGAAAGCTGGTGGTTTGCTCAAAATCATATGGTTATCAGTGTACCATGGTTCTTTCTTGAACTAAAACATTTGGCTACTCCAGAAGTAATGGCTTTTAGTAAAGAGACTCAAATCCATTAAGTTTTCTCAAAAGATTGCTAGGGACTAGCAATGTTTTAGTGCGGGGGATTTGATGAGTGCGTATTCACTCATCATTTTTGGTCAAATCTGCTTAAAACATCTAAAAACACTCGAAATGCATCAAAATACTGAAAATATCTCAAAATTGTGTTTTATATGTTTCTGATGCAAAATTATCAAAATCGAGATGAAAACGAACTAAGTTTGCATAATTGGCGCTTTCAGTCCCCGACTTTCAAAATTGACAAAATAGTCCCCGAGCACTATTTTAAAAGAAAAGTCACCAAAGGTCCTTTTGAAATCATAAGTTGTCATAATTAGTCCTTTGGTGAAAAATTTAAAAAGTTTGAGAAATTACGCTTTTGATCAGCTGGATTTTTAAAATTGTCAAGTTTAGTCCTTGGAATTTCACAAATGGTCCTCAACTTATTTGAGATTCACAAGTTTGACCCTTGGATCACTTTTCAGAAGTTACTTGATTGGTCCCCGGATTTTGGATTTTACACCTTTGGTCCCTAAAATACACTTTGGATCAACATCTATATCCTAAGTCCAATATGCTACTTAAACCCTTTATCCAGTGGCCCAATTCTTAACCAAACCTAACCCGACCCAACCCCTTTTATTTTTCCCCAACCCGATAACAAACCAAACGCCTCTCTCTTTTTTTTTCCTCCCTTCTTCCTCTTTACCCAAAACCAACGAACCCTAACCACCCTTTTTCCCAGCTCCCCAGGAACCCTAAAACCAGTCAATCCCAAATCCCAACCCACTCCTCCCTCCCCAAGAATAAGTCACATGATACTCATGCCACCTTGGCAATCCACAAGCTACAAGAAGTGCATCCAATGGCTGAGGTTCCAAGGTTTAGGGCTCCAAGGTTAATCCAATGGCTGAGATGGGATTGAGAAAGCACAAAAGTGTGTTTTGCTTGTTTGCACTCACAAAGAAAACACAAGACGAAGAAAAATCCATGACCGTAGTTTTTATTTGCTTGTATAAATAAGCTTCTAGAGCTAGTGTAAAACTGGTCTAGAAATCTTGTTCTAGTCCCACTTTTAATACCCTTTGTCATTTTAAATTTGTACTCTTTAATTTCTAGTTAATGCAATTTTCGCTTATTTCTTTTTTAATTTCATGTTTGTATGCTAATTTATTTGGGTTCAAGTCATTATTCTGCCATTTCAATTTAGGATGTGTTTTAAGTGTTTTGGATTCAGATTAAAGTCAGTTTACAGTTGCATACGTGAGTTTTCTTGAATCTCATAAAACATTCAGTGTTTTACGCGAGAGAGGGTGTTTGAATAAGTTTGCTTGGTGGGTCAAAAATTCATTTGACCCACTTTGACACTGGAGGTCTAGTCCGTTTAGTATGTTTAAATAAATTTTGGGTGGTGTTATTTGATGCAAAAAGGTTTTGAGAGTTTGGTCAAAGAATTTAGAAACCATCTCATGTAGCGATTCGACTCGAATAGCATTTTGTCTGCTAAAGTTAGGATAGTCTTTTAGCTTATTTTTGCGTTCAAAGTTCTTGGAAATTGGATCTTTTGATTCCTAGGATATCTACCTTCAAGTGTTTTCTAGATGTGTCAATTGGTTCAAGCCTTAGTTTAGCTTATTTACACTCAAAAGATGTTGAATCTGTTTTTTTTTTTAGCGATATATGACCCAACGCTGTTGCCTGCACTAAGTGACCCCTTTTATTGTGCTTTTTAAGTTTCCTTTTCAGCTTATTGAGTTCTATTTTTGCCATTAGTCTATTTAGTTTGGTTTTGGTTTGCCTGTAGCTTATTCGTGCTTATTTCCAAGCTTAAACGTGCCCCTTTTAATTTGTTTGGAGATTAACAGTAGGGCTTCCATGCCTATGTTCAGTTTTTTTTTGCTTATTAATGTTTAGTTATTGCTAGTTAGGTTCCCGTTAATGCTTTTAACTAATTAGATTAGGATCTTGTTAGTTTAGCTTAATTGTTGGCTCATTTTAGCTTAAATGTATCCTCCATTGTTTTTCCTTTATTTTAGCTTTAGGATCTCCCCTAGATTAGATTATTGAGCCAATTGCTTATTCCCCATATTTCTTTGTTTTCTGCTCATTTGAGTCTAGTTTGGTGCATGTTTTTGCTTTTCTAGTGCCTTCCAACTGCTTTTCACATCTTGTTTCAAAATCTTTACCCTTGGTAACCATGTCCCCAAACAAGTCTTTAAACAAGTTCCTTAGTTTTTTCTTATTCTTTTTTCTTCGTTCTTAGTCTCATCGCTAATTGCTTATTTTCGGTCGAGTATGTTTTGGTTTTGTTAAAAGTTGTGATTTGATCTCTTGTTCAGTTGCCAAAGAAAGATCAAAAAATAATAAAGGCAAAAGGGGTCTCCCGAGATTCGAACTCAGGACCTCTGCGACACACCCCTCCCACGCCACACACACAACTCACAAATCCATCTTTGCCCTTGGGTCTTTCTTGTCATTCTTTGCACACTTAATTCCTTTATAGACGATTTAACTTTTAATACTTAATAAGGCCTTTAGCTTATTTTCGCTTATGGTTCTTGTGAATTCTCAAGTTTCTAATTTTTCTTAGATTTAGTTTACCAAAAAGTATTTTCCTGAAAAGTTTCATATTTTTCCAATTATTTTTGATATTTTTTAAACATTTAATTTCTATTTTTAGTTTTTAATTCATAATAAATAAAATAAAAGTAAAAAAATACCCGCTTTTTCCTAAAATTATTTTTAGTCATTTAGAATGTAGGAAAATTGATTTTGCACTCGTAGGACTTAAATTGCATATTTTTCACTCTCGGGGCTCCTGGATTAGCTCGGGGTTTCGTTTTTAGCATTTTAGCACCCTAGGATGTAGTTTAGCATCGTTTTATTGTTTCTTAGGCTTAGTTATAGTTTATTTAGATTTTACTTAGTTTTACATGCTTTATTTTCATTCCCGTTATTTAATTTGTAGGATAACGAAATCAAAATCCAAATTTCTTAAACCAATTCAAGTCCTAATCACGAAACTCAACGACACCGTCAATTTCACACCTCGTTGGGACACGACTCGGGGAAATCACTTTCCCGGTATCACTTTTATTACACCCGTAAGATTTGGCTCGTTAACCTTTTTCCTAAAGGGTTGATTTGTCGAATTTTACGGTTATTTTGATACACGTTGATATTGTGTTTTTCACCACTCACTTCACAACGAATCAGGATCCAACTGTTAGCATGGAGATGGTTGAACAAGCTAATGTTCCTCTTTGGGTAAACCTGGTTAATGTGCCATTAGAAGCTTGGACTAATAAGGGAATAAGTGCTTTGGCAAGTAGCTTAGGTAAACCTGTGATTATGGATAGCATAACAGCAAAGAGGTGTCAATTTGGTGAAGGGAAATTGGACTTTGCGAGAGTTTTGGTGGAATTTGAAGGGGCTAAGGGATTTAAAGATAACATTAAGGTACAATATAGGGACAAGAATAATGTTAAGAAGGGATCTAAGTCTGTTAAAAGTGGAATATGCTTGTAAGCCTGACATTTGTGAACATTGTGTTGTGTTTGGACATGGGTTCAGTAAGTGTAACAAAAGGACTAAAACTGTGGAAGAAATTGCAGAGGAAGAGAAGAGGATAGCGGAACTGAGAAAGCAGGGTAATGAGCATAGTAGAACTGATCAAAACAAATTTACAAAGGTTACAAAGGTGTTCAATAGAAGGTATAAAGGAAGGAGTCAATTTATGGAAGGTAGAAATAATGGTGCTGCTAGGAATAATGATGATAAGAGGATAAATGAAGGATTTGTAAATAGGAAAGAGATGAACACAAGGAAAATGGAGGATAAAGGTAACGAGGGAAAAAGGAAATCTGGGAAATATTAGAGAAAATAAGAAGGTGTAAAATCCACTAACAGATATGAGATGCTAAACGAGATAGGAAATGAAAATGAAGAACTAGAGATACTACAAGGGAGAATGATTGTTGATGGTTTTCTGTATAAGAAAATTCAACCAAGTGGGATAGATATAAAAGATTGGACTCCAGATATGATGAAGTACTTTAAGGAACTGGAAAAGATTGATAAGCTAAAGGAAGTAGAAGAGTTTAAGGGCAATGTAGAGGATGTTTTAGAAGGAACTTCAGGTATTGCAGAAAAATTAGTTGCACATGAAGTTTCAGGTATGGATACTACTGTCTTACATTAGCAGTAGTTGGTTGAGTTTCTATTAGTTTTCATGATAGATCTTAATATAGTTGTGTGGAATATTAGAAGTATGAATAAACAGAAAAAACAAAAAGATGTTTTGAATTTTGTTAGGGAAGAAAATCTTAGTGTATGTGGGATTGTGGAAACTTATGTCAAGACTGCATCTCTAAGTAAGGTGGCTGATTTTGCTTTTGGAGGATGAGATTGGGTGTCAAATAGCATTTATAGCAGTAGTGGATGCAAAATTCTAGTTACGTCGATGGATATTGAAGTTATTCATTCTGAACAAAAAATTCTCTGTAGCTTTGTTTATGCTGCAAATTCAGGTGGTGAAAGAAGAAGTTTGTGGGATGAATTAAGGACTCATAAAAACATTACTGCTATATGTCCTTGGGTTTTAATGGGAGACTTTAATGTTACTCTCAAAGTGGAAGAGCATTCTGCTGGAGGGTCAAAATTAACTTGTGACATGCAAGGCTTGGGTGATTGTGTTAATGATATTGACGTGGAAGATGTGAATAGGAAGGGAATGTTTTTCACATGGATCAAATCTTCATCAAAACCTGATACTAGTATCATGAAAAAGCTTGATAGAGTAATGGCAAACATGGATTTTATTAGGCTGTATGGGGATGCAATTGTAGTGTTTCACCCTTTCTTCACATCTGATCATGGCCCTGTTGTTTTAAGTATACCAAACACTTTGTTGTAAAACCATAAATCTTTTAGATTCCCCAATTATATTTCTGACAAGATAGAATTCATGGAGGTGGTTAGTAAAGAATGGGAGTACAATGTGGAAGTCTATTAGATGTTCAAGCTAGTCAAAAAGCTGAAAAATATGAAGAAACACTTAAATAAGATTGCATGGAGAAATGGGAATTTGTTTGAGAATGTCAAGAGGTTAAAAGAAGAGTTGAAAATAGCTCAAATGAATGTTGAGCCAGATCCACATAATAAGGAATTTAAGAGCAAGTTGTCAAAAACTCTACAAGAGTATAATGAGGCCTCAACTGATGAAGAGAAACCATTAGCTCAACAAGCTAAAATTCAATGGCTTAGTGAAGGGGACAAGAATACTAAGTTTTTTCACAATGTTATTAAAAGCAAGAAGCATTATAATAGATTTAGAAGGGTATGTGATGAACAAGGTAACTGGTTTGAAGGATATAGCATTAATGAGTAGTTTGTGAATCATTTTGAGAAGTTTTGGGTAGTAATGGTGTTACTGGGGTTATTAATGATCCTGATAAGCTGTTTGTTAATAAGCTAGATCAGTTGGATTCTAAGTGTATGATTAGAGAAGTGACCAATAAAGAGATTAAAGATGTTATTTTTGGAATGGATGATGGGAAAGCACTAGGATCAGATGGCTACACTGCTACTTTTTTCAAGAAAATTTGGAGTACTGTTGGTCATGATGTATGTGAAGTAGTGAGAGAGTTTTTTCAATCTAACAAGCTGTTAAAGGAAGTTAACTCAACTCTTATAACACTTGTTCCTAAAATCCATCAACCAAACAAGGTTTCAGACTATAGACCTATTGCTTGTTGCAACATTGTCTATAAATGTATTAGTAAAAATTATTACAAACAGAATTAAGGGGTGTTTGGATAAGCTGGTGAATATAAATCAGAGTGCTTTTGTATCAGGTAGATTGATCCAAGACAATTTTCTTATTACTCTGGAGTTGCTAAAAGGGTATGGTAGAAAGAATGGTCCTCTTAGATGTGCTCTTAAAATTGATATTGCCAAAGCTTATAACACTGTTAATTGGGGATTTCTAAAGCAAATTCTGATTCACTTTGGTTTTCACAAGAAGATGATTGGTTGGATAATGACTTGTGTTACTGGTGCAACATTTTCAATATGTATCAATGGAGGCATATGTGGATATTTTAGAGGTGGAAGGGGGCTTAGACAAGCAGACCCCATGTCTCCCTATCTATTTACATTGATCATGGAAGTTCTTTCTCTAGTTGTGCAGAGGAGAGTGGAAAAGAGTCATCAATTTAAATATCATTGGGGATGCAAGGAATTGAAATTAACACAGTTGTGTTTTGCTGATGATCTGTTGATGCTGTGTAATGGAGATTCCAAGTCTGTGAAAGTGAATTAAGATGGTTTGAGGGAGTTCAGTGAAATCTCAGGTTTGATCCCTAATATGAATAAGAGTACTATATTCTTTGGGTGTGTAAAGACTGCTGAAAGACAAAAGGTTATGGAGATTTTGCCTTTTGCAGTTGGTGAATTACCTATGAAGTATCTAGGAGTGTCTTTGATAACTAAAAACTTTGGTATAAGTGAATGTAATCAGTTGGTGTTGAAAGTGAAAGCAAGAGTTAATGATTGGAAAAATAAAGCTTTATCCTATGTAGGTAGATTGCAGCTCATTTCAGCAGTCCTTGCTTCTATGCATATCTACTAGGCTTCAGTTTTTCTAATCCCTAAGACTACAATAAAGGAAATTGATAAGGTGTTGAAAGGTTTTTTATGGAGTCAAGGTACTTTGAAGAAAGGAGCTGCAAAGGTTGTTTGAAAGTGATTTTTTCTCCTAAAAGTCAATGAGGATTGGGTCTGAAAAAGCTTGGGCCCTGGAATGAAGCTTTGTTATGTAAACATTTGTGGAACATTGTTACTCAAAAAGATAGCTTATGGATTAAATGGGTAAATTTAGTTAAGCTAAAAGGGAATAATATATAGGAGATCAATGTGGATGATTCTGATAGTGGAACTTGGAAGGCTATAATGCATTTAAGAGATAAGATCAAGAAAAGTGTTTGGTATGAAATTGGTGATGGGAAGAAAATTAATGTTTGGCATGATAGATGGCATGTTAGTGGCCCTTTGGACGAGTTAATTTCTTTTAAGGAAAGATAGAAGCATGGTTTAAAGAACAAATGACAGTAGAGGAAGTTGTGGTTAATAATGATTGGGTCTGGCCTGAGAGCTTGAGACAGAAACATAGCAGACTTGGTAGTATAGAGGTCCTCTAATTTGACTAATGGTAAAGAAGATTATGTTTTATGGATAGGTGCAAATGGTAAAAAAAGGAAGTTTTCTTTAAGGAGTGCTTGGGAGATTTTTAATGAAGGCAGTGTTGAAGTGAATTGGTATAAGGTTGTTTGGTTTTCCCAATGGAATCCCATACATGCTTTTATCTTGTGACTTTCTCTTCATGGAAGACTAGTTACTCAAGATAGGATTATGAGATGGAACAAACAAGCTACTCTCATGTTTCCTCTATGTTAAACTGTAAATGATTCACACATTCATTTATTCTTCAACTATCCTTTCTATAAAGATTTTTAAAATGAAGTAAAAGTCAATGCTAAGATAGTGTATGGAGGTATGGATTGGAGAAATTTTGTGGTAGAAATTGCAAATGACAGATGCAAGAATACAATTTATGATGTGTTACACAGATTAGTTCTTGCTACTACTCTGTATTTTATCTGGTTTGAAAGGAATGTGAGACTATTCAAGCAAAGTCAAAGTAGCAAGCAATGTCTTATAAAGGGTATTATTGAAAGTTTAAAGCTACAACTTCTAAGCCTAAAAGTGAAGAAGTCTGTAGCATTTACTCAAGTCTGTAATGAATGGGGAATACAGTTGAACACCATTTAAAAAAGAGGTTCTACTGAATAAAGGAGTGTTTGGTTGGCAATCATTCTATCAATTGGTTTGTGCTCTAGGCTGTTTGGCATTACAACTGCAGTTTTATTTGTAGACCATAACAATGGATTATCCTTATGCTTGGAGTTCCCTTGGTGTGACTATACTCACATGATCCTATTTCTTGTTCCAGCTTGGCCTTGGGAGGAAGCTGATTAGTTCTGTGGCTAAGTGAGAGGTCTAATTTAAAGGAATGTACCATAATAAAGGATAATTCATTGTGAAGGGTATATGGTCTGGGTGGGCAGTGTATGATGGGTGGAATAGAGAGGTATGTAAGATGAACCTTCTTGGTCCACCCAATACAATACCATAAGAGGTAATGGTTGGTCATCTTTCAGGGTGTGTGTTCCCAATTAGTTGAAGCCATTGTCATAGATGGAAATGTAAGCTGATTGGTATAGCCCTGTCTGGATGGGTTAAGGGTTCCTAGTGAAGCCACACATTTAGTTTGTTTTGATCATTGTGGGAGTGGAATAATGGTCTTGATGGACAAATGATGTGGAAATGTAGCTAGATGGTTAAGGTGCATATTAAGGTGAATTTTCTTTAGTTTCCAATAAGGGTTGGATGATCTGTTGTGATTTTTGAAATGCAGTCTTGGTCTGCTGAGTTTTAGGAGTTGTTGTTGTATCTGATATATGTTCACTTATTATCACATATTGGTTAGTAGTTAGTTTTGTTGTTTGGTTCTGTTTGAGCCTGTTCAAACATAGTTGTTTATGATGTATGTTGTTTGAGAAGTTAATATAAAAGTTCACCTTTGCACCCAAAAAAATTAAGGTTTCAAGATCGGGATCCTACCCAAGATAATTTTCGTGTTTGCAAGATTAAGGTCATAAAATCGAATCGGGATTTTAAGATACTATTATAATGTCATTTACATAATAGTCTTTCTAATATTATACAATTCTACAAGTTGTTATATATCATAAACACAAATTTATATCAATGTTTCATTGATAAGTTATATCTTAAATTATGATTATGGAATGTTTAAGAAGATTAACATGTTGTTTAAATTTTATAAAACATAATCCATAAAATCTTATCGGAGTAAATCTTATGTTGTGATTCAAGAAAAGTAAAGACAGATCGGAGTAAATCTTAAGATCCTATGATTAAGATCGGGATCCTATAAAATCTTAAGCTGGAAAAAATCCTATATAAAATCAAGATATTTTTTGCTTTGTAGTATCTTTAAGATTAGCAGCGAGATCTTAACAAACACGATGCAAATAGGAACCTTACCAAGTGATGTTCAATAATATCTCTTCTGCGATTCGTACTGTTACGCCCTCTTTCAAGGTGGATGAACGTTTGATTTGGATTGAGATAAGCGGTCTCCCTCTTTGTGCCTGGGGTTCCAACGCCTTTAAGAAGGTTGCGTGCTTATTTGGGAAATTCATGTTTTTTGAGGTAGAACAATCTACATCCATGAGTACAGGTAGAGTTTGCATCTCTACCAAATCACATCAGCCCGTTTCAGAAAAGGTGATGGTGGAAGTTCATGGGAAATTTTTGAAATAATAGTGCATGAAATAGGTGTGGAAAACTAGAAGGGGGTTGAATAGTTTTACCAATTAAAACTTCATTTTAAAATATTTGGATCGACTTATGTCAATTTATTTAGATGTGTATGTTGGACGTTGATAGATAGATATATAAAAGTGTAATGAAAGATAAAGAGTAAGAAGCACATAACCACGACACGAGTATTTATAGTGGTTCGGCTACAAGGACACCTTCCTTGCCTTACTCCACTCCTTGAGTCACCTACTCGAGTCTTGACTAATCACTACGACACCAACTCCTTATGGTCGAGAAGCCTTCACAACGTCGCCTACTCTTTTGGGATTCAGGCTAACCAGGTTCTTTCAAAAGGTGAACCACACCTACCACAACGTTGCCTACCCTTTATCTGGTACTAGGCTAAGTACCGAGTTCCATTACAATAGAGGAACTACTACCCAACACTACACAACACCTAATCCCAAAGGAGACCTGTTGGAATCACTCCTAAACCTTATTCAAGTGTTAGTTACTCATATGTAATAGTTAGCTTATTATGGCCTTTATGTTTGTTATTAGCCTTAAGCTTATGTAGAAGGCCCATGAGCTTAGGCCCAAGCCCATAGGTGAAAGGGAAGGAGTAGGAGTGTTGCCCTAGCTCCTTTCCTATAAATACCTTATGTAAACCTTCATTTGAAGGTTGGTTGTCCAAGTTTTCTTTTCACATACACTCTACGCATAACCGGTCTTACTTATATCGTGTGTGTGTGTTTGATTTCTTGTTCAATCGTCTCTCTATCTTTCTTATAAGCTTGTGTGGTAAACCTTGTGACCTAACAGTGGTATCAATCGCCAAATAGTTGGGTGAACAAGTTTGTTTTTGAAGGTTTGTTTTCTTGGTCTTACGCGTAAAAGTAGGTGACACTTTGGTTTGCTTAAAACTTGTTTTACACTTTTGAATCCAAGATTCTTGTACTTTCAACGTTTTAAGGTGTTAAAATACTTGTTTTGGCAAAAAGTTTCAAACTTTATGCGTGGATCATTGTTTTTGAGCTAGTTTTTATTCGGTGAGTATTGTTCTCTGCGTATTTGTTTTAAGAGTTTTGGTTCATCAAGTTTCACACTTTTGTGTCTTTTGGTGTTATTGAAGCTATTTCATCACACAAAAACTGGTTTAGAAACATTTTTGAGCAATATCAATTTACGAGTAATCTGGCGTAGTAAAACCCTAAAACTACGCGTAAGTATCTCCTTGGTTTGATCTTCATTTTAGTGGTTTATTCCGTGTTTTCTTACTTGGATAAGTCTGAAAATACGTCGACATTGGATATCTTTTGCCTTTGTGAAGTGTAAAAGATCATTTGGATAAAACCCTAAAATTACGCATAAGCATAAGCTTAGGCGTAGAAATCCTACGCATAAGATTTTTCTTACGCCTAAGCATAGTCTTACGCCTAAGATAATCCTACCTAACTTTCTAACCTAACTTTTGTCTACGCATAACTTTAGCGTCTTTTCCATACTTACGTAAGCTAAATTCTACTGGCGTAACTCTAATTGTTACGCGTAACTTTGGTGTTTTTACGCATAAGTGCTACTTGGCTATTGTGATTTCTACGCCTAAGGATACTTCATCAACAAAGGTTCATTCGACTACAAAGATCCATTTTTACCAACACAAGTTTATCAACATGTCACAACCACCATACTCTAACTATTTCCCTTACACTTATCCTCATCCTCAGCGTCAACAACAACTAACTCCACAACATCAACAATGGAATCAACAACAAGCAATTTATCAACAACAATTTAACCAACAACATACTCCACAACTTCTGCAAATCCACAACCTCAAATGGTTCAACCACCACCAAGTCTTCAAGCTCAACCGTACACAAATGACTTTAATCAACATCCATCAAGGATCACTATGGGGAACCCACTTGGTTTGCAAAGATGTTTGAAAGCTTTAAGCGACCAACAATCAATTCATGAGGCTGGATCACTTGATAGACCTCCAATGCTCACTCAGGAAACTACGATCAATGGGTGATAAGGTTCTTTAGGTTTTGTGATCTAAAGAAGCCACATGGAAAGTTCTTAAAGAAGGTTATCTTGGAAGTTCCATTTGAGATGCCTCTTGTCATTGTACCGGAGATCCAAATGCCATTCCACCAAGAGATGAACAAGCGAACATTGCTACTGTTGCAGACTTGAATCCTCAAGAACTTCTACACTATGAAGCAAATGAGCTTGCAATGGAATATATCCTCCTAGGATTACCAAACCTAATTCTTAGTAGTGTTGATGCTCAAAAGACTGCAAAGAAAATGTGGGATCATATTCGTCTTCTTATGGAAGGATCACGTACTCAATCGGGAAGATTTGGAATCCAAAATTTACTTGGCTTATGAACACTTCATGATTGAACATGGAGAGACACTAGAGTCCTATCATCATCGATTTTGAGACATCATCAATGATTTGGATAAACACAACATCATCATGCCAAGAATTGCGGTGAATACTAAGTTCTTGAGTAGTCTTGGTCTGAATGGGAGAAGTATGTCATTTTTCTCCGTCAAGCGAAAAACATGCATCAATCTACATATGGATTGTTGTACGATTACTTGAAGCCTCATGAAAAGGAAGTTGATAGGGAAAGGATTCTCCGTGCTCAAATTGCTCCACCGACACATCCGGAAAATCAACAACTTGCCTTATATGCTCAAAGCAGTTATTCTCCTCAACCAGCAACTCAACCAGCTGCTACAATCACACCACATGATCCTTCACAACCTCCATCTCAACAAACTCAATTGGTTCCATACAACAACAACAATGCTCAAGTTGAAGCTAATGAGGAATCGATCCGTTCGAAACTTGCAACAAGGATTTGCTATGATTGCTAATGCCTTTAGCCGTTATACCAACAAATCCAACAACCGTATTCGTTCCTCATTTAATACAAGGAATCAAGCATTGTGAACAATGGGCGAGTTGAAGTTGAGAATCGTGGTTATGGTCGTCGGATGGGGTGGTCAAGGGTTTAATCGTGGGTAGGAATAACAATCGAGCTCGAGTGGTGGAACAGGAAATGCTCGAATGGGTTGAATGGTCTTCGATGCTACAAGCGCAATGAGAAGGGACACTGGCTAATGCATGCCCAAAGCCAAGGACTAGAGGCGTGCTTATTTCAAAGAGGCTCTTCTTTTGGCTCTTAAGGATGAAGCTGGTGGATCTCTCACGGACAAAACGAGTTTTATGGCAAATCTGACTTCGGATGATGATATGGAGGACTTGCAGGCCAATGCGGTTGTTATGTTGATGGCTAATATGCATGAGTTACACATGAGTGACACAGGCCCGGTGTATGACGATGGCTTGTCTCGGTACCGAACAAACCATATTTATCTCGATCTCTATCTCCGCCAACATGAATCCGGCAAGGCTCGGAATGTTCAAAATGAGTATCCACATCTCATTCCGGCGATTTTCAACTAGACCCGTAGTTATATTTGGCGATCAAGATGACCAACGGTTTCCTTGATAATCAAATTGACTCGTGGTTATACTTGAGGATCTCGTAATGATCATGTTGAGACTCACGTTGAACACGCCGAACTTTTGCCTCATCCCGATTTTGCTCGTTTAATACAAGACCAACAAACCATAGTGGAAAAATGTCATGCCATTAATCGGGACTTGAAATGCAAAAATGCATTGTTAACCAAGGATTTTGAATGTTTACAAAAGCAACTTAACTTTTTCAAAACTCAAGAAAAGCGTGAAAGCGGTTTTGAAGCGCCTTTGCCAAATCTTATCAAAGCGAAAAATATTTAGAAAGCAGATCGTGATCTAGCAGCTCAAAGAATGCTTTGTTATGCGAAATAGAACAAGCTGAAACATGAACATAAAAAGCAAATTAACGCTCTCACCTTGGAAAATCAAAAGCTAAGGTCCTGAGTTGTTAACTTGTCAAAAACAGTTCTCTGCATACAAAAAGCATTCAACGAAGCGAATAGATGATCATCTTGAAGAAATCATCGGCTTGCAAAACAAACTTAAAGAGTTTAAAACTGTTGTTTACAAACATGGCGAGTCGGTCACGACCATTGAAAAGTTTACTTTAAAACCAAATCCAAATGGATATGGACGAATCTTGCGATTACAAACCTAAGCTTTCAACCAAAGCATTCAAACCAAATCACGAAGTTTCGGTCGCGAGAATATAAAGTTGATAATTACATTTATGAGTGTTGTTGAATATCATCGTCAAGAGGAATTAGATCACGAGAAGGCGAGAGTCGATCAAAATTAAAAAAGTTGTTTACAACAAACCTTTTAACTATTCAAAAGCGGTCACTTTCGTCACACCAGCGGATTCTTCTAACACACCAAGGGTTATCATCAAAACACCCGAGTCTTCTAATGTTAATCCCCAACCAGATTATGCACAAATTTATGGTCCTTTACCTTCCATCTGTGAAGTAAATTCAAAACACGAAAATCGAAAAATTCTTAGATATTTTGACATTTTCATGGCTGACCTCAAAATTTTACAACATGAGATAGAATATCGTTATGAAATCAAAATTGATCATTTTCAATAAGCCTCTGGCGAGAACAAAGAGACATTTTTTAGAAAAATCTTTTACCTAATGTTAAAAATTTGAAAAATTGTGCATTAGCTTGGGAAAAGGATTTTCATAAGGAACTTGGATTGATGAAGGTCGTTTTAGAAAGCGAAACATCTATTTCTAATACTAAGCGTAAAAAGAAACTGTTGAGAAAAGATGTTGATCGACTCTTGGAAGATGTCATCTGTTCTGATGTCCATAATGTTGTGCTATTGAATTCTTTGTCATATGCATTTGATTATATCTCTGTACGTCTTGTTGATTACGTGGTAAATGTTGAGAACACTAATAATGTGCTTGGTCGAGTCCTTAAAAGTTGAAAACAAGCGATTGTCAACGAACTTTCAAATGCAATACGTCGTCTTAATTGGTGTCAAAAAGATATTCACGATCAACAACTTGCTTTTCAACACAAAATCGCCAGTTGCATGCAAAATCTTCTGATCCTAAAATTGAGCAACTGGATGATCAAAGCGTGTCTTTTAAGTGTCAAATCTCAAAATATGAACAAGAACTTGTAAAAGTTAAAAGGAATATGGTGTCATATTTGATTTACTCAAAAGACTCGTGATGAAGCATCAAATGAACTTGATCATTATCTTGCACACATTAAAGAAGTTATGCATTTTCTTTGGAAATGTTGATTCGAAAATCAAGATCGATTCACACTATCTTCAAGTTAAGAGAAATGTTAGGAAAGTATGAACAACTTCCGCCAACAATCATTAAGAGATTAGCCCGGTAACACTTAGTACTCATGAACCTAGAATCCCTCTTGCCAAATCACAAGTTGCTAGCGTGCCTCCTTCTCTTGAAAGCAGAATAGTTGCATCTTTTCCAAATGTCCGCACTTCACAGCCTAGAAGCACTAAATCGAAGAATAGGAAGTTGCGACCTAAGAAAAGATCAATCAGGAATGCTAAAGTAGAAGAACACCCTAGGACTATGAATAAGACTCACGTTGCCTCCACTATAGATATTGCGTTCGGCAAATGTAATAGAAATAGTGATGTAACGAATGCTAAACCGTTAAGTACTTTTGATATTGATCGATGCACCTTGTGTTATTTGTGGTAAAAGTATGAATTCTGATTGTCATGATAAATGTGTTGCTAAAGCTATCATCTCGTTTAAGGAATCCTAAGAACCGGAATACCTCTAGGCCCACTAATCTTTCTAAGTCTTTGCTTGGTAGACCGCCATCTTTAGATTCTAAGAAACGCATTGCTGTCCCTGTAGCTCCCGTGTCACCTCCTAGGAATGTAGTACCACCTAGTGCATTCACTAAGACTAAAGCAAATACTAGTTGGAGATGGGAGAAATGGATATATAACACACTAGGATTTAAGTGGATACCTAAAGCTATTGATGTTTGTATATCTACTATAAGCGCTTCTGGAACCCTCTAACATTTCGGGTTCCAAATCTACTTCTATTCCATCATTGCGATGCATTATGTAATGCACGGTGTCTGGATCATTCTGGATTGTTGATAGCGGATGTTCCCGACACATGACGAGCAATCTTAAAGCTGTTATCAAACTTTATTGCAAAGTTCATTGGCCTTTGTCGAGGTTCGGGAATGATCACTTCGCGGCTATCATGGGCTACGGAGACTATGTCAATGGGAACATCGAAATTAGCGGGGTTTACTATGTGGAAGGCCTCGGTCATAATCTGTTTTCGTAGGTCGGTTTGTGATGGAGATTTGGAGGTTGCTTTCGGGAGAAAACTTGTTTCATTAAGTGATCTACAAGGAAATGACCTTATATGCGGATCGCGTAATTCTAGTCTCTACACTATCTCTATGAAAGACATGGTTGCTTCATCTCCCATTTGTTTACTTTCAAAGGCAACATCAACAAAATCCCGGCTATGGCACCGTCGTCTCTCACATCTAAACTTTCAAACCATCACCAACCTTGCTCGACACAAACTAGTTGAAGGACTCCCACGGTTTCGGTATTCTAAAGATCACCTTTGCTCGGCTTGTGAACAAGGCAAAAGCACTCGTGCTCATTTTCCTTCAAAGGTGGAACACAACTCTCGGCATGTGCTTCATCTTCTTCACATGGATTTGTGTGGCCCGATGCGCGTGCAAGCGATCAATGGCAGCGCTACATCTTAGTAATTGTTGATGACTATTCACGCTGGACTTGGGTCTACTTTCTTTGAAAGCAAAGATCAAGCTCCACAGATGATCATCACCTTTCTCACGAAAATACAAGTTCACTCGAAACACGTTAGACTAATCGAGCAGATAGAGGCTGAATTTGTTAATCAAACTCTTCGTGAATTCTATGAGAAAGGGGAATTCACATCAAACATCTATTGCGTACACGGAACAAAGCGGAGTTGTCGAAAGCGAAACCGAGCGTTAGTGGAAGGCGCAAGAACAATGTTAATCAATGCTAAACTTCAGATTACTTATGGGCGAAGTATCTCTGCATGCTATACTCAAAACCGTTCTATGATTACAAAGCATACAACAAAACACCTTTCGAGCTCGTCCATATGAGAAAACCGAATCTAAAACACTTTCATGTATTTGGATCTCTTTGCTATCCGAATAATGATCGTGATGACTTTGGAAAGCTAAAAGCCAAAGCTGACATTGGAGTCTTTATGGGATCTTGTGATAATTCAAAAGGTTTCGAATCACGGAATCGTCGTACAAAGCGAGTGATGGAAGCGATTCATGCTCATTTTGATGAACTTACGGAAATGGCTTATGAGTATACTGACTTGGAACCGGACACAACCGCTTAAACTTCCCCAAACCCCATCATCGGTGAACAAAGCCCCGGACTTACTCGTCAACAAATGGAAAGGTTATTTGCTCCTTTGGTGGCGATATTGATGAGCGTGCTCGGTGTATCCATTTGTTTCGTTGCTCAACGATAATACTCTTATACGATACACTGCTACAACAACTCGTTGAGATGCACCTACACCGTTGACTCCACACACAGTTGAACAAACGCTTCCAACAATGATGAAGGCGATGATATTCGAATGAAGTACCCCACCTGCAGATTTTGATCCAAATGCGTTCTTCAACCCGTTTGCTAATGAGGCTGCTGCACGGATGTCGCGGAATCTTCAACAAACCATTTGAATCCTCGAAATCGCACAATGTATACCAACATCAACCCTCCACACATAGATGGACGAAAGACCATCCTCTAGAAAACATTATTGGCAACCCGAATCAACCAGTCGTTACGAGACAACGTCTTCACACGACGGTGAACATTGCATTTATGCACTCACTGTCTGCCAATCTGAACCTAAAAACATCAAAGGCGCAATGACAAAAGACAACTGGATTGAATCCATGCAAGAAGAACTCAACCAATTCAAGCGTCTTGAAGTATGGGAACTGGTTGAAAGACCAACAGGAGTCTCGTCATTGGTCTCAAATGGATTTGGAAAAACAAATTGGATTGAAGGAAATGTTATCCGAAATAAGTCACGTCTGGTGGCTAAGGGTTATCGTCGGGAAGAGGGAATAGACTTTGAAGAATCTTTTGCTTCGGTTGCTCGTCTTGAGGCTGTTCGGATATTTCTAGCGTTTGCGGCTCATATGAATATGACGGTCTGTTAGATGGATGTCAAAACTGCGTTTCTCAATGGACAACTTAAAGCGGTTTATGTCGACCAACGGATGGATTCGTTGATCACGAGTTTCGAATCCGTCTACAAACCGAACAAAGCTCTGTATGGTCTCAAACAAGCTCCTCGGGCATGGTGCGATAAGCTATCATCCTTCCTCATTGCTAATAATTTCACCAAAGGGTTGGTTGACCCAACTCTTTTTATACAATATCACGGGGCACATATCTTAATTGTTCAAATTTCGTGGATGACATCATTTTTGGGTCTACACATAAAAGTTTTCAATCGCTTTTGCAAAACTAATGAAGAAAAATTTTGAAATGTCCATGATGGGTGAACTCACGTTCTTTCTAGGACTACAAGTTCATCAATCACCCGTGGTATTTTCTTGAGTCAGTCCAAATATGCCCTTGAATTGTTAAACAAATTTGGAATGAAAACCCATGACACCTATGCCACACCAATGGCTCATACCAAGAAGCTAGGCGATTTACATGGGAAATGGTGGACCCTACAAAATACCGTAGTATTATTGGGTCTCTCATGTATCTAACAGTGACTAGCGAGACGATATTGTCTTTGCCGTTTATCTATGCTCCCGTTATCAGTCGCGACCAACTGAAACCCACCTCTCCGAGGCTAAAAGAATCCTCCGATACATAAAGGGAACCATTAACTTGGGGATCCGGTATCCGAAGGATTCTGGTTTTGAACTAATCGCTTTTGATGATGACCACGCGGGATGCTTAGACTCACGGAAAAGCACTTCAGGAGCTTTACAATTTCTTGGTGATAAATTGGTGTCATGGCAATCAAAGAAGCGAGATTGTACATCATTGTCATCAACGAAGCGAGAATATGTAGCCATGTCGCGTGTTGTGCTCAAGTCATCTGGATGAGAACACAACTCAAAGACTATGGTTACGTATTTGACGAATCTCGATGTCTGCGACAATCAGTGCCATTGCGATCTCGTGCAACTCAATTCAGCACTCAAAATCAAAGCACATCGATCTTCGATATCATTTCATCAAGGATCACGTGGAGCAGTCTTGTTGAATTATATTTTGTGGAGTGAGAATACCAATTGGCGAGATCTTCTCACCAAAGCCTTGCCTCCCGCTAGGTTTAATGAGTTGGTCCAACGGATTGGTATGAGGTGTTTGACTCAAGAGGAATTGGATGACCTCCTAAAAGCATCTTAAAAACACATCAAACACCAAAATCTCTTTTGTAAATATTTTTCAAAAACAAAATACAAAAGTATAAAAACGATAAAACAACAAAAATATTCTTCTATCTATTTTCTTTCAACATTGCAAGTACATTTCTTCCGTCAACACTATAATCTTTCAAAATTCAGCATTTTTTCGATCTAGTGTTGAGGGGAGAAAAATTAATATAACCGTTTCAAATCATCCGTGTACTTGCATGTTATCATATTCCGGTTGTTTCTTTTATCAATGGTGGTAAATTTTACGGTTAAATGACACTCCTCGGACTAAAATTTATAACCTTTCATCATTTATTAAGTTGAGGGGAGTGTGTCAAAGTTTCTTTCTTAAAATCTTTGTTTGGTAACCAAAATGGAAGTTAAATGGCTTTGTATGAAAAAGGAAAAGGTGGAGGGACCAAAACTGTCAAAATGTTAAAGTTATTTTAATAAAACACCTCCCACCTACTTTTTACTTCACATTTAATACACACAACCTAACCATCCTACGACTAAGATTTAATCAAGAAATCCGTGTGTTTGATCATCACTTTGTAAGTTGTTTTGTGATTAAAACATGTTTTTAAGATAAGGTTTTAATTTCATGTAAATCCAACGGCTAAAAGGTGTTTTTAAGTGATTATGTGTTCTCGCATAAGCGTATGAACACACAATCATTGTGTGTGTGTTTTTGGTTAAATGGATAGTGTCAAAACGTTTCAAATACATCAAAGATATCATTTTAACCATCAAAACCACCCGAAACATGTATTAATGATTAGGGTTTATGAGTCGATTTGGGTTTTCCAAATGTGAAGTGTTTTGGTCTAAAAGATTGTTGGGTTATGGTCATATGTTGTTGAATTGATGATTTCCATGGTTGTTAACCACCCTGAAACACTAATTGTTTAACAATTTGGAATTAGGGTTTAATGTTCATGACTTTGGGTAATTTTGATTCTCAACGAATTAGATGTTAATACTTGGCCTAAAGACTCTAAAAACACTCTAGACCTACGAAATTAATATGGTGCAAATCCTATTGTTAAAAATCATACGCGTAATTCTTAAACCCTTAGGGTTTTGACCTCTGCGTATGACTTTCTCGCATAACTATTAACGAATGATTCATGCCATGATTTGTTGTTAAAATGAATTTTGTGTTAATATTGATGATTTGATGAATTTATTTCAGGCTTTGCTACGCTTAATATTCAGAATCAAGGTCATTTGAATCTCACGATAAGGATTACCCTACGCGTAGTCAAGTTACGCGTAAGAATAATCCTACGCATAACTATTACGCGTAAGGTTCTACAATGGGACTACTGGCGTATCACGTGAAGGATATGCGTAAGCGATGACCTCTACGCATAAGGTCTACTCTTACGAGTAAGCCTTACGCGTAAGGTATAAATACGCCTGGCGTAAGCTCTCGCATAAGGTCCCCTTTTCCTACTCGTAACATTTCTTACGCGTAAGTTAGGATCCTACGCGTAAGCTTTGCCTCTGCGTATGCAACTCATTTCGCTTAACTTTGCCAATTCTACGCCTATGCCTTGATTGACCTTCATTATGAATTGTTACGTGTACAAACTTGTTAATAAACTAATCATAACGTCACGAATCCAATAATGTCACTAATAAACTTAATCGTTTGATATGTTGTGAACAATAAGTGATAACATAAACTTTAAAACTTAAAGTTAACTAACTCACGAAACATTTCACGACGTCATTGGACTATTTGACAAACAAGTGACTTAGGACTCGTAACAATCATTGACACTGTACATTCAATAGTTAGACAATAAGACCTTACGATGTCTTTCGATATGTTGGTTCTTTTGGCTAATGTTATTTGAGATCCGCGACATGGTGAACAAATGAATGTGGATGCATCAGAAGTTCTTACAACTGCTGATATCTTTCCAGAGGGTTATCCAGAAAGATTGGAAAGAACAACCTTAGGGTTGACTTTGACACCCTCACATGCTCAAAATCTTCTTGTCTCATTGCGTGGATATTCTCGGGAATCATCCCTACGAACATGCTCTCACACTCGCCCGCAGTTCGAGGTCTACATTCAACAATTACGGGATTCTATGCAGAGGATCACGGTCAAAGTGCGATGAATGTGACACTTAATCACAAACAAGTCACTATCACTCCTACTGACTTACGGGTTGTTCTCATCATTCCTGACATCGCTCCAACCGACTTCTTTGCTACCCCTCTGAAGAGACAGTTCGAAATTCTTGATAGATATTGGTTATGATGAAGCTTGAGGAATCATTACTAAGCACTCTCACGTGGAGCTGAAGAATATTCCTCAACCATGGAGAACACTCTACATGATCTTCACCAAATCGGTCTCACGGTGCGTGGCGGTGGCTATGAGCATCCCAAGCTCATGGAACTGCAAATTTTACGTCGTTGATCAACAAGAAGGACATTGAAATCGAAGCAGCGATATGGGAGGACATGATGGTATTTCACAAGAAGCTTGGCTCCAAGATTCCCTATGTCGGATACACCAAACTGTTGATCCAGAGAGCACTTGGACTTCATCCTGATATCCCCATGAGGCTCAATGACCCTGATAATCACGACATATTGGTGAACCCATACTATCGTCGGAATCAAAGAATCGTCAACAAAGAAACAAGTGCGGTATTACGGATCACCTTCTAACTACCGAAATCAAAAAGCTTGAAACATACAAAAGGTATCGGTTAGCTGTAAAAGAAGGCAAAGTTGGTCATCTTGATGAAAAATCTTACGGTACACCTACCGGAGGACCGGAAGAAGCGATCTTGGAAGTGTTACAAGTCTGAGATATTTATAGGAAGCTTCCCAAAGGAATCCTCCTCGTAAAGGATTGTTCCGTAAAGGAAGCTGAACCTATTCCCACACGAACCGCAAAAGCTTGTGGGCGAAAGCTCGAAGATGCGACACTGGATGAAGAGATTACCTACTCTGAAGCGCAAGGATGACAATCCCGTACTAAAACCTCCAAGTCCACCGGTGACAAAGGAAAGGAAAGACTCGTACTTGTACCTATGATGAAAGCTTCGGATGAAGAAGAAGAGCAATTGGATATATCATACGGGAAGAAGTTTCAAATTCGTTAGACACCTTCAAAAGCTAAAGAATTTGCTAAAGACCAAATGGGTGGTCCCGGAGGATCAAGTGGTCCTGCCCACTCTGAACCATCTCCTGATGCGGTTAATCAACCCGATAAGGGGGCTGGTGCCACCACTCTTGTGCAACAACAAAAGCTTGTGGAGGATACTATTGATTATGAGTTTGAGGAACGGGCGAGAAGTCGAAAAAGATAAAGATGTTGATTATGATACGTTTCTTCTAGATAGTCCCGCACGATCAAAGGAAGAAACCTCTGAACCTCGAAGGATCGAGTCTCCTCATATCTCTTCATCATCAGATTCGTCTTCTCACTCCTCGCCACCACCATCAAAAAAGTCAACCAAATCATCATCCAAATCCATGAAGAAACCATCTAAATCTTGGATTTCTCAAGCTCGTGAACGGATTACCAAAGCGTCAAACAAGTCGAGGAAAAGCGTGCTCAACAAAAGTGAATTTCTTTTCGATCACATCTGACATATGTATGCGAGCATGAAAAGATGAAAGGAGAAAGGAAGGTTGTTCAGGAATTCATGAAAAATCACCGTCAAGAGGCTGAGAAGAAATGATCGAAGGCTACACGAAAAAGTACCTTCTGTAGTACGTTCCTAAAGTCACAAAGGAGTTGTTCACCAAACAACTTTATCCAAATCTTATGCAGGTCGCCAAGCAAACTATTCGATCAACGCCCTTAACCGTCACAATCAATCCAACCGATCCGGTAGTTTCTCGGATAATGAATTGGTGGCCAAGCTTGTCACACAAATGTCACGCACGATCGGGACATTTACTTCGATGAAGGAAAGTTGTTTCAAGCATTCTTTGGACTACCAACTTCAAGAAGCTTGTAGATTGTTGAAAAGTCTAAGCGTCCTAGAGGCGATGAAGACAAGGATAAGGATAAAGACTGCACCTAAGCGTCGGAAGCGATCGGTGAATCTTCTTTGATGCAACCTCCTCCTAGCGGCCTCCGTTCAACAAAAATCTCCTCCTCGTTCTTCTACTAAAAACCTCGGGGCGATTCGAGTTACCACCCACTTCGAGAAAACCGATGATCACTTTGAGTATACGGGTGGTGGCGATGAAGAGGTCCTTGAGCCCCTACAACAACCCACCTCTCCCAAACAAGTTCAGAAACCGGAATCATCATCTAGGCCTTGAAAAGAAGAAGAAGAAGGCGCCTCGGTGGCGTCGTATCATGGCTAGATGACGATAAAACAGAGGAATTTGAATGGTTTGCTAATCTTGTTAACAACACTCCCTACCATGAAGAAGGTCAGAATTTGGTAGGCGGTTCTACATTGGAGCATGCAAAAATTCTGCAAGAAAAGTTCCATGTGAAGAAAATGGCGAAATCGAGTTGAAAGCGAATCAAGAATGAAGCGTTTCAACTTCTAAAAGACAGACTCGAAAGTGCCCTCGAGGTCGAATATCACCTTGAAAACATTGCTCGAGCTATGTCTAACAACATGGATTGGCTCAACCCCGAAGCAAACATTGACTTCACACAAAGGGACAACCCTCCATACTACACCGATTGGACCAAACCTCTACTAACACTTGGCCAACCAATGTGAACCAAGGATTCCTTTCAGATATTTCTTCAACAAAGACTTGGATTTTCTTCTACATGGTGGCGATGATTCAAGAAAATATGCTACATCATTGACACTTCCATTCAGTTGTCTACTCAAGCATAGCCATTGAGGAACGTGCCAATCACTTGTTCTCCAACACAGTGGAAGCATACAACCGAGATGCAATGTATGGGATTCATCAAGCGGCGAGCGCCGACGAATCTACTACAAATTGTCAGGTTGAAGTCTCAACATCTTGTGTATAGTTCTAAGGATATCGTTGCCATCATACACGTTGACCTTTCGTCTAAGTGGGACTACACATTCCTAAAGAAGATCGTAGTCAAGCGACAAGATGAACGGGACTATGCTTTCTCTGAAGGTGACTTTGAGAATTTGTCTCTCAATGACATCGAAGACATGTACCTTGCCAAAGTCTGGTCGCATGAGACAATTCTCAAGCTGCAGTACAAGCGAATTTATCAAGTCACTTCTCATCTTCATAAGGCGCATTGTCATCAAGGGCGTGTAGAAGATCTCCGGTGGTTTTGAATCTTATCGAGCGCGTGTCAACTTCACTCCTCCAAAGCTTGATCTTCCCGATATCAACCAGCTATCTCAATATACACTCATCGGCAAACCTTTGGCGTTGTTTACCGTAGTGAACTTCAAAGAAACTGCTTAATGGCGTGTAGCGAACTCCACAAGTTCGGGGATCATACTTTGAAGCTAGTTTGGGATGGATTGGCATCTGAGGTTGAAGGATATACGCCAGAAAATTGGATCTCCTAAGCGCTGGAATTCTCGGGAAAGGAGGGATGTGAGACGGATCATCACAATGATTGATGAGCGGTTGTTTGAAGGGATCGATTCGAGACGATTGGAGAGTTATGTCGGTGGTCGACCGGGATTAACATAACCGCTTTCAACGCCTTGCGCACACTCACGGGAACATCACGCACTTCACGGTACCCCTTGAATTGTTTCCTTCATATAATTTTGGATGTTTGATTGAATATGTCAATGGCTTGTGCACACATTACATTGTACAACCCGTACTTGTAAATAAAGGACCACTGTAGTGCGGCTTGATTGCCACAATCCTTATAAAAGGAGCGAAAGCTTCTTACTTTTGAGTAAAACCTATCAAACCTTTCACTTTTCAAGGTTTTGCTCAAAAGAACAAGTACTTTCCTTATGATTTTCAAAACCTCAACCGTTTATATCACTCGTTGAGGGGAGTACTTGAATTAAAACTTTGTTCAAAATTGTTCACAGTGGTCATTCTTCCCGCAACACTCGAAATGGTCATATTTATTCTCAACTTTTCAAAAATAACATCATATATGCCATTTTGAGGGGGAGAAAATAAGTGATAAGAAATATGTTGTGTAAATGCAAATGAATCTTTGTGCTATAGACTTAACCCATGTATTGACGAGATCTTAAGCGTTAGTAACTTCGAAAAGACTTGTCCGGGACGGGTAATAATTTCAAGCTAGTTCGCTAGTGATGTAAGCGTGTCTGCATAAAGGACTTGTCGAGTAGAATGTACCATTCAAGAAACTCTTGGTAGACATGAACTCTGGCGGGTTTGACAACCTTTCGAGGATTGTCTACACCTTCAAGGTAGTTATTAGAGCTAGTTGTCACCTAAAAGCTGACAATGCAACTCTTTAACTATGCCACGTAACCGTGTCTCGCGGGGAATGTCTATCTTGAGTGAATCAATTCAAAATGTGCGCGCTCTTTCCTCACGGTGCATTTTAACCGTTAAAACTCTTAAGCACATGTGGAGGGGGAGTATTTATGCAAAATCTTATCTCAACAATGGTACTAAAATGTTTTCATTCACAAACACTTTGAGAGATTTTTCACAACATTGGTTTTATGGCAACATAGGTTAGTCATGGAGTTATAAGGTGACTAAGGTTAGGAAAAACCGTCCTATGATCCTTGAGTCGGAGGATCTACCCAGGACACCACAAATAGTTAGTATTTAGAAGTCCTTAGGTATGATTGTAAAAAGGAGAAAATGAGAATCGGAGAAAGAAGGAGTTGAAGAATTAAAAGAAATGCAAAGAAAAGGGTGAAAAGAAATAGCCCTCCAGATTATTCAACTTAGAGGCGGAACAGGGTTCAATTCATATGCTCTTGGTTGTCACTTAGTGGCCGGTATTGAAGATTAAAAGTCGTCATGGACCCGATGGCGCATGCACTAAACCTTCTTATCCACTCAAGTTTCTCTTAACGGAAGCTTGTTTCATTCTCACTGGGAACCCTACGTAAACTATCGGCTTTCTCTTAGAGATTGCTGGTATTGAAGAAGGAGACCCTCTCCCTAGTCTCCGCTCAGGAAAACCAAAATGCACTACTGAGTCTAGAGCCACGAGATTCATCAAAAGATCTCTTAGGTACACTTGACATTTCATCACTTGATATTCAACAATAAGAATTTCAGTGGTACATTATCGAGTCCTTCACAGATCTTAGCAATCAGTCGAGAACATTTATGAGAGGTTCACATTTGTGATCCTCAGTGATTGAATGGAAACTCCTGCCGGGGTCAACATCAACGACGGCGGTAAGTCGGGCAACTCCCGTGGATTGCGCTTAGTGGTCTCAAGCGGTCTACGGTCGTGAGGTGATGCTTGGTGTACCTCGGCGACTCATCCGAATCGTAGGTGTACTTCGGTACATCGTGTTATCTCACTTGTGGGACTCCGATTCAGGAGCGGCCTTTGTAAGAATTAGAGTTGTGTTTTCACACTATCCTGTTAACACTCTCGAAGTTCAAACTTGTAAGTGCGGAATCCGCTTATTACTAACCGTTTAAATGTTTTCTTCTTATGGAAGCTCGAGGCGGAATGATCGTCTGATTCTTCTCATGCTCACGCCAACATCATCACTAATGGAAGTTCTATCCAAAAGCAACACAACATTCAGAATGATTCTTCGTCAATACAGAGAATCTACAAAGTTAAAGACTTAAAGAACTCCATCGATCTGAATTCCAAGCGTCAAAAGGCGTGTGAGCATGTTGAAGAATGGCGTGGAGACACTGGAGCAAGGCGAAGCGGACACGAGGTAGACTTGATGCGAACAACAACATACTATCACTTTCATCACAAAGAACAATGATCAAAGAACAAAGTTAAAGATGGCGTCAAAGCATAACCGTTCAAAGTAAACTATCTCTCTACCTTTGGGGAGATTGTTCAAATCAAGGCAATTCTTCTCACAAGAAGAAGAATGTCGGAAGGCGTCAAAGCTACTATTACATCAACGCCTTCACCGTTTTCATCACCAACACTTGAGTGTTTGTTACTCATATGTAATAACACTTGAGGGAGATTGTTGGAATCACTCCTAAACCTTATTCAAGTGTTAGTTACTCATATGTAATAGTTAGCTTATTATGGCCTTTATGTTTGTTATTAGCCTTAAGCTTATGTAGAAGGCCCATGAGCTTAGGCCCAAGCCCATAGGTGAAAGGGAAGGAGTAGGAGTGTTGCCCTAGCTCCTTGCCTATAAATACCTTATGTAAACCTTCATTTGAAGGTTGGTTGTTTAAGTTTTATTTTCACATACACTCTACGCATAACCGGTCTTACTTATATCGTGTGTGTGTGTGTGATACTTGTTCAATCGCCTCTCTATCTTTCTTATAAGCTTGTGTGGTAAACCTTGTGACCTAACATGAAGTTTGAATGAGAGGTATTTTGAAAGTGGAAGATTTGAAAACAAAATAGGGTTTGGTGGTTGTGGAACGAGCGGAAGGGGTTTTATGGGGAAGGAGGAATTTTTGAGATTTGTGTTTTGTTTTATTATTAGAAAGGTTTGATATTTAGGTTAAGATAACACATATTTATATACCTAGATTTTAGATGGAAGGGAAACACGTATGCAAGAAGGTTTCCTAATGAAGCCACGTATCTCACTAAAGAATAAATTAAAACAAAGAAAATAAAATTTATCATATCCGGGGGAATTGCATATATATCCCTCCAAAGGTGAAAAATTCCATATATATCCTTCTTACAAGTTTTTGATGCACATAGTACAATGATTTTTATGCATGCAAAGGATATATATGCAATTTTGTATCTTTGGAGGGATATATATGCAAATGACCCAATATATCCATAGAGGTTCTTATGCAAGCATATTTATTCTAAGCTAATGTTGTTTAGAGATAAGTTTTAAGAAAATCATACCTTTAATACAAATTTGGGTGTCCCTTTCTTTTGACAAAAAGTGTCAATAGACAACTCCGGTTCCTTCGAGATCTAGTTGGTAGTTTAGGATACCTTCTTAGAAAAGGTAATCTTGTTACCAAGGGATTCTTATGTCTTGATTAAAATGAGCTTAACTAAACAAAATGACAAAAAGGTTAGTGCATTTCGTAAGATAAGAAAAATTAGTTGATATTGTCATCAAATCAACATCCTACAAAAGTGTTTTAAAGACATGGTGTTTGTTTTTGTAAAAAGCCTTCTGTGTAGTTTTTGTTAGGATCATATATTTTATGTTGTTAGATGATTCGGGTGGTCTAGGGAGATGATTATACAAGTATGCCATGTTTAGAGAGATGAATAGAGTAGAGAGGGTGTTCTAGAGAGAGAGTAAAACAAAAGAAAGGTTAGATTGAAAGAAGCTCCACCCCTTCCAAGGATGGAAGGGGTATTTATATGAATTACAACTAATCGTCCTCTGTCGGGGTGTGGATCGGGCATCACAGTGGGTAAGACGTCCCTTCCTCCACGATTGTTACTCTAAACAAATAACTAAGCTAATTACTACTAATTAACTACTAAATAACGTAAATAACGATATGTCTACGAGCTAACATATGCTAGACTAGAATTGGGTGACCGACCTTCATATGGAATTTCCAATTCTAACAATCTCCCCTAAGGGAGGTCAGCCCATGAAATACATTTTGTATCCTATCATTCTATCTTTGTCTTTAGTTCTGAGCTCGTAGACTTCAATTCTTCAATTTTCGCATTCTTTGTGCTTGAGTAGCGATTCTTCAAAGTCCGATTACTTTGCACTTTAAGTGGAGGCCTTTAACTGATCCACGTCTTGATGATCTTCAAGCTTTCTTTGAGATCATCAGCCACAGTAAATCTTTGGATCACCCTTTGTAGTGTTGCCTTCATGTGATGTTGTGACTTTTGGACCGACATGCTCACACTTTCTGGATCATGACATCTTTTTCATCAATTGTGAAAGCATCTTTGTATATCTTTGATTGTCATGATTTTCTTCAATAAGTGTGAATCTTTGTGAGCATCTTGGTACGTGAATTGACTTCTCAATATCGTCGGTACCAAGCTGTTGGGTGTTCTATGAGACAGGTTAGCAATGAGCCGCGAAAGTGTCTTTAATCACTTTACGTTGAATTGAAATTACCGCGACCCGCGGTTCCCCGTTGATGATTACAAAGTGCGCACGTGATCGGTAAATTCTCCTTGACCAGGGTTTTTATTTGCTCTAGCCGTTCGCAGAACCGGAGCGTCTCAAAGAAGACAACACGGAGGGTAGGTGAACCCGACAAATTGAGATCGATTGAAGAAAATGATTTGAAAACAATCGTGTATTGCTTAATAGAAAGAATTTTTGCAATACAACGAAGGTTTTATAAGAAAATCGATTTTCAATCATAATTACCTTTTGATTTTGAAAATGTAATACACATTCGATATGCAATAGAAAATAGTTTTTTGAGCCACAACTGGTTTTCAAAGGTACCGTGAATCCATTTCCTGAACCAGGATTGATTCAACATTGAATCGCCCCATTGTTTCTATCCAGTTGTCACAAGCTTGATCTTTAGAAAAGATCTCACATGTTACCTACCAAGAGCTTGTTTGATGTTGGCTCTAGAAGGATTTATATCTTGTTGGGATATAGAAAGTTAAAGTGCTGAAGTATTAAAGTACTGAAGATTCAAAGTGCTGAAGAAGTCAAAGTACTGTTAATTAAAAGTCAAAATGCCTTCGTATCAAAATCTTGCATGTAAAAGGACTAATATGTAAAATCGTTAAGGATTATCTTGTAATTCTAGAATGTTCTTAGATTAATATAGTATTACTTGACGTAAAAGGTTTGTAATTGTGAGAAGACTAGGGTTATCCTTAAGCCTATAAAAGGATTCCTAGATTGGCATTAGAGATACGTTTTTAGAGAGTACGTGCATTATTAGAGCTTTTAGAGAATACGATATTAGAGTATTAGAGTTGTTAAAGAATTTGTATAATAAGCAGTTTCTAAGTATTAATATAAGTGTTGAAGTTAAAGTTAATTCTTCTTAGCTTTGTTAAGTAAATTCCGCATACTTAATAGGGATTGCTCAGTGTTTCATTGTTAATAGCTTAGGATTTATCCGAGGTTATTAAACCCTTAACAAGCTATTTATGTTAGTTTAGTTAGAGTACATCGATCCAACAAGTGGTATCAGAGCTTGTGTGGAAACTCTGACTAAGAAGAAACCCTTAAAAATCTAGTTAACAACAAACCCTAAAGATGTCGACTGAAGCTGCACCACCCCCATCAATCACCTCACTAAGAATACCAATCATCGAGAAGGGAGAATATGATCTATGGAGTGCTGAGTTTGATG